>OX123184.2:40512597-41712597 GCA_944739405.2 Euclidia mi
GAAATGTTTATTGAAAAGACTTGAAGTGAACTGACGTATAACCTAATTTAGTCTGTCAACTAAAGTTCACAGTTCGAATCATGGAATGAATAATCAAAGATAAATTATTTTATTCTAACATTATTGTTTTAACCCCTTGTATGCCGGAACGCAGATCTACGCGAGACACAATAGCTTTTTAATTGTGTCTGGTATTCCGGCATACAAGAGGTTAAAGATCTTCGAATTCTGTGAATGTTACAACAATTTGGGGTCACACAAAGTGCTGTCCGTGGGTGATCGGACCCACAACACATAGGGCGTTTTCAGATTAGCGTTTTATACGCGCGTAAAAGCTCGTTTTTAGAAGTGAGTGTAGGCGCGTATAGGCGCGCACACGCGCAACTCGTACGAACGTTGACGCGCTTCTATGCTCGTATAAGCGCGAGACGTCAGAATCCATATTGACACTGACAAGATGTCACTCCTATGTCGAGTGAACACGCTGAAATATGCCGGTTTACGTGAGTCCGGTTTTTTGATTATGTTGAAACGACCGTATACGCGCAGAAAAATACGGTAATCTGAATTAGTTCATTGTTATGTTACGAGGTTACTACTTAAACCGCTACGTCATACGCACAGTCAGCTATTTCATTGATTGCATCGAAGACTTGCTTCGATTCTCACCCAGTAACTTACGAGACCAGTATAGCCCTTATAATCTGCTGCAATAATTACATTGCATAGTTTTTAAGTCCTAAACTTGATTTAAGTCACTGTGTTGTAAATTTTGAGAATTTTTAAAATGTTACTAAGATTTTTTATGCAGACAGTACCATTTCATTTGAACCGTTTCCATTAGTGACTACAGTAATAAAGGAATTTCATTAAAATTCGTTTATTATTATGGTGATATTGAATAACAAACATCCGTCGATACGAACCATTTTTTTTTTTGGTATCGGGTTGGAAAATCCTCATGGAGTTTCTCCGCCCTGGGAGAGAAGGACGAAGGGGACTGTCAGACTCTTACTGACTAAAAACCAACCCGTGCTCCCCATGTACCCATGTGTCAGAAGGTAGAGTTTCACCGAAGTATTCCTCTCTACCCCCCGACGGGTATTGGCCCACCAGATGGTCAAGCGGGCCCCGAACGAAACCCCCTTGGCGGCGGATGGAGGTGTTGGGTTCCGCCGCCAAAACACCCAGCGGCCGCAGAGGATAGGGAAGACGGCAACGCAACACCGCATCTCCTCTTCCTCTGCGGCCTCACCGCGACGCAACGATGGTGCGCCCCCATTTGGTCGCGGGAGATAGGGCGCGCGGCAACGCAAGACCGACACACCTCTCCTCCGGCGACCGCACCCGACTGCGAGGGACAGACAGAAATGTCCCCCGCACCCGCACCCTGGGACGCGTCCTACGCAGGCCCTACGCAAGCCCACGTGGAGCGTCCCCTCCAAGGATCCCGCTTAGCTTCACCGTGGGTGTTGGACCTCACCTACGGTTACTGAGCCCCCCCACCACGACAAGGTGGAGATCCTATGGGGGGGGGGTCGATACGAACCTGCAAACCGCACTGAATTGAATTAAATAAACGATTTCTGTTAATATAAAGCTTTTATATAAACTTTATTAAAAACAAATTATTTGCTTTAAGTAATAATGTTTATTAATAATTATTATTGCGGTGTACTGACCCTAATTAGATCGACCTTGTATCTTACTGGTAGAGAAAAGTGTCAAATAAGTTTGACAATTAGGCGAACTGAATTTGGTATAGTTTTATAATGATTGATTACTCTACCAGATAAAAATAGCTCAGTCCGACAACTCATTTTATCTCTAATAATAAACATCCAAGGGAGCTCAGAGATTACAAATGATGTTTGTATACTTTTCCCAAACGTATTTCTGACATGATTTGCCTGTCTGCCAACATTTGCACATAGCGACTGATGTCTACTGACCCTGATTAGATCGACCTTGTATCTCACTGGTAGAGAAAAGTGTCAAATAAGGTTGACAATATAAGCGAACTGAATTCTGCACAGTTTAATAATGATTGATTACTCTACCAGATAAAAATAGCTCAGTCCGACAACTCATTTTATCTCTAATAATAAACATCCAAGGGAGCTCAGAGATTACAAACGATGTTTGTATACTTTTCCCAAACGTATTTCTGACATGATTTGCCTGTCTGCCAACATTTGCACATAGCGACTGATGTCTAAGCTACGCCTACGTAACCTAGTTGTAGCCATTATTCAAGTTTCTACCCTTAAGGACTCCCGTAGATTTTACACGACGACTGGGATCGACATCACACTGTGCGAAACGTGCATTGTAGACGCCATATTTAATTCTTCACTGTCGTGTTTTTTACGTAAAATATACGCAACTATTTTTTAATTAGTACAAACAATTTAACAGTGCACTAAGTATCTTTAACTGATCATATTTATGTAGTTAAAAAATAAAAACACTAAGTCCCAAAACTGTCTCAAAACTGTCCACAAAAATACGTAATAATTGGTAAATGCATAAATAATACTATGACCGACCCGCGCACTAAACAGTAGTAAACGGATCCATTGATAAATAAAAGCACGCAGTGCAGCTGTGTACCAATGGACATCTTATTGTGAGTGTACAAAAGTGAGCTAGTTAGTGTCAAACAATTAAAACAGCGCATATTGGACGCTTTTGACGAAGTAAAAAGACAGAAGCGTACTTCTCTCGTTAAATAATTGTCTGTGTTATGTATATTGACAACGGTGGTGGACATTTCGAAGGACAATGTAAATACTTGTAAGTTTAGTAAATAATACGTACTTAAGTTAATTATAATTTGATGCGGGCGGGCGGCTCAAAATCGGTCTGTGTGGAGAACCTTGAGGGAAGCCTATGTCCAGCAGTGGACGTCTCTAGGCTGACATGATGATGATAAAATAATATTTGTAAATAACAGATGATTCTAACTTCATAAATAGGCCAAAATTACTCGTTTCTTTTATTACAGAATACCTTCTTTTATTCTGATGTGCTTACTTTCTAAATACATACCTTCGTATTTAATTACTTGTAAAACGGAAAATTTTGCCGGTCCTAAGCCAGGATGAAGTATGAAGGAGAGGGTAGAATTTAAAAAAAGTAACTACCTAAACTTATTATTTTGCTTCATTTTATTGTCTAAGGCTACCTACATTATAAGTGTGACGGAAAGAATGCGTAAGAGTAGGACGGAAAGTAAGTACTATCAATGAAGTAGTGAATGGATTGTAAAATATGTCTATGATTTAGGTGAGATTTCTACAAAAAACAAATGATTATAACTTTGCTATTTATAGATATGATGAAATTCTTACGTCACATATATGATAATAATGTGTAATATGTCCTTAAAGTTTTTGTACTAATTAAAAAATAGTGGTTTCTAATCTTAAATGTTTATTCATCCTTTAATCCTGTAATGTATTTTGGGTTACCCACATTAGCAAATATCAATTAGCATATAAGGTGAATCATTTCTGTAATCGAGTTAGTTCGCAATATATATATATATATATATATGTCTTTTTAAAACAAAAAAAAAAATACGCTCGCATAAGTGGGTGGTTAATTGTGCCGATGAATATAGAATTCACACCTAATACAGCTATATCGATAAATAAAGTAGCATACACTTCAAATACCCCAAACTTCGCCATCATAAAGAGCGTCAATAAAGCATTCGACAAAAAATCGTTTCTCTATTTCGGTTCTTTTCATTCAAATTATATGATATGAGAAGATAAAATGTAAATATATCATACACCTTAGTGAATCAAATACTCGACGATAAAAATCAGAAGGCGTGAATACTTGCACGCACCAACAAGATTTACATAAGCGAGTCGAATGTTACGAACGTACGGCTCAAAGGTATTTTCGTCTACGTGGATGTATTTTGTATGAATATGTTGCTAGTTTTCGCACATATTGCCGGCTATATTTGAATGTCATTGTATTGCCTTTATAGTTTTGATTTGATAACGATCATTCATTGGCATAAATTTGCTTCCGTAAAAAGAGACCTACATTTTATGAATAGTTATCGAATTAGCTTTAGATTGCTAGATCATCCTAAATTTAATGTAGTTTAAAACATTTTAGTTGCCTAAAATACAGATTTAATCATAAACCAAAGGTTTAGATTAGTTTTAGCTAAACTATTTATTGTAATGTTTTCTGTAGTCCGTTTTTGCTTTATCGGCAATGCCAGCACAGAGTCACAGCACACAGACACGGCGTGAAATTCAATTTGATTGATACAACAAACAGGGTTATATAAGTCACTATACCAATTTCTGCTTTTAATAATTATTGAAATTAAACTACAGTTTACGGATTTTATCGCGATGTATTGGTTTCACTAAGTTATTACATTTGAAACTAATGACCTAGAAACTATATTTTTAATTTATTACTAGCTGACGTTTCGAATTCTTTACAGAATTCATGTTCACGGCAGACTGAGGTGATATTTGTCTTTTTCTTGAATGTATAAGTTATCTCAAAGTACCCGAACATTTTTCATCTACTGTTGTTACTATTTACGCAGAATGAGCTCACAGTGTCCTTAGGTCTTCTGGTGACTTTGTCCTTCTTGGGTTTCATTAGCCTTATGACAGGGTCCCAAGCTGGAGGAACATTCCAACCATCTTCCCTATTGAAATTAGGGTGTTTTTTAATTTCAATAGCCTCTCGTATCATCCTTGGAAGAAAACGGTGTTCTTTTGCGAGTATCTGTGGTTCATCAAATCGCAGGTAGTGGTTGGGTCCTTGTTCCACATGTTCACACACAGCAGACTTTGTTGAGCGTTTATGTTTTATGTCAGCTATATGTTCTTTGAGTCGAATGCCTATGCTTCTCTTGGTTTGTCCAATGTATGAGAGCCCACATTCACAGTCAATTTTGTAGACTTTTCTTTCTTCTGGGATCTGTGACAGTGGCGCGGCGGTCGGAGCTTGTTGTCTTGCAGAACTTGCCTGACATGTTGAAGCTCAGCGTCCAGGTGTTTCTTGGCACAGATCACGCGGGCTCTCTGAAACAGAGACATTCCTACAGTAGCTAACTGTTTAGGATGGTGGTGAGATTCACCGTTTAAGTACCTATTTGTATGGGTCTTTTTCCTATACACAGTATGGCTTAAGGAGTTGTTTATATTCCTGATGACAAGTACATCTAAGAAAGCTAAAGAATTGTTTGCCTCTAATTCCATTGTGAATTGTATTTGGTTATTAATAGAATTAAGATGGTTTAGGAAAGCATTAACACTATCTGTTGGTAAAATTGTGAAAGTGTCGTCTACATACCGCTTGTAGAACCTCGGTGTGATGGTGGCAGTCTGCAGGGCTCGCGCCTCGAAGTCCTCCATGAAGATGTCAGCGACAACAGGCGATACTGGAGAGCCCATTGCTACACCGTCTACTTGTATGTAGTATTTCTTGTCCCATAACAGATAGCCCGTTGTCAGGCAGTGTTTGAGTATTTCTGCATATTCCTCAGGCATGTTGTTTTCTGTCAGCTTCCTTCTAGTAATTTCTACACAGTCATGTACTGGTATGCACGTGAATAATGACTGTATATCAAAACTAACCATAGTTTCCTTGTCAGAGAGATGTAGGTGTTTGATTTCACTGACAAAATGGTAGGAATCTTTCACATGTGCTCTCGTATTGCCTCTGAGCGGTGAGAGAATCTTTGCCATGTGTTGAGCCAGTCTGTAAGTTGGTGCGCCTATCTGACTAACTATCAGGCGCAGAGGAGCGTTTTCCTTGTGTATTTTCGGTAGCCCATACATTTGAGGAGGTTTTACACACGATGGTATTAAATATTTCACGTCAAATTAAGTTTTTTTGTGAAAAACCAGCCACAGTAGAAAGACAACCTGCTGTCCTCCCATACATCAAGGGCGTGACCGACAAAATTGGCTACATCTTGAAGCGAGCTTCTATCAAAACTTACTACAAGCCGCCAACGAAGATCAGTCAATTATTACCATCTGTCAAGTGTCAGTTACCCTTGCAAGAGGCCGGTGTCTACAAAATTGACTGTGAATGTGGGCTCTCATACATTGGACAAACCAAGAGAAGCATAGGCATTCGACTCAAAGAACATATAGCTGACATAAAACATAAACGCTCAACAAAGTCTGCTGTGTGTGAACATGTGGAACAAGGACCCAACCACTACCTGCGATTTGATGAACCACAGATACTCGCAAAAGATCACCGTTTTCTTCCAAGGATGATACGAGAGGCTATTGAAATTAAAAAACACCCTAATTTCAATAGGGAAGATGGTTGGAATGTTCCTCCAGCTTGGGACCCTGTCATAAGGCTAATGAAACCCAAGAAGGACAAAGTCACCAGAAGACCTAAGGACACTGTGAGCTCATTCTGCGTAAATAGTAACAACAGTAGATGAAAAATGTTCGGGTACTTTGAGATAACTTATACATTCAAGAAAAAGACAAATATCACCTCAGTCTGCCGTGAACATGAATTCTGTAAAGAATTCGAAACGTCAGCTAGTAATAAATTAAAAATATAGTTTCTAGATCATTAGTTTCAAATGTAATAACTTAGTGAAACCAATACATCGCGATAAAATCCGTAAACTGTAGTTTAATTTCAATGTGTAACATTCGCGTAAACTCAAGAAGATACTATTTAATAATTATTTCTTAAGAGGACAGTTTGTTAGAGAAATAGCCTTGCGGAATATCTGTTGAGATAGAATTGAGTTGATTACTAAAGACTCAAAACAGAACAGTATTCAGTCTATGTAAATCTGTCAGTTTTCGATAAATTCATGTATTTTACGCTCTTCCCTTCAGATTTCAAGGACCACCAAATTTAAATTAAAATATTCGAGTAATACTAACAAAACTCACTTAGGAATATATAATAACGGATTGAAAACTATGTAAATTGAGCTTCTCACATAGAAGTTATTACAATAGTTATTTAAAACAGACCCTTGTTTTGGTAGAACAATAAAAAAAATGGTTTTGTATTAGAAATCTATGGTATATTGGAATTTTTAGATCTGACCAGGCAAAAAATGTTTTTAAAGACAATGGTTATATAAGCAAGCAAAACTAATAGATTCTTACGTAGCAAATCTAACTTAAAATTGTAGAAAATAGAAATTGTAATTCACATGAAAGCAAACTTTTTTCGCATTGCCCCCTGCAGCGTCCAAAGTACAAACCCGTTGACCTTTGTAAATATAACGGAGGTATAATTTGTGTGTCCTTTTTGGGTAACATAATCCTTAATTAAGCCTTACCGAACCTAGCGGTCCATTTAATCGCGTTTGTCATTCCTAATTTACCGTATTTAGATCAAGTTACAAAATGTGTTTTGAAGAGGCCACAGAACACCGTTTGGTTTACAAAACAAATTATTTTTACGAAATAAAATGATTACACATTGGCAATATGAAGACCGTGTGCCTTTTATTTTAAAAGGTTTCACATGGTTTGAGCGCACGCGTTTATCAACAAATATTATATCTGGCGTATTTTTAGTACTGGCTGGTTAATAAGCTCTTTTCGATGTTCTTGTGAAAATATCGAAAAAAAATGCGAACTGTTGGCCGTGTAAAAGCGCAGCACTAGTAAATATAGGGCGGTAATCTGCCAAACACGTGTTTGAAAAGCTTGACCAGCTAACGTAAAAAAAGACTGGCAATGTGGATAACATGCTGACGGGTATTTTTTAAAAGATATACTTATTCGTAGGGCCAGCGGTCATTTTACTGTTTAATGTTGTATTAAAGAAAATATGTTGACTGACGCTCAAAATTTGGACGATTTTGTCAGTTAGCAAGGTAAAAAATAGCGACAAATAAAAATATTTTAGTTCAAGTAAAATATACTTTATTTGCATCAATTGTAGGTAGGTATATACAGGTTTTATGTAATTGGTAGTACCCTAATACATTTTATGGGTGTAGTTTCATGTTTTAACAACTAGCTTATTGTATTCTTAAACTACTATCAATAATATAGTTCATAGGTAGGCTGTGAAATGTTATAATCTGCAACAAACAACATAAATTTAATAAAATTTACTTTCTTAAACAAAATATGAAATGTTTATTGAAAAGACTTGAAGTGAACTGACGTATAACCTAATTTAGTCTGTCAACTAAAGTTCACAGTTCGAATCATGGAATGAATAATCAAAGATAAATTATTTTATTCTAACATTATTGTTTTAACCCCTTGTATGCCGGAACGCAGATCTACGCGAGACACAATAGCTTTTTAATTGTGTCTGGTATTCCGGCATACAACAGGTTAAAGATCTTCGAATTCTGTGAATGTTACAACAATTTGGGGTCACACAAAGTGCTGTCCGTGGGTGATCGGACCCACAACACATAGGGCGTTTTCAGATTAGCGTTTTATACGCGCGTAAAAGCTCGTTTTTAGAAGTGAGTGTAGGCGCGTATAGGCGCGCACACGCGCAACTCGTACGAACGTTGACGCGCTTCTATGCTCGTATAAGCGCGAGACGTCAGAATCCATATTGACACTGACAAGATGTCACTCCTATGTCGAGTGAACACGCTGAAATATGCCGGTTTACGTGAGTCCGGTTTTTTGATTATGTTGAAACGACCGTATACGCGCAGAAAAATACGGTAATCTGAATTAGTTCATTGTTATGTTACGAGGTTACTACTTAAACCGCTACGTCATACGCACAGTCAGCTATTTCATTGATTGCATCGAAGACTTGCTTCGATTCTCACCCAGTAACTTACGAGACCAGTATAGCCCTTATAATCTGCTGCAATAATTACATTGCATAGTTTTTAAGTCCTAAACTTGATTTAAGTCACTGTGTTGTAAATTTTGAGAATTTTTAAAATGTTACTAAGATTTTTTATGCAGACAGTACCATTTCATTTGAACCGTTTCCATTAGTGACTACAGTAATAAAGGAATTTCATTAAAATTCGTTTATTATTATGGTGATATTGAATAACAAACATCCGTCGATACGAACCATTTTTTTTTTTGGTATCGGGTTGGAAAATCCTCATGGAGTTTCTCCGCCCTGGGAGAGAAGGACGAAGGGGACTGTCAGACTCTTACTGACTAAAAACCAACCCGTGCTCCCCATGTACCCATGTGTCAGAAGGTAGAGTTTCACCGAAGTATTCCTCTCTACCCCCCGACGGGTATTGGCCCACCAGATGGTCAAGCGGGCCCCGAACGAAACCCCCTTGGCGGCGGATGGAGGTGTTGGGTTCCGCCGCCAAAACACCCAGCGGCCGCAGAGGATAGGGAAGACGGCAACGCAACACCGCATCTCCTCTTCCTCTGCGGCCTCACCGCGACGCAACGATGGTGCGCCCCCATTTGGTCGCGGGAGATAGGGCGCGCGGCAACGCAAGACCGACACACCTCTCCTCCGGCGACCGCACCCGACTGCGAGGGACAGACAGAAATGTCCCCCGCACCCGCACCCTGGGACGCGTCCTACGCAGGCCCTACGCAAGCCCACGTGGAGCGTCCCCTCCAAGGATCCCGCTTAGCTTCACCGTGGGTGTTGGACCTCACCTACGGTTACTGAGCCCCCCCACCACGACAAGGTGGAGATCCTATGGGGGGGGGGGTCGATACGAACCTGCAAACCGCACTGAATTGAATTAAATAAACGATTTCTGTTAATATAAAGCTTTTATATAAACTTTATTAAAAACAAATTATTTGCTTTAAGTAATAATGTTTATTAATAATTATTATTGCGGTGTACTGACCCTAATTAGATCGACCTTGTATCTTACTGGTAGAGAAAAGTGTCAAATAAGTTTGACAATTAGGCGAACTGAATTTGGTATAGTTTTATAATGATTGATTACTCTACCAGATAAAAATAGCTCAGTCCGACAACTCATTTTATCTCTAATAATAAACATCCAAGGGAGCTCAGAGATTACAAATGATGTTTGTATACTTTTCCCAAACGTATTTCTGACATGATTTGCCTGTCTGCCAACATTTGCACATAGCGACTGATGTCTACTGACCCTGATTAGATCGACCTTGTATCTCACTGGTAGAGAAAAGTGTCAAATAAGGTTGACAATATAAGCGAACTGAATTCTGCACAGTTTAATAATGATTGATTACTCTACCAGATAAAAATAGCTCAGTCCGACAACTCATTTTATCTCTAATAATAAACATCCAAGGGAGCTCAGAGATTACAAACGATGTTTGTATACTTTTCCCAAACGTATTTCTGACATGATTTGCCTGTCTGCCAACATTTGCACATAGCGACTGATGTCTAAGCTACGCCTACGTAACCTAGTTGTAGCCATTATTCAAGTTTCTACCCTTAAGGACTCCCGTAGATTTTACACGACGACTGGGATCGACATCACACTGTGCGAAACGTGCATTGTAGACGCCATATTTAATTCTTCACTGTCGTGTTTTTTACGTAAAATATACGCAACTATTTTTTAATTAGTACAAACAATTTAACAGTGCACTAAGTATCTTTAACTGATCATATTTATGTAGTTAAAAAATAAAAACACTAAGTCCCAAAACTGTCTCAAAACTGTCCACAAAAATACGTAATAATTGGTAAATGCATAAATAATACTATGACCGACCCGCGCACTAAACAGTAGTAAACGGATCCATTGATAAATAAAAGCACGCAGTGCAGCTGTGTACCAATGGACATCTTATTGTGAGTGTACAAAAGTGAGCTAGTTAGTGTCAAACAATTAAAACAGCGCATATTGGACGCTTTTGACGAAGTAAAAAGACAGAAGCGTACTTCTCTCGTTAAAAAATTGTCTGTGTTATGTATATTGACAACGGTGGTGGACATTTCGAAGGACAATGTAAATACTTGTAAGTTTAGTAAATAATACGTACTTAAGTTAATTATAATTTGATGCGGGCGGGCGGCTCAAAATCGGTCTGTGTGGAGAACCTTGAGGGAAGCCTATGTCCAGCAGTGGACGTCTCTAGGCTGACATGATGATGATAAAATAATATTTGTAAATAACAGATGATTCTAACTTCATAAATAGGCCAAAATTACTCGTTTCTTTTATTACAGAATACCTTCTTTTATTCTGATGTGTTTACTTTCTAAATACATACCTTCGTATTTAATTACTTGTAAAACGGAAAATTTTGCCGGTCCTAAGCCAGGATGAAGTATGAAGGAGAGGGTAGAATTTAAAAAAAGTAACTACCTAAACTTATTATTTTGCTTCATTTTATTGTCTAAGGCTACCTACATTATAAGTGTGACGGAAAGAATGCGTAAGAGTAGGACGGAAAGTAAGTACTATCAATGAAGTAGTGAATGGATTGTAAAATATGTCTATGATTTAGGTGAGATTTTCTACAAAAAACAAATGATTATAACTTTGCTATTTATAGATATGATGAAATTCTTACGTCACATATATGATAATAATGTGTAATATGTCCTTAAAGTTTTTGTACTAATTAAAAAATAGTGGTTTCTAATCTTAAATGTTTATTCATCCTTTAATCCTGTAATGTATTTTGGGTTACCCACATTAGCAAATATCAATTAGCATATAAGGTGAATCATTTCTGTAATCGAGTTAGTTCGCAATATATATATATATATATATATGTCTTTTTAAAACAAAAAAAAAATACGCTCGCTAACGGCTACCGCATTTTTATTTCTACAACTCAAGTACAAACACCACAGTGGCGACGAAGTTATTACGTTTACCTACAGCGCAAAAACATTGAGGAAGAAATGTCGGTGGGAAAAATCGGCAAGATAAAGGACTTCGATTTGAAATCCGGGAATTGGACCTTGTACGTGGAACGCCTGGAGATGTACTTTAAGGTGAATAAAGTGGAAAAGGACATGTGGTTGGCGATACTGATCACCGGCGTAGGTGATGAAACGTACGAGTTGCTGAGTACATTGTGTAGTCCAGACAGACTGGCGGAAATTACGTACGAAAAAGCCGTTACAATGATGAAAAATCACCTGCAACCCAAGCCGGCTGTCATGGCGGAACGGTATAGATTTCGGCAAAGAAGGCAGAAGGACGACGAAACTATTACACAATACCTGACAGAGATGAAAAAGTTATCGAAAACCTGTGAATTTGGAGAGAATTTGGAGGAAAATCTGCGGGACCAGTTTGTTTGCGGGGTGAAGAGTGACGTCATCAGGCAAAGACTATTTGCAGAAGATAACTTAACGTATGCGGGAGCAGTAAGATTGGCTTGTGGGCTAGAGGCGGCAGAGCGTGACGCGGCATTCGTCGAACAAAAGACGAGCGGGGAAATTCCGGCGACCGTACACGCCTTCAAGACGAGCCAGCAATCGAAGCGGCATAAGCAGCACACTAACCGAGACCGGGCGGCGCGGTACACGGACAAGGGCACCGATGACTGTGCGGCGTGCGGCTGGCGCGGGCATACCAAGGACGAATGCCGTTACAAACAGTTTGTGTGCAGCAAATGCAAACAAATGGGTCATTTGCGACGAGTATGTCCATGGGCGGGGCTGAGTCAGAAAACGAAGAGACGCGGCGTGAACCACTGCGAAGTCGCGTCAAATGAACAGTCGGGGGCAGGTCAGGCGGAATCCAGTTCGGACGAGCTGGAGGAGGAATTACACCAACTATGTTTGAACGGTTATAACCCGGTAAGCTTATCATTACTTATTGATGACAATGATATCAAAATGGAAATAGATACCGGTTCTGCAGTGTCGTGTATTAGTAAAACGACTTACGATAAATATTTTTGTACTAGATCAATTGAGCCGTTTAATTTAGTGTTAAAATTTTATGATGGTAGCCATATAAAGCCATTAGGAGTTATAAGACCGAAAGTTCAGTACAAAAATAAAATAAAATATTTAGAGCTGTTTGTAATTGACGGTGGTACAACGTCTTTGTTAGGCCGGCAGTGGTTATCAGAATTGAACATTAAAATACCTCCGTTTCACCTATCAATTAATCATATGGTTAACAAAAATTATAATGTGAATTTTTTGTTAAATAGGTATAAGGATTAGTTCAGCGGCGGGTTGGGATGGTACACTGGTGGCAAAGCAACGCTCCGTTTACGGGAGGGAGCGACCCCGGTTTTTTGCCGGGTGCGGCCGCTGCCTTACGCTCTGAAGGGTCCAGTCGACGCGGAACTGGATGGTATGCTGCGCGCAGGCATAATTGAACCTGTGGAGTGCTCAGACTGGGCGACACCCTTGGTACCGGTACGTAAAGCTGACGGCGGACTCCGTATCTGTGCTGATTACAAGGTCACTCTAAATCCTGTCTTACTGGTCGATAAGTACCCTTTACCCAAGATCGATGATCTGTTAGTGAGCTTAAATGGAGCTACCCTATTTTCTAAAATCGATTTATCTCAGGCATATAATCAGATAGAATTAGACGAATCTAAAGAACTGACTGTAATAAACACACATAGGGGTTTGTTTGAATATAATAGACTCGTGTTTGGTTTGTCTTCGAGTCCGGGTATCTTCCAACGTATTATGTCAATCCTTCTCAGTGATATGCCGGGGGTAGAAATATTTTTGGATGACGTCATCATAGGGACTTCGGGAACCAAAAATAAGCATTTAGAAACGTTAGCAACGGTGTTTCAGAGATTACAAAATCACGGTATGAAGCTTAAAAGAAGCAAATGTCTTTTCATGGTAGATGAAGTCAAATACTTAGGGTATGTTATATCTAAAGAAAGTATAAAGGTAGACGCTGATAAAGTGAGTGCAATACTAAATATGCCCCGGCCGAGTGATATTAGGGAGTTACGTTCGTTCTTGGGGTTAGTTAATTTTTATGCTAAGTTCGTTAGAAATTTGAGTAGTATATTGTCACCTCTTAATGAACTTTTAAAGAAAAATGTACGTTGGAAGTGGAGTGTTAAGTGCGAAGAAGCGTTTACGACATTTAAGAAAATATTGACAAGCGCAGAAGTATTAGCTCATTATGATATAAATAAATCGTTAGTGTTGACGTGCGATGCTAGCTCGCGGGGCGTTGGTAGGGTTCTCACACAGCCGGGCGCCGATGGCCGCGATCGGCCGGTAGTGTATGTGTCGCGCACATTGAACAACGCTGAGAAACATTATTCTCAGATTGATCGCGAGGCATTAGCTATTATATTTTGTTTACATAGGTTGCATCAATTTGTCTATGGGCGACGCTTTGTTTTGCGAACGGATCATAAACCATTAGTTAGCATTTTTGGACCGAAACACGGCGTTCCGACAATGGCAGCAAGTCGATTACAGCGTTGGGCGATAATTTTATCTGCGTATACTTATGATATAGTAGATAGATATAGTTATACGTTAATACGAAACAAAACGGTGCGGACGGGTTGTCGAGATTACCTATTGCTAGTAGCAGCGATGAGTCATTGCATGTGCCAGAGCAAACATATTTACATTTCGCACAAAATGCATTGTTATTAGATTATAATATAATTAAACAACAAACGATGAGAGACCCCATGTTGAGTAGAGTTTTAAGCTATATTCGTGATATGTGGCCCACAGATAATGAAATCAGGGAATTGCAGCCATATGTTAACCGCCGTAGGGAACTATATGAGGAGTTAGGTTGTGTCATGTGGGGACACAGGGTAGTGATTCCAGAGAGCTGTCGAGCTAGGGTGTTAAGCGAATTACATGAGCCTCATATGGGCATTGTTAAGACGAAGGCATTGGCCAGGAGTTATGTGTGGTGGCCGGGCATAGACGAGGCGGTTGAGGCGACGTGTCGGGAGTGCACGGTGTGCGCAGGGGGCCGAACGCGCCGCAGCGACACGCAGTCTCGCCGTGGCCCTGGCCGTCTAGACCTTGGGCAAGGGTACATCTAGACTTTTTAGGTCCTATCTTTGGGAAAACATATTTAGTGATGGTTGATGCAAGGACAAAATGGTTAGAGGTATTCCCCATGGCGAGTACGGCGGCTAGTTTTACCATTGATAAACTTACGGAAGTGTTTTCTAGATGGGGTCTGCCTAGGCAAATAGTTACGGACAATGGACCCCCCTTTACGAGTAAAGAAATTTCGAACTTTTTGACAAGTAACGGCGTAGAACATATTTTTTCCGCTCCGTACCACCCAGCATCAAACGGCGCCGCGGAAAATGCAGTGCGTACAGTTAAGAGAATTATTAAGAAAGCAGTCAAACAAAATGAAAACATTAATTTATTTTTAAATACTTTTCTTTTACATTATCGTAATACGGAACACTGCTCTACGGGTGAAAGTCCAGCGACTCTTATGCTAGGTAGAAATTTGCGAACAAAATTAGATGCTTTACGGCCGTATAGGGAAAACAAAATTAAGAATGCTCAGGAGAAACAAATCAAACAAGGAACGGAGGTCAGGCGTTCGTTGCAGTCAGGGGAGGAAATATGGATGAGGCAGTATAGGGGCACTGAAAAGTGGTTTCCAGGACAAATAGTTAAAAAGATGGGTACTACCAATTACAGGGTGGTAGATAATTTGGGAAAGGAAACTCATAGACATATTGACCAGTTAAGACAGCGATCGCGTAGTTCATTAATTTGTCCAACTAGCACATCAGAACGGAGTTCTCTCGAGGTGGATCGTCTGAAAGGATCTGAGGAGGCGCTAACACAACCGGGCCTGGCAGTGGAAGCGCAGGTCACGCAGAGCCCTCAGAGCGTAAGGGAGTTAGTTGATGATCGTACCGTAACTGTCGATGTGCCTCCGTCCACACCCGCTTCTAGTTTAGGTTCTTCCAATGAAGGTAAACATTGTCAAAAATATTCAGATGTCGTTCCAGGAGTCATATCCCGTCCCATACGTGCATGTCGTTTAAAAAGACCACCAGACTATTGTAATAGTTAAGTCATAATATAAGTTCCCTTAGTTATAAGTTACATTTTAAGTTATTATATAAATGTATTTAGCCATGTAAACTTGTATTGTATATTTTTTGTGTATTCTTTTATTGTGGATAAAATTAAGGTATTAACCTGAATAGGTACCTTGTTCTAACTGAGTTATTATGCCTGTTTTTGTTTTTGTTGTTAAATTGTACTAATAGGTTGCCTAATGATTGTACACGTTAAGTTCTGATAGTGATTTAGGTATTCAAATAAATATGTTTCTTTTTTTGTAGTTGAAATATAATATAATTAATAAATGTGTGATTTAAGGGGGAGGATTGTAATGTATTTTGGGTTACCCACATTAGCAAATATCAATTAGCATATAAGGTGAATCATTTCTGTAATCGAGTCAGTTCGCAATATACGCTCGCTAACGGCTACCGCATTTTTATTTCTACAACTCAAGTACAAACACCACAAATCCGAGGTTACACTTAAAATGAAATATTGTGTTTTCTAGTGAATAAATTTAACTGCACAAAACTTGTCTTATTCAACTAAGTAAATACACATAACATCTGTCTCTGAGCCGTAAATTCAAATTGTAAGTGTAATTAATTACCATTTAAATTAAAACCTACACTTAGTGCTTACATTCAACTTGTAACTTTAAACACGAAATAATAAAATAAAAGAGAAAGAAAGTTTATTTAGATAGTTATTTTAATCCACGCTCGTCACGACCTTTTATATAAAGATCCAGTATTAAGCCTTTACGTGAATAGTGTGAAGTCAGAATATGTCCAAATTGTCTAATACGCTCGGCCAGGCCGGTCCAATACTTTTCACAAATAGACCATTAGGTCCCAATCCCTTTGCTATTCCAAAAGGATGAAGGGTTAATTTACGAGCTCAAAATTTAAATCTACGACCAACTTGTTTAATAGCAACCTTCGGGGTTCATTCTCTTGTTAAACTGTATTATTATGAAGTACTCCTACACGTTTACTTGCGCCAGTATAACACGCCGCCGCGCCGGTTTCAAGTTATAAATTGCCAGTACAAGGAAACTTTTCCGGCGTTTGCGAATGATTTGGAAGCTTTTAAGTTTATCGCTTTGTGTTCGAAGTGCTATAAACATGACGGGAACAGTTGCAATGTGAATGGAAGTAATATGTGAGGTAAGCTGTGCAAATATGAATAAATAAACAACGTGGAGTTAAAAGCGTTCGGCAGTTCCATTAAAGTAGAAACAACGAGGTCGGTGGTAGGATCGGACAACTGGTGGAACTGCTCCCTCGCGTCAGTAGTCCACAATTAATAATGGAGGTCTGCAAGTTGAATGCCACATGTTGTTGCATGGGCTCCTCTCGCCTTGCATGTTGAATACAGATGAGCTTATTTATGTAAATTTGCGTCGCCTCCGTGCCAGAGGATGACGCGTTGGTTTGAGTAATCCCCGCCATCGCAAGTGATTGATGCCGAAGCCGTTGACATTCTGCTTTGCTGGCGATCACGGCTGCCTTATGTAACACACTTTTTATTATGCGTACATGTTAGCAAACATATTTTATGATTCACTGTCATTTTTTGGATTTTCTCATATTTCATGCAAGGCTTTAACGTCATGTAGAGGCTCAATTTTTTACGAAATTTTTATCCACGTGATAAATTTGTTGGAATTATGGTCACATTTCTTCTTAAGACAAATAAATATTTGCAATTACGTTTCTATTTTCAAGTAAACCGGCGTACAATTTATTAGGTAAGCTCTCTTTACTTGGATGGCACAAAATGAAAGAGGTCCCTCTTAACGCCCGGGCTTCCGACACAATGAGAGTACAGGATACACTCAGTAAGAAAATACAATTTAAAGTTTATTTGTACAACGAATACATTAAATAAGGGCAGATCACGAGGCTATCTAATTCAAAGAACGAAAAGAGTTTTTAACCAGTCTAAGTGGAGACTTGCTTTAGTTGTTAAAACTTATTAGGCTTGGAAAAGTCACCACTTAGAGGTAAGAGAACGATGGGATTTACAAATGATGTACATGATATTTGGTGAACATGGATAATCTGTAACATAGTAGTAGGTAGCGATTCCAAAAGTAAGTTAAATATTTGGCGTAGGGCGCGCACTGTAAATCTTGCAGCTATATCCGCCTATTACTCACGATAGTTGAGGCTGAAATATTATTATAGATCTGTACATTATGTGCGACTTGTAATTTATCGAACATTTAATAGGCAATCAAAGGGGTTTGCAGTCAAAGCCAGTGTAATAAATGCTTCTAAATTAAATTTCAATATCATACTTGGGAGCTTATTTGTAAATCGTTTATTTTCGTAATTGATGCTATGGATTATTAAAAAAAGAAGTTTTATGCTGATTATTCCAAAAAGTATTAAAAGAGCAATACTTATTTACATAATCCCAATATTATAAACAAGGAACAGCTCGCCCCTTATTACGTGGGACTAAAGTATATCTGGCGAAAGGTGGGTGTAGAAATACACCTCCGCCTACCTCTTCGGGGTTATAGGCGTGAGACTATGTATGTATAAACAAGGTTTATGTCTCAGCTTTACAAGCGACGTATTTAATAAAGCGGTATATGTGTCACGTAACGATCGTTCAGTAAATAATAAAGTTTTAATCCCCTATCACAAGTCGGTATGAAACGAGCATTCCAATTAGTGCTGGATTCTCATTAAGATCCAGATTCTTGGCTCAGACTTTGATATCGGAGCTACGTGATCAAGATTTACTTCATTTTATTTCAACTTCAATTGTTAAGCCTGCAATACATGTTGGTCAAGCTTAGGCCAACGCGAGCGTAGGCAAATTATTACAAGGCAAGTGTTAACTGTCTACACGTTGGGCTCGGTCAGTTTGTACATATTGTGAATTGAAACAAGATGGATGACAATTGGCGTTCACTCGGCGACGCTCGGCCAACGCGAGCGTAGGCAAATTAATACAAGGCAAGTGTTACTGCCTACACGTTCGGCAAGTATATCGAAAACCAATGCAAATGGCCAATACAGACGAATTTTGAAGAGATGCCCATACGTTGGGCTCAGTCAGTTTGTATTGTGAATTGAAACAAGATGGATGACGACGACGTAGAAGTTATTGCAGCTGCTGCTTTTATTTAATGAGCGCTTATACTTAATTATTATATCAGTGTATACCGCACTAAAGTTGAGAAGAAGAAAAGATGAAAAAGAAGGTGGTGGATGTAGAAGTATTCACAAAAATAGAATAAGGGCGTAATGGCGCGCTGACAAACATGTGGACACTATTGGCCGAGTGCGCGCGAGCGCCTTTGATTTGTGCAGAAAAACCGACAGCGCTCCGAAGTGAGGCAAGTGGTCGCGCGCGACCGCAAGTTGTGACAAGCTACGCCAAATGAGTTCTATACACGTTGGCGCTTGACTTTAGGGCCTGGTCACGAGATCCGTCTAAGCGGCGAGCGGCGCGGCAGGGGCGATGTACATGACGCGTTTACTCTGAGGCGGCCGCGCGCCGCGTCACAGTAAACACGCCATGTACATCGATAACGCTTGCCGCTGCCGCCCGCCGCTGTAGGCCGTGACCGGGCCCTTACTCGGTTAACTAGGCGAGCAACACCGAGCGATGGCAAGACTATGCAAATATACTGTCTATACGTTGGTATTGGCGTTCACTCGGCGACGCTCGGCCAACATGTATTCCAGGCTTTAGAGTCATAACGAAGGTATTACAATTGTTGTTTCAACATTCTCCTAAAATATTGATATTACACCGACTTTCAGATTTCTTTATTTATTTATAGACGCACGCTTGTATCCCCTAAGGGGTAGGCAGAGGTATAATATTACACCCATATTTCGCCATGAATTTTTAGGTCCCACATAATAGAGGGCGAGCCTATTGCCGTTATCGGGCACATCACCAGACTCCATGCTGCTACTGAGAATTAGAAAAAAACCAGTAACACTTTTGCCCGACCCGGGAATTGAACCCGGGACCTCCATTCAGCAGTCGCATACGCTATCCACTGGACCACGGAGGCAGATTTAATATTATAGTCAGATATGTATCAAATAAGATATATCAAATACACTACAATGGAAGTGTTACAAATATGAAAGTATGTAGAGCTTCTATCGCTTGATGAAAATATCTATTGGCATTCTTTTATTGAATTGAAGCATTCATCCCAATACGGTTGACCTAGAATTCTTTATCCAATAAAGATTTATTCCACTCAGCGTAGCGCTGGTATAAAATATGAATTTCTAGATTCAAACGTAAGCAATGCTTAAAACAAAAAGAAAGTTGCAATAAAGAGACCGCAATTCTATTAAAGTTTCCTAAGAGTTTGTAAGTGTTGGAAAAATTTGTGGTGGAAATGGCCAACGTTAGTTGCGGATAGGAGGCAAGGTGCCGCCTTTGCCGTGTTCCCATCGCAATAAAGGCAGATTATTTTTTATACGTTTCTTCGATTTGTGGACTATGTTAGACTTACCGTTTGTGCATAAATAACTTCGTATTATATTTACGTTGAGCCAGTTTAGGTGGGCAATTTATATTCTATCTTTATGACACTTACGATTTTCCTTCAGCGCAATAAACACACTCTTAGATACTCATAAAAAACTTCTTATAAGAATTATTTAAAATGTTTGTCGCACCTACACTTTGAACAATCAACGAAAATGTATTCATAAAACACATAGCTAGTTACAGCGAGTATCTATTTACAAAATAAATAGCACCATTACCGTTAAACATGTTGAACTACACTTAAGTAAAATGGAAAAAATATTTGCTTCGAAACTGGATGAATGCCATCAGAACTTGTGCAAACTTTAATTTTAAGATTATGTAGATGTATTTACTCAAGACAGTGCGCATACTTATAAGCTGCTTTGTCATTCAACGTGGCTTGTGCAGTTTCATTTCAGTTAGAAGAAACTTTATGCAACACAGCACTTCTGAGTATTCATCACCAAAATATGAGCAAAAGAGCTAAAACATCGTTGCTTTTAATGTGATTGCTCAAAAACAATATGGCTTCACTAAAGAAAATTCAACAGAAGACGCTGTTTTGACCGACACAGTAGTAAACTTAACTGACTCGAAGTTAAGGACAATAGCTATATTTTTAGATGTTTCAAGGGCATTTGATGCCATCTCCGTGCCCCTTCTTATAGACAAGTTAGAGTCAATAGGAATAAAAGGTAACGCCCTTAATTTATTCCGAAGTTACCTTAGTGAACGATCTTAAAGTGTGAAGGTTAGCGGATACACCAGTGATGTGCAGGCTATTTCTTATGGTGTTCCTCAGGGGAGCGTAATTGGCCCAACGCTCTTTCTTATTTATATCAATGACCTGTGTCTGTTACAACTAGAAAGCTGCAAAATTGTGACGTATTCGGACGACACGGCTTTGATCGTAAATGCAAAGACTTGGGATCTTGCCTTCCTGCTAGCTGAGTAAGCACTGTCCACAGTCATGGCATGGCTTACCACCAATCTCCTGACAGTAAACATTCCAAAAACAAAATGCTTAGCTTTTTCTCTTTCCCATTCTGGTAAGCCATCTAACAGTCTGCAGTTAAAGGCGCACACTTGTAACGCTGTAGGTGCAAATTGTAGCTGCAGTGTTCTTGAACGAACGTCAACTGTGAAATATCTTGGCGTCCATATTGACGCTCTCCTTCGCTGGGACAAACATGTTGAGAATATGACTTCACGTACAAGGAAACTCATATTTATAATGAAAAAACTTAAGATCCTCGGCAGATACAGAAACACTAAAATTGGTTTATTTTTTCTTATCTGAGTCAATCCTAACCTATTGCATTCCAGTCTGGGGCGGTGCATGTGCTACATATATGCTAAAGGTAGAAAGAGCGCAAAGAGGTTTTCTGAAATTAATCTCAGGCAAACCTCGTAGATATTCTACAACAGCATTATATAAAGAATGTTCGCTGTTGACCGTGAGACAGCTTTTCTTGCAGCAAATTGTATTGCGCAAGCATGCCTCTATCCCCTATAAACCAATAGACAAACGTAGAAAGGACCGTATTTGTGACATAGAGCGCCATAGATCTGCTCTCGCTGGTCGTAGTTCTGGATTTATTGCTAGTCGCCTATATAATTGCGCCAACAAGAGTGCCTACATCTATCCACTAACAGAAAAAATTGGGGCAAGTGCGAGTCTGACTCGCGCACCGAGGGTTCCGTACGCATTTTATCCCGCTTGTACATCCCATATTTTCTTGTCGGTTACTTTCATAACTCTTTCAATCAGTACCTTTGCATACAATTTGCCAACAACGCTGAGAAGGCTAATGCCTCGTTTATAGTTTTTGCAGTCTTGTTGCGAGCCTTTTCCTTTATAAAGAGGCACAACTACAGCTGTGGCCAAGTCATTAGGTACTCGGCCGGAGCTCCAGCACAAGTTATATAACCGCTGCAACTGACCAACTATGATGCCCTGTCCAGCCTTCAGCATTTCGTAATCCTATCATATCCTGCAGCTTTACCTACTTTCATACTTCCCAGTGCCTTCACGATCTCATCCACGCCAATAACGCTTTCATCATTGCTATCACTACCATTCATTTCATCGATGGGTGTCTCTACCGCCGTTCTTTCAAATAAACCTTCAAAATACTCTTTCCATCTCTTCAGCATGCACGATTCACCATTCACTATCCTTCCATTCTTGTCTCTGATCGATGTGTATTCTGAGGATTGAGTTTTTCCTCGAACTGCACGAACGGATTTCCAGAAAAACTTAATGTTTCCCCGGAAATCGTCAGATAGTCTGCTATCAAACTCATCTTTCTTTTCCTCTTTTTTCCTTTTAACCATTTCTTTCACTATTCTTTTTGACTTAAAAAACTCCTTTCTTGCTATATCCTCACTCGTTGCTTGTCCGTGTGGTGACGGAATAAGTATACAGAGTGTCACCACCCCATTTCTTCCCAAGAGTGTCGTATGAGGCGACTAAGGGAAACACACCACGCAAAGATTATCACTGCAAAGAGAGGAAAACTCGATATAAAACCCTATGCCAACCCGTCTGGCCAGCGCGGTATAGTAGGCCATAACCTCCATAAGGAGAGACCTAAGTCCAGCAGTGGACTGTATAAGGCTGTTGATGTGTGCTTTTCCCATTCTTTCATTTGCTCTGGCAGCCAACCAATCTAACCAAGCTTTCTTCTTCTCTGACACTGCTGATTGTACATCCTTGTCTTACCATGTATTCTTAACCTTTCGTATTTCCCTTCTCTTGATCACACCACATACTTCAGACGCCACACATACTACCTCTTCTTTAAAGAACTGCCAAATTCATCCATATCATTTATGCCATCGAACCTCTCAAATCTTGCTATAAATTCTTTCTATATATTCTTTCTCAGTCGTTCATCTACTATTACAAAATCAATCATACTTCTTCTAACATTTTTCGCCTCACGCGTATACATATGAACCTTTTGTGATCAAACATGGTGTTTGTCACACAAAGGCTCCACTCCAAACAAACCTCAAGCAGTGCTTTTCCGTTTTCATTCACACTCTTATCACAGAATGCACCTAACACCCTTTCAAATCTATCTCGCTTTACTCCCACCCATCCATTGAAATCCCCTAACAAAATCAATCTTTCGTTATCCTTACAGTTCCTCAAAATATCTCTTAAACTCTCCCAAAACTCCTGCCTTTCGTCTTGCTCTTGCTGTGACATACCCGTAACAATATTGACCGGGGCGTACACCCTTATAATAAAGACACGAGTAAGTCCTACTTTCATTCTCATCCATAGTAGCCTAGCACTTACACATTCAAACTCTTTTACACACTCATTTATTCGCGCAGATAGTATTACACCAAATCCCTTGCAGGCTCTGGTGGTACTATCTACCCCTGACCAATACGCCGTATATGTGCCATGCTTGGTTGTGTCACACCCTTTCCTTTTTGTTTCATTCACACAAATAACATCAATCTTTCTATCATCCATCATCTGACATACTTCATCCAATTTGTCGTCCATCCCTCCTTTAACATTCAACGTTGTAAACCGACTTTCCGTAGGCCGCTTTTCGCCCTCGCGGGGAACGAGACGTGACGGATTGCGAACCGCGTCGCCGCCGTATGGAGAAGAAGAAGTTTTTGTTCCCATAGCGTTCCCACGAGATTTAGAGATCTAGACGGTCCATCCCCGCAGAGCCCTTTACGAGGGGTAAGGCGGAATATCAGCTGTGCCCTGTGACCACTAACACAGGCACCCTTCGTTTACTACCAGGTTGCCATCTGGCCACGAATCCCTCGGCACGGGTCGGTTCACCTTAGATCGAGGTTTTGTGTCGGGTATGCTCCCTGTAAGTTGGTTTAATTTCGGAGTTTTCCTTCTCCTAGACAGGTTGCCAACCAAGGCTAACGAGGCCCATCTCCCCGAACGTTTGGTTTAATTTCGGAGTTTTCCTTCTCCTAGACAGGTTGCCAACCAAGGCTTACGAGGCCCATCTCCCCGGAATTATATATATAATAATATTATATCAATAATTTTAATATGAGACTGTTAATCATTTTGATATTATTTAATTTCAAATTGGGCTATTGCTGATGTCAAAATTTTGTATATTGTGGGTAAGCATGTGATAGGTCTGTGTTAAAAAGGTTGTGGTGAGTATGTGGCTTTCGGTAGCATGTAAGTTATGCCTGTGGCAATGAATTCGGGTATTCTCTGTGTGCCTAGTATTATTTGTGTTAGATTTTTAGCTATGGATTTATGAAGTGAAGTTAGTTTTTTATACCAATAGTTGTGAATTTTATCAATCCCAGGTGCTTTCCAACTGTGTAGCCTAGCTGTTATTGAAGTTATGTCTGTTTCAGTTATACTACCAAATTCAATTGCATCTATTTCACTCCATCTATTTTCTTCTTCTGAGATTCAGTCTGCACTAACGTTATGATGTTCTTGTTTTTCCCAAATGTCTGCCCAAAATGTTTCAAGTTCCGTTTTGGAGGGTAATGTTGTATTATTACTCCTGGTTGGTACCTCTTGTTGTTGTCCACCTAAGTTTCTATAAAACATTTTTTCATTTGATTTGAACATAATATTGCTGTTTCGCCGCTGCTGAGCTTTATTATACCTTTTTAGCCTATGTACTTTAACAGATAATTTTTGTTTCAAAGTGTTTAAATAGTATTCCGGTATTTTATTCGCTTTTTTGTGTCTAGTGTGTATATTACTGGTTTGAAATATTTGCTCGACTCTGTTTACTACTTTTCTGGATCTATTATTATTGATATAACGTGTAAGTCTTCCACAATCAGCCCGAAGTTTTTCAATATCTTTTTCCAGTCTCATTTGCCATGCTGGCTTATTTAGGTCTTCTGGTTTCACTTTTACTGAACAATCTGTTATTTTATAGTAAATTTCCCCTGATACAACCAAAGCAGTGCAATATATTAATGTGTGTATGTCATTTAATTCTGTATCATCTGATATGTATTGATTCAGTATGTCATTATTGAACAGAGTAGTTAATCTTATGAGTTTAATACTATATCTTAGCTTAGGTAATTTTGGACGGGCGCCTGGATCCATTCCAGAGTATTGTGTCAGGGCTGTTCTAAACTTGTCATGGATATTTTGAATATGCACATCTCTAACGGGGCTAACATCTACCAATGTTTCTATATCATTTTCCAGCATTATTGTAAAGTTTTCAGTCTGAGTTGATGTTTGGGATGTTTGTGTGTAAGTGTAAAGTGGTGGCTGTGATTGTGTAATTAAATGATTGTCGTCTCTCAATTGTGTTTGAGTCTCTGGTCGAACGTTAAGGTCATTTGTGCAACCACCAATTGAAATAAAAGGATTATCATTTATATTATTTTCTAAATCGTACTATAGTTGTATTCTCACCTCCTCTTTTAGTTGGTTTAATGTTTCTAGGGGCAGTAATTTGTTTCTTATGATTGTTCTTCTCTGGTCAGATATTCTTTGCTCAGTCACTTTAATTTCAGGATATTGTTTTGAGAAAAGATCGTGAAGTTGATGTCTATATGTGGTCATGTCTGTTTCTAATTTAGTTATTAATAGTAATTTAGTTATGTAGTAGTAGGATCGCATGATGAATTTATTAACATCTTTACTCCAGCTCATACGTCTCCTGGGTTTACCAGCCTTAGTGGACGCAGGTAAAAAGGCATTTGCCTCCTGCGCAACATCTAAGGTTGGTGTAGGTGTAGGTGCTCCACGTGAGTTATTATCAATGGAAGATACTGGGGATGGTATGTAAGAAGCTGTTGATGGACTGTATGGTTCTGTTATTGAGTTAATCTTACTCGCTACGCCAATCGGCTTTATGTGATTTAGAATATATATGTAAGTTTAAAATTTTCTCTGTAAGTGATTTGTAAACCTTTTGAGAAAATAAATGTCTTAAACCATAGTTAAGTGAATGCAAACTAATGTTATCATCGGTGTGTTTGGCTGTAGTATTTTCGGGTGACCCGGAGGGAGCCCACCTACTCAACTCCTCTCCGCTGACGGTTCCTATGCTGTGACACCCATCGTCAGCTCCAGGTGTGCCCCGGCGATTGCCCCCGGGAAGCGGTCCTAAACGTTTATTATCTCCATCGAAATGGATTTCCAGAGCCATGTTGGCCGCGCCAGTAACATAAGATGGCGTGTCCGCCCCCCACGTTAGTCAGGTGTTCGACTCGGACGTACGGTTGGATTATAGGGGGCTTACTATTATTTTGCAAAGAATAAGTTCAAATTTGGTAAGAAGACGACAAATTTTCATTGCATCTCGGCGAAGGCAGGTGCGCGCACCGTGAATAAAGAAAAACTCGTCGCTTTTGCTAAGAACATTTTTATAAGGAAAAATGTATCGCAAACGCTACCCGTCGGCGAATCACTGCCATCGTTTCGAAGTGATGTTACGTACGTTTAATATATACGATTATACCATTTTCTGTCGCGTACTGCTACAAATAGTAATATCGCAGAGACGAAAATCCAAGATCCATTCATTGAACATAATTGATATTTGACTAATATACCTACAGATGAATAATATGTTTTCGAGATGTAGCCAGTAAAATACGTAATTTTCTCCAAGTCCAACGAATGACATTCAGTAGGAAAAAAGGGAATGAAAGAATTGGAATCTTGTCAAACTAGGGCATCACGTACCCGGAAGAAGGCTTCTTAAGTATATTTGATCGGAGCGACAGTTTTTATTAACAATGCTTTGTTTTGCAATCAACAAGGTTCTCTTTTGAAGTTGATTTTAAACGGATATAAAAACGTTCTAAATACAAGTTGTTCATGTAAAGTCGATGAATCTGTCCTTGCGGTTTTATTTTATTATGACAGTGGTATTGCTCGCAACTTGGCTCGGGTACAATTATTTCTCGTGGCAATGGTACTTTTCGTTGGCATTTAAGAATAAAAGCTCAGGAGCTTTTGCCTTGTCCTTTAGTTTTCAATAATTGAAAGCTTTTAGGCGTTAGTTCTTAAAAAGGTTAACTGTTATGATAACCTATTACCTATTATGTACTAGTTCAATATATATTAGATATATTAGTGTCTATAAAAGGTCTAAAAATACAGAAAATAAATTAATGTGAATTACTAATATCATGGATGATATTGTCAAATATAACGTAATTAGTACCCATTTAGTATTAGAATAATTAATTATCTTAACTACAAAAATGTGTGATTGCAGCTAATTGCTTGCGTTTCGTCTCGAGTTTGTCTAATTCGCCCGCTGAGAGAATCTCGAAACTTCAATAGGTTTAGCGTTTCGAATTTCTCTCAGCTCGTGTTATTACACGAGCCTATTATTATAGGCACGCTTGCCATCTGGCCCTTCGGATATCGATTTTCAAAACACGATTTTGACATTGAAATAGTCTAGTAAGTAGAACGGGCGATATTCGTAAAAATTTGAAGGCACGTGTCACTAATTGTGTAATTTTCAATCAGATCACGTAGGCTCGGCGGGAGCAGTAAACAGGCGATATTTCGTGGACAAGGAAACGTTGTGCTGCTCTCGACGGCACACCCTCTGCGAACAGATTGTGGGTCGTTCTAGCTCGAAACAATTAAAGCCAAATGCTCACCAACACCACTGTTTCATTGTAAGCCGTTACAATGGAGTACGGAGAGAATTCCGAGCAACAGATTTCACCGTTATTCTTTTTAATAGCGTCATTAACGTTTTTGTTTTAACTGATGCTTCTGTGTTGAGCTTATTGGATATTGGTAGTGTACTGAGCGAATGTTGTGGAAAACTATAGCTTTCTGTGTCGCTGCGCATTTTCGTATCTTATTTGAAGAACATGTAGTTACTCCGTATGATTGTGAGAGTAAAATTATGCTGTAACTTGCGACTTCGCTGGCTCTTAGCACCCTAATCCTGTTGAATAAGTATGCACTCTACAGTTTGTATTATTATTTTTGATTTAATTTCACTCATACAGTTTTCTTCTTTCAATGACGAACGAACGTTTTGCTGTTCTTGCATAAAAATTAATAAGTAAGTTCTTTGTCAAATTATTAGCATCCGTGGTGTGAATATAGGTAGTTTGTAAACTTAGTACTTTAATCACATAAAAAAGAATGTTATAATAATAAACTTGTATGATGTTATATTGTATAACTATAGTTATCACGGAACGATATGGTAACGTCATCTTCATCATATAAATATGATTCAAATGCCTAGTTTCAAGGTGTAACAAAAAAAAACCAGGTAAGGAAGTATACATATTTCCAAATTATCCAATAAAATGATTATAATTTTTGATGAACTGCGTATCTGGTTCGTATTAAGTGAAAATCTGGCTGTAATAAATGCCACGCCTAGGAACCCCTAGCAACCTTGTGATAACAACCCATTACATTAGCTCACAATAAATGGATGTGAGACTTAGAAATGCATACAGGTACGTGCTTCTATGTTTCAAGTGGCCGAAATTGCAATGCTCAGGTGAACATACGATATTCCCCAACGTGAGAAAATGTACGAATTTTGTCGACTCTGCGTTCATGTGAGGCAATTTTGATAGACAAGACATCTCAAGCTGTGTACAGTACAGTATCCTTACCAAATCTTGAGTTCCGGCATTTTGTAGCTAGTGTTATTTGACTGTATCCGTTGTTATTCGAGCGAATGGCACTGCGACATTGCAATTTTTTAAAGTCACTGGGCAGCCAGAGTGCAGCTAGCTTGTAAGGATTCTAGGATAGTTTCTTTATTGTATGCATGACAGGTCACGTAGTTGACAGATACATTTACTGTAATTTCTTGTAATCTGTATGAAGTTTTGTGTAATGGATCCTATCAGGAGTATAATTAAGGATGAAATCCAATCATTCATACTAATATTATAAACGTGATAATATGTTTGTTTGTTTGTCTTGCTCGTCGCGACCGAACCATGATAATAATTGTTGTGCGTAGAGATAGTCAGAAGGATGGAGAGCTGGTTTTTCAGTCAAAAACGTCGCAGTAAACCACATTTTTAACATAAAAGAGAAATGGGTTAATGATCGAATGAGGTGTAACAGAGAATGACAGAAGCGAAGGACATACTGCGCCGACGCCAAATAAATTAGGGATGATTAGATGATGAGTCAGAGTTTGAAGCTTTAAGTCAAATTTTGTGCTTTTTGTAATTTTAATAAGATTAACATCGCCCAAATTAAATTCTGTAAGATACATACATACATACATATCGTCACGCCTTTTATCCCCGAAGGGGTAGGCAGAGGTGTATTTCTACACCCACTTTTCGCCAGATATACTTTAGTCCCACGTAATAAGGGGCGAGCCTATTGCCGTACCGAGCACATTTCCAGACTCCGTGCTGCTACTGAGAATTTCGTGACAGAAAAACCCAATAACACCGCCCGACCCAGGAATCGAACCCGGGACCTCCCGATCCCACGCGCACATTTATGCCGCGAGACCAACGAGGCAGTCGTATAGGGTTTGATTTCGAGTTTTCCGTCTTTACGCAAAGATGGTATTTGCATCGTGTTATCCATTAGTCGCCTTTTACGACACCCACGGGAAGATAGGGGGTGGTGACACTTTTATTCTATCCCGTCAACCACACGGCTTTCTGTAAGATATAAACATATTAAGAATAGTTTCACAAGTAATAAGCTTACAAGGATTGGTTATATCTATTTTTAAACAATTATATTAGGTAACAAATTATGAAAAGATTTGCCGGCAAAAACTAGTTTGAATAGTAACTTCGACATTTTGCAACGGTAAGAATTTCACATTCAAATCAGAAAACTTCGTGACATTCGCAGACATTTGTTCCAAGACTTTCTAGTCCGAATATTCTTTTTTGTATTTGTTATTTAAAATTTTATGACATCCCTTGTTTCATAGATCTATGATAATACAACGTGTTAAGATTACATAAACCTTCATCGGTATCATTTTAATAGTCATATAATTATGCAGCTTGCATCCAAAACATTCGCCTTGATGCCTAGGGAGCTCTTTCTAGTGTACCTAACCAGAAGACCTTAATAAGTAGCACCAGATATTAAGTCGGTAAAGCTAAATTCTTTACTTACCCTTATAAGTAATTGCTTTATAAAAGAAATTGCTGACAGTTTTAGTCACCCTTCTATATAGGTAGAGCCATAGTGTTTACTGCAACACCAAAAACCCTATTAAATTTACCTTAATCCTATGCATTCATTTTGCCCTTACATACCTGCATACCATATTAAATGACTTATTCCGTATAATGTCACTACTTGCATTCTTTAGTTGAGTGTCCCATTCTATTTGACCGCGGTATGCGTGCCTTCCATACGTAAGACGCCGCTGCAAATGAGGCTGCCTTAGCTTGCACTGGATTTTCTCATAGCTGCAGGTGCTTATGAAGCTTTCTTTATCCCTATTTAGCTACATATATACGAGATTTTAGTCAAAATATTGCAATGGCTCACATATATGTCAAGAAAATGTATTCTGCGTATCATATTGAAGCACAATAATGCCATTATTCATATTTCTATTATAATAATTGGTCACAAGTTAAGGACTGTTCCTTAACGATAAAGGCAAGTTTTTATTGGTGGCTCCTTTGTATACAAGATGTAGATATACAATTTTAGACATGATCTACATACCTACAAATTAACCTACGTAAAGATCTTGACAAAGGCACTCAATGACACTTATTGTAACAAAGTGTATTGAGTCCATGCATCGTTTAGGGCTGTTTAATTGTAAACTTTGCGATAAGTTGTTCACGGCACCTTTTATATACTACTAACGGAACGAAAAAACCATGGGTAGGCGTGGCTCACTTAGTTTTTCATAAATCAAGTGTAAAGTATTTAAGAATGCTTTACCTCGGTCGCCTCTCCGCTTATCACGTCGAATGTTGTGAGTCCGATCCCTATACGAGACAACACTAGCTTGATACACATATACCTACCGAGCCTGCGTAAACTTAGTGTCCATTGGTAGAATGGTTGTAAAGTCTTGACAATAACCATTTATGGTAGGGGATCCTACGATCTTAAATTGGGATTTACCCGAGCGTCATGGAGACCTATTGGGTTGAAAAAGCTTAGATGATAAAAAGATAAAATGAATATTTTTTTCATCGGTGATGGGAGCTTTAAAAAAATATCTGTTGTTTTAATCCCTCCAGATAATCGTCAGATTATGAAAAGGTATGTCTAGGACGTTAGGATAAAGCATATATCTCTTAATCTTACGCGCTTGAATATTTCGAACCGGCGAATTACCCATTCACATTTGCAACTTTCTAATAATGACAACAAGTTTGCGTGACACCTAAATAATCAGATTATTCAATGAGAGCCTTTTTTTAGGTTCACTTCATATCCCCTTAGAAAATCTGACAAGTACGATTAATTTTCTTTTTCTTACATTTTGAAATCTTACCACTATGCATACGATCAAATTCAATTCCTAGTTTATTAAAAAAGCCGTAGGACACGGATGCTATCAATATCTGAGGCGCTCGAGTAAATCCCTAAATCCCTTCATAGGCTCCCCTACTATTAGGACTACTTCATATTTAGGTTTCAAATGTGCACCAAGCTCTTAAATGTTTGATTGTAAGTAAAAAGCCTTTTACTTAGCTTATTATTTTTACTATCCTTATAAAATTAAACTTAAGCAGTAAAATCTAATCTTTATTAAAGGCACATTACAGAAAATAGCTGTATTTCTACAAAACGGAGGTACCAACTATCATCATACTTACTGTCAAACTTTAATTCTCCAAATTCAAACTCTTCTACCCAATAATCCGCAGAGCCAATTACCACCAAAGGACCGTCCGCAACAAAATCAAATAATGTATAAAATTATAATACTTGCGATAATTACGTTATATCCGTTATATTCGTATTACCATATAGTTTGCGATTGTCCATTGTGTGCGGATCCCGTAGCTATCCTCTAATACAGCCGCCTAGCTCCGCTAATTCATATAGGCACGTGAAAAGGGAATTAACCCACTGTTCTTAATTACATTCTCGCATGCTTTACTTTCGTTTAAAAGGGTCCCTTTGTACACAGTTTGCCCATCCTATTTCATTTATAGCTGAGCTTTTATCCGAATTTTTGCTGAATTTTAATACCTTAGTTACTTTAATGAAGAATGTGTTTTTAGATTACGTTACCCCGACAGAAGCTTGCCGGTACTGAATGTGCGATGTGGTAAGTTGTTAAATTATTTGTTAGTGTATTTAGGACAGGTGATACATTTGAGATCTGTTTCTTTGATGCGGTTGAAAGGTACCTAATGTTGGCTGTGTACAATTTACGTATTCAAATGAAATCGTAAGTTTGTTTTGCGTTTTGTGCAAATATAGAGTAGGTACTATACGTAATCGTAAGTGTTATAGACACGTTATATAATAAAAGTGGTGGAAGACAAGTTTCGACAGTTCTATTTTCTATGCAAGGTTATGCGGTATTTTTTTCGACAGAATATAAATTAACAGCCGTTGAGAAAGCCGGCATTTTTTTTTTGCCAAATTATTCTCGTTTTTGTGGAAGGCATAGTAAGCAATAGATGTAAAAAAATATTGATGATATGCTTATATTGCTTCAGCAAGTGATTGGTATGGACTTGTTATACACTTAAGACTAGGTTCGATACTGTTTCGGTGATGATAAGTAACCAAGCACTAGCTTCTACAAACATAAGAGATAGAAGACCCTTAAAATGATTAAATAATCACAGTCATGCAATATCGAAAAGCCCTCACTAATTTTCGCTAAACCAGCGCTCACGAAGTTTCTAGCAAGACTAAATAAAGAAAGGCATACAAGAAAAGACTCCGAAAATCCCAAAACAACGACAAAAACTCTGTAAAAATAACGTCAACTTTTTGATAAAGTATCACATAACGGTGCTCATTTTTTATTAGCAATCTGTTTCATTCTGGTTTGGCAACCACTAGACGAATAACACATGGAAGAGGGAGAAAAGGAATCCTTCTAATAAAATAAATCTATTGAAATTCGCAGAAGGTTGTTAGTTTTAATGAGAAACATAAAACTGTGGTATTAGTGTTTTCCGATATTATATAATTTACTTTGTAAGGAAAATATTTTTAGACATTTTGCTTGTCTGCTTTTGTCTATAGTTGTAGAATTTCTAAAGTAACCAATAAATAGGACATAAACATTGATTTACTGAATTGGTATTTTATTATGGTATTTGAAAAGGAATTTCGCCATTCAGATTAACGCCATTTTTTGTAAAAAGGCGTAAAATAACACATTTTCTTTTTGTTTTTGTGGTGTTTAGGTCCATATACAGGATGTAAAAAGACCCTTAACGAAAACTGAAATTCCATGTTGTACCAATCACTACGAACATATTTTACTTCGGCACCATACCTGGGAAATTACTGGTTCGGGAGATATTGAGGCTCAAAGTTAGTATGGATTTTTTCTAATTAGGTACAAAATCGATGCATTTACCCCGCCAATATGTTCTTTAGATGTCAAGGTGCATAGGGGAACCCTATGCACCCTGACATATGCACATTTTTTCCACCAAGAACTTAGGGTCCCAAGCCAACCTCACCTGCAAGTGGTGCACCTGCCGATCAACGGACGAGGCTCTGGCAAACAAAATATCCCGATAAGTGGCAATAGGCTCGCCACCTTATTACGTGGGATCAAAACACTGGCGAAAGTGGGCGATGTCTCTGCCTACACCTTCGGGGAAACAGGCGTGAGTCTATGTATATATGTAAAAAAATGTGAAAACTTAAAAAAAAAATCGTTTCCCATGTATTATTTTTGGTTAGTATTACTTGGTATGACGTCCACAACCAGTAGACTTCGGCTTGATGATGGGTCTTGTGACACCCTGTATATATAGATATAATAATATTATAAGTATATAGGTAGGTATCATGGCATATCAGTTTATATTCTTGTCAACTCAGATCATGTAACATAACAGAAGCTTTTATTTATTATATACAATACTGGCAACACAGTGAAAACGTAAACATCTCTCTGTAATTAATTATAAATATTAATAGTAAATAAACATTTTTGAGCAGTGAAATCGTGTGAGAATACTTATAAATATGTGACTATTGTGTGCTATTGTTCGCAACCTAATACAACAACACGATGACCTATAAAGTGAGTAATAACATATACGACTACAGAATTCAAGTGTGTACTGATTACGGCAAGATTTGATATGATAGACCCAGAAACAGTGATAAAATATAACACGATAAAGGAAACGCTTCAAAATACATTAATTGAACTGTGCTAAATACTTTGCTAAGAAATTTCAAATCGACGATACCGTTAATTTTCTATGTTTCAAACAGACCGCCCCACAAAACTCAAATTCATTGGGCGCGTTCCATACCAAGCGTGAACTACTTCTCTAGCACTTTGTTGATAAGACCCTGTTACACGGACATTTAAGGAAACAAGAACAAGAGCGGAACTACGATCACGAGAAACCACGATTGTCTCCCAGCAAATGAATATAGAGGACGACTGAGGGCATATTAATAAAAAATGGATAACGTTACAATACGCCGGCGCATAAGGACATGTTCTGATAATGCTGCTCATTTTGAAACAGATCAAAACATACTTAATTCTACATGTCTTGATGAAACGGCCTTAAGTGAACCATTTGTCGAAGCAACAAACAGTTCAATGTTAATTTATCAAAATGAACAACTAGCCGAGGCGAAAAAAGAACTTGAGACAGCACACAACGAAATTGCAAACTTAAATTTACACATCCAAGAATTAGAAAAACAGCTAAAAGACAAAGATAATACAATAAAGTTACTGAAAAAAGTTACCTGCGAGGAGAGAAAAGCTTGTTCCCCAGTAGTAAAAACTCAATGTTCACGCCTAAACAGAAGACTGCTATCTTTACAAATGGCAACACCCAGAGTATCACCCATAAACGCTGGTAACATTTTTTGCAAAAAGCAAATTAACTACGATTACGAAAATAGCAGTACAAACAATAATATATCACCAGTTTTGCAGACTACAAACAGGCATAAATCATTGCCATCGGTACAGCCATCAAAACCACAGTCTATAACAGACCCTAAAATTGCCAGCAAAGACAATTACAAGCCTCAGATATTAATCTTTGGTGACCAACAAATACGAGGATTTGCTCAAAAAATTATCAAGCAAAGGAACAGAAACAAATGGAATGACATCTATTCAATCTCGGCAATATCAAAACCCTATGCAACTTGCTCACAGATTTTGGGTTGCTGGCCACTAAAATGTCATTGAACAAAAATGACATTGTCATACTTAGCGTTGGCAGTAATGATAAAAATCCCTATTTGTTTTTTTCAGAACTTTGTCATGGATTGCATAAATTAAAAAATAATAAAGTGTTTATATTGAATGTTATAAATAATAAGTATCTAAATGTATCACTACTAAACAAAAGCATACAATTGTTTGTCAAAAATTTTCCAAATTGTACATTCATAGATACATCTGCAAATGCATTTCCTAAGGTTTTCCAGGGTAACTATGTGTCGAAGAGTTTTATGTGTCAGAAGTTAAACATAGAAATTGATAATATTAATTACCAAAAACTAATTTCATCCCAATTAAAGGTAAGAAGTGTCAAAATAACACAAACCTCAGAAACAAAAATTCCAACTACTCAGAAACCGACTTATACTAGGGGAACTATCCCATATTATTTCAGTAAACAACTCAAACCTCAGCCTGGTGAGCCTATGTGTGATACGACCTCAAATCAGTCACAGTTTTTTCGAAACTAAGATTAGATACTCTCTGCTTCATCAGAATATTGCTGGTATATTAAATAAAAAGGACCTCCTAGAAGTAACATTGTTAGAACTAGAGGATATGAATTTGAATATAGATATTATCTGTTTATCTGAAACCTTTATCCGAAGAGGATCTGAAAATAACTTAATACTTAAAAAATACAAGTTGGTTTCAGCATTTTCAAGGCCCCATCAGCGAAGGGGTGGGACATGCATATTGGTCAATAAAAACTTAGAGTGTAAACCTTTGCAAAATATAGTAGAGCCTGTAGTGTACCATTTTGAATATTGTGCTATTGAAATTATTGCTCTCAAACTCTATGATGTCTGCATATATCGAACACCTAATTCCGATATCAAAATATTTCTACAAAAATTAGACATTCTTTTGAGGAAACTAATAAAAAGTAGCAATAAACGAATCATTATCTGTGGAGACTGGAATTTGGATGTCTTAAAAGCAGGCAAAAATCTTCGAGAATTAGAGTCTATTTTTAATAACTATAGTATTACCAATCACATATTCAAACCTACTAGAAAGAGCTCTTGCATTGACCTCATTGCCAGTAATTTAGTCAATATTCAATCCAGCATACACAACCTTGCACTATCAGATCATGAGACAGGTCAGTCCATATCCTTTGAGGTTAGCAATACCGACAGCAGATCAAATGTAAAAAATGTTGGTTTGAATACCGCCGTGATCTAAGTAAAGAGAACATAACAAAATTTGTTTCTTATATATCTTCTCTGATATTTTCTGAAGTTTATCAGCTAAGCAATACCAATCAATCATTCAATTATTTCCATGACCTTTTAACATTATTGTATAATTTGTGCTTTCCCATTATCAGAGTAAAAATTAGAAACAAGCCTTTAAAAAACAGGTGGATATCTAAAGGTATTAAAAAAAGTTGCATTAATAAGAGACGTCTGTACCTCAAATATAGGTTAACTCATGCAAATAAGCACCAACATAAAAAGCTTACAGCACATATACAATAATTCTTAAAAAATGCATTCTACAGGCACAAAAATCTGAAAATTCAAGATATTTATTTAGAGCCCAAAATAGATGCAAGGCCGCTTGGGATATTATTAAGAGTAACACCAAAGATAGGGTAGAACTAGCTGACATAGACAAAATAATATTAAATGAACACACATATTCACATCCTGACCAAATAGCCAATATTTTTAATAATTTCTTTATTGACATGACTAATAACACTACAAATAATCCATTAATAGATGCTATATATCCATATCCTATGACCAACCTCCCTAATACTATTTATTTGACCCCTACCAGTGCTAATGACATTTTCAAAATTATTAATAATCTAAAATCTACCAATTCGACTGGATACGATGACCTACATACCAAGCTCCTCAAACATTGTGCTATGATGCTAGCACCCCCTATCAGCCACATAATCAATTTGTCATTTAGTCAAGGTCAATTTCCTTCACGAATGAAATTCTCAATAGTCAAACCCATTTACAAGAAAGGTGACAAAACTAACATGAACAATTATCGTCCCATTACACTTATACCGGTAATTTCAAAAATTTTTGAAAAGGCTATGTATGAAAAATTATATTCATTTTTAACAAAATTCGACATTCTAAAACAAGAACAATACGGATTCAGAAAAAATAAATCGACCACTTTGGCCTGCTTTACTCTACTAAAACATATTACTACTAGTCTTAACGATAAAAAGCCTATAGCGTCAATATTCTTAGATATGTCTAAGGCCTTTGACTTCGTAAAACATAAGTTATTTATTAATAAGCTAGACCTATATGGCATCAGAGGAAACGCGTTAAAATGGCTTGAAAGTTACCTCTCGAATCGTCAGCAATGCGTTGAGATATCAGGTTATTCAAAACAAGGCAAAACAAAGTTCAGATCAGCGTATCGCCAGAATAACTGTGGAGTGCCCCAAGGCAGTATATTAGGTCCCTTACTGTTCTTGATCTATATCAATGACTTACCAAATATAACTCCTCACAAATGTATCCTTTATGCAGACGATACCACTATCACCATTCAAAATAGCAATAACAACCCTACTGAGTACGAGAAGGAAATTAACGAAACATTAAACAGAGTAATAACATGGCTCAAAGTAAACAATCTACACATAAACACTAGCAAAACAAAAATGATACAGTTCCAAACATACAATAGCAAACGACCACAACTAAAAATAAAACATGAAAGTAACAGTATTGATGAAGTAGACTCTATAAAATTCTTAGGAGTTAATATAGATAAATTCTGTAATTGGAAATCACACATTGAGGAACTTTGCACTAAAATTGATAGGTTTGTCTTCGTATTACACAGGATTACGCGAGTAGCCGGTCTTGATGCGGCTCTATGTGCATACCATGGCTATGTATCTTCAATACTACGATACTGCGTGATAATGTGGGGTAGTTCTGTGGATTCCACTAAAGTATTTCGCGCACAAAAGAAATGTCTTAGAGCAATCAGTGGAGCCCATCCACTCGATAGCTGCGTCCCACTGTTCAAGAAATATAAAATTTTACCACTTCCTGCATTATACATATTTGAAATTTGTGTTTTTGTATTCAATAATATGAATGAGTTTGAAAAATGGAATGATGTGGTAACTAGACCTAGCCGCAAAGCGCATAAATTGTACGCTCCTAACCAAAAATTGCAAATACACTCAAGCAATGCATATTGTATGGCAATCCGCATATTTAACAAATTACCTGAAAATACTAAAGCGCTAAACTGTGGACCATTTAAAAATAAATTTTTGAATTTCTACTAATGAAATGTTATTATACAGTCAAAGAATTTCTGGAAGACAAAATTGTAATTGTTTGAATTTTTGCCTAATTGACATTGTTATTTATTTTTTATTTGACATTTGATTTTTTTATTGACATGTGATTATTAATTAACAATTTAACTCCTATATTATTAATGATTATTTATTGACTGACTATTTTATTAATCCATTTATTGTCTGTATCTATTTATTATTCAATAGTTCTTGTGACATGCAAATTATATTAATGTTGAGATTCATACAGTGTGAATGTGATTAACAATAAGACTAATGTAATAGCAATAGCATAATAATTTATAAGACAGTAACGATAATTTAATGTAAAAGAAACATTTGTACGCCGGTGACGGCAGAATACTATGGATTAAAATAATTGTTAACATCTTGTATACAGTATTCCAACAAATAAACTATTATTATTATTATTATTATTAAGCTATTGCATAGCTTTTATCGCGGGCTTGAGCGTGGCGACCGAATCCAGAAATTCCGTAACGAAAAAAACCTAACACCCATCACATATTAATCAACTTGGCGTAACGCCAAGTTGATAATATGTATTATGAACTTTACTGCTTACTAATTAAGGTTTAGTTTAGAATAAAATGTTTTACTTGTACAAAGGTATTTTTTTTTTATGTGGAACATATTACAGCGGTTCATAGTAGGTACTATTGTCATTAATTATATTACAAGTGGTAGTTATGGTAGAAATTGTAGCTTTGGTAAGAATAGTAGTTTTGAGAGAAATGGTTCTTTTGACAGCACCGGCTCATTTTGGTAGAAATGGTAGTTTTGAAAAAAGTGGTAGATATAATAGTGTTAGTACGAATAGTAGTTTTGGTACATATAGTAATTTTGATAGGAATTGTATTTTCGGTAGGAATAGTAGTTTCGGTAGAAATGTTATTTTTATGTGGAACATATTACAGCGGTTCATAGTAGGTACTATTGTCATTAATTATATTACAAGTGGTCGTTATGGTAGAAATTGTAGCTTTGGTAAGAATAGTAGTTTTGAGAGAAATGGTGCTTTAGACATCACCGGCGGTTTTAGTAGAAATGTTAGTTTTGAAAAAAGTGGTAGATATGATAGTGTTAGTACAAATAGTAGCTTTGGTACATATAGTAATTTTGATAGGAATTGTATTTTCAGTAGGAATAGTAGTTTTGGTAGAAATTGTATTGTTGGCATATATGGTAGTTTTGGTAGCATGTTACTTACGATTGCTAGCAAAACTACCATCTTTATCAAAAGTACCATTTCTACCAAAGTTACCATTCCTACCAAAGTTAAACCCACCGCATGATTCACAAAAAAAAAAAAAAAAATATTATGGTAATACACATTAATGCCGCGCAGAGAAAGTATATATGATATTATATCTATATAAATGTACATTGCGCGAAATTCGATGATCAAACTCTATATATATAATATCGTTAATTTTTTCTAATTTTTTGAATGAATAATTATTTTGGTGTGTAATACTAACACTCTTAATACCTAATTATTTATACCTATTATTTATACCTAGATATTTTCTTTTTATAGAGAAGAAAAGCATAAAGAGCTAAAAATTTGTTTTCTTATCGGTCACCACGCTCAAAGTGTAACTTGAATTTTAATTTAATTTAATTTTATTTATTTCATGAACAATTTTTACATTGTTTTTAAACATAATATTTAGATATAAAAACTTACAAAAATACAATATAAAAGACTTGCAGAAAACAAAAATAACGCACATAAATAGGTGGTAATAATTGGTCGATAAATTAGTAATAATAATAATATTTTGCATTTAACATTAATTTCAAACCATTGGAGTAACAAACAAAATTATGAATAAATAATATCAAAATAAAAAATAAATTAAACCATGTCATAATAATTAAAAACAAATTAATATAAAAATGTCAAATAAGAGTAATTAAAATGTCATGTCATTACAAATTATTGTGATATACATTTACTCATGTCCTCGGTAGAATATAAACACCCTTGCAGTAGAAATTCTTTCAATTCACTTTTAAATTTAGTTGTATATAGCATGCTTTTAAGACCTATGGGCAATTTATTGAAAAGGTTTATGGCGTTGTAGCAACAACCATGTTTTACTACGTTAAGGTGAGGTACCATGGTACTTGAAAAATCTTTTCGTCGCGTATTTTCCCTTTGTTGCCGGTCTTTTGTTGTTTCATACTCGTGAACCTATTTGGCAAAATTAGTTAAAAGAACTAATATATATAGACTGGGAACCGTCAAGATTTCGAGCTCGAGAAAATACGGTCTACACGACTCGTCCTGCTTTATACCCATAATTGTTCGAATCGCTCGTTTCTGCAATATGCTCTTGAGATATTACAATTGTAGCTACCGCCCCAAAATAATATACTGTATCGTAACTTCGATTCTACAAGAGCATAATATACCATCTTAAGGTGACGTACACTAACTTCACTGCGTAGGCTTCTAAGCACATAACAGGCAGAGCTAAGAGCACCTTCTAAACATGTGAGTTCTGGTTTCCAGTTTAAGTACTCATCCACATTAACCCCAAGAAACTTAGTAGCCTTCACTGTGCCTACACTTACACCATTTACAGTACAGTTAAGTTGATCTTTATTTTTAGCAGTCGATCGAAACAACATTATATTAGTTTTTTTGGTGTTTAGCGTGAGGCTATTTGCTGTAAACCAGTTTTGAAATATATTTAGTGCTTCATTAAGTTTGAGGTTGAGATCATTTATGTTGTCTGCAGATATGATGGCATTTGTATCATCGGCGAACATTATGGGTTGAATATCGGATATGTTCGTAACATAATGTATTAGGTCATTGATGAACGTGATAAAGAATATAGGACCTAATATTGATCCTTGAGGAACACCTGTTAAAATTGGAGTTAATTTTGACTTATACGCTTCCTCACAAATACCCTTAGTTTCAGATTCTGTACTGGTTGTTAGGGCCTGAATCTGAACGAACATTTTTCTGTTTTGCAGATACGATTTGAGAAGTTGCCCTGCATTGCCTCTAATGCCGTAATGGTCTAGTTTCTTCAAAAGTAATTCGTGATTTACGGTATCAAATGCATTCTTATGCAAACGTCGTTTACCAATGACTGAATCGCATCTTGTGTACCGACTCCAGTTTGAAAACCAAATTGTCTGTGATGCAACACCTTGTTTAAGTTTAAGTGTTTAAGGAGTCTTACTTTTATTAACTTCTCAAATATTTTTGATAATGTAGGCAATAATGAAATTGGTCTATACATGGAGGGATCAATTTTGTCACCTTTTTTATGAACAGGTATAATTTTAGCAATCTTAAACTGATCTGGGAAGATGCCCTGCTCTAGACAGTCATTGTACATATTACTTAAAGGTTCAGCTAGTAAGTCAATATTATCTTTAACAGGTGCTAATGGTAATTCATCATAACCACATGATGATTTATTTTCCATTTGATTGACTAACTTTAGAATTTCAATAGATGTGACTGGTTCCCATATAATCTGGTTTTCGACTCTGCTAGTGTTAGTTTCCAAAATGTCAATGGCCATTTGCGAGTATCTCTGGATCATGTTAAATTTACCACCAAACTCCTCTGCAAATATATTTACAATTTCAGATGGGTTAGACACTTTGTCCCCTTGATATTTTAAAGTAATCCTATCTTTTACCGACTGTTCTTTATTTCTATGTCGATTGACAATTTTCCAAATATTTTTTGATAAATTTCTATACTTATCTATTTCTCTTTGAACTGATAACCTCTTAGCCATTTTTAAGACCCTTCTATACACCTTTATATACTTATGTCTGTAATTAATAATACTAGCCTTACTGCTGAATCCTTTACCTGCCGTTAGAAACCGTTTCATCTGGCTGGCAACTTTTATTCCCTTAGTAACCCAACGCAGCTTAACTGAGGAATCAAAGTGAATTTGTTTTCTTTGTGTTTTAAAGCATTGTTTGTAAACTATTTCAAATTGTTTAATGATAGAATTGATACCTAATGTACTCCAATTTTGACTAATTAGTCTTTGCCTATAAATTATTTAATTTTTCTACTAAGTTGTCTTTTCATTACATAATAATATTTAGTTTTGATTGCCTTGTTACTTTTTAATCTCAAGTTACATATTAAACCAGCATGTCCATCAGCTAGACCGTTATGATCAATGTCCCATTTAATATCAAAGAAAAAATACTGCATAAATAAATAAGTAATATTGCATAAGTTGATAAAAAATGCTATGCAGTAGCTTTACCGCGGCAGTCTCCGAGTGCCACACGTCTTTTTTATCTCTATCTTTATAATTATCCCCAAAAATACGACGACTTTAACCATCTTCCTGACACCTAGGTACATTGCTATAGTATTCTACATGCTGCGGATTTCTGTGGAGGACTTTACAAATATGCAACTAACGGACACAATTAATAGTACAAACATCCAGACTCGAAACAACAATTTATGGAACACACACAGTTTCTTGTGAGAATGAAACCCACAACACACGTACAGTCAAAATACTTGACTTAGTCTTAGTAGCCGTATAAAATCAGCTACACCGGCTGCAAAAGCCCGTCGAGTTAATGTCATAGCTCTAAATACCATTACGGTGTAACCTCGGCATATTCTGTGGTTAATTAGACGTCAGCCATCACGGTGTGCGCTTGGCACTAGACATATTCGAAAATCAGTTTGTTCGCTACAACTGATAACTAGTCTTAACTTCTAAACCTAAATTGGATTAATGCAATCTCTATTTTATTTAGTTTGTTATGCTGGCTTTGCTGCTAATTTGCCTGTCCTAAACGGAATTAATAAATAATGGACATCGAATGTATTAAAATGTACTATATGTTATTGTTTGTTAAAATAATACCTTCGCACTTAATATAACAGCTCATATACTGCGGAGGATTCAATCAATGTACGCAAAATACACCCAGGTTCAAAATAATATTTTTGGAGCACACAAAGTGTTATTGTGTGGGTTGTACAGCCTTCTAAACAAGGTATGAATTTATTTATAATTTAAGCTTATTTGAATAAAAAAGAACTGGGTGGTAACAACATCACCATACTCAAGCCGTCATAACATAACAAGTACAATAATATTCTTTTCATATTAATTTTATAATGTAAACTTGCCTAAAAGTTAACAATTTTCTGTAAAATATATTCAGATATGTGAATAGAAAGGATCTCTAATAAATCTGAATACTGCTGAATTAATTTTGGAGGCTTCATTAGGCGGTACAAGATAATTATTATCATTTTGCTTTGCCTTGGCAAACTCTTTTATCATCAAGATGACATTACAGGGTATGACATTTCTGTTTTCGTTTTGCAAACTTAGAACTCACTCTTAAAACACCCCAGCAAAACCCAGTAACAACATGTATCCGGAAATCAAGTCTGTTATCCCGTAAGATTACGTTCCCAATTTCCGTGCGGTACATATGAATAGTGCGATTTTTGGATAAGTTGGACTCTCACTATCTTTATAATAAGTACCAGGCAAATTACAACAGATCATTATGAAAGGTTGCAATTTTAAGATTTTCTTATGTATTACTTTTAAATTATTTCGTATTTGTATAGAAAAAATCCACGCCTTGTCAAACGTAGTATAGGATGCCCTCCAGCTAGGTGAAGTAACCATATTCGTAAAGTGGCTGACAGCGGCTGACACGAAGATCGGGCTCAGTTGCGTGCCATTGGCCTAGCAAGCTGACAATGATGGTTAAAATAATATCACAAAAAGTGAGACAATGACAGCGCATTCTACTTGTTCTTTAAATGTTGTATTAACATTTAGGTCTCACCAAATTCGGTTCACTGAAACATTTGCGATTGAACGCCAATTTGCGCTAACTACCGTTAATTGATAGGTTAATCGTACAATTCACTGACGCGTTTAACATACTGCCGCTACGCATCCGTAGATTACAATCAACCGCGTCAACACGACTGTAATAACATCGTTTGATGTCACGGTAAGCGTGGGAATAAGTCGGCATACCTTAAACGAAACAAAAACACCTAAACATAAACAAAATATCACAAAGTTAAGCTACAATAAAAGGAGTACGAAATTACTTAAGCACCTACGCATATGTACGACATGAGAAAATTATAAAGTAAAAGTAATGCTGTCATTCCAAACGGCTACATAACACGTTCCGAGGGAGCTTTAAAATACCTTAAAATGTTGGCGTATTCAAGTAGACTGCGTCGCTCTAACTCAGGAAACGGAAAGTTGTCGTCGTACACTGTAACACTCGAATGAATTGTGTTGTTACAATACCAACAAGTTTGCTTAATCGGATATTCTCGTGTTTGTTCAATTGAAATTCAGGATATAACAGCGTGCAACGTAATGTCTGGCGATAGTTTGAGGTAGAATAATTTTATTTATTTGTTTCAAACTACAGTGCACACTAGCTATTGGTAAAAACCGTACAAAAATTGGTTCGGTAGTTTTTGAGTTTATCGCGATCATACAGACAAGCAGGACGCTGGGACTTCATTTTATAATCTTTATATATAAATACTCAACAATATATTTTCCAATAGCTTTAACTATAATCGTCATTATTCAGATAAATTAATTTTCAAATCTAAGTACCTTAACCCAAGAATACTAATCATTGCCTGAGAGGCCGCGTTCGGTTGATTTTTTAAGTTTTTTTTTTAATTACGTCTATGTTTCGCGGCGTGCGTTCATGCCAATATAGCGCTCCTCGCAACACGGTGGAGAGTGGTCACGGGTTCAGCGGGGACGGCACGGGTTCACTCAGGTATCGAGTTATTGACCTCACGCTCGCCTGGGAGTCGATCATTAGTATTAACTTTTAAGTTTTTTACAAATGACGATTTTTAGTTTTTTGCAATTATCTCTTTATTTATTTGTAACAATACGTTTGATTTAACTGAGAATTGATCATTTTGTTTCATAGATGGATCTCGACAACAACCAGATAAAAAACTATTTAGAAAACGAAGATTCGGACAGTGAAACTGAGGATTACAATTCAGACGACAGTGTGGCTGATCCTACTCTCTTACCCTCGTTCCAGCTTAAGAATGATCTCCAATATATTGCTCCAAACAATCTAAATATACCTACTGGAACATCTGAAATACAAGCAAGCACAAGCACCGAGTTAGAAACTGCTTTGTAAACCCAATCTCGATCTCCAAACTGCTGTAATTGTGATAGAGAAATATAGGCTGATTTTAATTTACTCTCAAGCCAAATATCTTATATTTTTACTTCTATGTGATGTAACACTTTAACAATACTTAATTTAGATAATAAATTAGAAGCTATATGTGTCTTCTTATTTTTTATTATTATTTTACAAAATATTATTCAAACATACCCTTGTTTGAATAATATTTTGTAAAATAATAATAAAAAATAAGAAGTTTATAATTTTAGTCTTGAAATCAACCTTAAATGTTAGATTTAAGGTTGATTTCAAGACTAAAATTATAATTTTAAGGAAAATGTGCTATTACATTTGAAGAAACGAGGTCTTTTTTCATTATTTTGTTACATTTAATACAAATTTTAATAGAAAATCTTTCTAAAATCTTATACCATTTATGAAGTAGCCTCCCGAGCGATCATTAGTATTAAGCAGTAAAAAAATAAGATTAGTATTCTAGGGTTAAATCTGTCACATGGATTACTTAATTCGTGAAATCCATTGTGAAAATTTGATAGGCAAATTTTGAGTTCATATCGTTACAGCAATGTAAAGCAATATTAATGTTTTTGATTTATTTATGATTTACTTAATACAAGCACAAGTTACAAAATAGCACGAACCCTTCACAACAAAATAAAATTAAGGTAAAAATTTCGAAATAAATTGTCAAATATAACAATGCAACAAATAACGAGGAACGAGTAACCTAATACAGTTTGAAACTATTAGATTGCAACCATTAAAATATTTTAATATTACTAATAACGCTGCGGTGTTTCTATCTGAAATAATTATAAAAGATATACTGGAATATCATATCAAGTTGCAATAGTTCTACGAATAATGCTTTAGAATTAGAAGCGAAACTTATTATTTTCCATATAGTCTCTGCATGGCAAACATGCATAATGATACAAAATTTTATGTTATATAAGACAATAAGCGATTACTTATTTCGAATCCACAACAGAATTTATAAATACCTAAACGTAAAATAAATTGCACTGAACTTTATTTTTGTGTTTCAATTTATTTGTTGTATGTTCCACTTCTTACCCAAGACTTTCAATTACGCTGCCGCGAGTTGATTTCCCACTTCTTGCTTACTGGTTCTATATTCTATTGGATTAAGGAATTGCTTGGCGAACTACTCGGCGACTTAATTAAATTTGCCCCGAATCTACTACATAAAACCCTTTTAGTAGTTTCAGGCGAAAACGATATTTGCGTAACCCGAAAACGGCAAAATTGAACCACAAGAATCTATACAAGTGTGCGATACACTTATTTTTTCAATATAAATTTAGTTCGTATCTGTGGAGATTTGATACAACCGCGTTTCAATACATTAGGGGTTTCACTTCGTTATCGTCAAAAGAGGCTATATGTTTCGCGCCCACTCGCCGCCGTTTAGAGCTAAAATTTATCTGTGCTAATAAATTACGTAAGCGTAGGCCGAACCTTGTTAAATAAACACGACGTTCGCACCACATTTTTCATTGCGAAACATCTCGAGTGCTATAGATTGCTCTACAATATACGTATCAGGGAAACCACTCTATGGATGCAGCTATTCATTGAAACCGCAGACCATGAATTACTCTCGAAGTTCCCGTGTCTCATCCATGGCACCCTCAACGTGACGAAGAGGAATGTTCAAGCGCAATGTGGAGTCGTCTGTGAGCGTACTATCATACATAAGAAAGATAGCTTGATTGGGCACTGTGAAAGTAGTTCTAGCTTACCTAAGTCTTTGTTTGTGTAAAAAAGCTTCTTATGTAAGGTGTTTATGTAAACATAATATATTACAAGGTAACTTATAGTAATAGGCCATTATTTTCTCAGAGCGATTTATGAGTAAACCGATGGTCTGTATATATACTCGTATATTGTCAATTTGATGCTTAATGTTCCATTAGTAACTAATTGTATTAGTGTAATGTAATAGATATTGGTGCTGATTCTGATATCAGAAATTAAACTAAATGTAGACTTGATAAGTCCATTAAATAATGAATCGAAAGTAGACACATTATTGTTTTTTCAGTTGTAATGTTTATTATTATTTCGTGACATTCTTTTGTTCTTGGTATTTTAATGTTTGGGCCATTTTTTTGGACCTCGATGGTAAGCTACAACTAACATATCTCAGAAAGGCCAATAATTGCCATGCGGATGCTGCTATATTTATAATATCATACATTTATTACGATATAAGTATCTACTACTTAATTATATTTCTATCAAAAACTTTTAATAAATCTGAAGTGAATGATAATGTTAATGGGATATAATGATATTTGTGATTAGTTATTCGTTAGGTTATAATAATATTATATGTTTTTAGTCATGCCAGGACTTTTATGCCCATCCTTTTTCATTTTTTATATTTATCTTTAGACAGCGATCTGTTTCATACCATGTTAAATTTGAAAAAAAAAACATATATCTGGGGGCACGGCAGAGCCCCCACCAAGTCGAGAAAAACGGCACGGCCGTACCATCCTTTTCTCGAAGCAATTCAGGCCATTTTCGATCCCCTATAACTTCGTTGTGGATAGAACTAGAAGCCTGATTATTTAGTAACCATGCAGGCATTGTATAAAGATGTTGTATTTCAAATTTCATTCAATTTGAACTAATAGTTTAAGAATTATAACGAGTCAAAATTCTTAATATTGTCACTCACTGACCGATCATCAAAAGTCTAGGGCACTTCTAGCAAACATAGAAGCTTCAAATTTAGGAAACAATTAGTGTTTAGTATATGAACCAAGGAAAAACTAAAATGTATTTCAATTACGGTCCAATTTTCTAGATACATCAACTGCATAAATAACTTTGTAATCCCATATAAATATAAAGGCTTACAAAATTACATTTGCAGTTAGAGCTTTAATTAAGAAAATTCGTTGTTGGTGTACAAGAAGTAGAAGGTACCGGAAAGGACAAAAGTAAGACTATCTACAAAAATAAATGAGATCCCATAATAACAATACTTGTCAAAAATACCAAGTCTCGCGACCGTAAAAAGTTGTGAGATCCATGTAATACCAAGTCGGTTAATTAAAAATCTTTAATGTTTTAAATATATATATTGACTTGGCAATCGCATTAAACAATCTAATTTATATATGTATTACTTATGAGATATATTGTGTTTCCATGCGTTGGCCGAGTCAATATATTTATTTAAAACATTAAAGATTTTTAATTAACCGACTTGGTATTACAAGGCTCTCACAACTTTTTACGGTTGCGAGACTTGGTATTTTTCACACGTATTCTTTTTATGGGATAATACTTTACATAAGTTAAACAGAATGGTCAAGGTTCTTATTCTATGGATCGTAGACTAATAGGTCGCTATTATTCTACGATCCGGTCATCGGTCGTCGATTCTGGTTTTCAGATGAACAGCGACCGATACCGATATGATTATATAATTATTAAATATCATTTAAAATAATAATATATTAAGAGTTGCTTTGAAAAAGGGTGTTCAAACTTTATAATTATCCACTATTAACACAAAATGTAAGAATACCTATATAGTTTCACCTAATAATACAAAGTTATTCCACCTACTTAAATATATCTTACAGCTAGGTTTAACCAACTTAAGTTTTAATATTCCCGAAACTATGTTCACAGGCAAATTTACAACCTGCTATTAAACAAAACATCGTATACCATTATAAAGTTTCATGCTACTTTTTAATTCTACCAAAGTTAATAATAGAGGAACAAAATGAATAGAGATTCTTGCGAGAGGCTTTTTGTATCGACCTCTTTGAGGCAAAGAGTAACGACCCTGTTTGGGGCCAGATTCGTAACCTCAAGCCACGGCCAGTCCACTTTTAAGATGAATTTTACTTTTCATTTATTTGAAAATTTCTTGAACTTTGTTGCAGAAAACGTCCGATCTTTAAAAGTTTAGGTACCTACAAAAATTGTGTTGGACGTACAATTTGGAGTTTTAATAAGGTCCAGTTATATTCTGTCCAGTGGACAGTGACAAGAAATGAGGGAACATAACAAATCGAACAAAAATTTGTAAAGATTGTATGGAAAAATCAACACGTTACTTGGGTGCCAAAAGAAAACAACCAATACATTTATTTTCTAAAACCGTTATAGTTGTTTGTATATATAAAATTCTTGTGTTGCTGACTGACTGACACAGAATGCACAGGCACTGGCATGTATGTTATGGAGACCGTAGGGATGCACTAAGAAAAGATATCCCGAAATTTTCAGTGGATCGGGCGGAAACAGTTATATATAGACTCACGCCTATATCCGCGAAGGGGTAGGCAGAGGTGTAATATAACACCCACATTTCGTCATGAATTTTTAGGTCCCACGTAATAGGGGGCGAGCCTATTGCCGTTACCGGGCACATCACCAGACTCCGTACTGCTACTGAGAATTCGAAAAAACCCAGTAACACTTTGCCCGACCCGAGAATCGTACCCGGGGTCTCCAATCAGCAGTCGCATACGCTGTCCACTGGACCACGGAGGCAGAAATAGTTGAATTAAAATAAAAGTGCGGGCATAGCTGCAGTCATCCTCTTGTATTTTATAAATCCAAACTGCCATACTCAAATTGACCAGCTTCTTAAATTTAAAACAGACGTTCATTAGGTACTCAGAGTTCCATAAACAGCAACGTTTCTTTGAAAACCTAGTTACCGTATAATGTAGATTATAAAACCATTCAATAAGCATTATACTTTAAATAAGACGTAGAAGACCTTGAATACAAAGAGGGTAGTATAATTGCCTGGAAAATCTAGATAAATGATTCAAAGACCAAATATATGACCAGAGCACACGAGGCAAAACACGCAGCTAGGACCCCGCCTCCACAATTTACTATCAAATCATCTTATTTGGCAAATATGTAATTTATTACCTCAAGCTAGTTTTCCTAATATATTGTTAAACTCAGCATAAAAGTAGATGGCAGAAATGGAATGTTCTTGAAGTTCTAAACGTTATATTAATAATTTAAAATCAACCAGTTAGTTTAGTGTTTGTCAAACCCCTTTGAAGCACCTACTCTAGTGCAATGGGTAAAATTTAAGTGATTATTTATTCTATTGTTTATACATCTGCCTGCTTGAACATAGTTAAATATTTATAATACTGACACTGTTGTTAAAAATTCATTTATAAACTACATTCAATGTCTTTATTATAAATAAAACCACTATATCTACTAGGTAGGGCTGTATGAAATCCCTTTCCAATTACTTATAGCAGGTGTATGAAACACTTGATTCAACTAGAAATACATTGAATCATGTTATACAACTGCTCTAAAGTTCATCATTTCCAATCTCAGAGCGTATTGAGCATTTGAAACGTCCCCATATGTCCGGACGGTAATCTCCGAACATGGAGGCACAGTTTATCCCTCCATATAGCTCTGGCCCGGCCGCAGTTCAGTCTCATACGCTCCAAGGCAACCTGCCATACTAAATTATCAATTTACCGACAACCCAGCACCTGCCTAAATTGTTGCGTGCCCATGTACCATTAATCAATAACTGCCAAAACCTGTTAAGCAATACAATCTTCATAGTAATAATGTTCACATGATGACGGATTGTTTATCATCCGCCATTATATAAGTGCAGGACATAGTCCTAAATTTGTTATAAGCACTTTTTGATATATTATCTACTATGTGCATCTTACCACCAAAATTTATAATTTGATATCGTAACACTTTCAGTTTTGATTTATACAGCGGTTTGTATTTAAAACATTTGCGGCTGACGTCTATACCGGATGGTATCCAATTTACATACATGAAAATATTGTTTATTTAAAAGCGAGGCGACGTATGAAAAAATAACAATACATATTTGTTCTGCCTATGGGATCCTAAAAATAGATAGCTACCGTGAATCGTGCTGCGTTTGGGCTGTTAGGTATTAATAATAAATGGGATCTCCACCTTGTCTTGGTGGTGGGGCTCAGTAACCGTGGCTTGGACACCCACGGTGAAGCTAAGCAGGATCCCGGGAGTGGTCGCTCCACGTGAGCTTGGGTGAGGCCTGCGTAGGATGCGTCCAAGGGTGCGGGTGCGGGGGATAGTTCTGCCTGTCCCTCGCAGTCGGGCGCGGTCGCGGGAGGAGAGGCGTGTCGGTGTTGCGTTGCCGCGCGCCCTATCTCCCGCGACCAAATAGGGGCGCACCATTTGCTGTATCGCGATGGAGCCGCAGAAGAAGAGGAGATGCGGTGTTGTCAGATTGCCGTCCTCCCTATCCTCTGCGGCCGCTGGGTTTTAGTGCCTGCGGACGGCGAGCGCTTGTAACGGGTTCTGGTATTAAAAACGCAGAAAAGGTTCTATGCGTTTATTTGCCGAGTATTGTCTCACTTCCCTTGCCACGAGTATGACCGACCAACAACACGACACTGGCCTGAACACTAAGGGCTGCAGTCTCCCGCGCTGTTCCCTCCGGTAGTGTGTAGGCAGGCTGCTCGAAGGCTGCGCGTAGCGGTAGATCCTCGCAGGCCGTTGGTTCAGCGGGCAGACGCCAGCGGTGCGAGTACGAGGAGCAGGGCAGGCCAGACTCTTCGGCAGAAGTGACGCCGAAGGCGATGCAGGAAGTGTAGCGGTCTAGGAGCGTAGCCGAAGTCTTAAGGTGAACCTGGAACCTGAAGGAAAGCAGCATTAGGAGAGCCACAACCAATAGAGTCAGGCAGGCGGCGTCAGCCGGCCTCAGCTAGCAGGTAGAGAGATGGGCAGTACGCTAACGCAGTAAATGTAGTAACTTACCCACAGCTGGGACCAGGATACACGTATGAAGTAGTATAATTATAGATATAGCGGTATAGAATTTAGTAGCGGTAGTAGGTTAGTGTAGAGTAGCGGTCCGGCCTCTCCGTCGGCCCCTTTATATACCGGGCCCTCCATCAGGGTGAGAGTTCGTTTATGACCATATTTGGTCAGGCGTTGCGAGTGCGGACGATGGCCTTCTCTGATTGGCCGAGCGTATGGAAGGTATTATTACGTACACTCGGTAGGTACCGGTCATACGCCACACGCTGGGGCTGCTGCCCGTCCGCCAAACGGCATGAGAGCGGCTTGGTGTTCGTGTCAACTCCCAAGAAGACAGGGTCCGCCAACACCAACGGCGGGCCAATCCCGGGTGAGGTCGCGGAAAAGTATGCTATCCGCGAATCGGAAACCGGCCTCCGCGGTGGTTTGATGGGTATGCCCCGAATGCGACGATCACACGCACGGCCTGGTTGGCGTCGAGTTGAGATGGCTCTTAAGGAGATTTTCCATCGTAGTCAACAAAAAAAAGAAGAAAAAAGGTATTAATAATACAAATCCTAGTGACATTAATGTATATAGATATGTTTGTTATATGAAAAAAGTCAGCGCTACGACAGGAACAATGTAAAAATCACTTTACAACATGGCACATAAACATACTATGTTATGTTAAAGCTAGGATCATTTAATATCGCTGTCCTTCTCTCGCACCTAGTGAACTTGAAAGCTGCCATCACTGCGAGATTTATGGCATGAGATGCGCGAATGAAAATATTTGGAGCGAACATTTGATTCTACTAGTGCAAACGTCAACAATACTTTCAAACTATTGGATATATTTTATGTAACATTCAAAATTATTTTCGCCGAAACTTACAGGCAAAATAAAACGTACCTATATTATCTTTTATCTAAGGTAATTGAAATACGTAACATAGATATTAACCTCTTGTTTTTGGTTTACTAATGTTTGCCATAATTTAAAATGCCATAATTTCATATGCCATACTGGTATTTGCCATAATTTCATTAGAAATAACGCTTCACTTGCCATAATCGTGAAATGACATAAAATGACTTTCACTAATTCCATTGGTCATAATCGATCAAGTGTCATAATAATTTAAATCCATAAATGTATTTGCTATAATTTTCGTTTTCAATAACGCCATTTTCCATAACTTTTATTCACCATAAACTGAGGTTGATGGAGCCCTGCTTAGCAGGGCTCCTATTTTCGGCTTAAGGGTCAAAAGAGAACCTAACACAACCTATTTAGTTACTTTCACATAAAACCTAAAATTACGTTCCGTTTTGCATATTTGAATGAATATTTTTTGGAAATTGTTTAAAAATATTTAGATGCAACTCCAGTAGCCAAAATTATTTTTAGGGGATTAAAACTAACTCCCTTAAGCCCCCTACACCACCAATACCCTCAAATTCGGGCGACTCGTTTCGAAACCCAACCCTAGATTTTTTATTCACAATTAAACCTAAAACTAAACCTCATATGGCGTCTACTAACTTAGCTCGACGAAGGGGCTCGGGGCTCCTACTTCAGGGTGGTTTAAAAAAGTAACCACGTTCTAACCTAACCTTTTTCATAATTATATCAAATTTTGATTATGTCAAGACTCGATTATGAGATGTGTTACTTATGGAAACTAATTATTATGATATATGTTGTTATAGAAAGTCATTTTATGGCAAATAAAAGTTATCACTGTTGAGTTGTTAAGGCAAACGTTATTAGTATAAATGATAATAGTGCAAGTAAATATTATGATCAGGGATGATTATGACAAACAATATTAGTGCAAATGAATTTATGGAAAACGAGAGAATACCCTTTTTTTCAGCCAGTCGCACGATATAAGATCATATATTGTAGCTTTAATCTATAAATTTAAAAGACGTCAAAGGCTTTAGCTAGTTTTACGAAATTTTAATTCCCAGAGTAATTTCTAATTGTCAGAATATAAACCGGTTTACTGCGTCTAGAACTAGAACGTTAAAAGAACTGTAGCAAAATATAAATTGTGTCGCCCAAATATACAAGTTTGTGGTAACCTAATTAGCTATGGTATGTCCTATTACCACTTTAAATTTAAAAATGTATTATGTCTGTAATTTTAATTATAAATTAATGTACTCATAATGTCAAAGTAAACCTATAATGAATTATCTAGGGTGGAAGGCGCTGGCGACTGTAACACAATTTATATTAGTACGGTCGTCATCTCTCCCTCTACCGACCTCTTATTTTAAGCCAAACTGTTTTCTTTGATTTATGGCTGAGTTAATTATAGTTATTATTATAAGAGAAATTGTATACTTATTGAAAAAAATTGAAAACGAAATAAAAAAATATATACACTTCATGAATACTACTTAAAATAGTTTATACCCAAATATTTCGCATCAAAAGCAACCGATGGACGTTCACTGCTGAACAGGCCACTTCCAAAGTTTTTCATAGATACTCAAATACTGTTAAGAACTGTGGTTGAATTGCTAGGAGTAAGGGAAGATTATGATTGATGCTTATTTATACCTTATCGACAAACATAATCAAAAAAATGCCCCTAGCATTTACGTGTAAAAAAGCATTAACGGCTAAGAGTGATACCCATAGGCCTTTCAAAATGTTAATATACAATTCGTAGACATAATACACAATATTCAGCCAAATCCGCTTGAACTAGTTTAAAACTGTGGACCCCAGTTTAAAACTGTTAACGTTAGGAGGATGATGAGTTCGTAGACATGGTCAAAATGTACATTTCATCTCCAATACCTATAGCATCGATGTTAAACCACGGTTGATCAAAATTTTAAAAATTTAATGGCAGTACTGAACCCAAAATATCACGTAGAAATGAAATTGTTAATAGCGAATTCTGATTGAGTAGGTAATTGAACATTCATTAATTGCAACCGTTTGATAATTACTTTCATGGGTACACCGACTGCATCCGCGTAGCGTATGATACAGAAAATGATTTGTATTTTCCCAATAACTTTTGATAAACATGAAAGATTTAACAGAGAGCTTTTTCTGCATCCATTCATGCGAGTGTTTGTTTTCTGCAAAGAATCGCGTATGATGATTCTCGAGTTGGAAATTGCTCAGTGTGATATATGGAAGACAATTATTATGTTTGAAACTAACGTACGTGGTTGAATGAAGTAAGATTCAAAATTATTCTTTAAGTAACTCTACAAATAATACTACGTAATTCGATGCGATGTCACATTGTCATGTAAGTCATTATATAGCTAACGTATTGTTGTCAGTTAGATATTGCCCGATTTGAGAATCGAACGCAGGACTTTTTGCTGTACCTATACGTTCATGCAAACTTATCCCAAGAGTATGAAATAACAGGTATTATCAGATAAAACCGAACTATAAGCAAGCAACGGACGAGGCTCTGGCAAACAAAATATAGCCGATAAGCGGCAATAGGCTCGCCACCTATTACGTGCGATCAAAACACTGGCGAAAAGTGGGCGTTTAATATGCCTCTGCCTACCCCTTCGGGGAAACAGGCGTGAGTCTATGTATGTATGTAGGCAAGCTGTCACATTTTATTGAACCAATGACAATGAGATCGCGATTCAACCCAAGACTAAATAAAATGTATGTGTCCGACTCCAGAGTCTATAAAGCAATGTAGGAACAGTTTAATAGAGATTTACGCAGCAAAAGCTTTTTTTAATATACATTCATACATGTTTCTTTTGAATTTTCATGTTTTTGAGAATGAAATACACGTAAGACTAACCTTATAGCTTATTTACCGGTGTTAGTATTTGTTTTTATACTATTGTCTTAATTATAATAATATAGCCAACAGTTTTATCAGATTTGATAAAAATCTATCGCTTTTACCTTGAAAACGTTACATACAAAGAAACAATGATATTCAATAAAATATTTCACATATTGTATTACCATATTTGTTTAATTATAAGATACTTTAAAATAGGGTCTCCATAAACTGTAATAACAAAGTGTCCACATAACCAACGCACAACCGCCACGCAACCTGAACATGCCAACGTTTTTAATGACGATGGTGTAAAGATTGCTATTAAGATTACTCCCATGGGGTGCGCGACACTAATATCCTCGTCCCAACAAACCACATTAACAGATTATAAGTTGAGTTTTGATGCCACAATTTTTACTGTTGCTAAATAATCTGTAATGGCATTAACAAATGATAAAAGAGTTACATGACATCCGTCGACTGTATATTTCATGTATATTTTTGTTGTTGCGGTGGATAGGTATGTCCTATTTGAGCCTCTCCTTTCATCAGGCTTGAAATCTGGCAGATAGATTTCAAGCCTGGGGGACTAAACAGGATTTATCCATCGCAAAAAATACAAAAAAAATACTTTAATTCGCACCTGGTTAAGGGTTGAATAAATACACCAAAACGGGCGCGTCGAAAGGGCGACATCCGCGGGGCGAGCGGTGCCGAGACCACATGCCACGCGGAGAAAACCGTGGACGGACACTCTTCAGTAAGTAAATAAGAGCTAATAAATTACTTTGAGTTACCGTCAATGTCTGTCGCTTTGACGTTAACAAATGAAACAAATAGGTTATTTATTATTCGATTAACAAAAGCGTCACAATTATAGTAGATAACAATAAAATTCAGTGTTCACAACTGCCGTTGGCTGCTCATGATAATTCTTTAATATTGGACATTTTAAACTTTATTATGCGACTTATTTTCATTGAAAATAATATAATTTTGTTTATTGCTCCCAGGACAATGATTATTTAAAATATTACGTAGCCATTTCTGTACAGGTTTAATGATGTACTTACGTTATAGGATGACTCAAAATTCAAGAGTTATAAACCTTTTAAATTGGCTACTTGTTTTCAAATAAGGTCTATGCTAAACTGTTGTAAAATGGATATAGCTATGATATATCGACTGCACGGATGGCCTAGTGGTTTAGCGGCCGCCTCGCCGCTAGACATTGCGCCGAAGTGTTGTGGGTTCGATCCCCACACGAGACAACAATTTGTGTGATTCATAAATTGTTGTTTCGAGTCTGGGTGTTCATTGTGTCCGTTAGTTATATGTTTGTAAAGTCCCCCGCGACACAGGATTTAGTCCTAATGAGGGAGTTGTATTTATAAAAGAAAAAATATATAGGTATATACATCTGAAATCCCACAAGCAATATACCTTCCTATTTGACTAACCAAGTGGATATATTTTATCCTCGCTTTCAGCCCTGAATTTGAATTGTCGCGCTTTTCTACATAGGCCTCTTCTTAATATGAGAAGGGTCAGGTCATGGTCCAACACTTTGTCATAGTGCTCATTGCTATAACCTTCACTTGTCTTTCGAGAATATTATGGAGAATTCTCAAGCATGGAGGTTATCTCACAGTAGATATTTTCAATAATAACTAACAATTAAATACGCACACACGTTCAAACGCTTCTACAATGACGTATCTAAAATGATAAGTCAATTCGATCACCTACGGTCTTAAGTTTAAATACTAGGCCAATATAATAAACAAAAAAAAACCTTTATTTCAGGTCACATAATCCATACAAGGGACAGGGATACATTCAAACCAATTTAATGTTCTTGGTTCGTACAGTTGAACAACTTCCCGCTAGACCACCATAAAGGCGAGAATCACTCAGCAAGACATCGTCGCTTCCAGTGCTACCTTAAACGCACATTGACACTCGTATACAAAACCAGTTTCTAGTGTGCCTCGAATCTGTGAGCTAGCCAGGGGATTTTTTTCAAACTGGTAGCTTAACATAAAATGTTTAAAGAGGGTAAAATACACTGTGGTGGAATCTTTTTAGCAACACAGAGTATCTATTTAAATTCGTACAGATTACAACAACTGCTCCTTTCGAAATGAACTACTAAACGTAGTTAGAATAATCTGCCTATAATCTTTTTACCTGTTTAGGGATACACACGTGAATAAATTTCCGTATAATTAAGCTTTTACATCTGTACTTTGGTGTAGAGAGGACCCCATAATCCCCATAGTAATTTATCTTGATCTATTTATAGTGGAAGTGAGAGGTTAGTTGGGGCAACACCGGACTGACATAGAGGCGTCCTCTGGAGAAATCATGGTCTCTCTTGAGTAGTTTACACACCTCGATTCGATTGGTGACCCGTTTTATATTGGTGTAGGTAGAATTTGTATGAGATCCCGTAGCCTATGTATGTACCTCATCAATGTGGTATGTTATGGAGAGCTGTAGATGAAACTAACAAAGAATACCTATTGACCGAAAAAACCGAGACTAGTAAGAACAGTCACAACGATGCTAGCAAAGTACTTGTATATGAGACAGCATTTATGTAAACCACATTTTTAAGAACACAGTTCTTAAAATATAGTACAAATATGGAACAATAAATTCAAAATAGCAAACATTTTACCCTACAGATATCTTTGTTACATCTAAATCTCCCTGAAGTGCAAGGTTGCCTTTCTAATCTAATCAGATTTGGGATTATTTGCCTCAAACCATTGAAACTGCACAAACCACATGGTAGTCATTTTCTATGATTTAGATAAGATTACCCTTCTATATAATTACGAGTACTCGAGACGCGAACTAATATGACTTTTGTGACCGGTCACCTGTTTATAAAACAAACAATGACAAACGCGCTTGACTTACTTGATAAATAATATATATTCTTATCGTTGCTACTTTGGCTTTATCTGAATAACAATTTGTAGAAATTGTAAATAGCTCTGCAGATCTTGCCTGCACGGAAGATTTTGTGGCTTAAACTGACGATTCACCGTTGAATATAGCACCAAGTGTCCAAAGTTGGATCCACACACGAGACAAGAGATTGTGCTGTCTGGGTGACCTTTGTCTCTGTGATTGATTTCATGTAAAGCCTCCTATGTAGGTTGGTTTCTAACACGAGAGTTATATGTTTTTTAAAGAAAAAGAAACGTTTATGATCGTGTAATAGACTTCTGTTCCTAAAAATCGCTAAAATCGATTGCTAATATAATCGCGAAAAAGCTAATATCGATTGTTTATAATTGTCCTCCAAACTGAAATAATAAGACCTGTGTCAAGATTAGAGAAACAACACACATTGAAACAGCGGTCAAAAGACAAGCCTGGGCAACTTCGTCTATATCATAATACAATTGTTTGCTCCATGTGGGGATTAAAATCCAAATACGTACAGACTTTGTAATCGCTGAGGTGAACTAAGCCATTGAGCCGGATGCTATCGAGAAATTGAAAGCTGTTGTATGAAACTTTATGCCTCTAATATAAATGTTTATAAAAAATCTTTAAACGTATCTGTTCACACTGCCCATTCTCATGGATATTAACTTAGTAAAATTTTTGAAGACTTTTTGATTAATTTGCAGTGTACTCACGCCTTTTACCCGTCGGGGTAGGCAGAGGCAACGGAACGCCCTTGCTTCTATCCTTACAAACCTCACGCGCTTCCTCTACATTCATTACTCTTTTTATATATGCTAGCCGGTTCCGGGTGCTTTGGACCTTTCCGTTTTTCAGAACGTCACCAATTTGGGCAAGGAATGTCTTACGAGGTCGGCCGCGACCGTCTTGCCCATACACGTTTGCCTTAAAATTATATTTGATGCGTCATTCTTTCTTCACTCACTCGCTCCACGTGTCAAAATTTGCAGTGTGTGAGTCAAAATTGCACTTGCAAACTGAGTTACAACCATCGCTTATCACTTTACGCTTTTATACATATTACAACGTTATTCATACATATATGCAAAATTACTTGTCCTGAACTCCTGATTGACTTATCATCGGATAATCCAGACCACTCAAGACAGGAACATGAAATTTGCATAGGCCCCCACTTCTATAATATTCGTAGCATTCCGCCGTAAGGGGGACTAAATATGGTTTGAATGTTTATTTGGAAATCCGCTGACTGTGCTGCAGCTTGCACTTTGAAATGTAGGCAACAGCAGCTAGTATTACATTGCCAAAAAGAAACAACTCAAACAAAAATCTGCCATTGGAGTACCAAACGAGTAATCGCCACTGTTCTATGGTGAATATTCCATTCACATATACAAAGCGCTTTGCTTCATCCTCTCTCATGCGTACTATCAAGGTATGGAATTCTGTTTCCTAATGAGCACAATCCGGATGTTTACAAGTAGCGGCTGAAACTGAATTGGTTCCTCCTGGGCAAAGTTTCTCCATCGCAAGCTGTGTCATTGGCGGCCTTACGATTAGGCTAGATTATGGCCAATCGTTAGCCTGTCACCAACATTAATACATATTTATGTTAAATGTGACTCTGTCTCATATCGCTAGAATGCTCGCCAAAACGCTCAGTAGAATGCTCGCATTTTTCTGTGATGTAACCATAATAAGGAATATTAAAGTTAAACTGAAACATTATAATAAATACTAAAGTTAAACAAAAAAATACGTTAAACTGAAGACGCTTGAATATGTGAAAGCTTTGATTACGTATTCCTTAGAAGCTAAAGTGTATTGGCACGCGGGTGTACTGTCACATTTAGAATATTAAAGCCGTAAATAGACAGTTTGCCGAGAAAACAGAACATTACCGGTTTTGTACTATTTCTGTGTATTTTAGTAAGAATGTGTGGTAGCGCCATCTACCTTCCTATCGATAACTAATTACATCGACAATGTGTAAGTACATAAATGTTACTACATAACGATACTAGAAAAGTTTTTCTTCCCGGTACCGCGGAAATTTTAGGAAATCCCTTCTTAGTGTACCCATATAGTCCCTAAAGATTGTTTATCATCCAACATTATTTAAGTGCAGGAAATAGTCGTCAATTTGGTATAAGCACTTTTGATATAATGTACGATGTGTATCATATACCAAAATGTATTATTTGATATCGTAACACTTTCTGTTTTAATCTATGTAGCTATATGTATTTTAAACTTCTGCAGCTGACCTCTATACCGGATGGTGTCGAATTTACGTACATATAAATATCGTTTATTTAAAAGCGAGGCGACGACGTATGAAAAAATAACAATACATATTTGTTCTGCCTATGAGATCCTAAAAATAGATAGCTATACCGGGAATCGTACTTCGTTTAGGCTGTTAGGTATTAATAATACAAATCCTAGTGACATGAATTTATCTGTATAAAATTTCTAATCTGCGTGCCAGTAAGATATGTTTGTGTTATATAAAAAAAGTCAGCGCTACGACAGGAACAATTTAAAAGTCACTTTAAAACATGGCACATAAACATATTATGTTATGTTACAAATATGATCATTTAATATCGCTGTCCTTCTCTCGCACCTAGTGAACTCGAAAGCTGCCATTACTGCGAGATTTATGGCACGAGATGCGCGAATGAAAATATTTGAAGCGAAAATTTGATTCTACTAGTGCAAACGTCAACAATTCTTTCAAACTTTTGGATATATTTTATATAAGGTAAAGGCTCCTTATACCGAGATATTTCGTGACATTTGGAAGCAAGCAGGAAAAATAAGCATTTGTAGATATTTTAGCCTATGTAAAAATATTATTTCAGCTAAAATGGACATTACATTTTGTATAACTTCTAATATTATGTGACTTTTCAAAAGATTTATTCATGAAAAAAAAATAGTTTTATAGCAAAGTCGATTTTCCCTAATTCCGAGGTATTTTCAGGCTTGAAACCTAATTCCGCGGTAGTCGGTTCCTAATTCCGAGGTAGAATAAAAAGGAGTTAATTAGTTCCGTACAGCAATTTTATAAGTTTTTAATTTATTTTATTTATTATGGGATAAAAACAGCTACAAAATACAATTTTACAATAAAAATACAGAAATATGATATACAATATTGCAGCCCACAACATTATCCACGAGTTACAATAACAGAATAATACAAATAGGGACACTACAAAGCATTAAATTAAGGGTACATTTAAATACATTAATTGCAAATACAAAGTGAAATAATAATAGTAAAATAGTACTGCTATTTTTTGAAAATATGCTGCTACTCTAGTCACAAGGAGTTTATAAATAAAATAATAAATGTTTTAAAAAGTTTTATTAAATTTCAATTAGATAGTTTACTTATTCTAAATTATTAATAACATACATATTCGTTCATATAAAATTTGAATATATCTTAGTATCAAGAAAATCCAAAATGCGGCTAAGCGCAAACGCTAAATTGTAGCGGGGCGGCTGGCGCGTGTATAAAGGATTGCGATATGACGCGAAAGTTTTGGTTTAAGGCGCTGTTATACCTCAGAAGCCGTGAAACTCCTAATTTTTCGTCGCGCATCTAGCCATAACGGTACATAATACAAACTAGCAAAAATTAGAGCTTAAAGTCAAAAGTCTGAACAAAAGACTTTTGAAAGAATTTTTCATGTACGTAAAATAGAATCACGGTAAAAAAATCACAAAATCGAGGCAGAAAATAATCTTTCGTCTCACTGTTTGCAATATTTTGATCGTAAGCTGTCGTATTTTTTTTGATAATATTGTAGGAAATCTAATGAACTAAAGAATTACCCTATTTATTTTCATATTATACCTGTATATTTTGTAAAATTAAATAAAATCTGCCAAACGTCTATGATTTTGACGCTCGGTAGAACCCATCAATATCAAACACTTCAGCAATTTAAACCTTATTAGCATAAGCGGTGTACTGAGTGTCAGTTGCTAGTTTACGCCCCGCCCAGACCTCATCATTCGGCTATGAGCCCTGTGAGAGACAGGTCATGTCGCTTGCGTCTCCGCTGCACGAAATTTTACGTAAACCTGTTTGTTATTATAATACGCCAATTTGAGTTCGTAATTTCATGTTTTATGTTATAGACTGAATACTTTGAATCAAATAGGCTTTTCATGTAACTATGGGCACATATAATTAGGACCTAAGTTTATACTCTTGTTGCGTTTAATGTGTTATTGTTTCTGTGCTTATAAATATATAATTAGAAGAATAAAATATGGACAATTAGAGAAATGAAGTTCTACGAAGGATTTGTACAAGAAAGCGTCGTAATAAAATAGAAATTCATCCATGGCCAAGTGATTATGAAATATGTAACATTTTTACACAAATTATTTTCCTAAGAGTCTTTTATGACAAACTTTGTTACTTATATATTATCGATTATGCATAATATAATTATATAAATTATTCTCACAGCACATAGCTGCCACAGTTTTCAATTTTTGAAAGAGTAATAACATAAAATCGAATCATTTTATGTAGGTACCTATATTTCAAATTCATTAGCTTGTCAGAGCGCCTGGAGCGCTAAGATGCCGCCAAGGCGAACAATAATGATGACAGCGCTAATATGGCGCTGCGCAATCCGCACACAAGCGGTAACGAATGTTGTATTATTGTGTTTTGAACATAAACCTTTTTAGGTACATCGGGTAAATCTTTGATTATTCAAAAACTATTAGGTATGTCTCAGTGCATCTAATATCTTTTAAATTTCTAAAATCAATCATCTATAAGTAAGTAGGTGACTTCTCTGTTTGCTATAACACAAGATATAGTATTTTTTAATAATAAAGTACGTAACTAATTATCATTATTGTAATTACAGTGAAGTTAAAGATAACAGTTCTGCAACGTCTAGCTCTTAAACAGATCGTGTTAGGAATGACTGAAGTCAAATGTGTGTATTTGGCATCAGTCATTCCTAACACGATCTGTTCAAGAGCTAGCCAAGAAATGCCAAACAATTTTTTTAACAAAGGAGAAAGACCAAATACGGCCTGTAGCGGCCAGAAAGTTGTGAATCGTTGAAATTAAACATATAATTTTTAAAATTTTTACATCGTTTTCGTTTCTTGATAGAGTATCGGTGAAAGAATTTAGTTTTTAAAGATTAATTATTTTGAATAAGCTATGGTAATAGCGGATGAATGTCTTATGTTGCCAGCATTAAAAATAAAATGAAGTATGGTAGGCAGATATTGTTTTAAGGAAATAATATTTTTATTACTATATTAGAAAACAATATATTTTATTTACTTTATAAGTATATTTGTAAAAAGAATCAAGAAAAATATAATTTATTATACATTCCATAATTATTAATCGGTAAAAATCGTTTTGTTTTTTAATCGATAGTAGAAATATTTTTTCAAACCATTTGCAACACTTTTTTATCTGTTATGTCATTCGTGTTGCTACCGTGTATCGTAAATATTTTGCACTGATTTATTGGTGTTTTCGTACGGTTTTAATGTAATGTAATTGAATATAAATTCAATAATAATTATCAGTACCTTCTACCCATGCTAAAAATATGCAGCGGTGTTTGTGATTGTGGTTAGCTTTTTTGGACGAGTATACATAGTACGAGGTTCTCTAGTACACAGGTGATTATTCATTATTATTGGCCACTCTTTATGTAGTTTTTGTTCTTTAAGACGCAAAGACATACTTTTATTTACATCTAGGTATTATATTTACGTTTAAATTCAATTTTGAGGTATATTTAGTTGCGGAATAATTTCCATTTCAAATATCTCGTATCTTATTTCCACCAAAAATTATTTAAAAAGAAATTATACAGGTTAATAGTGTAGTCATTTATCTTCAAAACACACATGGTGTTGTGTTTGGCCGTGCCAGGCCCATAATGTATGGCCAAATGGTACATCTCCTTTGACTCAAATTCCGTAGTGAAAAGCAAAAATTACAAGAGGGATAGCAGTGACTGGTTCGAATTGCGTAAGAATATGTTGGCAGATTGAAATTTTTGTATAGTGGTAAAAAGAAGAGATAACAGCAGTAAAGCCAACTTAGTAAAAAATATTTTGTACAAATAAAATTTTTGCAATGTAAAATCAGTTGCGCATGGAATCTAAAATGAACAACTGGCTTTGCAACAACTGGCGAAGCAAGAAAATGTAACAATCGAGCATTGTGGATTATTCGATTATTGGTGCCACGCCAGATGGATTAATAGGTCCAAACACGATTGTGGAAATTTAATGTTCTAAAGTTGCATATAAGAATGGCCTGGAGAATAGTATAAGAGCAAATAAAATACAAATATGGAAACATGATAAAAAAGTGAACTGACTAGTCTAAACAAATATTGTAATTGTTATTACCGAATTCAGGGGCAACGCCACGTTACACGCAAACAAAAGTGTTTATTTGCTGTGTGGAGTGGCGAAATATACCACTAAAAATAGAAATTATAGAAAGAGATGATGTTTTCTGGGAGAAGCTTGTGGCGTTTTATATGAATTGGCAGTTGCCTGAAATTGTTGATTCTCGTCAAGCTCAAGGGATGGCATTGCGAGATCACAGAGAGGAAAATGTTTCATCAGTGCTTGAAATTTCTACAATACCAAGCCGTAAAAGGAAAGTAAATGAAACTGTGCCTCGTGAGCAACAGCAAATAATAAGTCTTATCACCTCACACACTGCCTTTAACATTCGATGAGAATAAAGAAAACCTGCCGGGTTGTAGCAGACAGCTAACTTTTGATGAGCTGTAAACTCTGTATTTCGTTAATAAATTATAAATGAATATAAATAAATATCTTTTAATATTTATTTTCTTTGAAACAACACATATTTGAAGCGAAAGAAATTTTTTATATTTTTCCATACAAACATGTATGACGAGAGCTAACGAAAAGCAGTAACTCAAATTCTAAGTCTATAATTTTCTGAGCGACTTAGTAGTATCTCATGAATAAGGTATATCCACATATATTTTTGATGTTTCATCTATTTTGAAAAATAATAATGGGTTGGGTTTCGAATCAAGTCGCCTGAATTTGAGGGTATTGGTAGTGTAGGGGGCTTAAGGGAGTTCGTTTTAATCACCTAATAGTAATTTTGGCTGCCGGAGTTGCGTCTAAATATTTTTAAACAATTTCCAAAATTTCATAAATACTTCGGCAATTATGCAAAACGGAACGTAGTTTTAATACTTTAGTACAGTTTTACAAATGTCTATTTTATGTTTTATGTGAAAAATGTGAAACGAAACGCAAAACTGCCATCTTGGAATGATCATATTGACAGCTAATGTCAAATTTGTGCGTCATTGCTTTCGAGTGCCTAGGGTTAGGTGCGACTGTAATAAGTAACTAAATAGGTTATGTTAGGTTCTCTTTTGACCCTTAATCCGAAAATAGGAGCCCTTTGCAGGGCTTCGTCCACCTTAGTTTATTAAACTAGTGTGATGAATGTGGAAGTTGGCAGTGTCATGACACCGAATGTTTGGGTGATTTTTTTTTTCAGAGGAAACCAAGTATTTCCGGCAAGTGACAATGGTGAGGGGGGTTTCAAGACCTCCCCTCCTCTCTCTCCAATCACTCACAACCCCTAAAAACGGCGACGTATTTCGAAACCTTTACCATAATAATTATACCTATAATAACAATAAACATCCATAAATAAATAAAAGAAATCAACTTTTACTAAACTTCAATTATCTCGTAACTCGCTTTAGTTGAGATACGGCTTTTGCGCTTAGTAGAGCAGTATTGTGTTTTTTAGGGTACTGTAGCCAAAAATTGTAAAAGCGGAACCCTTATAGATTCGCAATGTCTGTCTGTCTGTCCGCCCGTATGTCACAGCCAATTTATTGCAAAACAGATTTAAAAACTGGCAGGAATGGAATTAGATGTAGGTATTCTATGAACTGCTTCACTATTTTTATACAAAAACAAAACAAACATAATAATGGCCTCTCCATACATGGAACTGACTTAATTATTTTGAACATCTTACGGCACGTAGGTATTTACCTACTTTCGTCAACTATTACACTACATTATGACGTCTAATGTAAACCAGTTTTGCTTATGGCTGCACTTAGAACAAAATTTGCGCTATGCCTATATTGTACAAAGAGATTGATGTATGTAATATAAATTTTAATATCAGTATCTCAATTCAATATGCTAAAACGTTTTGCTTGCGATTTTAAAATATTGGAATACGGATGTCGCCAGAATACGGCCGCACACGACGAGAATGAAGGGGGGCGCCCCGCAGTAGACGGAGCTAAGCTCCCTTCACCTCCCCTGCTTCACCCCCTCATTTACCAAAACAGTCGCTTAGCACAGCGCCTTAAGGAACCCTAAAATACTATTTGTGGTTGCCATACCTTGGTATAAGGCTCTATGGAGATCCTTATACGGAGGCATACCCTTGGTATTAGGAGCTCATAGAGCCTAACACCGAGGTATACAAAAATCCAACCTCGGAATTGGGAGAAATTCTTGAAATTTGTAATCCTAATTCCGACCCATAAAAATTCTGCCGAATAAATAACTTATTTAATTCTTACTGGTACCAACATTTCTGTGATTGAAAAGTGTTAACATCAGAAAAAATCTGTACAAAATAATTACATTTTATTAGACTAAAGAGCTACTTCTTATTTAGGCCTTTCAAAGAAAATGTTGTTTTCTGGATCATGTTTGACAACATTTAATAAGATTTCTATCGAATAAAACATACCACGGAATTAGGTTTTTACTTCGAAAGAATATTAATAATTTTAAATGAACAAACGCCCAATTAAAAAAAATATTGTATTAAAAGTAATAAGCAAGTGAATACGATGTAGTGTTTCTCCTATTACCGATGGTACCTCCGAAGTAGGAACTACGCTTAAAAAACGTACCCTAACTCCGTGGTATTTTTTTTTTATATTTTAGATACTAAATCAATTTAAAACATAAATTATCTTGATAATTATGGCAAGTAAAATAACACAAAATACTGACAAATTATGTTAAAATCACCACAAAAACTTACGTTCAAAAAATGAGCTCACTTACCTAACAGGATCCGTGTTTATATGAAAAAACCACTCGCGTCGACACCGTGGCAGAGACTGATAGATTTTAGCTAGTTGCTCCGGGGTTACACATACGAAATTCATGTATGTGAGCAAGTTTGAAACATGGTATGAGTGAATCCTGTTTTTAAGTAGTTACATAATAATATTCAAAAGATAAGAGCGAAACCAAAAATACCTCGGAATTAGGAGCCGATTTTGACTACCTCGGTATTAGGAGCCTTTACCTTAAATATTCAAAATTATTAACGCCGAAACTTACAGTCAAAATAAATTATACCTATATTATCTTTCATTTAGGGTAATTATGTAACTGAAACTGCCATGCATAGGGTATCCGGTTCAAATCCACGGCGCGCACCAATGACTACTCGGAGTTATGTGCATATTGAATTGTTAATTTTCGCTTGTCCCATGCTTCGGAGAGCACGTTAAGCCGTCGGTCCCGGTTGTCATGATGATCTTTGTCAGTCGTGACAGGGCGTCAGTACCTTCTAAATAAACTGACACTAGTCTAAACCATGGAATATTGCTATCCCTTCGGGTTGCAGAGGTCAGTCAGTCAGGCAGTCGCTCTGCGGAAAAGCTAATATTCAGCCAAATCCGGTTAGACTAGTAAGCGGACCCCAGATTAAAACTGGGATAACGCTACGAGGATGATGTTGATGTAACTGAAATACTTACGTATTTAAGTTACATAAATAATAACAGCATTTTTGTATATTAGCAAGCCACACTATTTAAAGGTTTTCGTAGTTTTTTAGAAAAAGTATTAACTTAAAGAGTAAAATCTGATTGTCAGAATATAAACCTGTTTAGTTCGTCTGGAACGAACGAAGGACGTTAAAATAACTCAAGCAAAGTATTTATTGTGCCGCCTACAAATACAAGTTAGTGGTAGGTACCTTTAAGATTATAATCAACTAGTTAGGTAGTGAAACCTAATTAGCTACATACAGTATTTATTATAACCACTTCATGGATACTGCTTAGAATAGTCTCACCTAAATAATCAGCGTCATAATTTCAAGCGATGGACGTCCACTGCTAAACAGACCACTCCTAACTTTTGCATAGATATTCAAATACTATGGTTGAATTGGTAGGAGTAAGGGAAGATTATGATTGTTGCTTATGCCTTGTCAAGATAGATAATCCAAAAAAATCCCCTAGCATTTACGTGTAAAAAGGCATTAACGGGTAAGAGATATACCCATTGGCTTTTCAAAAATTTATTATACAGTTCGTTGTGATGGTCAAAATGTCCTTTCATCTCTAATACCTATAGCATTGAAGATAAATCGCGATGGGTCCATCGGACATAGCAAAACTATAACAGTTCCGTATCTGAACTGAACCCAAAAATCACGTAGAAACGAAATTGTTAATCGCGAATTCTGATTGATTAGGTAATTGAACATTCATTACTTAGAACCGTTCGATAATTACTTTTACGGGTACACCGACCGCATCCGCGTAGCGTATGATACTGAAAATGATTTGTATTTTCCCAATAACTTTTGATAAACATGAAAGATATCACAGAGTGTATGTTTTAAGTCTAACTTTGACTGCATCCATTCAAGCGAGTGTTTGCTTTCTGCATAGAATCGCGTATGATGGTTCTCGAGTTGGAAATTGCTCTGTATGATATATGGAAGAAAACTATTATGTTTGAAACTGAAGTACGTGGTTGAATGAAGGAAGATTTAAAATTATTATTTAAGTAACTCTGCAATAACACTACGTAATTCCATGCGATATCACAGCTTATGGTTATCCGTTAGACAATTCCCGATTTAAGAACCCAGGACTTTGCGATGTATACGTTCATACAAACTTATCCAAAGTGTATAATATTACAGGTATTATTAGATAAAACTGAACTATAAGCAAGCTGTTACATTTTATTGAACCAATGATCAATAAAAATGGGATCTCGAGTCCACCCAAGACTAAACAAAATTTATGTGTCCGACTCCGGAGTCTATAAAGCAATGTAGGAACAGTTTAATAGAGATTTACCCAGCAAAAGCTTTTTAAAATGTACTTTCTTTGACATACTCTTGTGATTTTCTATGTTTTTCGAGACTGAAACATAGGCCTCTCTTAGTGTATAACCACTTCATGGATACTGCTTAGAATAGTCTCACCCAAATAATCAGCGTCAAAATTTCAAGCGATGGACGTAGGCCTCTCGTAGTGTAACCAATTTGTCGGTGTTATTATTTATACCCTTATCCTATTGTCTTTCATGATAATAATATAGCCAACAGTTTTGCTAGATTTGATGAAATTCAGTATGTATCGTTTGCAACAGGAAGTGTGTTTGCAAGGTAAAAGTGCTAAGTTTAGCGCTTTTACCTTGCAAACGTTACAAACAAAGAAACACACTAAAGTACTGTAAATGTATTATATTACTATAGATATATAATTATAATATGCTTTAATATTAAAGGTTATCCGTAAACTGTAACTATAAAGTGTCGCTACAAACAACGCACAACCACCATACCGCCTGATGTTCAGGCCGACGTTTTTAATGACGATGGTGTAATTGCTATTAAGATTACTCCCATGCCCATGGGGTGCACGGCACTAATATCCTCGTGTATTCCCAACAAACCACATTAACGGATTATAAGTTGAGTTTTGATGACACCGTCACAAAACAATCTTTACTTAATAGCTTTAACAGATGATAAAAGAGTAACGTGACATCAGTCGACAGTATATTTCATGTTTTTTGTTGTTGTTGCGGTGGTAATGTATTTCCTGTTTGAGCGTCTCCTTTCACCAAGCTTGAAATCCAGCGGATACATTTCAAGCCTGGGGGACCAAATAGAATTTATCAACCAAAAAAAAGTACAAATAATTTAAAACTTTTATTCGCCCCTTGTTTAGGTTGAACACATATGTACATGAAAACGGGGCGAGTGAATTATTTTATTCGAAGGGGTTACATCCGCGGGGAGGGTAGTACCGAGACCAGATAGCACGCGAATAAAATCGTGGACAGACACTCCTCAGTAAGTAAATAGGAGCTAATAAATTACTTTGAGCTACCGTCAATATCGGTCACTTGGACGTTAACAATTAAAACAAATAGGTTATTTATTATACTTTTAACATAAGCGCCAATAAACATCGACTCTTGTCAACATTTTCAATTATAGTGACAATAAAATTCAGTGTTCACAGCTGCCGTTGGCTGCTGTCATGATAATTCTTTAATATTGGACATTTTAAATTTTATTACTCGTATTATTTTAATTGAACATAATATAATCTTGTTTATCGCTCCCAGGACAATGATTATTTAGAATATTAAGCGTCCATTTCTGTACAGGTTAAATGGTGTATGTCGGCGATACGCCAGGGTTATGGTGTCCAGACTCCATAATAAAAACACTCACGTAATATTACTTGGTTTATTATCAGTTGATTTCTAGCACAGAATTGAATTAAAATGTGACGTACAGTCCTTTTTATACACTAACCGTCATTACACTTAAATGTTTAACAACTGCCACTTCCTTTTCAACATATAATTGAAATTACTGTACAATCAATTATAAACTAATCAAAAATCGACATTAATATTGTAATGAATTTTGCTCAACACCAAATGATTTATTTTACACGAATAACAAATTTATTTTATTAACTAAACGCTGCTTTACAACATTGTCAACAGATGGCGCTATCAACAGGATGCAAATATAAACGCATGTTATTTATTACCGTAAAAATAAGTGTCAGAATAATGTTATTTAATACTAATTGATTTTACTTTGAAATTTTCTGTAGTTATCTTAATAACTAAGTTATAAATTAAATACTTTATAAAACAGTTAAGCAGCCAGTACAGTGTCTAATATTGTAAAGTAGTGAAGTTCTCAGTTCTGTGTTCACAAATAGTTATTTAAATATCAATCTTAAATATTATTAATATTTTCGTAACAATATAATCATTAAATATTAATTTGCGCCCATATGTACGTAATAGGATGGCTCAAAATTGCAAGAGTTATAAAACTTTTAAATTGGCTACTTGTTTTCAAATAAGGTCTATGCTAAACTGTTGTAAAATGGATAAAGCTATGATAATAATATATACATTTGATATGCCATAAGCAATAGGTATACCTTCCTATTTGACGAACCAAGTGGGTATATTTTATCCTCATGTTCAGCCCTGAATATGAACTGTCGCGCTTTTAGGAATAGGCCTCTTCTTAATATAAGAAGGGTGAGGTCATGGTCCCCAACTTGCGTCAAGTGCAGATTGCTATTACCTCCACTTGTCTTTCGAAAACATTATGGAGAACTCTCAAGCGTGGATGTTATCTCACAGTAGATATTTTTTATCATCGCTTGGCACACGATAATAACTAACAATTAAATACGCACACACGTTCAAACGCTTATACAATGACGTATCTAAAATGATAAGTCAATTCGATCATTTATGGTCCTAAGATTTAATACTAGGCCAGTAAAATTAACAAAAAAAAAACTTTTTTGGGTCACATAACCCATACAAGGGAGAGTTACATTGAAACCAATATAAAGTTCCTGGACGTACACACAAAAATCACATAATAGCTTTACAAAAAATGTTTGAAGTGGGTAAAATACACTATGGTGGAATCTTTTTAGCAACACAGAGTATCTATTGAAATTCGTACAGATTACAACAACTGCTCCTTTCGAAATGAACTATTAAACGTAGTAAGAATAATCTGTCTATAATCTTTTTACCTGTTTAGGGATAAACCCGTGAATATATTTCCGTATAATTAACCTTTTACATCTATACTTTGGTGTGGAGAGGACACCATTATCCCCATAGTAATTAATCTTGATCTATTTATAGTGGAAGTGAGAGGTTTTTTGGGGCAACACCGGACTGACGAGAGACGTCCTCTGGAGAAATCATGGTCTCTCTTGAGTAGTTAACACACCTCGATTCGATTGGTGACTCGTTTTATATTGGTGTAGATAGAATTTGTATGAGATCCCGTAGCTTCTGTATGAACCTCATCAATCTGGAATGTTATGGAGAGCCGTAGATGAAAGAAACAAAGAGTATTGACCGAAAAACTGAAAATAAAATGTGTAAGTTTGGCAATGAAACAAAACAGTAAGAACGATATTAGAAAAGTGCTCGTATTTCAGACAGTGTTTGTGTAATCGATTTTAAACTTTCGCGATTTGTATACATCATACAAAATTTAGCGCGAGCTGTCACATGTTCGGGAGGTACTTAGGCGCAACGGATACAAGAAAAACATACTCCGTCGGAAGAGGAACGAGCGTAAACCTGAAGAAAGCAGAGTGCCCGCTTACATGCCGTATCTAAAGGGAGTGACGGACAAAGTTGGAACAGTACTCAAGAAATACCCCAAGGTTAGCATGCTAGTGTAATTTGATTTGGGAGATCATCTGATCTGAGTAACCCACAGGGTAAGTCATGTTCTATGATTTACTCAAGACGATTGTTATAGCAGTTGGGCTCCAACACAGGCTTTCAGGCACTCAAGGCGCGGACTAATGTGACATTTGTGACTGGTCATCTAAAAAACAACTGCGACAATCGCGCTTAACTTACTTTAACCCCTCGCATGCCCCGCTCTAAAATGCATTTTCTCCGATAGTGTCCAGCCATTTTGAAGGTGTAAAGTTTATAAGATCCTAGGTTATAAAACTTTAATTTTCTCGCGTTTGGTATAATTATATGACGTAAATTTTAAACCGTATACAGTTCAGAAGTTGCTCTATATGAGAATGATATTAAATTAGCTTACCTTTAACCTTTTCATATCGAAAAAAAATTATAAATGCAGGTCACTTTGTTTTTTCTTACACCATGTGAAACATTTTCCAAAATACATATAAATTATTCCCGAAATTCCCTTTCTCACTGCACTAATATTGACACGGGTAGACGACGCGACGGTTATATACATTAATTTAGCACTGTTCACCGATATTAGTTTACAATAACCATTTACTCATAGCAGCGAAAATATTTGCGCCATTTTGACGATCCGACGGAAAACATTTCTCACTCACAAAACATGTTTATACTTATTTATAGCAAAAACAATACAAAATGTCTTATTGACAATGGATTCTAAGACAATTTTGTGAGAAACTTATCTATATTTTTTAAAGTAATTAATAAATACTTACATATAATCATTTAAAATATGGAAGACGGCTAGCGGCCAACGCCCGAAAATTGCATCACAAAACTTACTAACACTTTTTTGTAAATGTTTTTATATCTGGCTAAAAAAAAATTTTAAACATATTCTTCACTAAATTGTCAATAATTTAATATATAATACTAATACAATCACTTAACGATTGCGGTGAGAACACATTTAAAAAAAATCACAAATTCAACTTAGCTGATCGCCACAGCGCAATATGGCGGCACAGAGAAAACTGAGTACCGCAATAAGCAATTTTATTATTTTTCTAGGTTGCAAGCATGGAAATATGGTAAAAAATTATCGGTATTATGTTGGTTAACCTGTAACTAGTCGATGTACGTTTTTATTATTATAACCAATCACACAACAGCGGAGTGAAGTTCACGCAAATCCTTATGGGCACACCGTGCCCGTAGAACACTACCGGCCTAATTCTCTTACGGGCACACCGTGCCCGTAGGACACTTGTAGTGACCACGTTGCCTTCATCTGGATAACAATTTGTAGAAATTTTAAATACCTCTGCAGAGCTTGCCTGCGCAGAAGGCGTTGTGATTTTAGGCTGTCGACTAGCGACAGTAGGTTGGATTCTCAAAGAAGACATGAGAATAAGCGGTCAGGGAGACCTTTGTCTCTGTGATTGATTTTTTATGTACCTACAGTCTCCTGATACACCGGACTGGCTTCTAACACGAGAGTTATCTATTTTATAAAAAAGAAAACATTTATGATTTTATATTATGTATATAAACCCCTACAGTATAATAGATTTCCATAGGTACATAATATCGGTTGTTTAAAATTGTAGTCCAAACTTAAATAATAAGACTTGTCTCCAGTATAGAGAAAACAACACGCATTGAAACAGCGGTCGAAAGAAAAGCCAGGGCAACTTCGTCTGTTTCACAAAACAATTGTTTGCTCCATGTGGGGATTAAAATACAAATACGTACAGGCTTTGTAAGGGCTGAGGTGAACTAACCCATTGTGCCGGATGCTATCGAGAAATTGAAAGCTATTGTATGAATCTCAATTGCTTATGAAACTTTATGCCACTAATAAAAAGGTTTATAAAAAATCTTATAATAACTCTGTTCAATAAGTTGCGTTCTCACGGCATTAATATAAGAAGTCATTAAGAAATTTAGAAGACTTTTTAATAAATCGTTCGTTTGTGAGTCAAACTGACAGTCAACTGACGTATCATTGGAGAGTCCAGACCACTCAAGACAGCAACATTAAATTTGGATATTAGATTCCTTTTATGAATAAAGCACCCACTACTATAATATTTTTTTGCATCCCAGGCCTAAGGGACCTAAATATGGTTTGAATGTTTATTTGAAAATCCACTGACTGTGAAGCTTGCACTTTGAAATGTAGGCAACAGCAGCTAGTATTACGTTTGCAATTAAAAAAAAACACGTAGTTTGAACATAAATCGAGTAAGCGGCACCGTTCTATTGTCGGTATTCCATTCTTATGTGCAAAGCGCTTTGCTTCATCCTCTCTCATGCGTATTGTCAAGGTGTGGAGTTCTGTGTTTCCTTATGAGTACAATTAAATTCTGAATTGTTTCCTCCTAGGCAAAGGTTCTCAATCGGAAGCTGTATCATCGCTTACGATCAGATGAAATTATGGTCAATCTTTAGCCTAAAAACAAAAATACATATTTATCAAAAGTGCGACTTTGTCTCGTATCGTTAGAATGCTCGCCAAAACGCTCAGTAGAATGCTCGCTTATACGCTCTCGTTCGTTTTTCTGTGATGTAACATTCGGAAGAATGCTCATTACATCTGAATGTTCAAATGTATGAACGCTTTTAGGCAGACCATAATAATGAATACTAAAGTTAGTAAAAAAATATGTTAAACTGAAGACGCTTGAATATGTGAAAGCTTTGATTACGTATTCCTTAGAAGCTAAAGTGTATTGGCACGCGGGTGTACTGTCACATTTAGAATATTAAAGCCGTAAACAGACAGTTTGCCGAGAAAACAGAACATTACCGGTTTTATGCTATTTCTGTGTATTTTTGGTAAGTATGTGTAGGTACATAAATGTTACCATAGAACGATACTAGAAGAGCTTTTAACGACATTATTAATATTGGTAGACATCATCATTTAATATGCGTAAGATACCGATAAATTATTTTCATTTCCGTTTAGTGTAAAGAGGAAGCTTTAAACTTGTAACAATGAAATGGCCCACCACGGCTTGAACGATAAGAGCTACAAATATAGGGACTGGTATACTCGCATAATTAGCATTACTAGAAGATACCCGCAGATACCATAATCTAACCATTTCTTCCCGGTACCGTGGGCATTTTGGGCAATCCCTTCTTAGTGTACCGATTACCATTCTGTCATGTTTTTCACATTGTCCATTCGTCATTTATGTCATGTTTTCCATATATTTCAATCATGATTGCATTGTGGTTCTTGAGTAGAACTTCTAAGTTTAAGTTCTAAGAACACACGTAACGTGAGAATTTATCAGTAGGTAGATAAAGTTTGAAAGGCGTGGGTGATAAGGTCACCGGCGATGATAGGCACCAAATTAACTCAGAATTGAGAAACAGAATGTTATCTTTATTTATAGTATAAGCGAGTTGGAAACACGACGTAACATTAAATATCTTGAACCTTTGATTCGTATTAAGTTTTAAATTGAGTATAATTCAATAGTCTGTTCTGTGGCCCGTTCAGTGTATATTACACTGAATTTGTTAGGTAAAGTACCTATATTAAAAATAATTCTACTTTTTAGTATGAAACAGGCAAGAACAAATACTTTTTAATTTTAATATAATATCTACTTCATCCAAATATTTATTATCAAATCAGGAAACAATATTCTACGCATTTTGTTTAGTTTATGAGCTTGTACTTCAAGGTTTTTAATTTTGGTCCCAAGTTCTATTGCCATAAATTATGTTTGTATAAAAGACAACTCATGACGAATTCCTTGTTTTCCTTGTTTATTGTGCTGTTATATCTCGTGTTTTCGTATTGTCAGTCATAGGCTTGGCGATGTTTTCTTACAAATATAATATCGTATAAAGTAGTATTAACACACGCAATAGCGCCGCGCCGTGAATTTAAGTGAAACGTCGCATATCTAGGAGATGAGACAAATTTATTCTTGTTTCTAAAATGTAATATCGTTGAATCTGCTTGTAAAAAATATAGACTTCAAAATAGTAACACATAATGTTCGTTTACTCTTTCAGCGAATTCGACTTTGTAGACGCCAGGTGTTTGGACAGAAATGACAGTAACACATAATCTTAAGTCTACTATGATAATGACTTAGCATTATTAGTATTATATAAATCACAAAGTAAATTTTCTATTTATTTTTATAAAAATTGTCATCGAAAGGTTAGTAGGTAATTGGTGATTGTTATTAATAATTTTGAATGCGGTGGAGGTATGATACATTATAAGAAATTTAGAGACTACCTACAATTGCCTGCGCCTTGAAGGCCTTGGCTTTCTCAGACTACTAATCTCTCAGACTACTATCCCAAATTAAACTAACCCAAAGGTCAACCAAAAAAAGTCGGCATTTTCGATCGTAATATGCGAAGAATTGTTCCATTATGATGTCCGTTTTAATCAGGCCAGCCATTAAACTGATTTCATTTTGATTAAATTACCGGAATTCAGGGCATGCTCAGAACTAAGACATTCGCAGAAATTGTTTCAATCAATCTATCAGTCTGTAGGAAACTGAGGGTAGGCTTGCCCCCAGTTCTAAGAATAACACTGCTTCGCTTAAAATAAATTGGAAGCGTTAATAAAGTCGGGATGTTTCATGAAAAATTATATCGATATTTTCTGTTTTCCTTTTTGGGAACAGAAAACAAGATATATCTATTTAAACATTACTAGCGACTACGAAAATGGCACACCCACACCGTTGAGCGCGATATCCAATCATGCAGTTCTTCGTGTCAAGCCGGTGCCAGCCACGTTCCGTAAATCGTCAATTCATTTAGCCGCAGGAAATGAAATAGTTGTACCTACAGATAATTAGTAAATTCATAATAAAGTCCCAATGTTTTATGTTTTAATTAATATTTGATGTGATATTATGTCTCGTCATTACTACAATGATAATCTAAATGCAACATATTTTACTCACCGTCACAAAACTGTCCGAAATTAATATACGGTTTTATTAATAACACACATTGGTGTTTTATGAGTCGCCTGGAATTTAATAGTTATAAAATTTGTTCATATTAAGGGACTTTCCTTCCAAAATAACCCGGTACTGCCGCAGCATAGTAGAAAAGCTGTAAAATGTTATACTTTTTGTAAATTGTAGAAAATCTGCTTTCTTGACTTAAGTTCTGGATAGAACGCTTCGCTTTTGCTTACAATATACTGCTGAAATAATAACATCAGCTTAGCTTCATTAGTAAGTACTGATAATAAATTAATACGTTAATTAATTATCAGTACCCCCGAGGGATCTCCACCTTGACATGGTGGGGGGGCTCAGTAACCGTGATTTTGAGGTACACCCACGGTGAAGCTAAGCGGAATCCCGGGAGGGGACGCTCCACGTGGGCTTGCGTGAGACCTGCGTAGGATGCGTCCCAAGGTGCGGATGCGAGGGACAGTTCTGTGTGTCCCTCGCAGTCGGGTGCGGTCGCGGGAGGAGAGGCGTGTCGGTGTTGCGTTGCCGCGCGCCCTATCTCCCGCGACCAAATGGGGGCGCACCATCGTTGCGTCGCGGTGGGGCCGCAGAGGAAGAGGAAATGCGGTGTTGCGTTGCCGTCCCTTCCTATCCTCTGCGGCCACTGGGTGTTTTGGCGGCGGAGCCCAACACCTTCATCCGCCGCCAAGGGGGTTTCGTTCGGGGCCCGCCTGATCATCTGGCGGGCCAATACCCGTTGGGGGGTAGCGAGGAATGCTTCAGTGAATCCTTACCCTCCGACACATGGGTACATGAGGAGCACGGGTTGGTTTTTAGTCAGTAAGAGTCTGACAGAAAAAAAAGGGTAAGCGAGCAGCTGCGCCCACACATTTTTTTAAATTGAACCGAGATTTTTTTAATTTAATTAATTTTTGCGCAATCCCGAGGAGATTTCGGGAAATCCCTTCTTAGTACTTGTGAGGATGGTGTAAAATAAGTACGACACGAGTGATAAGTAAATACTGATTTATTGTATTTAAGATGCACGTTATATATTGTATGCAATCATACGTATTACATTGAGATTAACATAGGGTATAAGTACTTAAAGATATACACGCTGATTTTTTATTGATTTAAGAAAAAAAGCCTCACGTTGGCAAAAATAAAAGCTATTCATATTCAAAATCAAAATTTACCTACCACGTAAAATAAAAAAGTTATAAAAGTCAATAACTCTAAACGCGCGACTCGATCGTCGATCAACTCGTCGGCGCGCTGTAGGTACCTAAAACAACTGTTGACGTCGCGCGGCGGGGTCAACAGCTGTTTTAGGTACAGTACAGCGCGTGTAACAGTAGGTAGCTACCTACACATAAAACACGTATCAGTCAGCAAAGCACTTCTGCTGGGGCCATACTAACGAGAAATGCCATTAATTATTGCGATAATGTATGTACGTTAACCGTAGGTGTAGCCACAACTTAACGCAATAATTTGACAACGGCATTAACATTAGCATTTGGCGTTTTTATCGCCAATGATGAGCATTCACGTTAACGTTTCAAGTGCAGCCACCTACTTTAGCGCGTTAAAAATTATCGCAATAATTATTGCGCTAGCAGACATTGACGTTAGCCGGTAGTGAGGCCCCAGCATAAGAAGTACGGATGGATAGTGATACTTAATTTACGTACTTAAAAAACACAAATTAATTACGATGACAACTTCAATAATTTTAAGCACATAATAATGATTAAAGTAATAAACACATGTAACTAAATAGCTGTACCTACCTATTCCTTCGTAAGTAGACAGAAATAAGCTGTGGGTTCACACAATCATAATAAACTAGTAGACGAAAAGAAGAACTTATTATTATTTACGTATTAATCGTCGGTACATAATGATTTTCAATAACTAGGAAAAGCCGAATTTAGGTAGGTATTTACTTATTTCTGGCGTGTTTAAAACATGTTATCAACGTAGGTATTCACAACAATCAGTAAAGCAAATCATTTACCTTTACAGTCTTCTGCTTACATCACAATCAATTTACACATTTGCACACACATGTTTCTCGCGTTCTCGCGACTCCGTTTCTTCTTTGTACACAAATCTTATAACCTCGATCCACTAATAAAACCCTATGGAGTCAGGTCAGGTTGCGGCCTATCAATCCACTAGCGAACACATCAGTATTGTAAGGATCCACGATTGTAGTTTAATTACGTAACACGGACACAGAGTGACGGGAGCGTGATATACGACTGCCCATTGACCTAATTTCTTAAGACTGAAGGTCAACTTGCGCCCGCGCCACACGGCCGCACCCCGCCGCGCCCCCGCCCCCTGCTGGCGCCCTGCAGCGGAGGGTGGCGCGCGCGCGCATGGCGGGGAGCGGGAGGGCGGGAATAACAGTTCAATGACTAATGCCAGTGTGTGTGTGACACGATCGCTCGTACTTCGCCAGTGCGGCAAATTGATACTTCGTGTTCTCGTACTATTAAATCAATTAATTTCTCAAGATTTTTTTACCTTATATTTCAAATATTATTAGCTGGTTAGGTTCTATTAACAATAAGTAATAAGATGGCTTTCGCTCCAAAACCAATAAAAAATGTAGCAGCGTGTATAGATAGAGGGATATACTATAAGGTATACAAATAGTACAGTTACCTAAGACAATACACACCACATCTTCCCGGTGGAAATAAAAAAAAAAGAATGTGTAACTGCTTTTTTTTACAATCTCAACAGAAATTCTTAATAAAAAGGGTAGTCGCACAAACTTCTTTCGGTTATATATATTTTACAAGTCTTTATGCTACCGTATATAACCGATAGTTTATTACATTAAAGAAAAATATAGTTACATTTTATGACAATGTTACAATAATATAAAATAAGCTTTAAGTAATAGTTAAACTAATGGTTAAGCATAGGCAGCCTTATAATACTGTGCCTTTACATCGTAGGCTAGAAGTCCATACATTAAAACGAAATTGTAGGCTTTGCCTGAGATATATTGCAAATATTAACGAGTATACACATGAAGACAATCTTATTGAACTACTTGCTGTTATCATGATAAACATTTAGAGGTACCTACCTAATAAAACTTCAAAGTTATAGACATACATTCAACAATAATAAAATGTTGTTTTAACCATATTTAATTCTTAATACTAAGTGTACATAATATTATCACTATCAAGCAATATACGGCTTAGTTCGATTTTTATGCACTATATCTGTCTTGCCATTCATTTCGATTTCAACATTTGGCGATATATCTTTAATTACTCTATATGGCCCTGAGTATAAACTTGTTAGCTTATTGCCTGTTTCGTTCTTTAGTAATAACTGGTCATTAGGTTTATAAATTGTCGAATTGACATATGTGTCATAATGAGACTTTCTTATCAATTTACTATTAATTAAATTGTTACGGGCTTCCGTTTGTGATACTTGTAACCTGTATTTTAATTCTAAAGGGTAACTATCGTGATTGTATAACGGCTCTATAGTATTAGACAGGTTGCTTGGCAAGTTACATTTATTGCCATATACCAATTCAAAAGGCGTAAATTTGGTTGATGAATTTACTGAGGTATTATAAGAAAAGCACCAAAAGGGAAGCCATGTGCTCCACGTTTCGGGCCTTTCCTCACATTGAATACGTAAAAATGCTGATAAGCCCTTGTGAGAATTTTCGAGGGCTCCTATGCTCTGGTGATGATAAGCTGTAGAATTTGTCTTTTTGATATTAAGCAACTTACATACCTCTTTCATGGTGTCAGCCATGAACTCTGTGCCTCTGTCCGTAGCTATTTCCCTTGGGACACCGTGTTGAAGTATAAATTTGTTGACTAATACACGTGCTACTTCTGTTGAGGATTTTGAGACTAATGGGTATGCACACACATATTTTGACAACTCGCATTGTAAGGTTAGAATATATGAATTGTTATTATTATCTCTATCTAGTGGTCCTACCAAATCTAAAAATATTTTTTGAACGCCGTATGCGCAGTAGACGTAATAACCATAGGCTCTCTCAATTGTACTGTATATTTTTGTTTTTGGCAATCATGACACTTGCTTACATAACTTTTTACATCTAATTCAAGTCCAGGCCAGAAATAATATTTTCGAATGTTATTTATCATTTTTCTTATTCCTACATGACCACTACTCGGCAGGAGATGAAAATCGTTAAGTATTACTGTAACGGATGCCAGGAATCGAACCTTAGCTAGTCCGCCACAGTGCGCTGGTGGTGTGTGACTGGCGAATGTTCCTACGACGATGTGTGTTCTTCTATATGTGTGGACTGTATGGCTTCGATCTATTCGGGGCTTCAGAAATAAAACATCTTCATACGTTGGACTTGGGAGCGATGCTGTTCAGCTGTTCGGTGCTTGATGGTTACATATGGTTACTTGATCACAAGATGGTGGTTGTGACGCCAACGAACTGGTCGAAAACAAGGTCGCTTAGGTACCTCGAAACTTTACCTTAACGACGACTACCGCACTGAACACGTGCACAGAGAATCTTTATTTTCGATAAGATACAAATGTGTATTTATCTTAGGTACTAAACAAACATAAAAACATATATGCATGTATCATACATGCATATATGTTTTATACATAGCTAGGTAGGTCTCAAAAAATTCTATCTATTGGTATACAATACCTAAACCTAACTGCTTGCGTCACTAAGCTATTCTAGAAAAACTGTTGAAAAATGTCGTCACACAAGGGCCTGCCGCTATATTTTCTATTAAAAAACTATTAAATACTATAGTTATATATGTAATTTCGTGTGCAACTATATGGGGCATCTATTAAAACAAACACCATAAAAATATATTCATTCAATTCTAAGTTATTACAGGAAAACCTAAGATGCATAAGTAAGAATACAGATTTTCTTAAGTAAACACTATCGTACATAATCAAAGTTTATGATAAACATATATCAAAAGAGAATTGGCAGTCCTGATCCCAAGAAAATGTCTCGTTTTTCTTACATAATTGGTTCAAATGATAAGCTTTTTCTGCAAATTTTGGTATAAATTTACGATAGCAATTTGCGAAAGCGACAAAGCGTCTTACTTCGTCTACAGTTTTTGGTACAGGATAGTTTTTAATAGTTTCAATTTTTGCTGGATCTGGCAATACACCTTTATTAGACACCACATGCCCTAGATATAGTAATTCTCGTCTTAAAAAATTGCATTTCGATGGATTTAATTTTAAATTTATTTGCGTAGCCGCTCAAATACATCTATAAGGTTTTTATTATGATTTGATAGGCTAGATTTTCCCAGCACTATAAGATCATCCATATATATAAGGCATTTATTGTACGATAAACCAGACATAGCTAAGCTCATCATTCGTGAAAACGCACTAGGGCTGGTTTTGAGACCCAATTCCAAATGACTCGCATGCCGCGAGTCATTTGGAATTGGCCGGAACAAAAAGCTGTATATTTTCTACTATTTTTATGCAAATCTATATTGTAAAAGCCTTGATTTAAGTCTAAATGGCTAAAATAAATACATCCTGACAATGAGTCTAAAATTTCGTATATATTGGGTAAAGGAAATTTATCATCCTGAATGCAATTATTTAGTTTTCGATAATCAATAACGAGCCGCGATTTCTTTTTGCCCGTCTCATCTTGGGAACAATAAGAACAGGACTAGACCATTCACTATTACAGGGTTCTATAATACCCTGCTGCAGTAGTTTATTTACTTGCTTAATTACCTCTTCTCTTTGCGAGTAAGGAAGCCGGTAAGGTTTTGTGTATACCGGTGTAATATTCGGTTTCAAATTAATTTTATGGCTATACAATTCTGTTGTAGTTAATTTATCACCTTCGAGATAAAAAATGTCGGCATATTTTGCACAAATTTGCTCTATACGTAGTCTCTCATCCTTAGTTCAATGATTTAATTGGATTACAGAGAGTAACTTTTTCACTCGTTCTGCATTGATTTGGGATTTGTTAAATGAACAAATATCATATTCCTTAGCTTTATGTATAATTGGGCTTATGTTCTTTAAGGTCAAATCAGTTTCTGTAGTATTAATTATACGAACTGGAATCGTCCCATTCATAGGTTTAACTATAGCGCTAGCTATAAAGACAAGAGAGTGTTATTTGTGCATCTCAATTGTGCGAAGGCGCACAATTGAGATGCACAAATAACACTCTCTTCGGTCTCATAAGTACTTAACATGTGAATAGATTCACACCTCGCAGGTATTGTGATAGTTTTATTAGGATAATGTAGGGGTAAAGAAATTTCCACAGTATTATTCCATAATAACAACGTATTGTTGCCAAAGTTCAATACTGATTTGTATCTGTTTAGAAAGTCGTTTCCAATTATGCCAGTAGTCTTACAAGACAATGATTAAAAAACATAGAACTTATGTTTCAACATTTGGTTCTTAGAATATAATTGTAGATAAACATATCCAATTGATTGGACTTTGCTCCCGATAGCAATGACACAATGTTTTGCTTATGGATTTGAATGTTTTGTTCTGATACATATTTATAATCGATTGCCGAAATAGATGCGCCGGTGTCAATTAACCAACTATATCTATAATTATTTCTGCCGTGTAAAACTATGCTACATGAATAATTATTCGCGGTACTAAAAATAACTTCTTTAGTCATGAAAAAACTGGTTGTAAATTATCGCTTGTCCCGTGCCTCGGAGAGCACGTTCCGGTTGTGAAGATCTTTGACAATCGTTATAGGGCGTCAGTACCTTCTAAATAAACTGACACTAGTCTAAACCATGGAATATCGCTATCCCTTCGGGTTGCGGAGGGCAGACAGGCAGTCGCTCCGTGGAAAAGCTAATATTCAGCCAAATTCGGTTAGACTAGTATGCGGACCCCAGATGGAAACTGGGATAACGCTAAGAGGATGATGAGTCACGAAAAACTGGTTATCAGTCTCTTGGTTGTTTATCGCGTTTTCTGAATCCGTATGTGTCAAAGTATGTACGTGCGAGCCATTAGAGTTACCTCTTCCTCGAGTCCTGAAGAAAGTTTAGGACGCACCTCGGCCGCCCACGCCACCAACGTGCTGTGCTCTCCAACCACGTCCCGAGCTGCAGCAACGGCTGACTAGCAGTAAAGTCGCGCTGTTCCATTGTCGCACGGCTTGCAGCTGAGGATGACATACCTCTGCGAGTAACTCTGCCACGGTCATAGCCGGTGACCCTGAAATCATTGTTATAAGAACTATAGCGATTCAAATACATAAGATCACTGGAACTAGATTAAGGCCCGGTGATCTCTTCGTCAACTGCTGCCTGGATAGCGTCTTTAAGTGACGTATAATTTCGTGCGGATATCACAGTACTCAACCTAAGGTTCCTCAAACCCTCTCCAAAGCTCTTGATGGCTTGTTTCTCATTTACTGGTTTTAAAATGTTAAAAGCTTCCTCTTTGCCTTCTGACTGGGTAATTGTTAAATCTACAAACAATTCAGAAATTTGTTTCCCAAATTCATCAATAGATAGGTCATTCTGCTTGGAATTACATAATTTGCGTTGAATAGTAGTAGTCGACATTTTTGGCAATAATTGGTTTTTCATGTCACATAGTAGTGAATTTACGTTTTCATAACTGGAGCATAATTTCAACTTAGCAGCTTGCGTTAACCTAGTCTTTAATACAAAATTATCCAACCTTTTTTTAGACTCGTCGTCCAGTTCCGAGCTGTAGTAGTCGATGCTATCTATAAGTCTTTTAACGCTATTCATCATCGGATGAAACAGGCAATAAGTTAGTTTCTACCTTCAAGTCAAATTTCGCCATTGTTGAAAACTGCTCAGGCTGCACAGGACATAAATTTAAAATTTCTTTGTGTAAACAGTCAAAGTGTTCACAAGTTTTCTTTATAAATAAATACTCATTTTCCTTGATATTATCCTATAGAACCTAAAGCTTTTTCAAGAAATTCTTATATTGAGTACATAAACTATCAACTTCTGCCAATTTAACATTGATTATATGCCCAGTTCGTCTACTAGGTCCTATTTTTATCAAATATTTTCTTAATTCCTTTAGGTTTACAAGTAATTCTGTTAGCTAATCAGCCATGGAACAATTTAATTGAACATAGTAACTATCATAATATGAAGTGTCAATAAAATGTATATTTAAAGAGCATTATTTTGTGTGGAATACTTACACTTTAGAGACTGATATGTTGAATATAGCTACATACTATATAAGTATAAGAACATTTTTTTTGACACAAAACGTACTCCTTTAACTATTTAAAAATAAAATGTCTCAAGTCCAAAGTTGATGCAGTTGTTTGATAGCTTGAACGCGACACCTGTACACGCGACGCGGGTCACGGATTCGTCACTTCCAGGAATTAATATATGAATGCGTTTTATTATTAGATACACTTTTAAATCACTCACTAGTTATTTTTCGCATGATGACAATATGTTAACGATATACTTCACTTGTATTCACCATTTTATCCTATGTTGAAAAGTTTGCGTTGTTATAAGTAAGAACTCGTAGTTATATCGCTGTTTCACATATGTAGATACCTCTGTTCATTTCTTATCGTTTGTCAGACTTCCTCAGTTTTACGTTACGGTACGTAAGCGATCTTCTTAATGCGTGACGATTGATTTCATTCGCCATCCACTTCGTATGACAGTTTTTGTATATTCTGTATACAAGGTACAGAAAGCCAAGTGACATCAGACAAAGAATTATAATCAATATAATATTCGTTGTACTGGTATATGTTTTTATCTGCTCTATTTCTGCATTATTACTGCCTCCGGACGCATTTTGAGCTAATATTACTTCCTCCTTGCTCTGATTATAGCCCATTTTTCACTCTTGATGGTAAAAATAGCACACGAACACAAGAAACATCGAACGATTTACTAAGTCCGAAACGAAAGTAGTTAATGTAAAATGCATGTTTACGTAGCGGGTTACTTATATGGATAAAGGAATTTTAAACAAATCTCGCTGTCACGGTCGCCATGTGAGGATGGCGTGAAATAAGAACGACACGAGTGATGAGTAAATACTGATTTATTATATTTAAGATGCACGTTATATATTTTATGCAATCATACGTATTACATCGAGATTAACATAGGGTATACTTAAAGATATATAGCTAGAAGGATATACTATAAGACTATAAGGTATACAAATAGTACAGTTACCTAAGACAATACACATCACAGCAGCCCTACGGCCCACAAGGAACATACCGCCAAATTTCAGCTTTTTGCGCCCAATAGTTTTGTCTGTAGCTTGTCTGTCAGTCAGTCAGACGCAAGGATTTTATATTACAGAAGATAATGTGGCATAAGCTCAATCCTCACAGGATACAACACTTTGTGTGATTTTATTTTGCAAACCGACTTACATCCTTCTTGAAAGCAATCATCTCCGCATCTGAAAACACAAGCAATATCACCTCGATAGCAAGAATAGTTTTCTAACCAGTTTGACAAAGCAACGCTATTTATACAATAAAAACTATTGAGAAATATTTCAATGGGAGATATCTCGGCAGAAAAACTAGAAACTATATAATATAATTGTGGAATAACGAGTTGCGCTGGCAAAATGTTGGAAACTGAGAAAATAAATAAAAGCAAGAAATTGCTACTAGCATATGCTCAACGCAGCTTGTTTCTGTGGCTTTAATATTATACTGATGTTAAATTCCGATATGTATATTGAGCTAAACACAAACTAAGTCTATACTATAAACACCAGCTGCTGAATTGATATCAGAAATTTACCAAGAAAAACGTATCCACCCAACTACGCCATCAATTACCAATTATGTCAATTATGTCATGTCCCTTGTTTCCGCTTATACGAATAAGCTTACAAACTGGCTGTGCATGCCGTCGGACGATAAGAAAGGTAACGGGAGGCTTATATCAAAAGGTTGGGCAGCAATTTCCCTCGTAAATCTTATTAACACTACACCTACTCTGACTTAATTATACAGAAGGTGGATGGGTGAAACAGTACAGATAATTCATGCACATTTGTGCTTCTAAAAGCTAGTCTTGCGCATTATATAACTACAGATAGCCCTTTCGATGTCAATTCCATTACACAGAGACTTTCGCCTATTATTACGTTCTAAGTTGCACTTAGGGGGTAGCTTAGTGGAGAGACTAATAAACTGCTACGCAGAAGGTCGCGAGTTCAAATCCACGGGGCGCAACACTCACTTTTAGAAGTAAGTGCGTATTAAATTATTAATTATCTCTCTGTAAAGGTTAAAAGTTCCCATAATTTTATCGAAAGACGTGTCAAGACTGCTAATCTGCACTTAGCTAGCGGTGTTATGGCCTAATTCTTCTCATAATGAGAAGGGGTCTGTATCCAACAGTGGGACAAATTATAAACAAGGTTGGTGATGAGACTTAAATCGCATTTGTGAGATGTCATATATTCTTGATTAATGTTTAATATTTACAATATGTACATAGTCATCATATAGACAATGTACATAATTTCCTTTTGTTTGCCAACGTATCATCATCATCAGCATTTAACAGTCCACTGCTGGACTAGGCCTCTCCTTTGGAAGGAGGAATTGGCCTACTATACCACGCTGGCCGAACGGGTTGGTATAGGGTTTGTATCAAGTTTTCCTTCTCTTACAGAGCTGTTCTCTGCATAGTATGGTCCCTCTGTCGGCTCTTACGACACCCATGGGATGATATGGGGTGGTGACATTCCGTATTCTTAATCCGTCACCACACGGACCTGCCAACGTATAGATACATAAAAGGTACAACTATTATACTCTCATAGGACAAATCACTTAATCACATGGTGGCGCTTATGACCACTGAAATATGTAATTATATACATAGGTAAACTGCGCCGTGATTAAGTACATTTTAAGAGCTATTTTCGCAATGCAAAGGCGTTAAGGCATAACTATGAAAATACTCATACAATTTTTTTATTCATTTATTTTGAAAAAAATAGAGACTTTATAATATTTAACTAACAATTAAAACCAAATTTTTAGTAATATTTATGGTAATATTAAAAATTATCTAAACACATATTGTATCCACCTATTAGTATATATTGATCTCTTTAATTGCACACTGATTTTAATAATGTAAAATATCGTACATCTAATAAACCTAATACCGTAATTATCAAGCGTGCTGGGTCTCGGCGAAGCATTGATTTTGTGTCTAAACGTTTACGCCAGCGAAGCAGTTTTCGACGTAGTTAGGTCAGGTAGGTTTTTAGAGTATAATCAACTGTAGCTTATGTAAGAAGTACTGCAACGTGTACGATATTATTATGTACAGCAGAATTTATTTGAATAATTCAGTAAGTACCAACAGACTGAGTTTCGAAGGACGTATTAAATGGTTAATTATCTGAAGGAAGAAACAAGTGTCTTGAAGTAAAGTCGTCGGCACCGGCTGTTATGAAAGTGTTTAATTGTCGTTATGGAGAGTCAATACCCTTGAATTTACTGACACTGGTGTATCGCTATCACTCTGGGTATCAGAGGTAAGACGGCAGTCACTTTGTGAAAAACCTAATATTCTGTTATATCTGGTTAGACTAGTAACCAGACCTCTACTTCAAGACTCTTGGTGGTAGGGCCACGCTGTTTACAGCACGAATGGGCTGGCTCGACCGGGGCAGTACCACCCTCCCACAGAAGATCGACGTAAAGTAACAGTATGTTCTATGCTGTTGCGTTTCGTTCGGTGAGTGGGAGAGCCGGAGGCCCAACCATACCCTCCCCTTCCTCTCTTCATTGCCCATATGGGGAAGGAGGAGAGGATGAGGAGGATTAGCTGAGGGGGCGGTTACCGCAGCATACGTGGGACCAGTAGAGTATCCGTGGAGTCATTGTGTGGATAGTGTGGGTCGACTCGCCGGCCAGGGAGACCCGTAGAAACGGTGGTGCCGCTGGCCGCCCGCGGCATAATATAGGGGCCCAATTGGGACTAACCATCTCGGGAGGCTGCCCCCCCAGGCCGCGCATAATCTCGGGGTGGCTCGTCGTGCCGGTTGGTGACCGGACGGTGGGACCCGGCGACCACTTCCGGGAGGGTACGGGGGCCCTTCCGTCCGGCGGGTCGGCTACCGCTATACCTCACAGTATAATGGCAATACAATACTCTGCGCTTTGTCACGCGCTGCTGCGTTGACTGCCTCCTCTTTTCACGCCCTCTTTTCTTCTTCTATGGCAGCTTCAAGAAATGGTTCCGGTCAAACAGCGGCGTCTTCGTTCCCCACCAACTCACATTTTGGGGTGGAGTCCGCTAACATCCGCGGACTCCATTCGAACCTCAACGCCATCCACCATCATCTCGAGACGGCCCGACCGGCCATGCTTTTCTTGACTGAGACTCAAATACGCCGTCCTGACGACACGACTTATTTGCATTATCCCGGTTATGCACTGGAGGATAACTTCCACGCAAAAGCCGGGGTATGCTTGTTCGTCAGAGCGGATATTTGCTGTCGACATCTACGCTGCCTAGAGGACCCGTCCTTTTCTATCCTATGGGTTCACGTAAGTCTGGGTTCATTGGCCCGGATTTACGTGTGCCTTTACCGTTCTCATCCCTTGACTACTTAAGTCAGGCAGCAGATAATGCGCAGGAGCAGTTCCCGACAGCCGAGTTGGTCTTTTTGGGAGATTTCAATGCCCACCATGAGACCTGGCTGGGCTCTTCCAAAACGGACCAGGCGGGACGAGCTGCTCACGCATTCGCTCTAACGCATGACCTGACTCAACTGGTACTTCAGCCCACCAGGATACCAGATATATCGGGTCAAGCGCCCTCGTTGTTAGACCTTGTGCTGACGAGTAACTCGGCCCAGTACAGTGTGACGGTACAAACCCCTTTGGGTTCCTCCGACCATTGTCTGGTGCGCACTACAGTGCCATTCGCTTCACCTTCACAACCAGTGAAGACAAAGCGACGCTTGTGGCACTACTCGTCAGCGGATTGGGATGGCTTGCGAGAGTATTATGCGTCCATCCCGTGGTCTCAACGCTGCTTTGGTGGGAGGGATCTGTCGGAGAGTGTGTCTGCTGTTGCTGGGGAAATCATCTTGGGTATGGAATATTATATTCCATCCACTGACGTCTCCAGCAGCAGCGGAGTACGGCCCTGGTTCGATCGCGAGTGCGCCGATGCTGTTAAACAAAAACAGTCGGCTTACCGCGCTTGGATCAGGGCTCGGTCTCGTCGCGATCCGAATGTCAATCTCATCAAGGCAGCCTATAATAGAGCCACCAAGGTCTGCAAGCGGGCATACATAAGAGCGGATGCACAGCGCATTGCACGGTTTGGTCAAGAACTCTTGTCGCACCCCACGGGCAGCCGGGGATACTGGCGATTGGCCAAAGCCGTGCAATCTAATTTCTGCCAGCCTTCACTGCCGCCGTTGCGATGCCCTGATGGATCACTGGCCTATGGGCCGCAAAAGAAAGCTGACCTGCTTGTCAATCTCTTTGCGGCCAACTCCCGAATCGATGATCGTAGTGCGCAGCCGCCTTCGATTCCCTACTGCGGCCACTCCATGCCTGATATTAAAATCAGGCAATGCGATGATCGCACAACACTGCAATATCTCTCGATGTCCGGAAAGCCAGTGGACCTGACGGAATTCCAGCGGTTGTGCTTAGGAAATGCGCAGCCGAGTTGTCTCCAATGCTTACCCGCCTGTATCGCCTATCATATGCCTCTGGCGTAGTGCTGCAGGCTTGGAACGAGGCGAACGTACAACCGATTCCCAAGAAAGGGGATCAGTCTGATTCGGGCAACTATCGACCCATTGCTATCACCCCTATCCTCTGCAAGGTGTTTGAACGTTTAATCATAACTCGTTCGCTACCTAGAGGATCACTCTCTCATAAGTGATCGTCAGTATGGCTTCAGACCGAAACGATCAACGGGTGATCTTCTAGCGTATGTCACTCACCTTTGGGGTGAGGCGATGGACAGGCATGGAGAGTCGTTGGCTATTAGTCTCGACATCTCCAAAGCCTTCGATAGAGTCTGGCATCGTGCGCTTCTTTCCAAGCTTCCAGCCTACGGCTTGCCGCCTCGATTGTGCAACTGGGTTGCCAGCTTCCTGCATGAGCGCCGTATACGAGTCCTTTGTGACGGTGAGTCATCGAAGTTTCTCCAGGTGAACGCTGGTGTGACTCAGGGGTCCGTGTTATCGCCCACGCTTTTTCTTCTGCATATCAATGATATGCTCACTTTTGGGGGCATACATTGCTATGCAGATGACAGTACTGTACATGGGCGATATCTCGGACACCCTGCGGCTAAGCAAGCCTATACTGAGGAATATAGGCGAACACTTGTTGCTGAGCTTGACCGGGTTCTAAATTGCATCTTGCGTTGGGGTGATGAGAACCTGGTCGAGTTCAACGCCAAGAAAACACAGGTGTGCGCATTCTCAGCCAAGGTTTCTCCATTCCTTCCCCATCCCCCTCTTCTGGACACTCCACTACCGATTCAAGACAGCTTCAATATCCTGGGTATGGACATACGCAGAAATCTCAACCAGAAGAACTACATCGAGGGTGTCATCAAATCTGCATCTCAGGTTTTTCACGCCGGAGCAGTTGTGTCTGTTATACAAGACCCAGGTTCGCTCTTGCGTGGAATACTGCTCTCACCTTTGGAATGGCTCCGCTCAGTACTCATTGGACGCCCTCGATAGGTTGCAGCGGCGCGCTGTCCATATCATCGGGGATCCAGAGGCCACTAAGACTCTTGAGTCACTGCAATTACGCAGAGACGTGGCCTCAATGGCTGTCTTCTACCGCATCTATCACGGTGAGTACTCCGAAGAGCTCTTTCAACTAATCCCACCCTCTCCTTTCCTATCCCGAACGACACGTGCTGGGTTGAGGTGCCACTCTTACACGGTAGAACAGATACCGTCACGCACCAAACGGTTCGGCGCCTCTTATCTCTGCCGTACCATTAAGATGTGGAACTCTTTACCAGTCCACGTGTTTCCCTCCACCTATGATCCCGGGTCCTTAAAGCGGGGCGTGAAAAAGCTTTACTTCAAGGCCGTCAAGGTGAGGGCCATCATGCCATAATGCCTTGCTGGCTGCTGGGATGATGTCCATCACTATGGTCCCATAGTGATTTCACTGACTGCTTAACATCAGGCAGCATGGAGTCACTTTTTTTGGCAGGAATTAAAAAAAAAAGACATTAATTGTGTAGGTATGCAACCGGAATCACGATCGGATGACGATGATGAACGATATGGTCGATAATTCCCCAAGACTACATAAACAAACCACTGAAGTCGACCCCGATCGATGTATAAAACTTTTTGGTGCACATGGTATAATTTGACTAAATATTGGGGCGTTTGGGTAAAATTACCCACAAAGTTCCTGCCAGGTCAAACGGTATTCAACCCACAATTTAGCTAACGTTATAGGAAATTGTTATTTAGATAATCACGCTTGTGTATCCAAAGACGGAGCAGACTTATAATAACTGTTTTGCTTAACATAAAATGCTTCATGCAGTGAGACTGATTTCTGCAAATGGTTTGTGGACAGTAAACGTATCGCCAATTATATATTTTTTATTGTTTTCGAAAAACTGGGACTGCCTCGTTGAATGCAGTGTCAGGTCAGGTAGTCAGTCATCTAAGTAGTTTGCAGACTCTAATTTTAATACTTATTTTACAAACTGGCTGTGCATGCCGTCGGACGATAAGAAAGGTAACGGGAGGCTTATATCAAAAGGTTGGGCAGCAATTTCCCTCGTAAATCTTATTAACACTACACCTACTCTGACTTAATTATACAGAAGGTGGATGGGTGAAACAGTACAGATAATTCATGCACATTTGTGCTTCTAAAAGCTAGTCTTGCGCATTATATAACTACAGATAGCCCTTTCGATGTCAATTCCATTACACAGAGACTTTCGCCTATTATTACGTTCTAAGTCGCACTTAGGGGGTAGCTTAGTGGAGAGACTAATAAACTGCTACGCAGAAGGTCGCGAGTTCAAATCCACGGGGCGCAACACTCACTTTTAGAAGTAAGTGCGTATTAAATTATTAATTATCTCTCTGTAAAGGTTAAAAGTTCCCATAATTTTATCGAAAGACGTGTCAAGACTGCTAATCTGCACTTAGCTAGCGGTGTTATGGCCTAATTCTTCTCATAATGAGAAGGGATCTGTATCCAACAGTGGGACAAATTATAAACAAGGTTGGTGATGAGACTTAAATCGCATTTGTGAGATGTCATATATTCTTGATTAATGTTTAATATTTACAATATGTACATAGTCATCATATAGACAATGTACATAATTTCCTTTTGTTTGCCAACGTATCATCATCATCAGCATTTAACAGTCCACTGCTGGACTAGGCCTCTCCTTTGGAAGGAGGAATTGGCCTACTATACCACGCTGGCCGAACGGGTTGGTATAGGGTTTGTATCAAGTTTTCCTTCTCTTACAGAGCTGTTCTCTGCATAGTATGGTCCCTCTGTCGGCTCTTACGACACCCATGGGATGATATGGGGTGGTGACATTCCGTATTCTTAATCCGTCACCACACGGACCTGCCAACGTATAGATACATAAAAGGTACAACTATTATACTCTCATAGGACAAATCACTTAATCACATGGTGGCGCTTATGACCACTGAAATATGTAATTATATACATAGGTAAACTGCGCCGTGATTAAGTACATTTTAAGAGCTATTTTCGCAATGCAAAGGCGTTAAGGCATAACTATGAAAATACTCATACAATTTTTTTATTCATTTATTTTGAAAAAAATAGAGACTTTATAATATTTAACTAACAATTAAAACCAAATTTTTAGTAATATTTATGGTAATATTAAAAATTATCTAAACACATATTGTATCCACCTATTAGTATATATTGATCTCTTTAATTGCACACTGATTTTAATAATGTAAAATATCGTACATCTAATAAACCTAATACCGTAATTATCAAGCGTGCTGGGTCTCGGCGAAGCATTGATTTTGTGTCTAAACGTTTACGCCAGCGAAGCAGTTTTCGACGTAGTTAGGTCAGGTAGGTTTTTAGAGTATAATCAACTGTAGCTTATGTAAGAAGTACTGCAACGTGTACGATATTATTATGTACAGCAGAATTTATTTGAATAATTCAGTAAGTACCAACAGACTGAGTTTCGAAGGACGTATTAAATGGTTAATTATCTGAAGGAAGAAACAAGTGTCTTGAAGTAAAGTCGTCGGCACCGGCTGTTATGAAAGTGTTTAATTGTCGTTATGGAGAGTCAATACCCTTGAATTTACTGACACTGGTGTATCGCTATCACTCTGGGTATCAGAGGTAAGACGGCAGTCACTTTGTGAAAAACCTAATATTCTGTTATATCTGGTTAGACTAGTAACCAGACCTCTACTTCAAGACTCTTGGTGGTAGGGCCACGCTGTTTACAGCACGAATGGGCTGGCTCGACCGGGGCAGTACCACCCTCCCACAGAAGATCGACGTAAAGTAACAGTATGTTCTATGCTGTTGCGTTTCGTTCGGTGAGTGGGAGAGCCGGAGGCCCAACCATACCCTCCCCTTCCTCTCTTCATTGCCCATATGGGGAAGGAGGAGAGGATGAGGAGGATTAGCTGAGGGGGCGGTTACCGCAGCATACGTGGGACCAGTAGAGTATCCGTGGAGTCATTGTGTGGATAGTGTGGGTCGACTCGCCGGCCAGGGAGACCCGTAGAAACGGTGGTGCCGCTGGCCGCCCGCGGCATAATATAGGGGCCCAATTGGGACTAACCATCTCGGGAGGCTGCCCCCCCAGGCCGCGCATAATCTCGGGGTGGCTCGTCGTGCCGGTTGGTGACCGGACGGTGGGACCCGGCGACCACTTCCGGGAGGGTACGGGGGCCCTTCCGTCCGGCGGGTCGGCTACCGCTATACCTCACAGTATAATGGCAATACAATACTCTGCGCTTTGTCACGCGCTGCTGCGTTGACTGCCTCCTCTTTTCACGCCCTCTTTTCTTCTTCTATGGCAGCTTCAAGAAATGGTTCCGGTCAAACAGCGGCGTCTTCGTTCCCCACCAACTCACATTTTGGGGTGGAGTCCGCTAACATCCGCGGACTCCATTCGAACCTCAACGCCATCCACCATCATCTCGAGACGGCCCGACCGGCCATGCTTTTCTTGACTGAGACTCAAATACGCCGTCCTGACGACACGACTTATTTGCATTATCCCGGTTATGCACTGGAGGATAACTTCCACGCAAAAGCCGGGGTATGCTTGTTCGTCAGAGCGGATATTTGCTGTCGACATCTACGCTGCCTAGAGGACCCGTCCTTTTCTATCCTATGGGTTCACGTAAGTCTGGGTTCATTGGCCCGGATTTACGTGTGCCTTTACCGTTCTCATCCCTTGACTACTTAAGTCAGGCAGCAGATAATGCGCAGGAGCAGTTCCCGACAGCCGAGTTGGTCTTTTTGGGAGATTTCAATGCCCACCATGAGACCTGGCTGGGCTCTTCCAAAACGGACCAGGCGGGACGAGCTGCTCACGCATTCGCTCTAACGCATGACCTGACTCAACTGGTACTTCAGCCCACCAGGATACCAGATATATCGGGTCAAGCGCCCTCGTTGTTAGACCTTGTGCTGACGAGTAACTCGGCCCAGTACAGTGTGACGGTACAAACCCCTTTGGGTTCCTCCGACCATTGTCTGGTTCGCACTACAGTGCCATTCGCTTCACCTTCACAACCAGTGAAGACAAAGCGACGCTTGTGGCACTACTCGTCAGCGGATTGGGATGGCTTGCGAGAGTATTATGCGTCCATCCCGTGGTCTCAACGCTGCTTTGGTGGGAGGGATCTGTCGGAGAGTGTGTCTGCTGTTGCTGGGGAAATCATCTTGGGTATGGAATATTATATTCCATCCACTGACGTCTCCAGCAGCAGCGGAGTACGGCCCTGGTTCGATCGCGAGTGCGCCGATGCTGTTAAACAAAAACAGTCGGCTTACCGCGCTTGGATCAGGGCTCGGTCTCGTCGCGATCCGAATGTCAATCTCATCAAGGCAGCCTATAATAGAGCCACCAAGGTCTGCAAGCGGGCATACATAAGAGCGGATGCACAGCGCATTGCACGGTTTGGTCAAGAACTCTTGTCGCACCCCACGGGCAGCCGGGGATACTGGCGATTGGCCAAAGCCGTGCAATCTAATTTCTGCCAGCCTTCACTGCCGCCGTTGCGATGCCCTGATGGATCACTGGCCCATGGGCCGCAAAAGAAAGCTGACCTGCTTGTCAATCTCTTTGCGGCCAACTCCCGAATCGATGATCGTAGTGCGCAGCCGCCTTCGATTCCCTACTGCGGCCACTCCATGCCTGATATTAAAATCAGGCAATGCGATGATCGCACAACACTGCAATATCTCTCGATGTCCGGAAAGCCAGTGGACCTGACGGAATTCCAGCGGTTGTGCTTAGGAAATGCGCAGCCGAGTTGTCTCCAATGCTTACCCGCCTGTATCGCCTATCATATGCCTCTGGCGTAGTGCTGCAGGCTTGGAACGAGGCGAACGTACAACCGATTCCCAAGAAAGGGGATCAGTCTGATTCGGGCAACTATCGACCCATTGCTATCACCCCTATCCTCTGCAAGGTGTTTGAACGTTTAATCATAACTCGTTCGCTACCTAGAGGATCACTCTCTCATAAGTGATCGTCAGTATGGCTTCAGACCGAAACGATCAACGGGTGATCTTCTAGCGTATGTCACTCACCTTTGGGGTGAGGCGATGGACAGGCATGGAGAGTCGTTGGCTATTAGTCTCGACATCTCCAAAGCCTTCGATAGAGTCTGGCATCGTGCGCTTCTTTCCAAGCTTCCAGCCTACGGCTTGCCGCCTCGATTGTGCAACTGGGTTGCCAGCTTCCTGCATGAGCGCCGTATACGAGTCCTTTGTGACGGTGAGTCATCGAAGTTTCTCCAGGTGAACGCTGGTGTGACTCAGGGGTCCGTGTTATCGCCCACGCTTTTTCTTCTGCATATCAATGATATGCTCACTTTTGGGGGCATACATTGCTATGCAGATGACAGTACTGTACATGGGCGATATCTCGGACACCCTGCGGCTAAGCAAGCCGATACTGAGGAATATAGGCGAACACTTGTTGCTGAGCTTGACCGGGTTCTAAATTGCATCTTGCGTTGGGGTGATGAGAACCTGGTCGAGTTCAACGCCAAGAAAACACAGGTGTGCGCATTCTCAGCCAAGGTATCTCCATTCCTTCCCCATCCCCCTCTTCTGGACACTCCACTACCGATTCAAGACAGCTTCAATATCCTGGGTATGGACATACGCAGAAATCTCAACCAGAAGAACTACATCGAGGGTGTCATCAAATCTGCATCTCAGGTTTTTCACGCCGGAGCAGTTGTGTCTGTTATACAAGACCCAGGTTCGCTCTTGCGTGGAATACTGCTCTCACCTTTGGAATGGCTCCGCTCAGTACTCATTGGACGCCCTCGATAGGTTGCAGCGGCGCGCTGTCCATATCATCGGGGATCCAGAGGCCACTAAGACTCTTGAGTCACTGCAATTACGCAGAGACGTGGCCTCAATGGCTGTCTTCTACCGCATCTATCACGGTGAGTACTCCGAAGAGCTCTTTCAACTAATCCCACCCTCTCCTTTCCTATCCCGAACGACACGTGCTGGGTTGAGGTGCCACTCTTACACGGTAGAACAGATACCGTCACGCACCAAACGGTTCGGCGCCTCTTATCTCTGCCGTACCATTAAGATGTGGAACTCTTTACCAGTCCACGTGTTTCCCTCCACCTATGATCCCGGGTCCTTAAAGCGGGGCGTGAAAAAGCTTTACTTCAAGGCCGTCAAGGTGAGGGCCATCATGCCATAATGCCTTGCTGGCTGCTGGGATGATGTCCATCACTATGGTCCCATAGTGATTTCACTGACTGCTTAACATCAGGCAGCATGGAGTCACTTTTTTTGGCAGGAATTAAAAAAAAAAGACATTAATTGTGTAGGTATGCAACCGGAATCACGATCGGATGACGATGATGAACGATATGGTCGATAATTCCCCAAGACTACATAAACAAACCACTGAAGTCGACCCCGATCGATGTATAAAACTTTTTGGTGCACATGGTATAATTTGACTAAATATTGGGGCGTTTGGGTAAAATTACCCACAAAGTTCCTGCCAGGTCAAACGGTATTCAACCCACAATTTAGCTAACGTTATAGGAAATTGTTATTTAGATAATCACGCTTGTGTATCCAAAGACGGAGCAGACTTATAATAACTGTTTTGCTTAACATAAAATGCTTCATGCAGTGAGACTGATTTCTGCAAATGGTTTGTGGACAGTAAACGTATCGCCAATTATATATTTTTTATTGTTTTCGAAAAACTGGGACTGCCTCGTTGAATGCAGTGTCAGGTCAGGTAGTCAGTCATCTAAGTAGTTTGCAGACTCTAATTTTAATACTTATTTTACAAACTGGCTGTGCATGCCGTCGGACGATAAGAAAGGTAACGGGAGGCTTATATCAAAAGGTTGGGCAGCAATTTCCCTCGTAAATCTTATTAACACTACACCTACTCTGACTTAATTATACAGAAGGTGGATGGGTGAAACAGTACAGATAATTCATGCACATTTGTGCTTCTAAAAGCTAGTCTTGCGCATTATATAACTACAGATAGCCCTTTCGATGTCAATTCCATTACACAGAGACTTTCGCCTATTATTACGTTCTAAGTCGCACTTAGGGGGTAGCTTAGTGGAGAGACTAATAAACTGCTACGCAGAAGGTCGCGAGTTCAAATCCACGGGGCGCAACACTCACTTTTAGAAGTAAGTGCGTATTAAATTATTAATTATCTCTCTGTAAAGGTTAAAAGTTCCCATAATTTTATCGAAAGACGTGTCAAGACTGCTAATCTGCACTTAGCTAGCGGTGTTATGGCCTAATTCTTCTCATAATGAGAAGGGATCTGTATCCAACAGTGGGACAAATTATAAACAAGGTTGGTGATGAGACTTAAATCGCATTTGTGAGATGTCATATATTCTTGATTAATGTTTAATATTTACAATATGTACATAGTCATCATATAGACAATGTACATAATTTCCTTTTGTTTGCCAACGTATCATCATCATCAGCATTTAACAGTCCACTGCTGGACTAGGCCTCTCCTTTGGAAGGAGGAATTGGCCTACTATACCACGCTGGCCGAACGGGTTGGTATAGGGTTTGTATCAAGTTTTCCTTCTCTTACAGAGCTGTTCTCTGCATAGTATGGTCCCTCTGTCGGCTCTTACGACACCCATGGGATGATATGGGGTGGTGACATTCCGTATTCTTAATCCGTCACCACACGGACCTGCCAACGTATAGATACATAAAAGGTACAACTATTATACTCTCATAGGACAAATCACTTAATCACATGGTGGCGCTTATGACCACTGAAATATGTAATTATATACATAGGTAAACTGCGCCGTGATTAAGTACATTTTAAGAGCTATTTTCGCAATGCAAAGGCGTTAAGGCATAACTATGAAAATACTCATACAATTTTTTTATTCATTTATTTTGAAAAAAATAGAGACTTTATAATATTTAACTAACAATTAAAACCAAATTTTTAGTAATATTTATGGTAATATTAAAAATTATCTAAACACATATTGTATCCACCTATTAGTATATATTGATCTCTTTAATTGCACACTGATTTTAATAATGTAAAATATCGTACATCTAATAAACCTAATACCGTAATTATCAAGCGTGCTGGGTCTCGGCGAAGCATTGATTTTGTGTCTAAACGTTTACGCCAGCGAAGCAGTTTTCGACGTAGTTAGGTCAGGTAGGTTTTTAGAGTATAATCAACTGTAGCTTATGTAAGAAGTACTGCAACGTGTACGATATTATTATGTACAGCAGAATTTATTTGAATAATTCAGTAAGTACCAACAGACTGAGTTTCGAAGGACGTATTAAATGGTTAATTATCTGAAGGAAGAAACAAGTGTCTTGAAGTAAAGTCGTCGGCACCGGCTGTTATGAAAGTGTTTAATTGTCGTTATGGAGAGTCAATACCCTTGAATTTACTGACACTGGTGTATCGCTATCACTCTGGGTATCAGAGGTAAGACGGCAGTCACTTTGTGAAAAACCTAATATTCTGTTATATCTGGTTAGACTAGTAACCAGACCTCTACTTCAAGACTCTTGGTGGTAGGGCCACGCTGTTTACAGCACGAATGGGCTGGCTCGACCGGGGCAGTACCACCCTCCCACAGAAGATCGACGTAAAGTAACAGTATGTTCTATGCTGTTGCGTTTCGTTCGGTGAGTGGGAGAGCCGGAGGCCCAACCATACCCTCCCCTTCCTCTCTTCATTGCCCATATGGGGAAGGAGGAGAGGATGAGGAGGATTAGCTGAGGGGGCGGTTACCGCAGCATACGTGGGACCAGTAGAGTATCCGTGGAGTCATTGTGTGGATAGTGTGGGTCGACTCGCCGGCCAGGGAGACCCGTAGAAACGGTGGTGCCGCTGGCCGCCCGCGGCATAATATAGGGGCCCAATTGGGACTAACCATCTCGGGAGGCTGCCCCCCCAGGCCGCGCATAATCTCGGGGTGGCTCGTCGTGCCGGTTGGTGACCGGACGGTGGGACCCGGCGACCACTTCCGGGAGGGTACGGGGGCCCTTCCGTCCGGCGGGTCGGCTACCGCTATACCTCACAGTATAATGGCAATACAATACTCTGCGCTTTGTCACGCGCTGCTGCGTTGACTGCCTCCTCTTTTCACGCCCTCTTTTCTTCTTCTATGGCAGCTTCAAGAAATGGTTCCGGTCAAACAGCGGCGTCTTCGTTCCCCACCAACTCACATTTTGGGGTGGAGTCCGCTAACATCCGCGGACTCCATTCGAACCTCAACGCCATCCACCATCATCTCGAGACGGCCCGACCGGCCATGCTTTTCTTGACTGAGACTCAAATACGCCGTCCTGACGACACGACTTATTTGCATTATCCCGGTTATGCACTGGAGGATAACTTCCACGCAAAAGCCGGGGTATGCTTGTTCGTCAGAGCGGATATTTGCTGTCGACATCTACGCTGCCTAGAGGACCCGTCCTTTTCTATCCTATGGGTTCACGTAAGTCTGGGTTCATTGGCCCGGATTTACGTGTGCCTTTACCGTTCTCATCCCTTGACTACTTAAGTCAGGCAGCAGATAATGCGCAGGAGCAGTTCCCGACAGCCGAGTTGGTCTTTTTGGGAGATTTCAATGCCCACCATGAGACCTGGCTGGGCTCTTCCAAAACGGACCAGGCGGGACGAGCTGCTCACGCATTCGCTCTAACGCATGACCTGACTCAACTGGTACTTCAGCCCACCAGGATACCAGATATATCGGGTCAAGCGCCCTCGTTGTTAGACCTTGTGCTGACGAGTAACTCGGCCCAGTACAGTGTGACGGTACAAACCCCTTTGGGTTCCTCCGACCATTGTCTGGTTCGCACTACAGTGCCATTCGCTTCACCTTCACAACCAGTGAAGACAAAGCGACGCTTGTGGCACTACTCGTCAGCGGATTGGGATGGCTTGCGAGAGTATTATGCGTCCATCCCGTGGTCTCAACGCTGCTTTGGTGGGAGGGATCTGTCGGAGAGTGTGTCTGCTGTTGCTGGGGAAATCATCTTGGGTATGGAATATTATATTCCATCCACTGACGTCTCCAGCAGCAGCGGAGTACGGCCCTGGTTCGATCGCGAGTGCGCCGATGCTGTTAAACAAAAACAGTCGGCTTACCGCGCTTGGATCAGGGCTCGGTCTCGTCGCGATCCGAATGTCAATCTCATCAAGGCAGCCTATAATAGAGCCACCAAGGTCTGCAAGCGGGCATACATAAGAGCGGATGCACAGCGCATTGCACGGTTTGGTCAAGAACTCTTGTCGCACCCCACGGGCAGCCGGGGATACTGGCGATTGGCCAAAGCCGTGCAATCTAATTTCTGCCAGCCTTCACTGCCGCCGTTGCGATGCCCTGATGGATCACTGGCCCATGGGCCGCAAAAGAAAGCTGACCTGCTTGTCAATCTCTTTGCGGCCAACTCCCGAATCGATGATCGTAGTGCGCAGCCGCCTTCGATTCCCTACTGCGGCCACTCCATGCCTGATATTAAAATCAGGCAATGCGATGATCGCACAACACTGCAATATCTCTCGATGTCCGGAAAGCCAGTGGACCTGACGGAATTCCAGCGGTTGTGCTTAGGAAATGCGCAGCCGAGTTGTCTCCAATGCTTACCCGCCTGTATCGCCTATCATATGCCTCTGGCGTAGTGCTGCAGGCTTGGAACGAGGCGAACGTACAACCGATTCCCAAGAAAGGGGATCAGTCTGATTCGGGCAACTATCGACCCATTGCTATCACCCCTATCCTCTGCAAGGTGTTTGAACGTTTAATCATAACTCGTTCGCTACCTAGAGGATCACTCTCTCATAAGTGATCGTCAGTATGGCTTCAGACCGAAACGATCAACGGGTGATCTTCTAGCGTATGTCACTCACCTTTGGGGTGAGGCGATGGACAGGCATGGAGAGTCGTTGGCTATTAGTCTCGACATCTCCAAAGCCTTCGATAGAGTCTGGCATCGTGCGCTTCTTTCCAAGCTTCCAGCCTACGGCTTGCCGCCTCGATTGTGCAACTGGGTTGCCAGCTTCCTGCATGAGCGCCGTATACGAGTCCTTTGTGACGGTGAGTCATCGAAGTTTCTCCAGGTGAACGCTGGTGTGACTCAGGGGTCCGTGTTATCGCCCACGCTTTTTCTTCTGCATATCAATGATATGCTCACTTTTGGGGGCATACATTGCTATGCAGATGACAGTACTGTACATGGGCGATATCTCGGACACCCTGCGGCTAAGCAAGCCGATACTGAGGAATATAGGCGAACACTTGTTGCTGAGCTTGACCGGGTTCTAAATTGCATCTTGCGTTGGGGTGATGAGAACCTGGTCGAGTTCAACGCCAAGAAAACACAGGTGTGCGCATTCTCAGCCAAGGTATCTCCATTCCTTCCCCATCCCCCTCTTCTGGACACTCCACTACCGATTCAAGACAGCTTCAATATCCTGGGTATGGACATACGCAGAAATCTCAACCAGAAGAACTACATCGAGGGTGTCATCAAATCTGCATCTCAGGTTTTTCACGCCGGAGCAGTTGTGTCTGTTATACAAGACCCAGGTTCGCTCTTGCGTGGAATACTGCTCTCACCTTTGGAATGGCTCCGCTCAGTACTCATTGGACGCCCTCGATAGGTTGCAGCGGCGCGCTGTCTATATCATCGGGGATCCAGAGGCCACTAAGACTCTTGAGTCACTGCAATTACGCAGAGACGTGGCCTCAATGGCTGTCTTCTACCGCATCTATCACGGTGAGTACTCCGAAGAGCTCTTTCAACTAATCCCACCCTCTCCTTTCCTATCCCGAACGACACGTGCTGGGTTGAGGTGCCACTCTTACACGGTAGAACAGATACCGTCACGCACCAAACGGTTCGGCGCCTCTTATCTCTGCCGTACCATTAAGATGTGGAACTCTTTACCAGTCCACGTGTTTCCCTCCACCTATGATCCCGGGTCCTTAAAGCGGGGCGTGAAAAAGCTTTACTTCAAGGCCGTCAAGGTGAGGGCCATCATGCCATAATGCCTTGCTGGCTGCTGGGATGATGTCCATCACTATGGTCCCATAGTGATTTCACTGACTGCTTAACATCAGGCAGCATGGAGTCACTTTTTTTGGCAGGAATTAAAAAAAAAAAGACATTAATTGTGTAGGTATGCAACCGGAATCACGATCGGATGACGATGATGAACGATATGGTCGATAATTCCCCAAGACTACATAAACAAACCACTGAAGTCGACCCCGATCGATGTATAAAACTTTTTGGTGCACATGGTATAATTTGACTAAATATTGGGGCGTTTGGGTAAAATTACCCACAAAGTTCCTGCCAGGTCAAACGGTATTCAACCCACAATTTAGCTAACGTTATAGGAAATTGTTATTTAGATAATCACGCTTGTGTATCCAAAGACGGAGCAGACTTATAATAACTGTTTTGCTTAACATAAAATGCTTCATGCAGTGAGACTGATTTCTGCAAATGGTTTGTGGACAGTAAACGTATCGCCAATTATATATTTTTTATTGTTTTCGAAAAACTGGGACTGCCGCGTTGAATGCAGTCTCAGGTCAGGTAGTCAGTCATCTAAGTAGTTTGCAGACTCTAATTTTAATACTTATTAATTGTGTATAATAATATTATTATCGTGTACTTGCTGGTAGACGAGCCGCAAAATTAAAACACGTTTTGAAATAAAACAAACAGTTCTGGTAATGTTTTTCATTGCAACATAAGTATGTATTTTTACACATGAAATTAATAAAAAGTTAATACACTTGAAATACCAAGTTCTTCCTATAGCCCTTACTACCCCATACTATCTATCCGAACCTTGGTATAATATTTATATTGACGAATTTCACTTATAAATACAAATGCCACTTTGTGACTTAGACAAACTAAATAACTCCATATCTGAATCAATCGTGAAATGAATGACTTTCGAATAACATGATGATTATAATTTCAAAGTTTCATTATACCTATGTGTACCTTAATCAGAGGCACAAAAGCCAGCGAGAAATAATATTTTTCTACACATAAGTACAATGGTAAGTGTTCAGTTAGCTACACACATATATGTGTCACCGAGTGGGAGAAGCCGACGCCCAGCTTGAATTATTCATGAGACATATGGACCTAAAACAGACTGGATTTCAGACGAGAATTTTAAAATATCTATACGGTGCTTTAAAATAGAAAATTGTTTTATAAAGAGCAATATAACATAACGTTCACTTTATAACCTGTTGTGAATTCGAATCGGGTTAAGTGAGTCACTGTTTGAGATTTACCTTTTTCTATCTCAGTTTATTTTTTTAATAGAATTAGTGTCGTTCTAAGTGACTACCCGTCCAGTCTACGTGTTCCATATTTTTTATTTCTTCCGAGAATTTAATAAATATCTCATATTAGCATTTCACGCGTGTTTTACTCCTGTGTGCTTTTCCCTACTTAAAATTTCATTTAATTTAAATATAATATGATTATTCGGTTGAGTAGATAAGATTTTATAAATAAATATATTGTCATTAATATTCTTGAAAATAAATATATTTAGACAAAAGAGTTCACTATATTTTCCTTCATTATTTGTAAACCAATCCTCACCTTATCCTTTTACTAATTTTGCTGAATCTCAATGCTAAAATGGATGAAAAGGACAATAAGAAATTATCTAATTATGACCAAAAATTTGTTGTTGGTCAAAACTTTTGCCCGAATGAAATTATAGGTCTATAATATTTTTCTATTACTATAATAATTATTTTCATATACAAACACAAACTGTTTGTATATGAAAACAATAACAAACTGAAAAGGAACAAGATATAATTATTAAGAAAAATAATATAGAACGACCTTCTTGTAAATAAATACAATGGATAAATGATTGTCGCTGTTACAGCAACAAAATATCGTTGATGGCAACCAAAATTATTTAGAAAAATGTAAGTAACCTTTTACTTGTAGAATATCAGAACGAATCAAAAGACACCTTACAGATTCATTGTATTATATCGTTTAGGCAACAAACATTGATAAAAAGCCATACATTGTTACTTTCGCTTTGAAGGTATTTATTATCCGTAGCTGTGAATAATTCTGGGCTAATATGCTTGAGTAGGACACCACGGCCAATGTTGGAGCATGTCTCGTTTATTTTGATTTTAGTGCATAACATTGCCTTGAAGTGTGTATTAATTGTAATGTTAGAAAGTATGTATGCAACTGTACCCGCAATTAGCTATGTAAGCATTATTTTATTTAAACCATTTATTAGCCCACAAAATATGGGTATATATAGATATTATAGGATACATATGAAATTGGTAGCCACATATTCACCATTTCTGGCATGTGAGACATAATTTTATTTACCTAATTAAGGTAAAAACAATTAATTATATATCATTTACATAAATTATTTATAATATTATTAGTACCAGTATGACTTTAGTTTATTACCTACTTAACATCTGTTATCACAAACATATACAAAATATTAGACCTTGTCACTAATTATATTTAGAATAATTATATTTTCTTTTAACTTCTTAACACAAATAAGAAGTTTTATAATTGAAATATTCTTGGATGCTGTAGAAACACTGATCTACTAGCCAATTAAATAATTTTCTACGAAAGATACTTATAGGTAGATCTTTCAGATCGTCTGGCAAATTATTAAATATTTTGATGGACATAGGATAGCAATTTCTTTTATATTGTTCAGTACATATATTAGGTAAAATTAGCTTATTTGGATATCGTGTGTTAAAACTACAATGGTTTTCAAAAGTTTTGTACAAGTCTGGATGAGTTTTAACAAAGTTACAGCTTTCAAAAATAAACATTAATCATGCAGTGAGTAATTTTAAGTTTTTAAAAAGGGGTTTACAAGATGTTGTTGGTTCTACATCACAAATTGCTCGGATGCATTGCTTTTGTGCTAAAAATCTTTTATTCAAATCGACTAAACCAGCCCTTAACAGAATACCATAACGAATATTTGATGCCACATATCCATGATATGCTTGAATGGCTATTTTTTGTCTAGCGACTCGAGTAAGACGCTAAAGTGCGTAAACATATTTGTTTATTTTTGAGCATATTTTATCAATATGTGATTTCCACGATAATTGGTTATCAAGGCTTATTCCTAGGAACGTAACCATTACCGACTCTACTAGGCAATTATGGCAGTAAGAAATAGACAAAGAACAATGGCAAGTTCCCATACAACACTTTATTTGAAATTGATTCGAAGCATCTATGTATGAAAAAATGTTAAAGACAAAGGGGTTCTATTACTTAAACATAATCATCAAGATTTTTTATTTTAGGAGGCCGTAAAAAAAAGATATGAACATTGTTTATATTTTAAGGTTATGTTAATAGAAAACAACGTTGTAACTACACAAATGCATTAAATACATTTAGATATGGGATGGTGATGTGCAAAAAGCATTGATAGGATATACCTAGACTGATTCAAGATCAGTGTCTAGACTTGATAATTACCTAATATTAAAAAATCAAAGTTCCATCACGAAATAGGGATGAAGACTATGTAGGATTTATGTAACCCTTTACCTTTCACAATTTTATTGAGTATTAGAGCCACACCTCATTATGAGGCCATGGCGACGTCGCCAGCTACCGTACAATTTATATTGAAATGTATGGTACCTAACTCGCTTGACCACGGTTTGGCAGCCATAGGTACATTTCAATATAAACTGTTTGAATACGCAGCCGGCGACGTCGCCATGGCGTACAAGTGAGGCAGGGCTCTTAAGATTAGACGTCATGGCATGATGTTAGATCTCTCTAATAAATAGGTACAAGTCACTTGCTTTTATAAGGAACTAGCTTCTGCCCGCGTGGAAGTCGAAAATTATCCCACAGAAACTCAATACCAGGATAAAAAGTATACTATATCCTATTCCAGGTTATGGTCTATCTGTGCGCCTAGTTTCATTCTAATCAGTTCAGTAGTTTTTTCGTGCGTAACAAATAGACAAACAAATAAACATCGCATTTATAATATTAATAAGGATAAGGATATGGGATCTCTCTTAGTGCGCCACCAACAGGCATGACAAACCTTATCTGAAGGTGACAGCTGCAAATGAAATAAAGGAATGTTTTTGTAATCAAATACTTACTCTATAATTGATAAAAAACAGACAATTTGTATTATTAGATTGCTTTTAAAGAGACACCAATAGACTTATAAAACTCTTTAGTAATAAAACACTGCAAAAGGATTTATTATTTGATAAATACTAATTAAAGAAGAATGGACCTGCCGTGGTTCTATTTTCATTTGGATAATATTTATCATGTTCTGTTGTTGTAGTTCGGCCGGGCTATCTTTTAATATTTTGTCACTTTGTCTTCGTACTAATGAACATCCACACAGAAGGTACACATTTCTATGGCCTCGTGGACACGGTCCAGATTGTTCACCTTCATTAGCATCTTGCTGCAAACTTTGACTTACTCAATCCATAGCGAGTTCCCAACATGCTTCACAAACATAATCATCATCAGTAATCTAAAAATTAAGAAAAGCAATTATTACTACAGGCAAAGAAAACGCATCACACTACATCTAGATAGACTAATGTTACCGAATTTTGTAATATTTTAAACTGCTTTGAAAATTCACTGAAACTTACTTACGCTAAATTGGTAAGTAAGTATAATAATGTTTAAAAATTTACGATTTGTGGATAAACCCAGTTGCAGAGCAAAGTACAAACTCTTGTGTTCTGATCTAAGATGCGATATCGCCGGAGAGTATTGACGCAAATGTTACAATTCACGCACAATATGCGTGTAGGCCTGCTACTTCGCATCATAACAAAATCTTAAGGCACAATCGAAGTCCATGTAGGTCCAGATGTTTTGAGCGCAGATAGTCCGTAAGAAAGCACAAGTCGTCGTATGGGGCAGCGAATCAAATCCAGGGGGTAAGCGAGAATCAAAAATAAGAATAATTCAACAAAAAACTGCGAAAACAACGAGAACACTACCAAACAGGAATATGGTGTTCTGTGCTACCAAACAAGCTTTTCGGAAAGAAAAGAACGTTGACAATGTCACAGACTATAGTTGGGTTGGTGCCACGAGAAGATAGACTTTTTGTAAACACACATTCAGGGTTTCACAACCTTTGTTTCTAACAGTTGTTTTTGAGATTTTATGCGATAGTGAACTTTTATGCTTTTTGAACAGAAGTTTTTTTGTTTCAATGCTCAATTATGCTACTAAGTATTCGAATTTATATTTTATTATCTTTGACTTCTTGTCGTGACCATTTTTTTTCTAATTCTACAAAAATAAACATATTTTATTTTGTGTTTGAGTGGTCGAATTTCTCGGAAGTATTTTCATGAATTTGCCGATTTTTTTTAGTTTTTACACGTAAGTAATTCTGTTAATGCAAGACAACAATAGAGAGCCATGTATGTCAATAATAGAGTACAAACATGGTACTCTATTATTGACTTGATTTTTTATCGTAGTCAATAGCTAAGCTATCGTAAAATATAAAAAATACCACTAATGAATAATATTACAGACCACTAGCTAGTACATTACATTAAAATGTCTAGGCATAGAGATTTTACATTGTGTATGAATGAAAACGTCCCAATGAACTTAAACAAAATCGTTATATAATAGTTTGCCATCTGCAATTCTGCACCCACTTTTCCGAGATGCCGACCGTAGGACGAGCATTGTGACACCAAAAACATTCTTAACATCCAAAAAATATGTTTTATCCTCTGATAAATGCCTAAGAATGAAAAAAAAAAATTAATAGATTAACGCAAAATATTGACGTTCCTGGCGTCTGAGATATTCCAGTACCACAAAACACTGTTGGCAGCGCATATATCGATAAATACCCGATCATTTGCCATATTATCTTGCAATGACACATATTTGTGTATCGTTGCGCTCATTGGATTTGACATTATTTGTTTTTGACAGATCTGTCGCTAAGTTACTTAGTAGAAATTCTTTGTTTCAAAAAGTCTATGTTCTCGTGGCACGGTCTATAGGGATCATAGACAAGGGTAAGGAGTAGGGATACTGACAAAGTCTAGACAAAGTAGACATTTTCACTTATTGTTGTCATTAATTATCTTTCAATTGCCTACTGATACCTCTAATAAAATGATATCTCAGATCAAGTAAAAAAAATATATTTATTTATATCATAAATAAAATCTTTTTATATAATATAATATAATATACACGAATAACAGTTCGTGTTGATCTCACTAAAAAGGGGTATGTTTTTTTTTACTTTTATTAAATATTTCCTACTATGATAAAATATACATAAAATATTTTTTTAACATTATCGTGAATTGTTTCTAGATGTAGGTTAAAAAGATACTTACCTTTTTTCTATTAAACAAATACGATTGTTTTGTAAATGGTAACTCTGAAAATGATATTAAACAAGCACCGGAAATGAATGTATTCAATAAATAGTTTATCAATTTGGATAATTTAACGTACGCTTTTATACTTGAAACTAAAAACGTACAAAATACGAAATAATTATATTAATAAGTTTTTCATAAGTTACGTTTATAGACGCTTCTAACACTTCACAGGTATAATCTTGCCATTGTTCTTTAATTTTTTCTTCTTTTTATTAAAAAGCTGCATAATTATATTTTGTCTATTCTATATTAATTTTTAAATTGTTATTTTCTAGCCAGTGGATAATGTTTTTAACAGATTCATTTATTTCATGGTTAAATTGGATACTATCTTTAGAAGGTTTTTGTGTAATTACTAACGATATGTCATCTGCGAAAAGTGAACAATATTGATTTGTTACATTGGAAAGATCATTGATATAAATTAAGAACAGAAGCGGCCCTATAATGCTGCCTTGAGGGACTCCAACTGTGTTAAGAGCTAAATTGGATTTAAAAGCCATTTCTTGGTTTTGATCATTAATCTTGGTTATCTGTACATATTGTTGTCTATTTGTACGATAACTCTTTAGCCATTAATTTGCTATACCACGCATACCATATAATTCACATTTTTGTAATAATATATCACGGCTTACAAAGTCAAATGCTTTGCTCATGTCAAAGAATATTGCGAGGGTATTTATCTTATCTAAATTTTCCGATATTTTAGTAACTAATTTAAAGCTTGTTAAAGTAGTAGATTTGCCTTTTTGGAAACCATTCTGTTCTGTATTTAGAACATTATATTTAATAAAAAGTTATATAAACGCTTGTGCATTTTTTTTTTTTGCCAAAACGGGAATTAGAGCTATTGGTCTGTAATTGTTTAGCTCTCACACCCATTTTTAAAGATAGGTTTGACTACGGAAATTTAAAGTCTATCAGGAAATGTGCCCTGCGTCAAGGATATGTTGATAACATGACATAAAGGGGTGTTATGATATAAGCGGATTGCTTAACAATCTTTGTTGGGATGTTATCATACCCTACTGAACTTGTGTTCCTTAAAGATACTATAGTTTTATATATTTCGTTATGAGTTACTGGTGTCAAAAAAATACTGACATCTAAGGATTTTATACGGTTTATTAATAATTACTTATTTTCTTAGTTGTTGCTCTATCTTTCGTTAATTCTATAAAAAAATTGTTGAATTTATTTGCGATTTCACTAGGATTCTTGATGACTTCGTCGTCGACTTTTAATTCTGAGATCTGTGTGCTATTGTAAGAGTTATATTCTTGATCTATTATAATTTTCCAAGAATCCCTGCGATGTTTTTTGAATTACTTTTATTTTGTAGTACTTTTATGTTTTCTAACCTTTGAGCTTTACTGATACATTTTTGTAAGATTTTGCTGTACATTCTATATTTATTATTACAAGTTTGATTAAAACCATTGCGATTATATTGATACCTTAGCTTTCGTTTCTTTGTACATGATATCTTTAGGCCCTTAGTAATCCACACGTGTCTTTTTGGCTTAGCATTTATTTTTAATTTTATGGTTGGAAAACAAAGATTAAAAAATAACAACAAAGTATTAGTATTATATTTTAATTCATTATGAGTTAGTCAACGACACGATACCGTAAACAGTTGTTTCTCTTATTTGAGCCTAAGGTTCCAAAATCACATGGCGACCCTGCCAGGGTTCTGCCAAGAAACCTCTTCTTACCGTTTCAGCTTTTAGGTACAGATGATTGAAAGAAATTAAAGATGTGCCAGTCGAAAGTAGAAAAGGAAGATGTGTTCTTGAACCAAAATGCCGCTGGCGACAATTCGGCTCAATTGGATAATTTTGGCAACCACTTAAGAAGCATAAGCACAGTAACGTATATTGTTTTGGCCCTGGTTTTGGTTGTTGATATATTTTTCGGATGTAAGCTGTACAAGGAGTGCCATCGACGCCTAATTCAAGAAGAATTGGGTATGCAAACTGTAGCCCGCATTAGGTCATCATTAAGGGCCAGGGGCCGCAGCGTCGAGGAGACCACCACGTAAGTAATACGGCGTACCTAATTATGTGAGTGTTTTAAAATATTACGTGCATTTACTATGATAAAGTGCTGTTATTTTCAATAAACTATGACAATATTTGAAAGTGTGAGTGGTATTTAAATAATTTAGAATATATTTGAGCAGTTAATTTGGTTTTCAAATGACAATTTTAAGTAAAATGTGTAAAGACAGTGATCAAATTTCATTACGCTAATAATTATAATTAACTAAACGGCGCACGGATACGCCGCGAAGATGATACCATGCGGCAAAAACTGCTTACGCGTAACCTTTCATGTCTGTATGTTACGAAATAGAGTTAAGTTTTACGTAGTTATGAATTATTTTGGGTACAATATTTAAAAATTTTAGATACACAATGATAGAAAGTTTAAAAGAATGTTATGATTTTTTATGTGATATACGAAAATATTTAGTGAATAGAGGTCAAAGTAGGTATAAAGGTCGTACTATTGAAAATAAATTGAACGAAACAAATGTTTTTTGTGAGAAATGCCAATCATTATTATTAGTCTTAGAGAGGAGTAGCGATACAGAAGTAGCTCAATTAAGCAAAGACATTTTTGAGAAGTGTCAACTATTGTATGACGAGATAAAAAACTATGTGTTTTTCCAATCTCAATTAAAACTAACAAAATGGAGTTTGATTTGAAAGTGGCATGTAATTTAATGGATGATCCCAGTAATGGATGATACTGAAAACACCACTAAGAGAAAGCTTGACTCTGTAGAAATGTACGCGGATATGCTTGACGAAGAAGGTAAGTCCTTACTGATACTTTTCGTCTTAAAGAATAGACTTTCAGAAAACGCAAAATTACCTATTTCAAACAAATGTGAGAAGGTTGACGACTTAATTAGAGATATACGTAATTCGGGGGGATGGGCCTCGTTAGCTTTGGTCGGCAACCCGTCTAGGAGAAGGAAAACTCCAAAATTAAACCAAAATTCAGAGAGCATACCCGATAACAAACCCCAAACCAAGGTGTCAACCGACCCGTGCCGAGGGATTCGTAGCCAGAGGGCAAGCTGGTCGCAAACGGAGGGTGCCTGTGTTGGTTGTTACAGGGCACAGCCGTGATTCTACCTTATCCCCGTAAAGGGCTCTGCGGGGATGGACATTTGAAATCCCTAATGCTCGTGGGAACGCAATGGGAACTAAAAATTATATTTCTCCATACGGCGGCGACGCGGTTCGCAACCCATCACGTCTCGTTTCCCGCGAGGGCGAAAAGCGGCCTAGGGAAAGCCGGTTTGCAACATTAAATGTTAAAGGAGGAATGGACGGCAAATTGAATGAAGTATGTCAGATGATGAATGACAGAAAGATTGATGTTCTTTGTGTGAATGAGACAAAAAAGAAAGGTTGTAGCACCACCAAGCATGACAGCTACACGGCGTATTGATCTGGAGTAGACAGTTCCACCAGAGCCTGCAAGGGAGTTGCTGTAATACTGTCAGCGCGAATGAATGAGTGCGTTAAGGAATTTGAATGTGTAAATGCTAGGCTACTATGGATGAGAATGAAAGTAGGACTTACTCATCTCTTTATTGTAGGGGTTTACGCCCCAGTCAATATAGTAGCGGGTATGACACGGCGAGAAAAAGACGAAAGGCAGGAATTTTGGGAGAATTTAAGAGAGATTTTGAGAAAATGTAAGGATAACGAAAGATTGATCTGGTTAGGCGATTTCAATGGATGGGTGGGAGTAAAACGACATGGATTTGAAAGGGTTTTAGATGGATTTGGTGATGAGAGTGTAAATGAAAATGGAAAAGTATTGCTTGAGGTCTGTTTAGTGTGGAGCCTTTGTATTACAAACACCATGTTTGATCACAAAAGGATACACATGTATACGCGTGAGCCTAATAATGTTAGAAAAAGTATGATTGATTTTGTAATTGTAGATGAACGTTTGAGAAAGAATGTATTGGATACTAGGGTGTATCGAGGGATCGGCATCTACACAGACTACTTCATGGTGTTGAGCCGGATAAGTGGGCTCTTCAAAGGATGGCGACACCGAGAACATAATGAGAAAAGGGTCTTGGAAATAATAACAGTAGGAAATCTGCAAGGGAAAGATGTGAAAGATGAGTATAAACGAAGATTGATAGCAAGATTTGAGAGTAATCGATTTTAAACTTTCGCGATTTGTATACATCATACAAAATAAATTAGCGGGTCTTAATCGCGTACAACTAACTTATTTAAGGTATAAATACCTATTTGGTTCCGACTTTTCGCTCGTCTTGCACCGAGCGTGGTCGCGGAGCGCCAAATAGGTATTTATACCTTAAATAAGTTAGTTGTACGCGATTAAGACCCGCTAATTTATTTTATAAGATTTGAGAAGTTCGATGGCATAAATGAATAAATATGCAAGAATTATGGCAATCTTTTAAAGAAGACATAGTATGTGTAGCGTCTGAAGTATGTGGTGTGATCAAGAGAAGGAAAATACGAAAGGTTAAGAATACATGGTGGGACAAGGATGTACAATCAGCAGTGTTGGTGAAGAAGAAAGCTTGGTTAGATTGGTTGGCTGCCAGAGGAAATGAAAGAATGGGAGAGGCAACGAGTGATGATATAGATAAAGCAAGAAAGGAGTTTGTTAGGTCAAAAAGAATTGTGACAGAAATTGTTAAAAGGAAAAAAGAGGAAAAGAAAGATGAGTTTGATAGCAGACTATCTGAAGATTTCCGGAGAAAAATAAAGTTTTTCTGGAAATCCGTTCGTGCAGTTCGAGGAAGAACTCAATCCTCAGAATACACGTCAATCAGAGACAAGAATGGAAAGATACTGAATGGTGAATCATGCGTGCTGAAGAGATGGAAGGAGTATTTTGAAGGTTTATTTGAAAGACCGGCGATAGAGACATCGATCGCCGAAATGAATGGTAATAATAGCAATGATGAAAGCGATATTGGCATGGATGAGATTATGAAGGGGCTGGGAAGAATGAAATTAGGTAAGGCTGCAGGATATGATAGGATTACAGTTGAAATGCTGATGGCTGGACAGGGCATCATAGTTGGTCAGCTACAGCGCAGTGGTCAGCGTAATATCAATTACGGATATCAGCGTGGAACGGGGCGCGCTAGTTATAATAACAATAGAGGAAATCATTTTAATAATAACGTTAGAGTAAATTATACTAATCGTAGACCTTCTTACAGTAGCAGAGGTAGGATCTTCACACCAAGTAGATTTCTATAACCCTCAAAATCTAAATTTATATGCAGTTGAGTACAATGTAGAGGAGCCTCAAAGTAGTGAACAATCAAATAATAATCCGATTCAGTTTTTTCGATCTTAAGAACGCCATCTTATCATGCAATGAAAACACAAAGTACGTGGCATTGTACATAAATAACATAAAATTTTATTGGCTTATTGGTACTGGTGCCTCACTGTCTGTCATAAAAAGTGAAGCGATTCCTTTTAACCCGCCAGTACACAGAGATAATACGTTATTAAATGGCATTGGTGGACAGACCAAAGCTAAAGGATTGGTAAATTTAACTCGAAAAACCAGTAACGATTTACAGTTTAACCATACATTTTCAGTTTTTGAGTCGTTACTGTTAAAGGCTGATGGAATTTTAGGGTTAGATTTTCTATTAAAATATGAAGCCAACATTAATTTATACACAAATTTAGTTACTTTATATATAAACAACTTTACTTATTCCCTGAAGTTGATTAACGATGTCAATAAAACTAAAGAAGTCTTACTTATTCCTGCTCGATCAGAATCAAAACACTTTATTTATGTGAATGAATGTATACGTGGTGATTTTGTTGTTTGTGGAAAAGAGTTAAGCAAAGATGTATTTTTAGCTAATGAAATTACTAGAGTAAAAAATAATAGGATTCCTATTAAGATATTAAATGTTACTGAACAAGACGTAGAGCTAGCTTTTTTAAACCAGAATTACAATCTTTAGATAACTATAATATATGTACATTTGATAAAATCAATATTAATGTTGATAAAGTTCAAAAGTTACTACACGAACTAAATTTAGCTCATTTGCACAATGAAGAACAGAAAAGCATCGAGGTCATTTGTGCAAAGTATGCAGATGTATTTCATATAGAAGTTGATAAGTTAATAACCACAAATATTTATCATTAATCCATTACTAAGCCAAATATTTCCCTAGTATATGTAAAACCATACCGTTTACCACAAACCTTAAAGTCTGAAATCGAAAACCAATTACGAAAATTAAAAGCAAATGATATCATAGAGGAATGTAATAGTGAATGGTCCAGTCCAATACTGTTAGTTCCTAAGAAAAGTGTTGAAGGTCAAAATAACAAATAAAGGCTAGTAGTTGATTATACAAAATTAAACGATCTTGTAGTAGATGATAAATTCCCGTTACCGAACATAAATGAGATTGATCTTCACCAAGGTTACTTCCAAATGACCTTGACTCCTGAGAATCGTAAGTATACGGATTTACAACTATCTCAGGACAGTACCAAATGAAAAGATTACCTATGGGTCTTAAGGCTAGTCCCAGTTCGTTCAGTAGAATGATGTCAGTTGCTATGTCAGGCCTTGCATTTGAGAAATGTTTCATTTATTTAGATGACCTTATAATATTTGGACGTAATTTAAGCTCGCATAACCAAAATTTAATAAGCGTGATGGAAAGACTTAGAAAAGTAAATTTAAAATTAAATCCCCATAAATATGAATTTTTAAAAAGGAACTTTTGTATTTAGGGCACGTTGTTTCTGATAAAGGCATTTTTCCTGACCCAAATAAGATCAAAATTCTTCTAAATTATCCTATACCTAAAAATTCAGACGATGCAAAGCGATTTATAGCATTCTGCAATTATTATCGTAAATTTATAAAATATTTTGCTGATATAACTATGCCTTTAATTAAATTATCAAAAAAAACTAACCATTTAAATGGACTAATGAATGTCAAAAAGCGTTCGATGTTTAAAAAAAGTCTTAGATATCACCGCCAATATTGCAATATCCTGATTGTTCAACAAACAATGAATATCTAGTACAAACAGATGCATCACGTGTCACTATCAGTGCAGTCTTATGTAACACAGATTTGAGACCCGTAACTTATGCTAGTAGGCCATTAAATAAAGCCGAAAGAAACTACCCTACAATCCAAAAGGAACTTTTGAATATTGTTTGGGCTGTGGTTCGGCGATACACCGAAACCGATTAGGTTCTAGGCGACTTGGGAAGGATTAATGGAATGGACTGTATACAAAGGATAGCGGGTTTTAGCCGCCTAGGATTGGATACGGGAAGAGGTGATTGTGAGTGGGTATAGGATATTCCAAGGATGGAGGGCACTTACCTTATACGGCAATCTTCTTCGTTTCCGAAGGGCAGTCTCCTGGTGGTTTCGTGATGCAGCTGCTTGTTTTCACTTCACTACACAGTCACTTCCACTTGCGAGCGGTTTTATAAGCGGTAATAACTTATACGGGAGCGGCGCGGTGATGCGGTATAGCGGACGCGTATCGCGAATCGAATGTTCTCGAAAGTTCTGGACTGTCACTTGCGTCGACGATCGCAGCGAACAATCCGCGAAAGGCAGTGCCTCTTCCAGGGAGTGGGATAGAGAGGGACGGAAATACAGTATCGCTCGCACTTGTACGTGGAACGATTGATGTTGATGCGATTAGTTATAGATAGGAAGGTAGATGGCGCTACCATATCCCCCCGACCCTAAATTAAAAAAAAAAATATATAGAATTGAACTTAGCTATGTTGGGTGTACTACCGCATAACCCCTCAATAGGCTAAGACAGCGATATGATAATAAAATTAATCTAAATTAACTTTAGCGAAAACTACAAATGCAATAATAGCGAAAACTACTAACTAAATACTTAAACTAAGAGGTAGGTCCAACTTCAGGCTAGATCTCACTGAGTTGGAAGCGGACAGAGACGTACAACAGGGCGCACGTAACTCCCTTTGGCGGTTTTCACGGTAACAACGCGAGTTGTACCGTCCTTGGAAGTATGCAATTTCTCTACGATGGCTAACGGCCATGAAAGCGGCGGAGCATTATCATGTATTATGACGACCAACGTACCGTCCTGTACAGGGGATGCAGGACTATTCCACTTGGATCTAGCCTGAAGCTGGTGTAGATATTCCGCACGCCAGCGCCGCCAGAACGACTGCACGAGTTTATCCAGCAGAGTATGTCTCTGGAGCAAGCTTGAAGAGTCTCCTTCAGGAGCCGGAAATGACGATAATGGCACTGTGTTCAGATCATGTGCAGGGCTTAACGCGGATGGTTCTGCAGGGTCACTACTCAATGCCGTGAGCGGACGCGAGTTGATCAGTGTCTCGACTTGTGCAAGGACAGTTAAAAGCTCTTCGTAAGAGAGGATCTGTTGACCTATAACCTTGAAGAGATGCGTTTTAATTACTTTGACCATGCTTTCCCAACATCCACCGAAATGTGGTGATGCTGGTGGAATAAACTTCCAGTCAATATGATTTATGGAAAGTTCTTCCTGAAGACGAGTACGATATTCTTCCCTGAGAAACTTATAAAGGTCGCGTAAATAAGAGCTTGCGCCCACAAAACAAGTGCCGTTATCCGTGTACAAACACTATATTGGGCCGCGCCGTGAGAGAAATCGTTTAAGGGCTGCCAGGAATGACACCGTGCTTAAATCTGTCGCAACTTCAATATGCGTAGCGCGCGTCGTTCAGCATGTAAAAATACATAGCCAGGCTTTACGGCTTTTAACACCTCGACCACGCACTGGCGTATACTGCAGTGGTCCTGCGTAATCACAACCGGTGTGTGTAAACGCTTTAGCAACCTGGTTGACGCGCTGGCTAGGGAGATCGGCCATGGGAGGGAAAGTCGGACGTGGACGAAATTTGAAACAGACGTTACATTTATGTATTCTGTGACGAATTATTCGTCGAGCAGCTAAAATCCAATACTTATGCCTAAGTAAGGACATAAGCAACTCCGGACCGGCATGGAGGTGCTTCTTGTGATAAAAATCAACAAGAAGGTCGACAACATGATCATGTCGCGGCAGAATACAAGGATGTTTGTAGTTATAAGGTTCATCCGAATTTGACAGACGACCCCCAACGCGTATGAAGCCATGTTCATCGAGAAACGGCTTGAGTCTAAGGATAGCGGGAGAGCAAGGTACATTCAATTTACTAACGCGGTTGGCGACAAAGTCTGCCAGCGGTGAGGAGAAGAATAAATCCAAGCGAGCACTACCTTGGAGTCGGAAAATGCGTATATTTATTAATAGAGTAGTGGGGCAAAACTGTGTCTTGAACCTTGCGGAGCAACTGAGACAGCAGAAGGGCCGTGCACAGCTCCAGTCTCGCAACCGAAATGGTTTTAACAGGCGAGACCTTAGACTTGGCACAAACTAACTGCACCGAGTAGTTAGAACCAATGCGGACTTGCAGATATACGACTCCGCCGTAAGGACGCTCGCTGGCGTCAGCGAAACCTATTAAGTTGATGGTACATCCATCTACCAACCCAAGATGACGCGGAATAGTAATTTGATTGAGCGCGGTAAGCTCAATACAAAACTGGCCCCAAGCGGCGACAATATGGTCAGGGGGTGTTTCATCCCACTCACACTTTGATAGCCAAAGCTCTTTGATCAAGATTGGCGTACAAACTTGTGGGAGCCACAAAACCCATTATGTTCCATAGTCGAGCCACTGTGGACAGCATAGTGCGTTTGGTGCACTTATCATCTGGTGGTGAGACGTCAAACCGAAAACTATCGCAGGATTTGTCCCAGCGTAAACCGAGAACCTTATGCGGTACAGACTTCTCAAACTCAATGTCTGGAGAAGCTTTATGAGAATCTGGTATGCGTGCGAGAACCTCCTTAGAGTTGCTTGTCCATTTGACAAGATCAAACTGGCCTCACTTGAAAAGCTGAATGAGCTCTTCACAAAGCGAAATTGCTAGCGGAGCGGGTATGACATTACAGGCAATGTCATTCATATACAAAGCGGATGTGTAGTATAGTAGCATAGCATAGCGTAGCATAGCGTAGCATAGCGTAGCATAGCGTAGCATAGCGTAGCATAGCGTAGCATAGCGTAGCGTAGCGTAGCGTAGCGTAGCGTAGCGTAGCGTAGCGTAGCGTAGCGTAGCGTAGCATAGCGTAGCATAGCGTAGCATAGCGTAGCATAGCGTAGCATAGCGTAGCATAGCGTAGCATAGCGTAGCATAGCATGGCGTAGCATAGCATAGCACAACATAGCATAGCGTAGCATAGCATAGCGTGGCCTAGCATAGCATGGCATAGCATAGCATAGCATAGCATAGCATAGCTAATTAGTGCTTTATCTTACACACAGTTTTAGCACCCACCTTGATCTCTTGAAGAGCAGAACAACAACAAGACGTAATACAATGAGAAGTATGTAACGTAGGTACGGTACCCATAATCACATACCCAAGTACCGTCTCAATAGCGGGCGGTAAATCATATCGCTCACTACGTACTATGTTAGTTAGTAGCAAGTGCGGAAATATTGAAGCTCCGATCAAGAGATCAATGCCTGCCGGATTCGCAAACTCCGCGTCGGCTAGCGGCAATGACTCGAGATGAGTGAGTGATGGTACGTCTACATTAGCGTTCGGCAATGCGTCCGTGATACGCTCCACGATAAGCGAAGAAATGTTAAAATTAATGTCCCTATCAAAACGCGAATGTATTTTAATATCTACGGAACCCTTGCAATGTTTTTCTGATCCGCCTATCCCTTTGACGGTTGAGTTAGTATTTTTAAAGTTATTCCATAATCCGAGGCGTTTGAATAACTCAAACGTAATTAAATTGTTCTGAGATGCGCTATCTAGCAGACAACGTACCATGTGCGGCGACCCATTAACATCATATACGATAACTTGCGCTGTCGCTAACAGAACAGTCTTAGACGTCATACACTGCGTTTTGGCCCTGCGCGGATCATTATAGATGCGCGAGTGCCGTCCTCGCGTGCGCGTCGCCCGCGCAATGGACGTCGTACACAACGATACCTCGCCCTGAGGCGTGCAGGGGGAAGGCACCGTGGCCTGCATCTGCGATGTAAGTGTGTCAAGGTCAGCGGCTTGGCTTGACAACGGGTTATCTTTATCGAAATGTAGCAATGAATGATGTTTTTTATTGCAGAAGCGGTACTTTGTCTTACTAGAACAATTACTTGTTTTATGTTTTATGCTTAAGCAATTAATGCAAGCTTTGTTATCTTTTACGCATTTAAAACGAGCGGTTGCATCCAAATTGTCGAAGGCGGGACACTTGTATAGATGATCGTGCACTATATTACTGCACAGACACTTCTGCGAATTATTACTATTAGACTCCGAACATGTTACGTAAGATTGTGGATTAGGGACTGAGTTATTTTTACTATTTCGCGATTTATTCAACCTTTGTTTGTTGCTGTTAGTGTTAGACGGGCCAGGTAAACCAGACTGCGTATTATGATATATTCGACACTGATCTTTGATGAACGAAATAAAACTATCTAGTGTAGGTATTTTATTATTGCGTTCCGTCATCTCGAATGCGCGAATTGTATCAGTGTCAAACTTTTTTAAAGCGAGTTGAAGCAACATAAAGTCGGAAAGATCTTCTTATTTTAAATTCCTAAGAGAATTAACCGCGGTTACGAAGTTATCAATAAACAGCTGGAAATTCGAGACAGACGCGTTGCCGGACAGTTTGAGATTTAAAGCTTGGTCAAAGTAGGTAGACGCTAGGACGCGCGTGTCCTGATATCTGTCAAGTAGTGACTGAAATATGACCTGATAATTCTCAGCACTGGGTGTGACACCTGCAAATACGGACTGGGCCTTCGGTGACAGTTTACCTATTAAATAGCACAACCTGTCAGCATCTGTCAGAGAACCATTATCGTGCACTGTAGACTTAAAACTCGCATAGAATAACGGCCAATTTCGTATATCTCCGTCAAACGACATAATCTCGATTGGCGGTAATCTCGGTTTGCGGGCAACGGGCTCTGCTGAACATTTACCCTCCAATTGCGATTTTATACGCTTAATAATACAATAAAGATCTTCGAATGAGGTATACGCCTGATAGTTCGGTTTTTCATCAGGATTGATAGAAAGTAATCTTGCGTTATAATCGTCTAACAACTTATGAAAATCTGTTCGAATACTATCTACTGTCATACAATAACTGAGAAATGCTTCGCTATTACTGTCAGACATAGAAGCGGTTTTTGAACGCTCGTATATGTTTTGAATGCGCTCAAATAAAATATTGCGTTTTGCTTCTAAGATTGTCATCTCTTTGTCTTCCGACACGCGTGACTTCTTTTGTTGTGACATGCTTACGTAAGTATAAGCTAATGAAAACGAAACAAAATAAGAATATCTAATGTACCTATTATTTTACCTAAGTAGTCTAAGTAGGCAACACTGCTTTAGAGCTGTGGAATTAAAAGTTGCTTGAAATATGAGATTTATAAGACAACTATGATAGTTCCAGAATTAATAATTTAGTAAGTAGGTAGCTACATAAAAGTTTACCTACTGATGCGGGCGGAAACAACCATGTGACGGTTATGTGAATATATTAGGAGTATAGCTAGGTGCTATAACTACCTAGGTATAGCGATATATCGTATAAAAATGTAAATGAATCCGACTCGTATGGATCAAAAAAATGGTTCGGCGATACACCGAAACCGATTAGGTTCTAGGCGACTTGGGAAGGATTAATGGAATGGACTGTATACAAAGGATAGCGGGTTTTAGCCGCCTAGGATTGGATACGGGAAGAGGTGATTGTGAGTGGGTATAGGATATTCCAAGGATGGAGGGCACTTACCTTATACGGCAATCTTTTTCGTTTCCGAAGGGCAGTCTCCTGGTGGTTTCGTGATGCAGCTGCTTGTTTTCACTTCACTACACAGTCACTTCCACTTGCGAGCGATTTTATAAGCGGTAATAACTTATACGGGAGCGGCACGGTGATGCGGTATAGCGGACGCGTATCGCGAATCGAATGTTCTCGAAAGTTCTGGACTGTCACTCGCGTCGACGATCGCAGCGACCAATCCGCGAAAGGCAGTGCCTCTTCCAGGGAGTGGGATAGAGAGGGACGGAAATACAGTATCGCTCGCACTTGTACGTGGAACGATTGATGTTGATGCGATTAGTTATAGATAGGAAGGTAGATGGCGCTACCAGGCTGTGAAGTACATTAGGCCTTATATTTACGGCAGAAATTTTACATTAAGGACCGACCACAAGCCTTTAGTGTATATTTTTGGTATTAAAGATCCTTCTAATAGACTACTTAAATTTTGATTTGCTTTAGAGGAATATAAATACAAAATTGTTTACATTTAGGGCAAAGAGAATGCAGTAACAGATGCTTTATTGAGAGTTAGTATGACCTCAGATGAGTTAAAGCAGATGCATGAACAAGTAATGAATGTGATGACTAGAGCGCAGAAGAAGAGGATGGATGAAATGAATGAAAAATAAATTTTAAAAGGGAACGTGGATCTTCAAAAATCTAAAGACAATTGGCCTGATCAACCAAGAGTCGTAGATATATTAAGAAAACCGCGTTATGTAGTTGAGGTGATGTTTATGGATGGGAAATTATAAGAAAAATTGAGAGTGAAAAATATGATTACTACAGAAATGGAGTGTTTTGCTTTTACATCAAGTATGAGACATTTATACATTAATCTTAATTTCAAGGAGCACTTCCCGCGAGTCGATTTTTTGCAGAAATTAAGTTTGTTTTGTAGAAAGATAGGTATTGAAGAAGTTTGTATCGTTAAAGATGAATATAATATAGAATTTATTAAAAATATTTGTAATGAAATTAAGTAATTGAATAATTGGACCGGTCCCCGTTTATGTATATTGCGAGTTGTTAAAAGAATAATGGATGATAACGAGAAAACTCTTATTATGAATGATTTTCATTTGATACCATCTAGCAGACATGCTGGTATGTGCAGAATGATAAACAATATTAAGAAAAGATATTTTTGGCCTAGTATCGAAAAAGATGTACAAGAATTTGTACGTAAATGCCCGATGTGTCAGAAAATGAAACATAGTCGTTATATTAAAGAACCGATGGAGATTACCACTACGGCATCTTCGGCCTTTGAAAAAGTATACCTAGATGTAGTTGGGCCCTTAGATAAGGGTATAGATAATAATTCTTATATTTTAACTATACAATGCGAATTGTCAAAATTCGTACAACCAATTCCTTTAGTAAAAAAAGAAACTACGTCCATTGTTGATGCATTCGTACGTTACTTTATTATAATATTTGGCATTCCTAAGGTAATAGCCACAGATCGAGGGACGGAGTTAATTTCGTCGACAATGGAACAGGTTTGTAAGATCTTGAATATAGAAAAACTATCATCGACTGCTTACCACCACGAGTCAATAGGCGCGTTAAAAAACACCCATAAAATGTTAGGTTCCTTCCTAAGAATTTAGTGTAGCAATTACCAGGAAACTTGGAGTCATTGGTTATCTTTCTGGTGTTTCGGTTATAATAATACTGTACATTCGGAAACAATTTACACGCCACATGAATAAGTATTTGGTAAAGTATGTAATATACCTTCTAATTTAGCTGATTATGTAGAACCGTTATATAATTTCGATAGTTATCCATTGCAATTAAAATATAGACTACAGTTAGCTCAAACTAAAGCTAAACATAACTTAATAACTAAACTATTAAACATAAGCGAAAATCTAAATATGACATTTCGATGAATCCTGATAAATATAGTAATACTAATTAAGATAGAAACAGGTCGAAAACTAGATCCCCTTTATAAAGGGGCCGTATACAGTTGTAAAAGATTTAGGATGTGATGTTAGGATTAATAATAATTCAAATAAGGAAGAAATAGTTACTAAAATAGGACCAAACCTTTTTATGAATAATAATTGACATATATTGTTATTTCTGTTTTGTATTGTATAAGTATATTTTAGTTTTATATTTTAAATTGTCGTTTAAAATTGTTTATTAGTCGTATAAGAGTTTAAGTTAGATTTTTTTATTATTATATATGATAGTCTAATGTTATGTTTAAAAAAACAAATTATCCAATAGTATTTTTTTTTCTTCGCCCCAGGGAGGTGAAGTGTGTATTAATTTTAATGTTAGAAAGTATGTATGCGACTGTACCCGCAATTAGCTATGTAAGCATTATTTTATTAGTAGTATATTTTTATTCATTATGAGTTAGTCCAATAAACGACACGATACCGTAAACAGTAGTTTCTCTTATTTGAGCCTAAGGTTCCAACATCACAGCCTGCTAATCAAGCCTTTTAATTTTGTATCCACGTACAACGCAAATAATATTCATATCAATAATTCAGTGCGGCTGGTCAGATTAAAATCTAATAAAAAATCCGATATAAATCATCTGACTCGATCAATGATAATAAACATTATTTTACAAAATAATGTTCCGTACATCATACCCGAACAACGTGAAAGCACCTGGTATGAAGTTTAAACAAACAAAAATACAACATTTTTGCTACATGTAATGTTAAACGAAAACAGTTAGTGAAATAAAACAAACTTCACGGCCTGTTTTGTTTTTATTGTTCAAATTTAATTTTTCATCCGTTTCGAGCCCTTTTGTTACAGTCGCGGGGAAATGTCAATGATCAGGCTTCTGAAAATATAAAATGCATACAGTTTTTTAACGAAAATCCATTCAACTTTCTGTTAAAAGAAATTTTTGTTCGCAGTTATTGCATTAATATAGCTTAAACATGCACGTTTTTCTTTGTTTCACATTTGTACGAGAATGTTGCATTAAAAGATGAAACTATCTTTTATGACATATTTTCTATATATTATTATATTATATGGAATCGGCAGCAGATTATTGATTTTCAGCTATAAATATTGGTATCATCAAAGTCCTTGCATGCAGTCTCTACTCACGATATTCTATGGCTTGGATTACATAACTTCGATAAGAAAGCAGTGCGCAGCGGCGTAGGTTGGAGCAATACCCTCTGCAAGATAGTCTGTTCGTATCTCTACAGGCTATCGCTGCTTCCAAGAAATGGTATTCGAAAGAAATCGAATCCTATCGAATCCATAAGAACCTTGGCGGGTACGTCAAGTATAAAAACAGATATCTATATTCTGCTCTATAATTCACTGATAAGCAACAAACACCACAATACAAATAGATAATATACATTTACAATATTAACGTATTATGAATAACTAGAGGACGCCAGCGGCTTCGCAAGCACATATTTTCGAATTTCCCGTTTTGCCCGATCCCGTGGGAATTTCGAGAAATCCCGTCTTAGTGCACCCCTACGGTCCCTAAAGAACATACATGCTAAATTTCAGCTTTTTGCGCCGCGTAGTTTCGGCTGTAGCGTGCCTGTCAGTCAGTCAGTAACGCAAGGATTTTATATATTAAGATTAGCTTGAGCTTGAATTCGAATACGATCTATAATTAAAACGACTCGCCTGACAATCCATTATTATTCCGTTCACGTGAATCTTGATCTCCCAAAGCTTGCTCTCCATAACTTCTAAGAAGACGTTTTACATATCAGAATAGATTGAACAGTAACTCAAAAATTCTACAATAATATGTAATAATTACATATTATTGTAGAATGTGAACTCTTAAATAAATTCTACTGCACAAAGTGGCTAACTTATACATGTATTCGAATATTACGTGGATGCACTACGTTCGAATTTAAAACTGGCTTGATATTGGAACGAGACTTATGGCTTGGCCAGTCTCCAGCCACAAGGGGCTTTGAGCTCACAAATAAGAACAATCAATTTTTGACATCTCTATCGACCTTTTATTCCATAAAGTATGCTGATGATATTTTGGTTTGGTATTCATTCTTTTATGGTTTTCATTATTTTATGGTTATTTGACTATGGTATTTATTTATGTAAATGTTTTATAGTATTTTTGTATTATCATAGAATTATGTATTGTCTAGGCTGGAACGTAATAAGAGCTTAGGCTTTTAAATATAATATAATTATGATGAGATATTAGTAACGGTAAGGCGAGAAAGGGGGTAGAAAAACTTCTATAAAAATCGTAATGAAATAGTGTCACAAGAGAGTGAGTAGTAAAACAAAGAAATGCTTCGCAAAACGTTCGTCTAGGTCTACGCTAGATATAGAAAAACAAAATTCAATATGATAAGACAATGATTCTGAAAAGAAAGTAAAATTCAATTTGTGACCAAGACATCACAAGCCTTATAACTGTGAATATCTTGTGCTGCGAACAAATCGCAATTGGCTATAAGTATTCAACAATATAAAAAGAGATAAGGAAAAACTGGGAATATGTCGGCAGCTTTACATATTTATAAGTATAAAGTAAGCGCCACAAATATAAAATTTGATGTCCCCAAAACCAAAGCTCAATGATGAACAATAGTGTTTTCTGTATGGCACCACGTGTCTATAACCATTTGCCGAAATATATTCTGGAGACCACTACTGTAAGTAAATTTAAGCAACATGTTAAACAGCTCGTACTGGAAAAGGCTTATTATAGCGTGAATGAATATATTTATGACATGAAGTGTAAAATGATTATATAATAATGTTATATTTCTGCTGACTATCTGATGACTGTTAATTTTAATTACTCTGTATCAGTAATTAATTATATTGTTTTTCCGCATAATATTGCATGCCTTATGGCGGATAACATATGGACACATTTTTTCTGTAACATCTTAAACCTTACCTGTTTTCGCAATAAATGAAATTGAATTTGAATTTAAGTATAAAACTCTTTTCATAAAAAATTAAATAATGTAGGTAGAAAAGGTTAATAAAATAAAGTCAATCGATTCCAAATACGTTTATTTTGCCTATAGCACCGGCGTCTGGTCCCGCGGGAGCTGTTTAGTAGTCGGGAGCTGTGGTAGTACTGACATCTCACTGCCGCAATACGTTCCTTCCGTGTATGTACTTGTTTAAATTTTTCATTTAACTCCCCAGGAAGGCACTTTGCGATGTACTTAGATGCTGTTTGAATGCGAGCGCGGTTAATAATTCAATGCGAATGTACCGCGGATGGACAGCCAGAGCTCGAGTTTATCGTGAATAACAGATTATGCTTTATGTTTTACAATGTTTAGTCTAGCTTTTTGGATTACAGATTAACCATTTTCATGACAATTTTAAAACTTATATAATAAGTAAGAAATGCAAGTTTGTGCAAATAGCACATTTACGTTGTACGTTTTGTCTTGATAAGACACACGCGGGCGAAAAAAGTAAGCCAGTACGGCAGTTAAAATAAAATAATCTATATACTTCTATAATAAAGAGGAAAGATTTGTATTTTTGTATTTTTGTATGTTTGTTACGAATAAACTAAAAAAGTACTGGACGGATTTTAAAATTTTTTCACCATTGTAATACGACATTATCCCTGAGTAACATGGGCTATATTTATTTCTAGAAAATAATAGGGATCCTTACAAAAACATCAATAATGTAACCCAAGGCGTAAGAAAATTTTCCAGAAAATGTCTTTCATGGCGTGCGCTGCTCTATTAATGATACTGAAAAATAATGTACTACATTATTAAAGTTCTTATTATTACCCACAAAAAAGTTCGCAATAGCATAGGTCTATATCCTAAGGAAAAGCCACAGTAACCGTTTTTATCAATAAAAAATTTGAAAATTATAGGGTTATTTTGGAAGCTATTTTAAGCAATGCAGTATTACTTCTTACCCAATACAATACGCTAGATATATTGTGTATTTAATTCTCATAAAACATTTCTTTGACAGTATATCATTATAATGAATATCTTAAAATATATAGCAAAATAAAATAATGCATGAGAAAATAAATTCATCGCTCGCACACCGATATTCCGTCGGGACGAGACTTTCTTGATGCGATTGATTATTTACAATGTATAATAATGAAATAAATCATATATGATAACATAAATAAATCATATGCGTTGGATTTGTAGCCGATGGTCACCATGATGTATGAGGCGTATAAAAAGAAATGTATGAAAGTGACAAAACTAAAGTCATGGTCATAGAGAGGGAAGATAGAGTAACTGAATGTAACATATTGATAGGAGATGAATAAGTGGAAAGAGTGAATGAGTTTGTGTATTTCGGGTCTTTGTTTACGAGAGATGGGCAATGTGAGGGAGATGTTGAAAGGAGAGTGAAAGTAGGAAATTGTCTGAATGGCACCTTACAGTGTGGTAGTGGTATGGACATGTCGGCAGGGAAGGCCTAAGGCGAAAAAGGGCCAAACTAAAAGTACCCGTAATAGTTGCGCATGCATGATGACATTAATGAATGTCGAGGAAGCGAAAGAGGCATGTTCAAACTGAAGCATGTGGCGATCTATAGTCTCTGCCTACACTAATGGGAGACAGGCTTGACTACATAGATAGATAGAAAGAATCATAACTTTTAACCCTGAAGTGGTAGGCAGAGGTGTATTACACACCCACACTTCGCCGGTTATGTTTCGGTCCCAATGTAATAGGGGGCGAGCCTATTTTCATCTACCGGGCACATTATTAAGCGAACGATAATTAACATTTTAATACACACATAACTTCGAAAAGACACAGGTATGTGCCCGGGGTACCTATGGTGGCGAGAGATAGAGAGATATTTAAAAAACAAATGTCCACCCGTGCGAAGCCGGGGCGGGCTGCTAGTATCACATAAAATGCTTTTCTATTTACGCTGCTTTTCGTAATTTTATTTGACTACTAATAAATATCACAAGTATGTAAATAGATGCCCTTTTAAAAATGCTACTCACTACTTCCTGCCTTAAAAAACAATTACTCGTACAGATACCAAATATAGTTCATCAGCGTAACTTTACGTTTCATAAAGTTCGAAACACTAATAAAACCGCTAAATAAATAATATTACGAAGGAGGTCTAAAGATTTCCGAACATTTATCTAATAAAAAGAAATTGAGGAACACGAAAGTTTTAGTATTAACTTTCGGCAATAAAACGTTTCACGTAATTAGGAGTAAGTGGGTATCGTCTCAACTGTCAGGGAGGTACTTTTTACGATAACTTTGTGAACGTACTTGAAAGTAATCTAGTTTCCTAAGTAAATGACAAACGCGACAACGCGACGCTATTTGTCGCACCAAAAATATTTAAATAGTAGCAGACACGTCATATCATTGTCACGTAGTTCAGACACATTTTTGCACGGCGTAGCAAATCATCGCGTAGATTTGCGTAGCACTGCGTAGTAACACGTCGCTCACAATTGCCCACGTATCCCATAGTATGACGTATCAGCTACGAGTTTCTCCAGTACAAAATTAAGGTGTGGTTGTACTATATACTCGTAATAACGAAATACACGCAACATGATAATAAAGTGTAGAGGCATTACTTTTTTTGCCCTTTTACACTCATATTTTTAATATTCATAGGTTATTTTCACGTGTCTTTTATGCCTTCAGCATATCGCGAGTTCGTGTGACAAAACTAGATGAATATTTTCGTTGACCCAGCAACCACGGGCGGTTAAACTGCAATATGAGCGCGTTTTATACTTATAAATTAATGTTTTACTTTATGTTTGCATAAAAATTGTGACGTAGACAGGTATTTTTGTACACTCAGATTAATTAAAAATACAGCATACAGCTGTTCAAAAGGATCAATGAATAATACACGCAGGCTCAATCAATAAGTTCGTAAGTTTTATGGCTGCACAGCACATACACGTGGAAGGTAAGTAGGAAACACATAAATATAAAAACTTATTGCAATCAACAGTATATTGACCTACCCTTCCTTCGGGTTATCACAAAAATATAAAAGAAAACCTTATATATTATTATCTTACACAAAAGCAAGCCCATTCTACATCACTATAACTTCTGTTAAAGGGTTACACTGGAGAAATTGTTACAAAAAGGGGCAACTTATTAAATATACAGCACCGGCAGGACCGATAAATTAGCACATCTAACCTAAAGTGATAATTAAACAAACTGGGCCCAAACGATGTTCAGATGAAACTGCTTAAAATACCTATCTAATTATAAAGATTGCCTTAACAAGTTTCCGTGATGATATAACAGGCGAACGATATAACTCGTTAATTGGAGTACCTGTAATTAGCGCCAGCACTCGAGAAGAGGGTACATATTCTGAATGGCGACGAACTTAATAGGCATAATGTGAGTATAAATGGGAAAGTTAACTCATTTAGTAGCCTTCCTTCGTGTCCACGAGCCGCGATCTCGACGCCACCAGACGGACCGAATTCTCTACTAGTTTACAATCACCCCTTTTTGCAAAATTACACCTCTAACGTGACTCGGGTACTAACGTTGAGAAGCAATCAACGTTGGCCCGTCGCCCTGCTTTCTAATTCTGTAATTTCATTTTAATCCACCGTCGGATTAACCCTCGTGCACAACAAGTTTCATACGTAAACAAGTTTGATCAAGCTTTATTGCAAAACGTTTCAGCTGCAAACTAAAAGTGTATAAAGTATTATGAACTGAATTTAACTGTTAACGAGACGGAACTCGAATGACTGATTCGGTCCCACTGCGTGAGCTTGATGCAGAATGAATAAAAAATATTTTTTCAGCGCTGGATATCGAATGCTTTCCAATACAGTTATTACGTGGTTCAACCTAGAATAAAACTTTACCGCGCAGAACTGATTTAATTCTCAGTAATATGTTCCCTAGCCACTTCTCATTAGTAACTTCAAATATTTGTACTCACAACAAAAAACGACCCGCGAACTCCTCTAACTCGATTAATTTCCCGTCTATCATATCCACGAACGTGATTTATTGAAACAATGGATGTTGAAATCGTTCAAATACAGTAAATATTAGTTTAATGAAAACAAAACAGTGTATTAAATTGTTTACTATGAACCGCGTTCTCGGTCTGCGTTCTGAATTATAAATAAAACGAAAATTTAGTTTAGTTTGTTTTATTTATGAGCGAGGAATATCTGGCTGGAATTAAATTATAAAGCGGCCAAGCGAGCGGACTGTGTGTGCGTACTTGACCCTGCAGACCGATGAAAATTTAACGAATGACCGCCACAAAAGGAAATTGCAACCGCGGCACGGAGAACGTGTGAACCCTTTACCTTGTGGCTTTTGGGAAATAAAAAGCGCCACTGGCTTGCAAAAACCTCGCGCCAGATAACGCGCAACCTGTTTTACGGCCCTGTCACGACCTTGCCGCTCTGAGCGGCGGCTTAGCGCGGGGCGGCGAGCGGTAAGATCAAATGTATGAAGACGTTCGAAGCACGCCACGAGCCGCCGCGCACAGCGATAACGCGCGCGTTTATTTTGGCGCTAATGGCTGCGCGGCGAGCGGCGCGGTGGGCGGTGCGGCGAGCGGCGGGAACAAATGTACTGCGACCTAGTCCGACGCCACGACTCCGAGCGGCACAGACAGCTTTACGCGAGGGACGAACTAGGCGGTTAAACTATTTGTTAAATATTTTGTGGCGGTAATGAATACGGAGACATTTAAAGTCGAAATTTTAAAACGGTCGCGTGTAAGGATAGCAACACATCCACTGTATAAATACAAAAATGTTAATAAAACGTTGCGAGATGTAATGAAACAATGTTTTACAGAATGTAATGGTAGGTTTTAATATAAATCGCAAACATTAAAACATTGTGTAATGTACATATTTACCTATTTAGGTACAGACACAGCTACTATGAAAGTTAAAAGGTGATTTACCTACCTACTTAACGTAATCTACGTTGTGTAGGTACCTATTCAACGCCTCATTAATTGCGAATATGCATTATTCCTTTGATATAAAATACTTGTAAGAAATGAAGATCCAATGTCGACAATTTTGTAGGTAAGTATACCGTATAGTTACACAAAGATATTTTGGTTATCGCCATATTTATGGGTAACTCCGTCGGCCCAAAGACGTCCACATTTGCCGCTGCGTTTACCGCTAGTAGTAGGGTTGTGGCGTGCACGACGCTCTGCCACGCCGCCCGCCGCGACGCGCGCCGCTTAGACCGATCTCGTGGACAGGCCCTTATTTATCCACATAATGCAAGTAGCGGCCGCTAATAATGCTTACGCCGAAGCGTCGCACCGTTTGTCACAGGACACTTTCGGTTATTAGTTCCCTTTTGGATAGGACGGAAACCTGAAAAGTTTATTTCGGTCTAAAAAGGCGTGGGTTCTAAAGGCCTCCTGCGGCACGTGATGCAACAAATAAAACCCCACTTTATTCACAGATCCGACTAGTAAATTTATGCCGCGCAGTATCTTTAATGCCGAGGCCGTGACAACGCGTACATATCATCAACCTCCTTTCACTCAGAACGAACGCGACAAGCCGTTTGTATCAACAATCGATGAGCTCTGCGTGGTGCGTCTGTGCTGTGTAATTACCTTGTTTGAATTGAAAATACATTAGTGCTACGCATGCATATTTAATATATTATGAGCTACTCTACGAATCCACCACAATCTACAATTAGGAAGTGATACTTATGTCAAGCTCGTCTCCTGCTAAGTTACAAAAGATGTCTTTAAAAACGTAAATCAGTGCCATAAATGAAACAAGCAGTCCTTATATTTCTTATAACAAGAGGTATACAAAAGATTTCATTCTATTCCAAAGCCTACAGTCTCCACATAGTTTGAAATATGCTACAAATTTCATCCATTCTTCTACCTGTACAAGCCCTATAATTTTAACGAGGTTATCAACCGCGGCCTGATAAAATTGTCTTTGTCCAGCTCTGACACATTCAGTATGAAATGTATGAATAGTGGTACAAAGCTAGTTAAATAGATTAACATTCTGTGAGGTATTTTCTTTTTAGGGAGGTAATGGCTTGTGTCGGTGTTTATAAGTCAACCACCCGTAGACTGACTCATCTGAAAGTCCGTACATGCTATTAGAATTATCTTCATTATCATGCTATGGTTTCCTTACTAGTGATTGGGTAGCCTTGGTTATGATCTTATCAAACCTTAAGCGATTTCACAGCGTCTGACAGATCAAGCTTTCCTAGAAGGAACCTATTCACCCGCAACTTGAAAACAATTCAAGGTATTCATGACTATTGGGACTACGGCTAACGGCTTTGCATATTTGCTGATACACAAGATTTAGTTTGCGTCGAGATCCTATACCGTTACCAAGTATTTACTGACAAGTGAAGATTCTGGTCCAGTATATTATATTTCTCTGAAACATACAAACCAAAGGCGTTCTTAAGTATAGATACAAGAATCATGACCAAAACCATAACATTTAATGTTTAAATGTATTCATTTTACTGATACCTTACATGTGAGAAACCATTCAAAATATACATAAAATTTTGTTTCTTTCATAATTACTTCTCTTATTTATACTTAATTGATTTGGTTCTTGGACACTGTCAATTACCATAAATATAAAGTTTTCTTTGTTTACAGAAACATTGAATCAGTATTTTATTAATTTATGAACACGTGCCGCGCCTAAACAATTGTTAATAAAGAACCCAGTATACATTAATCTTTTTTGTACATATATACATACATAGACTCACGCCTGTTTCCCCGAAGGGGTCGGCAGAGGCATATTAAACGCCCACTTTTCGCCAGTGTTTTGATCCCACGTAATAGGTGGCGAGCCTATTGCCGCTTATTGGGACATTCTGTTTGCCAGAGCCTCGTCCGTTGATCGGCAGGTGCACCACTTGCAGGTGAGGTTGGCTTGGGACCCTAAGTTCTTGGTGGGAACCCTATGCACCCTATGAACTTTTTTGTATATTAAACATATTACGATATATTATGTTAAATAATTTGTGTGACAAATAAATGATTGCATATGGCTGGCGAGAACGTTAGGCATACAGAGGTCAATGTCAAAATTAAAAGCAAGCAGACCTTAAACCAGGGACTCAAGAAGATAATCTACATACGTTACACTTATTTGAGACAACCTGTGCAGATTGCAAATAAATTAACTATTTGAAAGTATTTTATTTAAAATTGTTATTTACTTTATATGCCAGATCTTTAAGAAAACTTGAATCATGTATTTACTTGCTGAGTATCAAATCATTGAAAGCGTGCTCGTGATAAATGTTATATGCGCGCAGATACGCCGGCTGTAGTGCAGCCACTGGACTGGCGTCCTGGCCAAACAAGTGTCCCCCCGTACCACACGCGGCACACGCCTTCACGCGCCACTCTGGCGCCGAAGCATTAATTCACACATAAGTAACATAACTCAGTTATGAGTAGCTATGGCCGTACTGTTTTTGTTACTTAAATACTTACTGATGATGCGTATACTCTTATTATAAAACTTTATAACTATTTAAGTGTATTATGTTTTAATAAGGTATTTATTTACGTAAATTTATTACTATTAGTACATTATTTATTTTATATTATGTATCTACTTATCTATTTATACCTATATATTTTCTGATATCTCTTTCGTGAGTCACTTAGGGCCTAATTGAAAATAGGAGCCACCTATGCGCCTGGCACATGCCGAATTAGATCCTATTTTGACCACACTCACCTGACCTTAAACAACTTTTGTCTTCTCCTGTCTGAATAAGTATGTTATCTTTTCTTTTTTTTTTTATCACAGTTTGTTCTACTGTAATTGTTATGTAATTTCTTTTTGCTTTTGTTCTTATGACTGTTCTTATATATTTTTTTTTATGTATGTAACTTGTGTGGAGTCAAAATAAATTTATTTCATTCATTTATTTCATTTATTATTTCATTCATTCAATCAAGACGATTGCCCAAAACATAAGCACTATAAATTATTTTATTCATGGCAACCTGAGCGCCAACAACATACTCTCTCTAGAGAAAGTTCATGTCCAGGCGGGGATTGCGTTGCCCTGTTAATTTGTCGTCCCAAAACAGGAACCAAATTAAATTAAAAGTAGAAGGGCCTTTACACACGAACACATGAATGAAAAAAGTATTAGATTATGGGCTACAAAACTTTTACACAACCATTTAATTTGTATTTTTCATTTACGTTTATAGTCCTGGGACATAATTGTGTTCCTGTGCTATGTAATATTTTTACTCGTAGCCCATAATACGTAATTTCAAGTGTTGTGCAAAGTTACTGCCAAACACAAATGATGCATTATCCTGCATCATTTGTGTTTGGATTGATTTATATAATTTTATGGAAATACTGAAAAAGCTCAAGCCTTTAGGGACCTAATCGGGCGAGAAAAGTAAACGAGCTGTCAATTGAGAAGCTTACTTGCGCCGAAACTGAATTAAAGGTGTTCAAAAGATCGATCGTTCTGCATAAGGTGAAATAAGTTATATTCATTCATTGTAGATAAGTTTATTGGTACGGCGGCGTTTTTATTACTACAGTTGCAGTTTTGGATGATTTTATTATGCTCGTTTTTTGTCATCATTGATTTTGTGTGTTTGAACGGAAATCTCATCTCAACATATTATAAATTCGACGTTTAATACCTCTGCTCACACACATTTCATAGCAACAGAATTAAAATTATAAATTTCGCTGCGGAATAAAATTTACACAAATTAATATTATGCTTAGCTAACTAGCTAAGCTAAAAGTGTTTTAGCTTTATCGTATTGACGAATACTTAGCTACGTGGTTTCCACGTTCACTAGTTCATAGCTACGTGGCTACCGCGAGCACAAATTAAATCGGGGTAAAATGTTTCAATCACTGTTATAGTAGCATTCATGCGTGCCAACATTCGGACTAACCACGCTCACAGCATGCAAACCATATTCCCACAATATCTGCGGATAAGGTATTCATTGTGACGTCAATCGTCGTCGCAGCTCTCGGCTGGTCTTTCGCCCGGCCCCCGCGCACCTCAAGCTGCTATAAATACCGTGGCGCTGGAGTAGACGCCCCTCTTTCTGGCCGCCGCCGTGCCGCAGCATCGCAAGTTAAGTCGTCTTATCAGCATATCCAGGAGTGCGTTTTACTTTGAACTACACGAACCCCCCCTGATAACTTGTTTTAGTCAAAATTTTGTAAGTCAGTTTTCTTTTCTTTTGCTAAAGGTTGTGTAAATTCATTTAACCGAAATATACATATTGTTACCGATGAATATCGATATTTTATTTAACTTAATATCGTTTACCACGTGCAACGTTACAGTGGCGCCCAACGTATTGATTTTAAACAAATGTTATGTTAGAGTTTTGGCATTTACGTACCAGGTATACTATGTAAAATATGCGGCTACGATACCGACGAAGAATCTTTGAACCAGCGTTATGTTTACAATTATGTTTTCTGTCAACTATTATTTATTTACGTGACAGTTTGCTTTTCGTATAAATCACGCCCAAAATGTATCTTGTAAGTCCTAAAACGGCAGCCATCATTTTATGAAAATATGTAATAATTATTATTAAATTAATTCTTTGTTATTAAATTATATTTTATATAAAAGAAATAAAGCCAATACAGTACCGTTATAAATCTTTCATTATTTCTAAATGAAAACGTTATAAAATACGTAAATTGAGTTTAGTCATAAAAGCAACATCAAGAGTCAGCTTTTTAATAAGTAGGTAAATATTCTCTTACGTAATATTTCTTTATTTCCTGAATTGTTGTTTTTGAGAAATATTATCTCATATGTAGTTAATTGCTGAGTGGAGACACGGTATCCGAGCTCAAACTGAATTTTCTCGAATAAGAACAGTATGCAATTTTACATAATTATAGTCCATTGAAATGTTACACTTTTTAGGGCTTGGCGTGCATTTGTCAGAGGACGCAATTTTATTTTATAGATGTCAAGAGGGGGTTATTGTAAAGTTAAATCCACGTCTGTGGGGTCGCAGCTCTCGTTCTGCAGCCGCCATTTTGAAAAGAATATATAATTTTGAAAAGGTAGTAGAGCCTTGCTGATTCCAGCATGAATGGGCCGGCTCGACCGGGAAAGTACTACCCTCTCACAGAAAATCGACGTAAAGTAATAGTACCTAAGCTGTTGCGTTTCGTTCGGTGAGTGAGAGTTCCGGAGGCCCTATCCCCTATTCCTTCTCCCTCATCCCACTCCTCATCCTATCCCTTTTCCTAAACCCAAGGGGCGGCAACGCAGTTGTGACTCATGTGGTGTTGCTTGTGTCCATGGGCAGCGGTAATTGCTTACCATCAGGCAATCCGTCTGCTCGTAAAAAAAAAGAATGGTACAAATGTGTTCTTTACTTTATCTGGCAAACTATTGGCCGCACGGAAAAAATCTATTCATGTTTTATTGCAAATAAATTATTCTGCAGGGCCTAAATGTTCTGGGGACACCAGCAGTAATATTATTGCGGATATCAAAATTCATTGATAGAGAAAACTGATGAAATACCGACAAAATGCGAGTTTTCTCTAAGTTCTTCATCAAAATTTGAACCGGCGGCGCTTGATCTCACACTATGCCAAATCCTGGCTCAACTCAAAAACTGGGGACACAGTTATAATGGAAAAACGTTAAATTGCCAAAATATAACAATAATAAAGATATAACTTTTTATTTTTGGCTTTACGACCAAACTGTCGAGAACAAAGTTGTAGAGAATTCAATTTGCTACAAAAATCTTTTTCTCATATTCTTTGTGCGCCCAACTGGTCCACCAGTCGATATCTGACTATTCCCCGCTGAACCCATGACCAATCTTCACCGTGTCGTGGGGTGCACTATATTGGCAAAAACGCACGCCGCGATACATACAAGTAATTTAAAAATATTCTTAAAAAATCAACCGAACGCGGCCTCTCAGGCAATGATTAGTATTCTAGGGTTAATTAAGTTTCTGCGCGAACCCGAGAGAATTTCGGGAAATCCCTTCTTAGTGCAGCCCTACGGTCTCAAAGGAGTATACATGCCAAATTTTTTTTATTTTATTTTTTATTTCTGCCGAACAAATTGACTTAATGCTGCCTGATGTTAAGCAGTCAGTGAAATCACTATGGGACCATAGTGATGGACATCATCCCAGCAGCCAGCAAGGCATTATGGCATGATGGCCCTCACCTTGACGGCCTTGAAGTAAAGCTTTTTCACGCCCCGCTTTAAGGACCCGGGATCATAGGTGGAGGGAAACACGTGGACTGGTAAAGAGTTCCACATCTTAATGGTACGGCAGAGATAAGAGGCGCCGAACCGTTTGTTGCGTGACGGTATCTGTTCTACCGTGTAAGAGTGGCACCTCTATCCAGCACGTGTCGTTCGGGATAGGAAAGGAGAGGGTGGGACTAGTTGAAAGAGCTCTTCGGAGCACTCACCGTGATAGATGCGGTAGAAGATAGCCATTGAGGCCACGTCTCTGCGTAATTGCAGTGACTCAAGAGTTTTAGTGGCCTCTGGATCCCCGATGATACGGACAGCACGCCGCTGCAACCTATCGAGGGCGTCCAATAAGTACTGATTATGAAATTTCAGCCTCTTGCGCTTAATAGTTTTGTCTGTAACTTGTCTGTCAGTCAGTCAGTAACGCAAGGATTTTATATTACAGAAGATAATGTGGCGTAAGCTCAATCCTCACACGATACAACACTTTGTGTGATTTTATGTTGCAAACCGACTTAGATCCTTCTTGATCGCAATCATCACCGCATCTGAAAACACAAGCAATATCACCTCGATAGCAAGAATAGTTTTCTAACCAGTTTGACAATGCAACGCTATTTATACAAACTATGCAGAAATTTTTCAACGGGAGATTTCTCGGCAGAAAAACTAGAAACTATATAATTTAATTGTGGGATAACGAGTTGCGCTGGCACAATCTTTGAAACTGAGAAAATAAGTAAAAGCAAGAAATTGATACTAGAATGATGCTCAACGCAGCTTGTTTCTGTGGCTTTAATATTATGCTGATGTAAAATTCCGATATGTATATTGAGCTAAACACAAACTAAGTTTATACTATAAACACCAGCTGGTGAATAGATATCAGAAATTTACCAAGAAAAACGTATCCACCTAACAACGCCATCAATTTCCAATTATGTCAATTATGTCATGTCCCTTGTTTCCGTTTATACGAATAAGCTTACGAATTGGCTGTGCATGCCGTCGGATGATAAGAACGGCAACGGGAGGCTTATATTAAAAGGTTGGGCAGCAATTTCCCTCGTAAATCTTATTAACACTACACCTACTCTGACTTAATTATACAGAAGGTGGATGGGTGAAAAAGTACACAATTATAATTCATGCACAATTGCACATATGCGCTTCTAAAAGCTAGTCTTGCGCATTAAATAACTACAGATGTAAATTCCATTAAATAGAGGCTTTCGCCTATTATTACGTTCTAAGTCGCACTTAGGGGGTAGCTTAGTGGAGCGACTAATAAACTGCTACGCAGAAGGTAGCGAGTTCAAATCCACGCAGCGCAACACTAACTTTTAGAAGTGATTGCGTATTAAATTAGAAATTATCTCTCGCTAAAGGTTAAAAGATTCTCATAATTTTATCGAGAGACGTGTCAAGACTGCTAATCTGAACTTGAAAACGCAGTTATGGCCTAATTCTTCTCATAATGAGAAGGGGTCTGTATCCAACAATGGGACAAATTATAAACAAGGCTGGTGATGAGACTGAAATAGCATTTGTGAGATGTAAGAATTTCTTGATTAATGTTTAATATTTACAATATGTACGAAATCATTATACAGACAATGTACATATTTTTCTTTTATTTGCCAACGTATAGATACCTAAAAAGTACTACTATCATACTCTCATAGGACAAATCACTTAACCACATGGTGGCGCTTATGACCACTGAAATATGTAATTATATACATAGGTAAACTGCGCTGTGATTAAGTACATTTTAAGAGCTATTTTCGCAATGCAAAGGCGTTAAGGCATAACTATTAAAATACTCAAACAATTTTTTATTCATATATTTTGAAAAAAGATACAGACTTTATCAAATTTTCTAACAATTACAACCAAATTTTAGTAATATTTATGGTAATATTAAAAATTATCTAAACACATAATTATTGTATCCACCTATTACTATATATTGATCTCTTTAATTGCACACTCATTTTAATAATGTAAAATGTCCTTCTAATAATACTAATACCGTAATTATCAAGCGTGCTGGGTCTCGGCGAAGCATTGATTTTGTGTCTAAACGTTTACGCCAGCGAAGCAGTTTTCGACGTAGTTAGGTCGGGTAGGTTTTTAGAGTATAATCAAGTGTAGTTTATGTAAGAAGTACTGCAACGTGTACGATATTATGTACAGCAGAATTTATTTGAATAAGTCAGTAAGTACCAACAGACTGAGTTTCGAAGGACATATTAAATGGTTAATTATCTGAAGGAAGAAACAAGTGCCTTGAAGTAAAACCGTCGGCACCGGCTGTTATAAAAGTGTTTGATTGTCATTATGGAGAGTCAATACCCTTGAATTTACTGACACCGGTATATCTCTATCACTCTGGGTATCAGAGGTAAGACGGCAGTCACTTTGTGAAAAACCAGACCTCTTCTTCAAGACATTAATTGTGTATGCAACCGGAATCACGCTCAGACGACGATGATGAATGATAAGGTCGATAATTCCCCAAGACTACATAAAAAAACCACTGAAGTCGACCCCGATCGAAGTATAAAACATTTTGGTGCACATTGTATAATTATAAATATAGGTGCCACTTTGTGACCTAGACAAACTAAATAGGCTCCACATTTGAATCAATCGTGAAATGAACGACTTTCGAATAACATGATGATCATAATCCCAAAGTTTCATTAGACCTATGTGTACCATAATCAGAGGCACAAAAGCCAGCGCGAATGAATATTTTTCTATACATAAGTACAATGGTAGGTGTTCAGTTAGCTACACATATATATGTGTCACCGGGTGGGAGAAGCCGACGCTCAGCTTGAATTATTCATGCGACATATGGACCTAAAGCAGACTGGATTACAGACGAGAATTTTAAAATATCTATACGGTGCTTTAAAATTGAAAATTGTTTTATAAAGAGCAATATAACATAACGTTCACTGCACAATTTATAACCTGTTCCGAATTCGAATCGGGTTAAGTGAGTCACTGTTATTTGATTTGCCTTGTTCTATCTCTCAGTTTATTTTTTTAATAGATGTAGTGTCGTTCTAAGTGGCTACCCGTCCAGTCTACGTGTTCCATATGTTTTTATTTGTTCCAAGAACTTGATAAATATTTTATATTAGCATTTCACACGTATTTTACCCCTGTGTGCTTTTCCCTACTTAACATTTCATTTAATTTAAATATAATAGGATTATTCGGTTGAGTAGATAAGATGTTGTAAGTAAATATATTGTCATTAATTTTCTTGGAAATAAATACGCCTACCCAAAACAGTTGAGTATATTCGCCTTCATTCTTAGTAAACTAATCCTCACCTTATCCTTTTACTGATTTTGCTGATACTCAATGCTAAAATGGATGAAAAGGACAATAAGAAATTATCTAATTGAGACCAAAAATTGTTGGTCAAAACTTTTGACCAAATGAAATTCATCATCATCATCATCATCAGCCTGCCGTAGTCCACTGCTGGATATAGGCCTCTCCAATGGCACGCCACTGAGCCCGATTTGCGGCTCTTCGTGTCCAGCCGCTGCCAGCCACTTTGCGTATATCGTCACTCCACCTAGCCAGAGGGCGTCCTACACTACGTTTGCCATGGCGCGGTCTCCACTCTAGAACACGGCTACGCCATTGGTTATCGGTTCTGCGACAGATGTGACCAGCCCACTGCCACTTCAACGTGCTATTCTATTCTATTTCTATTCTCTGAGCTATGTCGATTACCTTGGTTCTCTGTCGGATCACTTCATTACGAATTCGATCCTTCAGAGAAACTCCGAGCATAGCCCTCTCCATAGCTCGCTGAGCGACCTTAAATTGGTGGACTAATCGCACCGTCAGTGTCCACGTTTCGGCACCGTAAGTCATAACGGGTAGGACGCACTCATTGAAGACTTTTGTCTTAAGGCTTTGCGGTAGAGATGACGAAAAGAGTCGACAGAGTTTCCTATATGCCGCCCAGCCAAGCTGTATTCTTCTGCAAGCCTCCCTCTCGAAGTTGTTTCTACCCAACTGCAAGGTTTGCCCAAGGTAGACGTACTCCTGAACAACTTGGAGAGGGACCCCGTTTAGAATAATCGGTTCCGGAGAGACATGTTCATTGAACATTATTTTGGTTTTATCCAAGTTCATCCGGAGACCGATGCGAGCAGAAGAATCAGCTAGGCTGCTCAGCATATACTGCAAGTCTTGCACGGTTTCAGCCACGATAACGATATCGTCTGCAAATCTTAAGTGTGAGAGGTACTCGCCGTTTATGTTAATACCGCGTCCTTTCCAGTGCAGCGTCTTGAACATATCCTCCATTGCATTTGTGAACAATTTGGGGGAGATAACATCCCCTTGTCTCACACCTCGATGCAGGTGGATAGGTTCAGACTGCTGGTTCTGTACTTGGACGGTCATAGTCGCGGCGTCATACAGACCTCTCAGCACTTGGACGTACCGCCAATTGATTTGGCACCGTTGCAAAGACTCCAGAACAGACCAGGTTTTGATGGAGTCAAAAGCCTTCTCATAGTCCACAAACGCTAAGCACAGGGGCTGATTATACTCCTCTGTCTTCTGTATAATCTGCCGCACTGTGTGGATTTGGTCTATGGTGCCATACCCTCCTCGAAAACCGGCCTATTCGGGCGGCTGAAAGTCGTCGAGTCTGCGCGCGAGACGGTTCGTGATGACCCTGGAAAACAGCTTATAGACGTGGCTCAAAAGCCAGATCGGTCGATAGTTCTTCAACAGAGTTTTGTCTCCCTTTTTGAAGAACAAAACGACTATGCTCTTGATCCACGCCCTTGGAGTTCTCCCCGAGAACAGGACAGAATTAAATATGCGTTGGAGCTGCACCAGTATAGGTTTTCCACTTGCCTTTAGCAGCTCCGTCGTAATTCCATCTTCCCCGGAGGCTTTTCCATTTTTAAACTGCCTCAGGGCCACCACGATTTCGTATTGGCTGACGTCTGGCAACTCTTCCGTGAAGTGGCGGGTTAAAGTGGCTCTTGGATCCTCGTAGTCGGGTTGGGGACGGGACGCTTTCAAGGTGTAAAGGTTGCCGTAGAAGCTCTGAACCTATGCAAGAATCTCCGGTCTAGAAGTGGCGACTTTCCCGTCTGACGTGGTCAGCTTCGTCAGATGACTTCGACCTAAATGCTGAGTAAAAACTTTCGACCCCCGATTTCGCTCGATCGCATCTTGTATAGAGCGTGTATTGGAGCTACGGAGGTCGCGTCTTACCAGTTTGAAGATCTTTTTATTTAGATCTGACTAAGTGCCTGCTGGGTTTTCTCGTCGCATCTCTATGAGCTGCAGTGATTCTCGTGAAAGTTGAGATCTCCTGCCGGTATGCTGCATCTTAAAGAGTTTCGTCCCCTCATCCCGAAGGATTTCCACCACTTTATCGAGTTCCTGGTCCATATCTGCGTCTATTGCGGAAATATAAATGAAATTATTTGTCTATAATATTTTTATATTACTTAAATCATTATTTTCATATACAAACAGAAACTGTTTGTATATAAAAATAATAACAAACTGGAAAGGAACAAGTTATAATTATAACGAAAAATAATATAGAACGACCTTCCTGTAAATAAATACAATTGATAAATGGTTGTCGATGTTACAGCAACGATATATCGTTGATAGCAACCAAAATTATTAAGAAAAATGTAAGTAACCTTTAACTCGTAGAATATCAAAATGAATGAAAAGACACCTTAATGATCCATTGTATTTGATCGTTTAGGCAACAAACATTGATAAAAAAGCCCTACTAGCTGTAAATAATTCTGAGCATATGCTTGAGTAGCATACCAAGGACAATGTTGGTGCAGGACTCTTTTGTTTTCGTACATTAATTATTTGATATTTTGGTTTTATTGCATAATATTGCATGTTAATTAGGCCTATTAATTTTGTATTTATGTCAGTGTCATTCACATGAATAATACAGTGCGACTGGTTAGCTTGATATCCAATAAAAAAATCTAATATAAATCCTCTGACTTGATTAGTAAATATAAACATAATTTTAACAAATAATATTACTTATAGCATGACCGATAAAGCACCTGATATGAAGTTTAAACAAACAAAAATACAACATTTTTGCTACATGTAATGTTAAACGAAAATAGTTATTGAAATAAAACAAACGTCACGGCTTGTTTCGGTTTTATTGTTTGAATTTAATTGTCAATGATCAGGCTCCTGTAAATATTAAATGCACACAGTTTTTAACGAAAAAGCACTCAATTTTATGTAAAAAAAAATTTTGTTCGTACTTATTGCAGACAACATACACGTTTTTCTTTATTTGTTTCACATTTGTACGAGAATGTTGCATTAAAAGATGAAACTATCTTTATTGAGATATTTTCTTCATATAATTATATGGAATCGGCAGCAGATTGATGTTGAAATTAAACTACAGTTTACGGATTTTATCGCGTTATATTACTTTCACTGGTTATTTGTAATTACATTTAAACCGAAAGATCTAGGAACTACATTTTTATTACTAGCCGACGTTTCGAATTCTTTACAGGATTCATGTTCACGGCAGACTGAGGTGATATTTGTCTTTGTCTTGAATTTAAAAGTTATCTCAAAGTACCCGAACATTTTTCAACTATTGGTGTTACTATCTACGCAGAATGTGCTCACTGTGTCTTGATGTCTTCTGGTGACTTTGTCCTTTTTGGGTTTCATTAGCCTGATAACAGGGTCCCAAGCTGGAGGTACATTCCAACCATCTTCCCTATTGAAATTAGGATGTTTTTTAATTTCAATAGCTTCACGTATCATTCTTGGAATAAAGCGGTGTTCTTTTGCGAGTATCTGTGGTTTATCAAATCGCAGGTAATGGTTGGTTCCTTGTTCTACATGTTCACACACAGCAGACTTCGTCGAGCGTTTGTGTTTAATGTCAGCTATATGTTCCTTTAGTCGAATGCCTATGCTTCTCTTGGTTTGGCCAATGTATGAGAGCCCACACTCACAGTCTATCTTGTAAACCCCGGCCTCTTGTAAGGGTAACTGACACTTGACAGATGGTAATAATTGGCTTATCTTCGTTGGCGGCTTGTAGAAAGTTTTGATTGAAGCTCGCTTCAAGATGTAGCCAATCTTGTCGGTCACGCCCTTGATGTATGGGAGGACAGCAGGTTGTCTCTCTACTGTGGCTGGCTTGTTCTTCGGGGATCTGTGACGTTGGCGCGGTGGTCGGAGCTTGTTGTCTTGCAGAACTTGCTTGACATGTTGAAGCTCGGCGTCCAGGTGTTTCTTGTCACAGATCCCCCGGGCTCTCTGAAACAAAGACATTCCTACGGTAGCTAACTGTTTAGGATGGTGGTGAGATTCACCGTTTAAGTACCTATTTGTATGTGCCTTTTTCCTATACACAGTGTGGCTCAAAGAGTTGTTTTTGTTCCTGATAACAAGTACATCTAGGAAAGCTAAAGAATTGTTTGCCTCTAATTCCATTGTAAATTTGATGTTGTTATGAATAGAATTAAGATGGTCTAGGAATGGCTAGGAAGATGGTTGGAATGTACCTCCAGCTTGGGACCCTGTTATCAGGCTAATGAAACCCAAAAAAGACAAAGTCACCAGAAGACATCAAGACACAGTGAGCACATTCTGCGTAGATAGTAACACCAATAGTTGAAAAATGTTCGGGTACTTTGAGATAACTTTTAAATTCAAGACAAAGACAAATATCACCTCAGTCTGCCGTGAACATGAATCCTGTAAAGAATTCGAAACGTCGGCTAGTAATAAAAATGTAGTTCCTAGATCTTTCGGTTTAAATGTAATTACAAATAACCAGTGAAAGTAATATAACGCGATAAAATCCGTAAACTGTAGTTTAATTTCAATGTGTAACATTCGCGTAAACCCAAGAAAATATCAGATTGATGTTGCTAATCATATACCATATAGTAGGCCTATATGGTATATGATTAGCAAACTATATGCTCTTGGTGTGTTCTTTCCCGTCTATCCATATAAATATTGATATCATCAAAGTCTTTACATTTTACCGGATGCGTCTAAGCCTTGGAGTCCCGGCTCGCGATATTCTATGGCTTAGATAACATAACTTCGATAAGAAAGCAATGCGCAGCGGCGTAGGTTGGAGCAATACCGTCTCCAAGATAGTCTGCTCGTATCTCTTCAGGCTATCGCTGCTTCCAAGAGATGGTATTCGGAAGTATTCGATCCGTAAGAAACTTGGCGGGTACGTCAAGTACAAAAACAGATATCTAGATTTTGCTCTATAATTCACTTATAAGCAACAAACACCACAATACAAATAGATAATATACATTTACAATATTAACGTATTATAAATAATTAGCTTGAGTTTGAATTCAAATACGATCTATAATTAAAACGACTCTCGTGACAATCCATTACTATTCTGTTCACGTGAATCTTGATCTCCCAAAGCTTGCTCTCCATAACTTGTAAGAAGACGTTTTCCATATCAGAACAGATTGAACAGTAAATTATTACATATTATTGTAGAATGTGAACTCTTGAATAAATTCTAATGCACAAAGTGGCTAACTTATACATGTATTCGAATATTACGTAAATGCACCTACGTTCGAATTTAAAACTGGCTTGATATTGGGACGAGACGTTTGGCTTGGCCAGTCTCCAGCCACAAGGGGCTTTGAGCTCACGAATAAGAACAATCAATTTTTGACATCTCTATCGACCTTTTATTCCACAAAGTATGCGGATGATATAATTTGGTTTGGTATTCATTCTTTTATGGTTACTTGACTATGGTATTTATTTATGTAAATGTTATAAAGTATTGTTGTATTATCATATAATTTGTACTGTCTAGGCTGGAACATAATAAGAGTTTAGGCTTTTAAATATAATATAATTATGATGATAGATATTAGTAACGGTAAGGCGAGAAGGGAGGAAGAATAAACTCTATAGAAACGTAATGAAATAGTGTCACAAGAGAGTGAGTAGTAAAACAAAAAAATCCTTCCCAAAACGTTCGTCTAGGTATAGAAAAACAAAATTGAATTGGATGAGACACCGATACTGAAAAGAAAGTAAAATTCTATTTGTAACCTAGACATCACAAGCCTTATAACTGTGAATATACAAAGCATGCAAAGTACAATAGGCCATCTTCAATAATATAAAAAGAGATAAGGAAAAACTGGTAATATGTCGGCAGCTTTACAATCAGTCGGTAAATTCTTGATATAAATAAAATAAAAAATGAAATGTAGGTAAAAGTTAACAAAATAAAGTCAATCCCAATTACGTTTATTTTGCCTATAGCACTGGCGTCTGGTCCCGCGGGAGCTGTTTGAGGTGTCACGGGGTAACGTCGAGGGACGTTCAAATGTTCACTTTTACCTTATAATTATTATAGGTAGGATAAACTTATGATGAATACATATTTAACTACTTTCTTATTAATCAATTACCATGTTTACTGGATGGATGGGAAAGAAAGAAACAATCAGTCATTGATACACAAAGGTCGCAGCGGTCTTTACTAACAAAAATACTTTCGCAGTTCTATGTCTTGCGTAGATGTCGAACAGCACACATCTAATTAACAGGTGCGAGACCACCACTTATACCATTACGCCGGAAATTCAGTCAGGGAAGATAGCTAACTTCTTTATTGAAAAATATTAAAAAGGAACACAAAAGGCATGTTTAAAATAATTTAAATCACCTTTCAATTTACATTAATATGTGCTTGGTGTTTAGTAAGTCCATCATAATATATTGTAACTAAGATCATTATATATTTTTCCTTCATGTATTGACAATATTCATTGAAGGCTGTGAGAGAGAAAATTTTAAAACACTTAATAACACCATATTTTAACTTCGCGGCAGTAGAAGCGTTGAAAACGATTTAGTGCCACTTGAAGCCTTGAAAACTAACTTCATGAAACGTGCTTACACTAACTCTTAAACGTAGGTAACATCTCTGGCAAATAGCTATGGCAACTTGTAGCCATTGCTTTTTGACAAATGGTTGAAATCAAATGTATTACAAATAACAAAAATATAAGAGGCAAGCAGTGGTGTGGGTGAAACTAACTAAAAAAGGCTATAAATGTAGCATATATGAATTTAACGAAAGTATCGGTTATTCAAAACAAAGGTACATTGAATATATCCCAAAGAACAATTTAAAATCATGATAGCAATTTATTCAATCTTCTCACTGTCAACGCTACTCAAAAACACACCTAATTATAAAAATTACTAGCTGACCCGGCGATCTCCGTATCGCCCTTTTAAGGTCTTTTTTCTCATTCCTTTTTTCCATCCATCCAGCCATCAGGGCTTAAGAAATTGACCAACAAAATATTATTTCGGAGGAGTATTGTATCACTAACACTGTGAAATTGCTGAATTGTTTCACTAACGCATCTGTAAAACGATTTATTAACTCCAGTATGCGACTGGCGCGTATGACTGATCTAGTGATATGATTAACTTACTAAGATGACTATTAAAAAAAGGGGTTGGTGTTAGAAGGGTGAAAATTAAGAGTTGTTTGTATTTTCAATGCCATATCATAAAGAAAGAGACTGCCTCCGTGGTCCAGTGGATAGCGTATGTGACTGCAGATCGGAGGTCCTGGGTTCAAATTCCGGGTCGGGCAAAAGTATTACTGGGTTTTTCCGAATTCTCAGTAGCAGCACGGAGTCTGGCGATGTGCCCGGTAACGGCAATAGCCTCGCCCCCTATTAAGTGGGACCTAAAAATTCATGGCGAAATGTGGGTGTCATATTACACTTCTGCCTACCCTTTCGGGAATATACAGGCGTGAATCAATAAAAAAAAGTAAAAGTAAAGTAAAGTTGACACAGTAAAACGATGTTAAATGATAATTGGACCAATTATATTATGATGTTAAAGATATTAATTTTACTAAAAATGTCCCGTCCGCCATCTTGGATCCCCAAATAAATGCCATTTTCATTATCAGAATGCATGATAACCCCGAAAATTATACTCATATTAATTTTACTAAAAATATCCCGTCCGCCATCTTGAATTCCCAAACAGATGTCATTTTCGTGACCAGAGTCCATGAAAACCCCGAAAATTACACACATATTAATTTTATTAAAAATTTCCCGTCCGCCATCTCGGATTCCCAAATAGATGTCATTTTCGTGATCAGAATCTATGAAAACCCCGAAAATGTTACCCATATTCATTTTATTAAAAAAGTCTCGTCCGCCATATTGTGAATGTAGACACTAAAAACTTTCCCGTGAGAATTTTGTGTCACACATGCGCATCGTAGAATGTGACTCTCATCATTCTTTCATAACGCGCCTTTTCAAAGAAGTATAACTTCAAAAATATATGTTTGAGTTGGCCCGTCCTTTTTACTTAGGGGTTTAAAAACTAAACTGCGGCCGATTCTCAGACCTAAAGAATATACGTTTAAAATTTCATACAACTCGGTTCAGCCGTTTCGGAGGAGTATTGTAACTAACACTGAGAAACGATTTTTTTGACTCCGGTATGCGCGTGGCGTGGCCAACAGGATTGATCTAGTGATAAGATGAAATTACTAATATGGCTATAAAAAAAAGAAGTTGGTGATAAAGGGGTGAAAATTAAGAGTTGTATGTATTTTATACTGCCATATCATAAAAAATAAAAATATAAAAAATGTTCAAAAAATAAAAAAAGATTTTTTGGGCTGGCCACCCTTATGACTTGGAAGTTTGAAAAATATTTTACGACCGATTCTCAGGACTACCGAATATACGTACAAAATTTCATACAAATCGGTCCAGCCGTTTCGGAGGAGTATTTTAACTAACACCATGACACGTGAATTTTATATATATAGATTAGTTCTAGACTAGCTCTACGTAGAGCATACGTATGCTCTCCGTTATGTTCTGGTTCCATGGCTTTGTTTTCCCAGATTTTTTGTACAAAGCACGAGTAGTAAATCCCTAGGAACGAAGAAAAGAGCAAGATGCATATTCAAAAAGACTCGCTTCTAACTATCATAGAATATCTTATAAGGACGGAATCATTACTGCGTAAACGATGATCAAAGTAAGAAAAGTACAACGAACAGCGAAGGAAAATACAAAAGTTCTCAAGAATTCAGTTCGTCCTGTTTAATAAGCTGCGAAGAAAAATAAATATTACAGCACTGATAAAGACACAATAAGAATAAAATAGTTTCTGATCTTAGAAGTTCAGTGGCTATTTAGCGTCGGTGAATTCTGAAGAGGGTAGTAAAGAGAGACTTTACATAGGCATGTTGTTGTAGACACGTGGCAGTACTGACATCTCACTGCCGCAATACGTTCCTTCCGTGTATGTAGTTGTTTAAATTTTTCATTTAACTCCCCGAGAAGGTACTTTTCGATGTACTTAGATGCTGTTTGAATGCGAGCGCGGTTAATAATTCAATGCAAATGTACCGCGGATGGACAGCTTGGAGCGAAAAAAGTAAGCCAGTTCAAAATAAAATAATCAATATTATCCCATTCTATATTTTTATCTAAAATATTAAATTGAAAAATGTAGCAGTGATTTCAGTTTCTGTTGTATTAATTAAATCTAAAAAGCGGTGAGGTATATTGAGTTACTAATTACCCACTTTGTTAGAAGAACTTACTAGAAATGAAAATAGCATTTGAAATCTAAACAATGTAAAAATGAGTTTATTTAAAAAGAATGATATGTATTTCTTCACCATAAGTAAGATGAAAAAAATAAACTATAGCTTTTATTCACAGAATAAGTTTATTCTGTAAATAAAACCTGGGGTTTAATTTTGTAATCTTACTCTTTTGTATTTAATACCAAGAAAATATCACAAAAATAGTATTACTCAAAATATAATATCGCATAAAATGCTTTTCTATTTACACAGCTTTTCGTGATTTTATTTGACTATTAATAACTATCACAAGTATGTAAATAGACGCCCTTTTAAAAATGCTACTCACTACTTCCTACCTTAATAACCGGAGACCACTAAGTGATTTTACTCTACTTAGGGCCACATACGCCTGTCCAGCCGCAAAAGTACGGGACCCTAAGTACACCACTGCGTGGTCTACTGTATAGCCTTCCATCTTGTGCAAGATAGATGCCCAACTTGAAATCACTGGGAGATTTCCACCGAGAACTGAATGTCTATAGGCTGTATTAGGTGCTCACCGTCGTTTCCAAAATTAAATATTTAATAGTTTTATTATAACCTTGAAACATTACGTGGTCTTTCTCACAAGTGCAAACACGACTATGATACGATATTCCATCATGGCATGCCAGTGCCTATCTTCCGCCTTCACCATCGGACCTTGAAACATAATCGTGGTCAACGTTCATTACAAGACTTTTCTAAGAAATCTAAAACAGCTATGATACGATTTTCCATCATGAAATTCCAGTTCATATCTTCCGGCTCCATCATCAGATTAGTTCGGCAGTTTCATATTATTGTATTATCATCAGAACTACACACAGCTGCCAATTTTCATCACGCTACGACCCTTGGAAGATGGTTAAATTAGATACCGTAGATTCCAGTCGACTTCCAGTTCATATCTTCCGGCTCCATCATCACATCAGTTCGACAGTACCATATTATTGTATTGTCATCAGAACTACATATAGCTGCCAATTCTCATTACGCTTCGACCCTTGGAAGATGGTTGAATAAGTTAGATTGTAGATTCCATTACATAGTTACATACATGACGACCTAACGTCTCAACTGTCAGGTAGGTACTTTTTACCGTAACGTAAGCGACAAACGAGACAACGCGACGCGATTTGTCGCACCAAAAATATTTAAATAGTAGCAGACACGTCATATCATTGTCGCGTAGTTCAGACACATTTTTGCACGGGCGTAGCATTTCACCGCGTAGATTTGCGTAGCAATGCGTTTTAATACGTCGCTCACGTAGCACATCATATGACGTATCAGCTACAAGCTTCTCTAGTACAAAATTAAGGTGTGTTCTACATAATAACGTAAATCACGCAACATGATAATTAAGTGTAGAGGCATTACTTTTTTGCCCCTTTACACTCATATTATTAATATTCATAGGTTATTTTCACGTGTCTTTTATGCCTTCATCATATCACGAGTTCGTGTGACAAAATTAGATGAATATTTTCGCTGACCCAGCAACCTCGGGCGGTTAGACTGCAATATGAGCGCGTTTTATACTTTTAAATTAATTTTATACTTTCCGTTTGCCTAAAAACGGCGACGTAGACAGATATTTTTGTATACTCGGATTAATTAAAAGTACAGCATACATTTCAAAAGGATCAATGAATAATACACGCAGGCTCAATTAACAAGTTCGTAAGTTTTATGGCTGCACAGCACATACACGTGGAAGGTAAGTAAGAAACACATAAATATAAAAACTTATTGCAATCAACAGTATATTGACCTATCCTTCCTTCGGGTAGTAACAAAAATATTACAGAGAACCTTACATATTACCCTACACAAAAGCAAGCCCGTTCTACATCACTATAACTTCCATTAAAGGGTTACACTGGAGAAATTGTTACAAAAAAGTGCGACTTATTAAATATACCTACAGCACCAGTAGGACCGGTAAATTAGCACATCTAACCTAAATTGATAATTAAACAAACTGGGCCCAAACCATGTTCAGATGAAACTGCTTAAAATACCTATCTAATTATAAAGATTGCCTTAACAAGTTTCCGTGATCAGATTACAGGCGAACGATATAACTCGTTAATTGGAGTACCTGTAATTAGCACAAGCACTCGAGAAGTGGGTACATATTCTGAATGGCGACGAACTTAATAGGCATAATGTGAGTATAAATGGGAAAAGTTAACTCATTTAGTAGCTCCTTCGCGTCCACGAGCCGCGATCTCGACGCTACCAGACGGACCGAATTCTCTACTACTTTACAATCACCACTTTTTAAAAAATTACACCTCTAACGTGACTCGGGTACCAACGCTGAGAAGCAGTCAACGTCGGCCCGTCGCCCTGCTTTCTAATACTGTAATTTCATTTAAATCCACCGTCGGATTAACCCTCGTGCACAACAAGTTTCATACGTAAACAAGTCTGATCAAGCTTTATTGCAAAACGTTTCAGCTGCAAACTAAAAGTGTATAAAGTATTATGAACTGAATTTAACTGTTAACGAGACGGAACTCGAATGACTGATTCGGTACCACTGCGTGAGCTTGATGCAGAAGAAAGATTCGACGACCGGTTGGCGCAGTGGGAGTGTAAGCGACTGCGACGCCGAAGGTTGCGGGTTCGATTCCCGCTCAAGTCAAACATTTATGTGCATGAACATGGATGTTTGTCTTGGTCTGGGTGTTTCTATGTATAATATGTATGTATTTACAAAAAAAAAAAGTATATATGTATGTTTATCCATTGTCTAGTACCCATAGTACAAGCTCTGCTTAGTTTGGGACTAGACGTTGTTGTGTGAATGTGGTAGATTATTTTCATTATATTATATTATATAGAATGAATTAAAAATCTATTTTCAGCGCTTTCTAATACAGTAATTACGTGGTCCAACCTAGAATTAAACTTTACCGCGCAGAACTGATTTCATTCTCAGTAATATTTTCCCGAACCACTTCTCGTTACTAACTTCAAATATTTGTACTCACAACAAAAACGACCCGCGAACTCCTCTATCTCGATTAATTTCCCGTCTATCATATCCACGTACTTGATTTATTGAAACAATGGATGTTGAAATCGTTCAAAACGAAAACAAAACAGTGTATTCAATTGTTAACTATGAACCGCGTTCTCGGTCTGTGTTCTGAATTATAAATAAAACCCAAAATTTCGTTTGGTTTGTTTTATTTATGAGCACGAAATATCTGTCTGGGGAAAGTCGCGATCATTGGACCAGCGTTTTCATTGGACCACCAAGGTATTTCCAAAACTATCCAAGCTAGCAACACCCCAACCAGTCGAAACGAGTCCGTGCTGGCTCAGTTGGACCCCTCTCTAACCTCAGCGACGCTGCGGAACATGGCGAGGAGTTACGTGTGTCATTGTATTTGTAGACGGTCAAAATCTTATTATATGACTCTGAACAATCTGATGTAACTATCATTCTACTCATATTTGTTTGTCTGCACTGGTATTAAATATTAGATAGTTTAATTTTGATTCCATGAGTGTTATTCAATTTTGTCTAATCATGTCCTTGTAAATTTTAGATTTTGTTTTACGAAATTAATACCTTGTTGCTATCAATGGACCAAAAGAGAGTTCCACCGTTGGACTGGTCCAAGCATAGCAACTTTCTATTGTGTTTTTTTTTTACTCACGTACTAACGTAGGCTCCGAGTATTTCGGAGATTATAAAAAAAGCTCTTGAAAAGATGGTAAATTAATAATTTTAGAACGTCGTCATATAAAAGAAATACTTTATTACAATGAAACTAGCATGAACCTCGCTCTAGAATCAGTGAAAAAACATAAGGCTGGTTTAAATTAAGCTTGTAGAATTTATGAAGTCCCGAGAGTAACACTCAAACGAAGGTTACATGGAGTAAACCAAAAAGCCCAAGAAAACGCCAACTATAACTATAGCTTGTTTGGTTGTCGTAAGTGCATGATTGTTGTTTGTCTCTCCTCTTATGCCATTATTTAATCAAATTGATAATTCTAATAAGTTACCTTGATTGGACCTCAGAACAAATTTCTCGAAGTCCATTTACGGCAACCTAGTGGTTCAATGAAGGTGCCCATGGTCCAAAGAAGGTAACAGACAAAGATTTAGTTTTCTTCGTTTATAACAAATAGTATAAGCCCGAATTGTTTGTGCGTTTGATTATTATAAATAAAGGCCCCACGGAATAAAAATAATAAACTGCTTTCATTTTATCACTTATATTTTTTAAGATATGACGTTGTAAAGTTCGGTGGTCCATTCATAGCATCATCATCATCATCATCAGCCTTTAACAGTCCACTGCTGGACTAGGCCTCTCCTTTGAAAGGAGGAATTGGCCTACTATACCACGCTGGCCAAACGGGTTGGTATAGGGTTTGTATCAAGTTTTCCTTCTCTTACAGTGCTGATCTCTGCATAATATGCTCCCTCTGTCGGCTCTTACGACACCCATGGGATGATATGGGGTGGTGACATTCCGTATTCTTAATCCGTCACCACACGGACAGTGACATTCATAGCAACCTTTCCCTAAATTATAAAGCGGCCAAGCGAGTGGACTGTGTGTGCGCACTTGACCCTGCCCAGCGATGAAAATTTAACGAATGAACGCCACAAAAGGAAATTGCAACCGCGGCACAGAGAACGTGTAAACCCTTTACCTTGTGGCAAAAATCCTCGCGCCAGAAAACGCGCAACGTGTTTTATTTATCCACATAATACAAGAAGCGGCCGCTTATAGCGCTTACACCGAAGCGCCGCGCCGCGCCGCAACGCTTGTCACGGGACACTCGCTGTTATCAGTTCCCTTTTCGATAGGACGGAAACAGGCGTGGGTTCTAAAGGCCTCCCACGGCACGTGACGCAACAAATAAAACCCCACTTAATTCACAGATCCGACTGGTAAATTTATGCCGCGCAGTATCTCTTTAATGCCGAGGCCGTGACAACGCGTACATATCAACCTCCTTTCACTCAGAACGAACACGACAAGCCGTCTGTATCAACAATCGATGAGCTCTGCGTGATGCGTCTGTGTTTTGTAACTACCTTGTTTGAATTGAAAATCGCTTAGTGCTACGCATACATATTTATTATATTACTTGAGGACGCCAGCAGTTACGCCTGCAATTTTTTTTAATTTACCCATTTCGGCCGATCCCGTGGGAATTTCGTGAAATCCCTTTCTGCGCCCAATAGTTTCGGCTGTAGCGTGTCTGTCAGTCAGTAAGTAACGCAAGGATTTTATATATTAAGATGAACTACTCTACGAAACCACAACAATCTACGACTAGGAAGCGATGATTATGTCAGGCGCGTCGTCTGCAAAGATGTCTTTAAAAACGTAAATTAGTGCCATAAATTAAACAAGCAGTCCTTATATTTCTTATAACAAGAGATATACAAAAGTTTTCTTTCTATTCCAAAGCCTACAGTCTCTACATAGTTTGAAATATGCTACAAATTTCATCCATTCTTCTACCTGTACAAGCGCTATAATTTTAACGAGGTTAACAACCGCGGCCTGATCAGGTTGTCTTTGTCTAGCTGAGACACATTCAGTCTGAAATTTATGAATAGTGGTACAAAGCTAGATAAATAGAGTAACATTCTGTGAGGTATTTTCTTTTTAGCGAGGCCTGCTGCCGGTTTATAGTCAACCAGCCGTAGACTGATTCATCTACAAATCTACTAGCATACTATTAGAATAAATTATCTTCATTATCATGATAAGTATGGTTTCCTTACTAGTGATAGGGTTACGTTGGCCATGATCTGACCTGAGCGATTTCACAGCGTCAGACGGATCAAGCTTTCCTAGAAGGAACCTATTCACCCGCAACTTGAAAACAATTCAAGGTATTCATGACTTTTGGGACTACGACTATTGCATATTTGCGAGACACAAGATTTAGTTTGCGTCGAGATGCTATACCGTTACCAAGTATTTTCTGATAAGTGAAGATTCTGGTCCAGCATATTATATTTATCTGAAACATACAAGCCAAAGGCATTTTTAAGTGTAGGTACAAGAATCATGACCGAACACCGGAATGAAAAAAGTATTACATGAGCTACGAAACTTTTAAACAACCATTTAATTTGTATTTTTCATTTACGTTTATGGTCCTGGGACATAATTATGTTCCTGTATTCCGTAATATTTTTAATCGTAGCCCATAATACGTACTTTCAAGTGTTGTGCAAAGTAATTACTGCCAAACACAAATCATGCAGGATTATTTGGTTACTTTCGTGGATCAATTTATATTGTAATAGATCTCTATTAGTCTAAGATCCGGTCATCGGTCATCGATTCTGGTGCTCATGTGAGCACCAGAATCGACGACCGATTTCGACACGATTAGATAATTATTATGTGTCATTTAAAATAATAATATATTTACGAAGGTTGCTTCGATGTTCAAACTAAAATGTAAGAATATCTAGATAGTTTCACATATTAATACAAAGTTATTCCACCTACATAAATATATCTTACAGCTAGATTTAACCAACTTAAGTTTTAACATTCCCGAAACTATGTTCACGGGCAAATCGCCAACCTGCTATTAAACAAAACACCGTATACCATTATAAAGTTCCATGCTACTTTTGAATTCTACCAAAGTTAATAATAGAGGAACAAAATGAATAGAGATTCTTGTGAGAGACTTTTTGTATTGACCTCTTTGTGGCAAAGAGTAACGACTCTGTTTGGGGCCAGATTCGTTACCTCAGGCCGCGGCCAGTCCACTTTTAAGATGAATTTTACTTTTCATTTATTTGAAAATTTCTTGAACTTTGTTGGAGAAAACGTCCGATGTTTAAAAGTTTAGGTACCTACAAAAATTGTGTTGGACGTACAATTTGGAGTTTTTTAATAAGAACCCGTTATATTCCGTCCAGTGGACAGTGACAAGAAATGAGGGTACATAACAAATTGAACCAAAAATTGTAAAGATTGTCTGGTAAAATCAACACGTTACTTGGGTCCCAAAAGAAAACAACCAATACATTTATTTTCTAAAACCGTTATCGTTGTTTGTACATATAAAATTCTTGTGTTGCTGACTGACTAACAGACAACGCACAGGCACTGGCATGTATGTTATGGAGACCGTAGGGGTGCACTAAGAAAAGATATCCCAAATTTTCAGTGGATCGGGCTGAAACAGTTGAATTAAAATAAAACTGCGGGCATACCTGCAGTCATCCTCTAGTATTTTATAAATACAAACTGCCATACTCAAATTGACCGGCTTCTTAAATTTGAAACAGACGTTAATTAGGTAGGTACTCAGAGTACTACTAAGAGGTACTTCATAAATATCAACCATTCTTTGAAAAACTAGTTACCGTATAATGCAGATAATAAAACCATTAATTGAGCATTATCCTTTATATAAGACATGGAAGACCTTGAATACAAAAAGGGTAGTATAACTGCCTGGAAAATCTAGATAAATGATTCAAAGACCAAATGTATGACCGGAGCACACGAGGCAAAACACGCAGCTAGGATCCTGCCTCCACAATTTATTATCAAATCATCATATTTGGCAAATCTGTAATTTATTACCTCAAGCTAGTTTTCCTGATATATTGTTAAACTCAGCATATAAGTAGACGGCAGAAATGGAATGTTCTTGAAGTTGTAAACGTTATATTAATAATTTAAAATCAACCATTTGGTTTAGTTTTTGCCAAACCCCTTTGAAGTACTTTACTTCAATGGATAGAATTTAAATGATCATTTATTATTCTATTGTTTATACATCTGCCTGCTTGAACATAGTTAAATATTTATAATACTGTCACTGTTGTTAAAAATTAATTTATAAACTACATTCAATGTCTTTATTATAAATAAAACCACTATATCTACTAGGTAGGGCTGTAAATCCCTTTCCAATTACTTATAACAGGTGTATGGAACACTTAAATCAACTAGAAATACATTGAATCATATCATACAGCTCTAAAGTTCATCATTTCCAATCGCAGAGCGTATTGAGCATTTGAAACGTCCCCATATGTCCGGACGGTAATCTCCGAACATGGAGGCACAGTTTATCCCTCCATATATCTCTGGCCCGTCCGCGGTTCAGACTCATACGCTCCAAGGCAACCTGCCATACTAAATTATCAATTTACCGACAACCCAGCACCTGCCTAAATTGTTGCGTGCCCTTGTACCATTAATTAATAACTGCCGAAACCTGTTAAGCAATACAATCTTCATAATAATGTTCACATGATGCCGGATTGTTTATCATCCGACATTATATCCCTCTGCGGCTGAAGTTACGTCTGCCAGACACCTCAAAATAAATTTTCGATCGCTGTATCGCCAAATTCGCGAGGATCTTCCCGCGCCGCTCAATAGCTTCATGCGCTCGCGTCTCCTGCCCGACAGTACGCTGACGGCAGTCGCAGCATTCACATGTGCCGAGTTACTCGTACAGCAGCGAGGTGTCCGTAATACGTAAGGTCAGTAATATGCGATGTGTCTTGTAGACGTATTGTCAGTAAAATAATTATATTCTCCTACTGTCTTATGGACGTGACGTCAGTAAAATAATTATTTTCTTGAGTGTCTTGCAGACTACTCGTCAGTAAAATAATGATCTTAATCATTATCTTTATATGATCTACATTATGTTTCATTGATATTAGATTGTTGTTCATCTCAGGTCAATCACCACATGATTGACCTTCTAAGAAAAAGAAAGGCTATTGACGACCATAATATACTGGAGTGGCTAGAAGATAACAACGACTCAGTTCAGTGATGTCGACGATGACGTTTCCACAAGCAATTTTTGTCGTATATTGGATATAGCTGGTATAAATGCTTATATGCGTTACGGAGAGTATTAGGCAAATTGAAACGAGCTGATTTTCTTATGTACCTTACTAACTTGCAAGAGAATTAGTGCGGCCAGCTCTAAAAGAACGAGTCTACAATGAAAGGCTGCCTAGAGAGCTATGTTTGACGGTTTTGGGGCAAGACTTATCACCTTCTCCACCACCAAGTGACTCTGGCACATCATCGGCAAGAAAGTTATGCCGCATATGTTGAAGTAAATTGAAGCGCCAAACAAGATTTACATGTTTTGTCTGCACAAAACCAATTTGTTTACAATGCGCCGCTCAAATTTGCACTGATTGCAAGACTAAATTTTGAAACTGAATCAAAAGAAAAATGCTCTGAGGATTTTTTAGTTTTATTTTTTTCTGTTTAGTTTAAAGCCAGAAGAAAGTAATAATAAGTATATTTTTTGTGTTTATTGATTTGTATGATTTTATTAAATTTTAATAACAGCTCTGTCCAAAAATACCTTGATCTCACCTTATGATTCAAAAATAGCACTATATTCTTACATTTGTGTTTTATTCTGTTTTTTTTACGTTAAATATTTAAAGTGCATGTCTATACATAAATACATAATTTGTTTCATTATTGAATTTATAATACCTGCCGCACATTAATTGTATTAAATTTACACGTCTCTTGGACAACTCCTCAGCAGAATATTTACATAAATGGCACCTCAGTTACAGAGGGATATAAGTGCAGGACGGAGTCGTAAATTTGTTATAAGCACTTTTTGATATATTATCTACAATGTGTATCGTACTACCAAAATTTATTATTTGATTTCGTAACACTTTCAGTTTTAATCTATACAGCGTTTTGTATTTAAAACCTCTGCAGCTGACGTCTATAACGGATGGTGTCCAATTTACGTACATAAAAATATCGTTTATTTAAAAGCGAGGCGACGTATGAAAAAATAACAATACATATTTGTTCTGCCTATGAGATCCTAAAAATAGATAGCTACCGTGAATCGTGCTGCGTTTAGGCTGTTAGGTATTAATAGTAGCCCCCACGCCCCCTGGGGTCTCCACCTTGTCGTGGTGGGGAGGCTCAGTAACCGTGGCTTGGACACCCACGGTGAAGCTAACCGGGATCCCGGGAGTGGACACTCCACGTGGGCTTGGGTGAGGCCTGCGTAGGATGCGTCCAAGGGTGCGAGCGCGAAGGACAGTTCTGCCTATCCCTCGCAGTCGGGCGTTGTGGCGGGAGGTGAGGCGTCTCGGTGTTGCGTTGCCGCGCGCCCTACCTCCCGCAACAAAATGAGGGCGCACCATTTGCTGCGTCGCGGTGGGGCCGCAGAGGAAGAGGAGATGCGATGTTGTCAGGTTGCCGTCCTCCCTATCCTCTGCGGCCGCTGGGTTTTAGTGCCTGTGGACGGCGAGCGTTGGGGCTGCTCCCCGTGCGCCAAACGGCTAGGGGGCGGCGTGGTGTCCGCGTAGGTGACGCGAAGACGACGGCGTCCGCCAACACCGACGTAACGAAAGCTGCCATCACTGCGAGCGAACATTTGATTCTATTAGTGCAAACGTCAACAATACTTTCAAACTTTTGGATATATTTTATGTAACTCTTCAAAATTATTTACGCCGTAACTTACAGGCAAAATATAAGGTACCTATATTATCGTTTTTGTAGTGACCATCAATGGTCGTGTATAGACACTGAGATACTAGACAGTGCTTTTATACTTATATAAGTGAGGCGCACGGTACCACTCGCTGGCTTCACCACTGCGTGGTGACCGCAGCCGCGAGAAAGTCTGTAACCAATGTTAAAGTGCATTATGACGCATCGTGGTCTGACCACTTAGGATTAGAAATAAATTGTGACTTGAATGTATTGCGACCTCTCGTGGTACCTATGCGAACTTATTGTAATAAAATACTTTGGAGCGAAAGGGACGCTAACCAAATTGAGTATTATCAGAAAATATGTAATGCGAAATATAAAGAGATGTGTTTTCCTACCAAGTTAAGTGAGTGTTGTGATGGCATGTGTAATGATACTCGTCACCGTTTGATAATAGATAAAATGTACTCAAATATTATTAAAATAATGTGTGAAGCGGCCGTGGAAAGCTTTGGTTATAAAAATATGTTAGAAAGAGATGTGTTGTGGGTTGGAATAGACACGTTCGTGCAGCTCACGAGGAAGCCAGGCTTCAGTTTCAGATTTGGCTGTTACATGGGCGTCCGAGTATTGGACCGGTTTATGACCAAATGATACAGTCCCGTCGTACTTTCAAATCGAAACTGAATTGGTGTCAAAATAACGCGGAGCAAATAAGAATGGATATTCTGGCAGCTCACTACACAAAAAAAGATTTTAAAAGTTTTTGGAAGCATACCAATAGGCTTAATCCACGACCGTGCGTCCCGCTCAACGTCGAAGGTGTCGGTGAGTCACTTAATATTGCTAATATGTTTAGTGAAAGGTTTAGAGTGGTGCCGCCGTCTCGGCCACAGCTCACGGCGCAGGTGCCCCATGCTGATACTTGGAGGTCGAACAGAGAACCACCTTTACGCTTTTCTGCTAAAGAAGTAGCTTTTATTATAAATAAAATGAAAAAGGCAAGTCCCCTGGACATAATGGTATCAGCATTGAGCATTTGCGCCATGCAGGGGCACACCTGCCAAGAGTATTGGCAATGTTCTATACTTTTTGTGTTAGACACTCCTATGTGCCCGAGGATTGTATGAGGACTGTTGTTGTACCAGTGATCAAGAACAAGACGGGAGATCCATCAGATGCATCAAACTACAGGCCGATCTCGTTGGCTACTACTGTGGGTAAGATGCTGGACAGTATGCTTGACATACAATTAAGTAAACATATCCGACTTCATGATGCACAATTTGGATTTAAAGAAGGGCTGTCGACGGAAGCAGCTATTTTGAGTCTCAAGCATGCTGTCCGGTACTACACGGACAGGAAGACGCCCGTATATGGGTGCTTCCTGGACCTATCGAGGGCTTTCGATTTGGTGCCGTATGAGCTTCTCTGGGATAAATTAAAGCGTACAACACTTCCTAGTGAAGTCATTGGTGTTCTTGACTACTGGTATAGCAATCAGAAAAATGTTGTAAGATGGGGGAACGCTATGTCTGAAGAATACAGACTAAGTTGTGGAGTGAGACAAGGTGGTCTGACGTCTCCTAGGCTTTTTAACATGTTTATGAATGAGCTGATTGAGGGGCTTAGCAGTGCAGGCAGTTTGCGGACATTGCTTACGAGATGTGAGGAGTATGCCGTGGCTCATGGGCTAAAGTATAATATACAAAAGAGTGAATTGCTGGTTTTTCTGCCCCTTAACCACAAACTTACCGTGGTACCACCTGTAAGACTCAATGGCGTAGCACTCACTAGAGTCTTAAAATTTAAATACTTGGGTCATTGGGTCACAGAGTATCTTACCGACGACTTGGATGTTGAGAGGGAACGGAGGGCATTGGCTGTCCGAGGAAACATGCTTGCCCGCAGGTTTAAACGATGCGCAAGAAACGTAAAATTAACGTTGTTTCGCGCTTACTGCCAGACGTTTTATACGTGCGCCCTGTGGATGAGCTGTACCCAACGGGCACTCAATGCACTTCGAGTGCAGTACAATAATGCTTTCAGAATGCTGTTGGGGCTGCCAAGATAATGCAGTGCATCCGGCATGTTTATGGAGGCACGCGTAGACGATTATTATGCCATAATGAGAAAACGAGCGGCCTCCATATTACACCGTATGCGGGCGAGCACCAACAGCGTTATGAGAGTATTATCTAATAGACTTGACAGTCCTTTTGTTAAACACTGGGTCAGTCTTCATGTGCACTGACGTATATATGATTTAATTATAATTTTTATACTTAAGTACAGATACATTTTTACTAACATAAGTTATAAGTCCTACTAACATACTATGGATTTATTATCTGAAATAAAATATATTATTATTATTATACTTTATTTCAGGTAATTATTTAATTTATACACATACGTAACATAGGCATTAACAACATTCCTTTTATTTGCTAGCTGCACTTTTCATCGTTCGGTGTAGTCTATAAATTTAAACAACTTTAAAGATTTTAATTCTTTCGAAATATTTTTTTAAAGAGTAACGTCTAATTGCCAGAATATAAACCGGTCTATTGCATGTGGAAATCGACCGCTAGAAGAACTCAAGCAAAATTATTAATTGTGTCACCCACAAATAAGTTTATGGTAGGTACTTCTTCATCACTACATATTGTAAAACAAAGTCTGTCTTCTGTCTGTCTGTCACTATGTATGCTTAAATCTTAAAAACTACGCTACGGATTTTAATGCGTTTTTTTTAAATAGATAGAATGATTCAAGAGGAATGTTTATATGTATAATTGACGCGGGCAAAGCCGCTGGCGACGTCAAATAGACTATAATCTACTCGTTAAGCAGTGAAGCTTACTAAGTATTTCATGAATACTGTTAAGAATAGTTTACACCCAAATAATCAGTCACATAATTTCAGCCGACGGACGTCCACTGCTGATTAGGCCACTTCCAAAGTTTTACATGGATACTCAAATACTGTGGTCGAATTGGTAAGGAGTAAGGAAATATTATGATTGATACTTTGACAGCGTAGATAATAAAAAAATACCTTTAGCTTTTAAAAATTTTTTTTCAGTTCGAAGTCATGGTCAATGTGTACATTTCATCTCTAATACCCATTGCATCGATTTTAAACCGCAATGGGTCTCTTGGGCTTGGTATAACTATCACAGTTCCATGTTTATACAGAACCCAAAAAATCACGTAAAAACGAAATTGTTAATCGCGAATTCTGATTGAGTAGGTAATTGAACATTCATTACTTGCAACCGTTCGATAATTACTTTCATGGGTACACCGACTGCATCCGCGTAGCGTATGATACAGAAAATGATTTGTATTTTCCCAATAACTTTTGATAAACATGAAAGATATCACAGAGTGTGCGTTTGAAGTCTAGCTTTTACTGCATCAATTCAAGCGAGTGTTTGTTTTCTGCATAGAATCGCGTATGATGATTCTCGAGTTGGAAATTGCTCTGTATGATATATGGAAGAAAATTATTATGTTTGAAACTGAAGTACGTGGTTGAATGTAGCACTGTAAGATTAAAATTATTCATTAAGTAACTCTACAATAAAACTACGTAGGTAATTCCATGCGATATCACAGCTTATTGTTGTCCGTAAGATAAAGCCCGATTTGAGAATCGAACGCAGGACTCTGTGCCGTATCCCCCCCGTTGGATCTCCACCTTGTCGTGGTGGGGGGGCTTAGTAACCGTGGTTAGGTCACCCACGGTGAAGCTAAGCGAGATCCAAGGAGTTGACGCTCCGCGTGGGCTTGACGGAGGCCTGCGCAGGATGCGTCCAATGGTGCGGGTGCGAGGGACAGTTCTTCTGTCCCTCGCAGTCGGGCGCGGTCGCGGGCGGAGAGGCGTGTCGGTGTTGCCTTGCCGCGCGGCCTATCTCCCGCGACCAAATGGGGGCGCACCATCGTTGCGTCGCGGTGGGGCCGCAGAGGAAGAGGAGATGCGGTGTTGCGTTGCCGTCCTCCTTATTCTCTGCGGCCGCTGGGTGTTTTGGCGGCGGAGCCTAACACCTTCATCCGGCGCCAAGGGGGTTTTGTTCGGGGCCCGCTTGACCATCTGGCGGGCCAATACCCGTCGGGGGGTAGCGAGGAATGCTTCGGCTATACCCGACCCTCCGACACACGGGTACATGAGGAACACGGGTTGGTTTTTAGTCAGTAAGAGTCTGACAGTCCCCTTCGCCCTTCCCCCCAGGGTGGAGAGACTTCATGAGGATTTTTTCCAACCCGACACCAAAAAGAAAAAAGGACTTTGTGCCGTATACGTACATGCAAAATTATCCCAAGAATATGATATTACAGGTATTATCAAATAAAACCGAACTATAAGCGAGCTGTCAAATTTTATTGAACCAATGTTCAATGAAAATGGGATCGCGAGTCAACCCAAGACTAAACATTTTTTAATTTACTTTCATAGATTTGTCTTTTGAATTTTTAAGTTTTTGAGAATGAAATATACTATAGGCTAACCGTAAAAACCGTAATATTTACCGATGTTAGTGTTTGTATTTATACTATTTTCTTTCAAGGTGATAATATAGCCAAGAGTTTAGTCAAATTTTATAAAAATCTGTTTATCGCACAATAATTTTCAAATTAAATATTTTATATAGTATATTAGATACCATATTTGAATAATTATAAGGATCTCCATAAACTGTAATTATAAAGTATCCCTACAAACAACGCACAACCGCCACGCAGCCTGAACATGCCAACGTTTTTAATGACGATGGTGTAAAGATTGCTATTAAGATTACTCCCATGGGGTGCACGGCACTAATATTCTTATGTCGTCCCAACAAACCACATTAAAGGGTTATAAGTTGAGTTTTGATGGCACAATTTTACTACCGTTGAACAGTATGTTATATGCTTTAACAGATGATAGAAGAGTAACGTGACATTAGTCGACTGTATATTTCATGTATTTTTTTGTTGTTGCGGTGGATAGGTATGTCCTATGTGAGCCTCTCCTTTCATCAGGCTTGAAATCCGGCAGATAGATTTCAAGCCTGGGGGACCAAATAGGATTTATCCATCGTAAAAAATACAAGGAAAATAAAACTTTTATCCGCACCTGGTTAAGGGTTGAATAAATCGACTCATCCGCAGAACTAAGTCCGATCTGCATGGATCGCAATTTTCAGTAGAGGCTGTAGAAGTTCGTGACTTGTGTAACTCTTTATAACTCTTATAACGAGAGACTTAAAATTAAGATTTATTGGTATGTTACTATAACAGCCCAGCGTTATTAAATGCTCTATAGTGTATATTTCTAGTCCTTTTATTGTAAGAGATAGTGGGTTACATATCGACCTAGGACGTTTTATGGCGGAAGAGCGAGAGTCCGTGGTAAACATCGTGCGTTGTTTTGCGGAAACGTTCAATATAAAAGACGTTCTATGTTAACAAAGGTTGATTTTTGTTGGAATTTTTCATTCCTTAAAAATTAATAATAATTTTATATTTCATATTATTCACAAAGGACTCCTTTGTGAATAATATGAAATATAAAATTAAATCCAATGTCATTTTTTTTATAAGAGAGTCTTAAAATAGGTGAAATTAACCTTAGGTGGCAAAGATTAGACTTCTTGCATGCATGAGTATTGTTAATATAATTTTACTAACTAGACACGTCGTGTAATAGTTGGAGTAATTATATTTACCTATTTAAAAATAAATAAACTGTGTACGTATGTATTTATATTTATTTAACTTTACGTATAATTGTATATACTTATTTAAAAGTCATCAATTTGTACGTATATATAGAATAATTAATAGCCAATAAATGACAAATTGTATCACAAAATTCCAACTACGTACCTATCTATATTGGGGCTCGGGCTTACACGAGCAGTCACAAACGTATTTTATAAGGACCTCTTTATCATCACCTAAACCTAAAGATATCCACTGCTGGAAATGGCCTCCCCAAAGGCTCTCCACACAACTGTATTCATGAGCGGCCTGAATTCCACCGCTTCCTGCGATCTTAACCCAATAATATTCATTATAATATTATACACAATGTAAAAAGAGTCATCACCAAGCCGAAGTCTACTGGTTCTACATATCTTGCTACAGTCATACTGAGCAAACCAATACCTCGGAAACGATTTTATTAGTAGACACTTTTTATAAGCCGCTATGTAAAGTACGCGCGTGCAATTCTCGAGATACTTACCTATCCAAGGGCGCATTGGTCATATATTATATAGAACGAATTGGTGCGTAAAATGCATAGACTCTGTTCCTAATTAAAAATAAATATGGTAACTTTGAGCCTTAACATCTCCTGAAGCAGTAATTTCTCAGGTGTAGTGCCGAAGTGAAGAATAATCGTAATGATGAAATGGGATTTAAATTTACATTACGAGTCTTTTTATACCCCGTTTAAAAATAACAACAATCTTACATCGTTTTTATCTAGACATGGGTGCACAATATCTACTAAATAATAGTAAAATACATCTTAATATTAACGAAATTGAAAATCGAGTACTCAAACTCATATCAGTACTTAACTAGGCTATCCCGTCAAATCTTATTAGACTACTAAGCAGAGCTTGGGTTCTATGACAAGAAAGTAGTGGCTGCAACCAGGGTAAAGTTAAGATCATTATAATGACACATTTCAGTACTTAATCCAACTGAATAACTTGTGAGCAGCACAAGTCCAATAGGGCTTTATATTTTTTGAAACACACTTTTCATTGCATCATCTATAAACGGTATTGGCTCCGCCTGCCTGTCTCATCCATACATACATATCTCTTCTATGCAGTCTATCAATAACATAATAATATATGTAACTCAAAAAGGAGTTAAAACAGCTAGAGTGTTAAGGAACATAGTTTGGCATACTTCAATTTTCTCGCATTGCATGTCGCTGTGAGCTTGTAGTAAATGACAGACTACTTAAAAGTATGACTTTGTTTTCTATCATCAGAGCATAATATAATATAACATGTCGGATGAACATGTATGTATTACAAATAAGAGTAAATTAATTCTAGTAACCATAATACAAATTCTGCTTATTTTGGAACCTGATCATGTTGTGTGCATGTGATAGAGTATTTTTATCATTATTTATTAGTAGGAAACAGCATGGGAGTTAGTACTGAAACTAACTGGGGTAAACCTGTGGTCGCACTTCTAACTGCTTGTGCTGTATTAACGATGAATTTGCAAAACTTCATGGATTTCCAAAGAAAATGAACTAGGTTGATTACTGTAGACACCTTCGGTAGACTAAACAGACATGATATTCGGTTTTGAGCTATTACAGATTCCTTTCTTTTCTTTGTCCCGTCATGTTTGTATATAATTTCTTCCCATATATCAAATTCACGACTGGTTCCTTTGTACCAGGAGGCAAAGACGATTTATGCCAGTTTCCTTCATTCGTAACTAAAATATAGAAATTCTCTTGCACAAATATTTTTAACGAACTATTTTTAAGTGTTCCTAGAAACAATAAATTTTAAAATAAATTTAACTAATTTCTAATAAAAAATCTTTATAATTAGAGATTTTTTTAATTGAACAACGTCCTAATTGATTCAACGTTTTGAGTAGCAACGTCCCATCTTAACATTGAACCAACAAATTGTGTCACAGACTCCGGCTAAACCGTCCTTTTTTAATCTCAGACGCTTAAAACTTCAATAATGTTGGAATTTTAACTATCGTGGTCACTATAATTACTTTTTACTGTTTCTACGGGATATATACCACGTACCTTTGTTTTGAGTAACCGATATTTCGGCACTGGGAGTTCTTATATAGGACAAACGAAACGCACCATTTCCTGCCGCATCAAGGAACACATCAGGGCAGTCAAAAACAATGAACCACACAAGTCGGTAATAGCTCAACATCTCCTAGACTCGGGTACGAACCATTGGATTGAGTTACATAACCCTCAGGTGCTGTCGACAGAACGCCACTATATACCTAGAATGGTTAAAGAAGCTATTGAAATTAAAAAGTATAAAAACTTCAATAGAGAAGATGGGTTTCAACTGTCGAATACCTGGCATCCAGTGGTACGTCTATGCAAAACCCGTGAACCACAAAAACTTAAATCACGAGCCGACGTAGTGAGTACAGTGTGTCGCGATCGAGTACATTGTGAAAGTGAAAACGGTGGTAGTGGTTGTGCGCGCAATAAACGAGTAAGAAAGCGGGTAGACCGGTTCACTTGTTTATAACATTCATCCACCCGCAATACTTCAGTATATCCGTGAACATGGCGCTTGCAACAGTGCCGAAATATCGGTTACTCAAAACAAAGGTACGTGGTATATATCCCGTAGAAACAGTAAAAATTAATTCAATAATGATCGTAAAAAACGTCTTAATATACCATAAGGCCTCTATTTTTTGTTGCTCAATATTGCATAAAAATCGATTACTCTGTGAATATTAATTACGGTAATCGTCTTTTTGCGCCAGAGTTGCGTTTCTGAACAACTACATCGAAAAACATTCTAAATAATCATCGATCGCTGTTAACTATGAACTGAGTTAAAAAGTAATAAATATAATAATTTGTGTTAATTTAGGAACTTAAAGTTGTATATAGTGAAGTAATACTTGTAAAACATCGTCACTTACCAGAATTGATATCTTGATTTGGAAACGCGGTATGCAAGTTTGAAAACGCCGAACTAAGATCAGGCTCTTCTGCATCTACTTGAATCATATTTAGTATTTTGCGTGATCCTGATTTCATTACAAGTATCCCTTTTTATGTAAAATACTGAATAAATTTAATTTTATGAAATATCATGTAAATTAAGCATAGAACACTAAAATACCCCAGTTTTCTTCTTCTTCCAATGAACATCGGCCGAACTGATGATCGATCGCGGCGCTCGCACCACCCGTATTCCCCGTGCCCCGTCCCATGTATACGTCGTGCGTTGTTGCGCGGAACAAATATCAGATGAAACGTTATTCGATTCTATATCTCCGAAAGCAAATAAGATTCGAAAATTCTAAAAACACATTTTTGTAGAGTTTGTATTCCTTATCCCATTCAGCTATTTAACGTGATTTTGGTCTATGTTCACTTGGAACTCTATTCTACGGATAGGTCGAAATACACCAAAACGGGCGCGTCGAAAGGGCGACATCCGCGGGGCGAGCGGTGCCGAGACCACATACCACGCGGAGAAAACCGTGGACGGACACTCTTCAGTAAGTAAATAAGAGCTAATAAATTACTTTGAGTTACCGTCAATGTCGGTCGCTTTGACGTTAACAAATAAAACAAATAGGTTATTTATTATTCGATTAACAAAAGCGCCACAATTATAGTAGATAATAATAAAATTCAGTGTTCACAACTGCCGTTGGCTGCTCATGATATTTCTTTAATATTGGACACTTTAAACTTTATTATTCAAATTATTTTCATTGAAAATAATATAATTTTGTTTATTGCTCCCAGGACAATGATTATTTAAAATATTACGTAGCCATTTCTGTACAGTTATGATGTACGTTATAGGATGACTCAAAATTCAAGAGTTATAAACCTTTTAAATTGGCTACTTGTTTTCAAATAAGGTCTATGCTAAACTGTTGTAAAATGGATATAGCTATGATATATCGACTGCACGGATGGCCTAGTGGTTTAAGAGGCCGACTCGCCGCTAGACATTGCGACGAAGTGTTGTGGGTTCGATCCCCACACGAGACAACAATTTGTGTGATTCATAAATTGTTGTTTCGAGTCTGGGTGTTCATTGTATCCGTTAGTTGTATGTTTGTAAAGTCCCCCGCGACACAGGATTTAGTCCTAATGCGGGAGTTGTATTAATAAAACAAAAAATATATAGGTATAAACATCTGAAATCCCACAAGCAATATACCTTCCTATTTGACTAACCAAGTGGATATATTTTATCCTCGCTTTCAGCCCTGAATTTGAAATGTCGCGCTTTTCTGCATAGGCCTCTTCTTAATATGAGAAGGGTCAGGTCATGGTCCAACACTTTGTCATAGTGCGCATTGCTATAACCTTCACTTGTCTTTCGAGAATATTATGGAGAATTCTCAAGCATGGAGGTTATCTCACAGTAGATATTTCTAATAATAACTAACAATTAAATACGCACACACGTTCAAACGCTTCTACAATGACGTATCTAAAATGATAAGTCAATTCGATCAGCTACGGTCTTAGTTTAAATACTAGGCCAATATAATAAACAAAAAAAAACCTTTATTTCAGGTCACATAATCCATACAAGGGACAGGGTTACATTCAAACCAATTTAATGTTCTTGGACGTACATTTTTTTTTCTTTTTTTATAAAAAAAAAACCCTGTCAAATTGACTTCACGCTGCCTGGTGGTAAGCTGACAGTGAAGTCCTATTGGGAAGGCCACCATCCCCAATTGCTGGTTAAGCAATGAGACATGACGGCCCTCACTTTGACGGCCTTGAGAGATGCTTTTTCACGCCCTGCTTAAAGGACCCAGGATCAAGGAAGGAAGGAAACACGTGAGCTGGCAGTGAGTTCCACATCTTTATGGTACGGCAAAGATAAGATGTACCGAACCTTTTCGTACGTGACAGTATCTGATCTACCGTATAAGGGTGGCACCTTAACCCGGCACGTGTTGTTCGGGATAAGAAAGGAGAGGGTGAGATGAGTTGAAAGAGTTCTTCTGAACACTCACCGTGATACAATCGGTAAAAGACAGCCATTGAGGCTATGTCCCTGCGTAATTGCAGAGATTCAAGGGTCTTAGTAACCTCAAGGTCACCTATGATGCGGACAGCACGCTGCTGCAACCTATCAAGGGCATCTAGCAGGTACTGAGTGGAGCCATTCCAGAGATGAGAGCAGTATTCCACGCAGGGGCGAACCTGAGTCTTGTATAATAGACTCAGCTGCTCCGGCGTGAAAAAACAGTTGAACAACTTCCCGCCAGACCACCATAAAGGCGAGAATCACTCAGCAAGACATCGTCGCTTCCAGTGCTACCTTAAATGCACATTGACACTCGTATACAAAACCAGTTTCTAGTGTGCCTCGAATCTGTGAGCTAGCCAGGGGATTTTTTTTCAAACTGGTACACCGCCGAATTGTTTGATTGTAGACACAAAAATCACAAAATAGCTTAACAAAAAATGTTTAAAGAGGGTAAAATACACTGTGGTGGAATCTTTTTAGCAACACAGAGTATCTATTGAAATTCGTACAGATTACAACAACTGCTCCTTTTGAAATGAACTACTAAACGTAGTTAGAATAATCTGCCTATAATCTTTTTACCTGTTTAGGGATACACACGTGAATAAATTTCTGTATAATTAAGCTTTTACATCTGTACTTTGGTGTGGAGAGGACCCTATAATCCCCATAGTAATTTATCTTGATCTATTTATAGTGAAAGTGAGAGGTTAGTTGGGGCAACACCGGACTGACATAGAGGCGTCCTCTGGAGAAATCATGGTCTCTCTTGAGTAGTTTACACACCTCGATTCGATTGGTGACCCGTTTTATATTGGTGTAGATAGAATTTGTATGAGATTCCGTAGCCTATGTATGTACCTCATCAATGTGGTATGTTATGGAGAGCTGTAGATGAAACTAACAAAGAATATTGACTGAAAGAACCGAGACTAGTAAGAACAGTCACAACGATGCTAGCAAAGTACTTGTATATGAGACAGCATTTATGTAAACCACATTTTTAAGAACACAGTTCTTAAAATATAGTACAAATATGGAACAATACATTCAAAATAGCAAACATTTTACCCTACAGATATCTTGGTTACATCTAAATCTCCCTGAAGTGCAGGGTTGCCTTTCTAATCTAATCAGATTTGGGATTATTTGCCTCAAACCATTGAAACAGCACAAACCACAGGGTAGTTAGATAAGATTACTCTTCTAGATATTTACGAGTACTCGAGACGCGAACTAATATGACTTTTGTGACCGGTCACCTGTTTATAAAACAAACAATGACAAACGCGCTTGACTTACTTGATAAATAATATATATTCTTATCGTCGCTACTTTGGCTTTATCTGAATAACAATTTGTAGAAATTGTAAATAGCTCTGCAGAGCTTGCCTGCACCGTTAAATATAGCACCAAGTGTCCAAAGTTGGATCCACACACGAGACAAGAGATTGTGCTGCCTGGGTGACCTTTGTCTCTGTGATTGATTTCATGTAAAGCCTCCTATGTAGGTTGGTTTCTAACACGAGAGTTATATCTTTTTTAAAGAAAAAGAAACGTTTATGATCGTATAATAGACTTCTGTACCTAAAAATCGCTAAAATCGATTGCTAATATAATCGCGAAAAAGGTAATATCGATTGTTTATAATTGTCCTCCAAACTGAAATAATAAGACCTGTGTCAAGATTAGAGAAACAACACAAATTGAAACAGCGGTCAAAAGACAAGCCTGGGCAACTTCAACTGTATCATAATACAATTGTTTGCTCCATGTGGGGATTAAAATCCAAATAGGTACAGACTTTGTAAGCGCTGAGGTAAACTAAGCCATTGAGCCGGATGCTATCGAGAAATTGAAAGCTATTGTATGAAACTTTATGCCTCTAATATAAAAGTTTATAAAAAATCTTTGAACGTATCTGTTCACACGCCCATTCTCAAGGATATTAACTTATTAAGATTTTTGTAGACTTTTTGATTAATTTGCAGTGTGCTCACGCCTTTTACCCGTCGGGGTAGGCAGAGGCAACGGAACGCCCTTGCTTCTATCCTTACAAACCTCACGCGCTTCCTCTACATTCATTACTCTTTTTATAAATGCTAGCCGGTTCCGGGTGCTTTGGACCTTTCCGTTTTTCAGAACGTCACCAATTTGGGCGAGGAATGTCTTACGAGGTCGGCCGCGACCGTCTTGCCCATACACGTTTGCCTTAAAATTATATTTGATGCGTCATTCTTTCTTCACTCACTCGCTCCACGTGTCAAAATTTGCAGTGTGTGAGTCAAAATTGCACTTGCAAACTGAGTTACAACCATCGCTTATCACTTTACGCTTTTATACATATTACAACGTTATTCATACGTATATGCAAAATTACTTGTCCTGAACTCCTGATTGACTTATCATCGGATAATCCAGACCACTCAAGACAGGAACATGAAATTTGGATAGGCACCCACTTCTATAATATACGTAGCATTCCGCCGTAAGGGGGACTAAATATGGTTTGAATGTTTATTTGGAAATCCGCTGACTGTGCTGCAGCTTGCACTTTGAAATGTAGGCAACAGCAGCTAGTATTACATTGCCAAAAAGAAACAACTCAAACAAAAATCTGCCATTGGAGTACCAAACGAGTAATCGCCACTGTTCTATGGTGAATATTCCATTCACATATACAAAGCGCTTTCCTTCATCCTCTCTCATGCGTACTATCAAGGTATGGAATTCTGTTTCCTAATGAGCACAATCCGGATGTTTGCAAGTAGCGGCTGAAACTGAATTGGTTCCTCCTGGGCAAAGTTTCTCCATCGCAAGCTGTGTCATTGGCGGCCTTACGATTAGGCTAGATTATGGCCAATCGTTAACCTGTCACCAACATTAATACATATTTATGTTAAATGTGACTCTGTCTCGTATCGCTAGAATGCTCGCCAAAACGCTCAGTAGAATGCTCGCGTTTTTCTGTGATGTAACTATAATAAGGAATATTAAAGTTAAACTGAAACATAATAATAAATACTAAAGTTAAACAAAAAATATGTTAAACTGAAGACGCTTGAATATGTGAAAGCTTTGATTACGTATTCCTTAGAAGCTAAAGTGTATTGGCACGCGGGTGTACTGTCACATTTAGAATATTAAAGCCGTAAATAGACAGTTTGCCGAGAAAACAAAACATTACCGGTTTTGTACTATTTCTGTGTATTTTAGTAAGAATGTGTGGCAGCGCCATCTACCTTCCAATCGATAACTAATTACATCGACGTCAATCGTTCCACGCTTGCTCGTCCAATGCGAGCGATCCTTTTGTCTCCTTCGCTCCGCTCCCAAGGCACGCCTACAAATCAGTCTAGAAAGAACGACTCGGCTGACGGGTGTGTATAGCATACGCGTCCCGCAACAAAACCGCACCGCTATATTTTTTACCGCTCCCGGGATATAACGAGAACTAAACCACGCGCGAGTGTAGTGGAGTGATTCAACGCAGCTTCAGGATTCTCGAAGACACCGGGAGGCTGCCATTTGAGAACAAGAAGACTGATGTGCAAGGTAGGTGTGCCCTCATCCTTCCGCATCCTATAATTCCTCCTATCCCACACACTTTTCCTCCCTTTCGTTTCCTAGTCGATAAGAACCCAAATCCTTACAGTCCACTTTTCCCAAATCGCCTAGGAATATTCGGTTCGCCGAAACATTCTTTGATCCATACGAGTCGGATTCATTTACGTTTTATACGTAACACCTCGTTATATCTCTATACCTAGGCAGTTATAGCACCTAGCTATACTTCTAGTCCATTTACATAACCGTCACATGGTTATTTCCACACGCATCAGTAGGTAATATACTTTTATGTAGCTAACTACTTACCCAATTATTATTTCTGGAACTACCATAGTTGTCTTGTAAATCTCATATTTCAAGCACCTTTTAATTCCACCGCCTTAAACTGTTGCCTACTTAGGTAAAATAATAGGTACTTTAGGTATTCTTATTTTGTTTCGGTCTCATTAGCTTATACTTAAGCATGTCACAACAAAAGAAGCCACGCGTGTCGGAAGACAGCGAGTTGACAATCTTAGAAGCAAAACGCAATATTTTATTTGAGCGTATTCAAAACATTTACGAGCGCTCAAAGACCGCCGCCGCTTCTGATAGTAATAGGAAGTCATTTCTCAGTTATTGTGTGACAGTAGATAGTATTCGAACAGATTTTCATAAGTTGTTAGACGATTATAACGCAAGATTGCTTTCTACTAATCCTGATGAAAAACCAAATTATCAGGCGTACACCTCATTCGAAAATCTTTATTGTATCATTAAGCGAATACAATCACAATTAGAGGGTAAATATTCGGCACAGCCCGTTTCAGCGGCTCGCACGCCGAGATTACCGCCAATCGAGATTATGTCGTTTGACGGAGATATACGAAATTGGCCGTTATTCTATGCGAGTTTTAAGTCCACAGTGCACGATAATGGTTCTCTGACAGATAGGTAAACTGTCACCGAAGGCCCAGTCCGTATTTGCAGGTGTCACACCCAGTGGTGAGAACTATCAGGTCATATTTCAGTCACTACTTGATAGATATCAAGACACTCGCGTCCTAGCGTCTACCTACTTTGACCAAGCTTTAAATATTAAACTGTCCGGTGCCGCGTCTGTCGCGAATTTCCAGCTATTTATAGATAACTTTGTTACCGTGGTTAATTCTCTTAGGAACTTAAAATTAGAAGATCTTTCCGAATTTATGTTGCTTCAACTCGCTTTAAAAAAGTTTGACACTGAAACAATACGCGCATTCGAAATGACGGAACGCAATAATAAAATACCTACACTAGATAGTTTTATTTCGTTCATCAAAGATCAGTGTCGAATATTTCATAATACGCAGTCTAGTTCATCTAGCGCGTCTAATACTAACAACAGCAAACAAAGGTCGAATAAAGCGTGAAATAGTAATAATAACTCGGTCCCTACTCCGCAATCTTACGTAACATGCTCGGAATCTAATAATAATAATTCACAGAAATGTCTGTGCCGTGATATAGTGCACGACCATTTCTACAAGTGTCCCGCCTTTAATGGTTTAAATCCGACTGCTCGTTTCAAGTGTGTAAAAGATAACAAAGCATGCATTAATTGCTTAAGTATAAAGCATAAAACGAGTGATTGTTCTAGTAAGACGAGATGTCGTTCATGTAATCAGCGACACCACTCATTGTTGCACTTAGATAAAGGTAGTCCGTTGTCAAGCCAAGCCGCTAACCTTGACACACTTACGTCGCAAGTGCAGGCCACGATAACTGCGCCTCCCACGACTCAGAATGAAATATCGTTGTGTACGATATCCATCGCGCGGGCGACGCGCACGCGCGGACGGCCCTCGCGCATCTATAATGATCCGCGCGGGGCCAAGCTGCAGTGTATGGCGTCCAAGACGGTACTGTTAGCGACAGCGCAAGTTATCGTTTATGATATTAATGGATCGCCGCACGTGGTACGTTGTCTACTCGATAGCCCATCTCAGAGCAATTTCATAACTTTTGAGTGTTGCAAACGCCTCGGATTGTGGAATAACTTTAAAAATACTAACTCAGTAGTCAAAGGGATCGGCGGTTCAGAAAAACATTGCAAGGGTTCCGTAGATGTTAAAATACATTCGCGTTTTGATAGGGATATTAATTTTAACATTTTTTCGCTTATCGTGGAACGTATCACGGACGCATTGCCGAACGCTAATGTAGACGTAGCATCACTCACTCACCTCAAGTCATTGCCGCTGGCAGACGCGGAGTTTGCGAGTCCGGCAGACATTGATCTTTTGATTTTAAACTTTCGCGATTTGTATACATCATACAATATTATTTAGCGGGTCTTAGTCGCGATAATGTATTTATTTCAAGGCATAAATACCTCTGTTATTCTCCTACGTTTCTACCGGCTTGCAACGGTTGTGGTCGCGGAGGGACTGATGTCAGCTCAGCGCCGTCCTTGTGAAGCGCGGGTTTCGGCAGCTACCCTCACTTGTTTTGAATTTTTGATATTTTTAGTTCTATCCGCACTGTCGGTACTTTGACACACTACACTTATGACGTCTACACACTGATGAGTTGTGTTACTGTGGCGTTGTTTGCATTTGTTGATAACTGGGTTCCAAGTGGTCGATAGGATAGTCTGTATCCGTCCTCCCGGTTGAAATTTCTATGTTTTTTGATTTCAACCGCTTCACGTACTATCCTGGAGTAATAGTGGCGATCGGTGGATAAGACTCGTGGTTGATGTAATTCTATCCAGTGGTTTGGTCCAGATTCCAGCAAATGCTCAGCTATGGCAGATTTATTAATTTGTCGATTTTTGACAGCTGTGATATGTTCTTTGACCCTTTCAGCGATCGTTCGTTTGGTCTGTCCGATATAGGAACTACCACAACTGCAATCGACCTTGTAGACGCCTGGTGTTTGTAGAGGAATTACGTCCTTTGGGGTACGCAGATTGTGTGCTACCTTGGAGAGGGGACTATATACAGTCTTGATGGAGTATTTCTGTAGTGCTGTTCCAACTTTGTCCGTCACTCCCTTGATATAAGGCATGTAAGCCGGCACTCTGCTTACTTCAGGTTTGCGGTCCTTCCTCTTCCGACGGGGTATCTCTTTTTTGTATCCGTTGCGCCTTAGTACCTCCTGAACATGTGACAATTCACTGTTTAAGTGTTCAGGGTCACAGAGGTCATAGGCTCTGTTCACTAACGAGGTCGCTACGGATTCAAAATGTCGCGGGTGATGATGCGAGCAGGCGTTGAGATACCTGTCGGTGTGTGTCGGTTTTCTGTATACAGTGTGTCCAAGTGTACCATTAGCTCTCACCGTCACTTTGACGTCGAGAAAGGGTAGCGATCCGTCTACCTCCATTTCAAATGTAAACCGGATGTTCGGATGTATGGAGTTCAATTTGTCTGCGAATCGTTCTATGTCTTGCTTGTTGCCCTTCATGATGCAGAATACATCGTCGACATACCTCTTCCATAGCTTTACATTTGATGCCTGCATGTCTATGGATTCTTCGAAATGTTCCATCCAGATATTGGCCATCACCGGTGCTACTGGGCTACCCATTGCCACTCCGTCGATCTGGAGGTAATGTTGTCCACGATATATAAAGTAGTTGCCCTCTAAGCAATTCTTCAATAGAACGGCGTATTTGTTAGAGCGCTGAGCTGACATCAGTCCCTCCGCGACCACAACCGTTGCAAGCCGGTAGAAACGTAGGAGAATAACAGAGGTATTTATGCCTTGAAATAAATACATTATCGCGACTAAGACCCGCTAAATAATATTGTATGATTGATCTTTTGATCGGAGCTTCAATATTTCCGCACTTGCTTCTAACTAAAATAGTACGTAGTGAGCGATATGATCTACCGCCCGCTATTGAGACGGTATTTGGGTATGTGATTATGGGTACCGTACCTACGTTACATACTTCTCATTATATTACGTCTTGTTGTTGTTCTGTTCTTCAAGAAATCAAGGTGGGTGCTAAAACTGTGTGTAAGATAAAGGACTAATTAGCTATGCTATGCTACGCTATGCTATGCTACGCTATGTTATGCTATGCTACGCTATGCTACGCCATGCTATGCTATGCCATGCTATGCTATGCTACGCTATGCTACGCTACGCTACGCTATGCTACGCTACGCAACGCTATGCTACGCTACGCTACGCTATGCTACGCTATGCTACGCTACGCTACGCTACGCTACGCTATGCTACGCTACGCTACGCTATGCTACGCTATGCTACGCGATGCTACGCTACGCTACACTATACTATACTACACTTCCGCTTTGTATATGGATGACATTGCCTGTAGTGTCATACCCGCTCCGCTAGCAATTTCGCTTTGTGAAGAGCTCATTCAGCTTTTCAAGCGAGGCCAGTTTGATCTTGTCAAATGGACAAGCAACTCTAAGGAGGTTCTCGCACGCATACCAGAGTGTCATAAAGCTTCTCCAGACATTGAGTTGGAGAAGTCTGTACCGCATAAAGTTCTCGGTTTACGCTGGGACAAATCCTGTGATAGTTTTCGGTTTGACGTCTCACCGCCAGATGATAAGTCCATCAAACGCACTATGCTGTGCACAGTGGCTCGACTATGGGACATAATGGGTTTTGTGGCTCCCACAATTTTGTACGCCAAGCTCTTGATCAAGGAACTTTGGCTATCAAAGTGTGAGTGGGATGAAACACCCCCTGACCATATTGTCGCCGCTTGGGGCCAGTTTTGTATTGAGCTTACCGCGCTCAATCAAATTACTATTCCGCGTCATCTTGGGTTGGTAGATGGATGTACCATCAACTTAATAGGTTTCGCTGACGCCAGCGAGCGTGCTTACGGCGGAGTCGTATATCTGCAATTTTGCATTGGTTCTAACTGCTCGGTGCAGTTAGTTTATGCCAAGCTAAAGCTTGGCTATGTATTTTTACATGATTAACAACGCGCGCTACGCATATTGAAGTTGCGACAGATTTAAGCACGGTGTCATTCCTTGCAGCCCTTAAACGATTTCTCTCACGGCGCGGCCCTATACAGTGTTTGTATACGGATAACGGCACTTGTTTCGTGGGCGCAAGCTCTTATTTACGCGACCTCTATAAGTTTCTCAGAGAAGAATATCGTACTCGTCTTCAGGAAGAACTTTCCATAGATCATATTGACTGGAAGTTTATTCCACCAGCATCACCACATTTCGGTGGATGTTGGGAAAGCATGGTCAAAGTAATTAAAACGCATCTCTTCAAAGTTATAGGTCAACAGATCCTCTCTTACGAAGAGCTTTTAACTGTCCTTGCACAAGTCGAGGCACTGATCAACTCGCGTCCGCTCACGGCATTGAGTAGTGACCCAGCAGAACCATCCGCGTTAAGCCCTGCACATGATCTGAATACAGTGCCATTATCGTCATTTCCGGCTCCTGAAGCAGACTCTTCAAGCTTGCTCCAGAGACATACTCTGCTGGATAAACTCGTGCAGTCGTTCTGGCAGCGCTGGCGTGCGGAATATCTACACCAGCTTCAGGCTAGATCCAAGTGGAATAGTCCTGCATTCCCTATATAGGAGGGTACGTTGGTCGACATAATACATGATAATGCTCCGCCACTTTCATGGCCGTTAGCCATCGTAGAGAAACTGCATACTTCCAAGGACGGTACAACCCGCGTTGTTACCGTGAAAACCGCGAAGGGGAGCTACGTGCGCCCTGTTATACGTCTCTGTCCGCTTCCAACTCAGTGAGATCTAGCTTGAAGTTGGATCTACCTCTTAGTTAATTATTTAGTTAGTAGTTTTCGCTAATATTGCGTTTGTAATTTTCGCTAAAGTTCATTTAGATTAATTTTATTATCATATCGCTGTCTTAGCCTATTGATGGGTTATGCGGTAGTACACCCAAAATAGCTAAGTTCAAGTCTATTTTTTTTAAAGGCAACCCTTTAGGGCCGGGGGGATATGGTAGCGCCATCTACCTTCCTATCGATAACTAATTACATCGACGTCAATCATTCCACGCTTGCTCGTCCAATGCGAGCGATCCTTTTGTCTCCTTCTCTCCGCTCCCAAGGCACGCCTACAAAACAGTCTAGAAAGAACGACTCGGCTGACGGTTGAGTATAGCATACGCGTCCCGCAACAAAACCGCACCGCTATATTTTTTACCGCTCCCGGGATATAACGAGAACTAAACCACGCGCGAGTGTAGTGGAGTGATTCAACGCAGCTTCAGGATTCTCGAAGACACCGGGAGGCTGCCATTTGAGAAGAAGAAGACTGATGTGCAAGGTAGGTGTGCCCTCATCCTTCCGCATCCTATAATTCCTCCTACCCCACACACTTTTCCTCCCTTTCGTTTCGTAGTCGATAAGAACCCAAATCCTTACAGTCCACTTTTCCCAAATCGCCTAGGAATATTCGGTTCGCCGAAACAATGTGTAAGTACATAAATTTTACTACATAACGATACTAGAAAAGTTTTTCTTCCCGGTACCGCGGAAATTTTAGGAAATCCCTTCTTAGTGCACCCATATAGTCCCTAAAGATTGTTTATCATCCGACATTATTTAAGTGCAGGAAATAGTCGTCAATTTGGTACAAGCACTTTTTGATATAATGTACGATGTGTATAATATCCCAAAATGTATTATTTGATATCGTAACACTTTCTATTTTAATCTATGCAGCTATATGTATTTTAAACTTCTGCAGCTGACGTCTATACCGGATGGTGTCGAATTTACGTACATATAAATATTGTTTATTTAAAAGCGAGGCGACGTATGAAAAAATAACAATACATATTTGTTCTGCCTATGAGATCCTAAAAATAGATAGCTATACCGGGAATCGTACTTCGTTTAGGCTGTTAGGTATTAATAATACAAATTCTAGTGACATGAATTTATCTGTATAAAATTTCTAATCTGCGTGCCAGTAAAGCCAGGATCAAACCAACGCGTTCAGCTTGCGTCCGCGGTGGCGTGCGCGGTGGCGATCAGATGTTGTGTACGAACTTATAGCGCGGTGTTCACATCTACGCGTCCTCGGATTGCATGCGGCGTCCGCTGCAGCGTCTGCACGCGGCGGTGGCGATCAGATCGCGCTTGTTGCGTTAGGACGCTGCACGCAGCTATTATTTGTTGAGGAAACTGTGTTTTTGTAGATTTTAAGTATGGTGGAAACGGAAGCAATTATAAATTAATTCCACAAATACCCCTTGTTGTATGATACGTCTCATTCTGATAAGGCGTTATCGAATGATGGTAGGTATTTAATTCACTGGCACTGTATATAATACCCACCTCAAGTTCACTTCTTGTTCCTCTTCGTCTTCAATAATAGCAGACAGAAGTAAAACTTCTTCAATTTCACTATCTGTATCAGACAGCACTTTAGTGACGCGACTACAACCTGGTGAACGCCTGAACGAACGCGACAGTGTGCACAACTTTTGCACGCGCAATAATCGCCACCGCGCACGCCATCGCGGACGCTAGCTGAACGCGTTGGTTTGATCCTGGCTTTAGATATGTTTGTGTTATATAAAAAAAGTCAGCGCTACGACAGGAACAGTTTAAAAGTCACTTAACAACATGGCACATAAACATACTATGTTATGTTACAAATGTGATCATTTAATATCGCTGTCCTTCTCTCGCACCTAGTGAACTCGAAAGCTGCCATAACTGCGAGATTTATGGCACGAGATGCGCAAATGAAAATATTTGGAGCGAAAATTTGATTCTACTAGTGCAAACGTCAACAATTCTTTCAAACTTTTGGATATATTTTATATAAATATTCAAAATTATTTACGCCGAAACTTACAGTCAAAATAAATTATACCTATATTATCTTTCATTTAGGGTAATTATGTAACTGAAATACTTAAGGCAGCGATAGCCGAGTGGAGATACCAACAGACTGCCATGCATAGGGTATCGGGTTCGAATCCACGGCGCGCACCAATCACTACTCGGAGTTATGTGCATATTGAATTGTTAATTATCGCTTGTCCCGTGCTTCGGAGAGCACGTTAAGCCGTCGGTCCCGGTTGTCATGATGATCTTTGTCAGTCGTGACAGGGCGTCAGTACCTTCTAAATAAACTGACACTAGTCTAAACCATGGAATATCGCTATCCCTTCGGGTTGCAGAGGTCAGTCAGTCAGGCAGTCGCTCTGCGGAAAAGCTAATATTCAGCCAAATCCGGTTAGACTAGTAAGCGGACCCCAGATTAAAACTGGGATAACGCTACGAGGATGATGTTGATGTAACTGAAATACTTAAGTATTTAAGTTACATAAATAATAACAGCATTTTTGTATATTAGCAAGCCACACTATTTAAAGGCTTTCGTAGTTTTTCAGAAAAAGTATTAACTTAAAGAGTAAAATCTGATTGTCAGAATATAAACCTGTTTAGTTCGTCTGGAACGAACGAAGAACGTTAAAATCTAATTGTCAGAATATAAACCTGTTTAGTTCGTCTGGAACGAACGAAGAACGTTAAAATAACTCAAGCAAAGTATTTATTGTGCCACCTACAAATACAAGTTAGTGGTAGGTACCTTTTAGACTATAATCAACTAGTTAGGTAGTGAAACCTAATTAGCTACATACAGTATTTATTATAATCACTTCATGGATACTGCTTAGAATAGTCTCACTCAAATAATCAGCGTCATAATTTCAAGCGATGGACGTCCACTGCTAAACAGGCCACTCCTAACTTTTGCATAGATATTCAAATACTATGGTTGAATTGGTAGGAGTAAGGGAAGATTATGATTGTTGCTTATGCCTTGTCAAGATAGATAATCCAAAAAAAACCCCTAGCATTTATGTGTAAAAAGGCATTAACGGGTAAGAGAGATACCCATTGGCTTTTCAAAAGTTTATCATACAGTTCGTTGTGATGGTCAAAATGTCATTTCATCTCTAATACCTATAGCATTGAAGATAAATCGCGATGGGTCCATCGGACATAGCAAAACTATAACAGTTTCGTATCTGAACTGAACCCAAAAATCACGTAGAAACGAAATTGTTAATCGCGAATTCTAATTGATTAGGTAATTGAACATTCATTACTTTCAACCGTTCGCTTTTACTTTCACGGGTACACCGACTGCATCCGCGTAGCGTATGATACAGAAAATGATTTGTATTATCCCAATAACTTTTGATAAACATGAAAGATATCACAGAGTGTATGTTTTAAGTCTAACTTTTACTGCATCCATTCAAGCGAGTGTTTGTTTTCTGCATAGAATCGCGTATGATGGTTCTCGAGTTGGAAATTGCTCTGTATGGATATATGGAAGAAAATTATTATGTTTGAAACTGAAGTACGTGGTTGAATGAAGGAAGATTTAAAATTATTATTTAAGTAACTCTGCAATAATATTACGTAATTCCATGCGATATCACAGCTTATGGTTGTCCGTTAGACAATTCCCGATTTAAGAACCCAGGACTTTGTGATGTATACGTTCATACAAACTTATCCAAAGTGTATAATATTACAGGTATTATTAGATAAAACCGAACTATAAGCAAGCTGTTACATTTTATTGAACCAATGATCAATAAAAATGGGATCTCGAGTCCACCCAAGACTAAACAAAATTTATGTGTCCGACTCCGGAGTCTATAAAGCAATGTAGGAACAGTTTAATAGAGATTTACCCAGCAAAAGCTTTTTAAAATGTACTTTCTTTGACATACTCTTGTGATTTTCTATGTTTTTCGAGACTGAAACATGCGATAGGCCTCTCGTAGTGTAATCAATTTGTCGGTGTTATTATTTATACCCTTAACCTATTGTCTTTCATGATAATAATATAGCCAAGAGTTTTGCTAGATTTGATGAAATTCAGTATGTATCGTTTGCAACAGGAAGTGTGTTTGCAAGGTAAAAGTGCTAAGTTTAGCGCTTTTACCTTACAAACGTTACATACAAAGAAACACACTAAAGTACTGTAAATGTATTATATTACTATAGATATATAATTATAAGATGCTTTAATATTAAAGGTTCTCCGTAAACTGTAATTATATAGTGTCCCTACAAACAACGCACAACCACCATACCGCCTGATGTTCAGGCCAACGTTTTTAATGACGATGGTGTAAAGATTGTTATTAAGATTACTCCCATGCCCATGGGGTGCACGGCACTAATATCCTCGTGTCGTCCCAACAAACCACATTAACGGATTATAAGTTGAGTTTTGATGACACGGTTTTACCGTCACAAAACAATCTTTACTTAATAGCTTTAACAGATGATAAAAGTGTAACGTGACATCAGTCGACAGTATATTTCATGTTTTTTGTTATTGTTGCGGTGGTTATGTATTTCCTGTTTGAGCGTCTCCTTTCATCAAACTTGAAATCCAGCGGATACATTTCAAGCCTGGGGGACTAATTAGAATTTATCCACCAAAAAAAAATACAAATAATTTAAAACTTTTATTCACCCCTTGGTTAGGTTGAACACATATGTACATGAAAATGGGGCGAGTGAATTATTTTATTCGAAGGTGTTACATCCGCGGGGAGAGTGGTACCGAGACCAGATAGCACGCGAATAAAACCGTGGACAGACACTCCTCAGTAAGTAAATAGGAGCTAATAAATTACTTTGAGCTACCGTCAATATCGGTCACTTTGACGTTAACAATTAAAACAAATAGGTTATTTATTATTCGATTAACAAAAGCGCCAACAAACATCGACTCTAGTCAACACTTTCAATTATTGTGACAATAAAATTCAGTGTTCACAACTGCCGTTGGCTGCTGTCATGATAATTCTTTAATATTGGACATTTTAAATTTTATTACTCGTATTATTTTCATTGAACATAATATAATCTTGTTTATCGCTCCCAGGACAATGATTATTTAAAATATTAAGCATCCATTTCTGTACAGGTTAAATGGTGTACGTAATAGGATGGCTCAAAATTGCAAGAGTTATAAAACTTTTAAATTGGCTTCTTGTTTTCAAATAGGGTCTATGCTAAACTGTTGTAAAATGGATATAGCTATGATAATAATATATACATTTGAAATGCCATAAGCAATATACCTTCCTATTTGACGAACCAAGTGGGTATATTTTATCCTCATGTTCAGCCCTGAATATGAACAGTCGCGCTTTTAGGAATAGGCCTCTTCTTAATATAAGAAGGGTGAGGTCATGGTCCCCAACTTGCGTCAAGTGCAGATTACTATAACCTTCAATTGTCTTTCGAGAACATTAAGGAGAACTCTCAAGCGTGGATGTTATCCCGCAGTAGATATTTTCTATCATCGCTTAGCACACGATAATAACTAACAATTAAATACGCACACACGTTCAAACGCTTATACAATGACGTATCTAAAATGATAAGTCGATTCGATAATTTATGGTCCTAAGTTTTAATACTAGGCCAGTAAAATAAACAACAAAAAACTTTTTTTAGGTCACATAACCCATACAAGGGAGAGTTACATTGAAACCAATATAAAGTTCCTGGACGTACACACAAAAATCACATAATAGCTTAACAAAAAATGTTTGAAGAGGGTAAAATACACTACGGTGGAATCTTTTTAGCAACACAGAGTATCTATTGAAATTCGTACAGATTACAACAACTGCTCCTTTCGAAATGAACTATTAAACGTAGTTAGAATAATCTGTCTATAATCTTTTTACCTGTTTAGGGATAAACTTTTACATCTATACTTTGGTGTGGAGAGGACACCATAATTCCCATAGTTATTTATCTTGATCTATTTATAGTGGAAGTGAGAGGTTAGTTGGGGCAATACCGGACTGACATAGAGGCGTCCTCTGGAGAAATCATGGTCTCTCTTGAGTAGTTTACACACCTCAATTCGATTGGTGACCCGTTTTATATTGGTGTAGATAGAATTTTTATGAGATTCCGTAGCCTATGTATGTACCTCATCAATCTGGAATGTTTTGGAGAGCCGTAGATGAAAGAAACAAAGAGTATTGACCGAAAAACCGAAAATAAAATGTGTAAGTTTGGCAAAGAAACAAAACAGTAAGAAATGTGCTCGTATTTCAGACAGTGTTTGTGTAATCTATTATAAACTTTCGCGATTTGTATACATCATACAAAATTTAGCGCGAGCTGTCACATGTTCGGGACTTACTTAGGCGCAACGGATACAAGAAAAACATACTCCGTCGGAAGAGGAACGAGCGTAAACCTGAAGTAAGCAGAGTGCCCGCTTACATGCCATATCTAAAGGGAGTGACGGACAAAGTTGGAACAGTACTCGAGAAATACCCCAAGGCTAGCATTCTAGTGTAATTTGATTTGGGAGATCATCTGATCTGAGTAACCCACAGGGTAAGTCATGTACTATGATTTACTCAAGACGATTGTTATAGCAGTTGGGCTCCGACACAGGCTTTCAGGCACTCAAGGCGCGGACTAATGTGACATTTGTGACTGGTCATCTAAAAAACAACTGCGACAATCGCGCTTAACTTACTTTAACGCTCTAAAATGCATTTTCTCCGATAGTTTCCAGCCATTTTGAAGATGTAAAGTTTATAAGATCCTAGGTTATAAAACTTTAATTTTCTCGCGTTTGGTATAATTATATGACGTAAATTTTAAACCGTATACAGTTCAGAAGTTACTCTATGTGAGAATTATTAAATGCAGGTCACTTTGTTTTTTCTTACACCATGTGAAACATTTTCCAAAATACACATAAATTATTCACGAATTCCCTTTCTCACTGCACTAATATTGACACGGGTAGACAACGCGATGGTTAAATACATTAATTTAGCACTGTTCACCGATATTACTTTACAATAATTTTATTCATAGCAGCGAAAATATTAGCGCCATTTTGACGATCCGACGGAAAACATTTCTCACTCACAAAACATGTTTATACTTATTTATAGCAAAAACAATACAAAACGTCTTATTGACAATGGATTCTAAGACAATTTTGTGAGAAACTTATCTATATTTTTTAAGTAATTAATAAATACTTACACATAATCATTTAAAATATGGAGGACGGCTAGCGGCCAACGCCCGAAAATTGCATCACAAAAGTTACTAACACTTTTTTGTAAATGTTTTTATAACTGGCTAAAAAAATATTTTAAACATATTCTTCACTAAATTGTCAATAATTTAATATATAATACTAATACAATCACTTAACGATTGCGGTGAGAACACATTTAAAAAAATCACAAATTCAACTTAGTTGATCGCCACAGCGCAATATGGCGACACGGAGAAAACTGAGCACCGAAATAAGCAATTCTATTATTTTTCTAGGTTGCAAGCTTGGAAATATGGTAAAAATTTATTGGTTTTATGTTGGTTAACCTGTAACTAGTCGATGTACGTTTTTATTATTATAACCGATCACACAACACCGGAGTGAAGTTCACGCAAATCCTTATGGGCACACCGTGCCCGTAGGACACTACCGGCCTATTTCTCTTACGGGTACACCGTGCCCGTAGGACACTCAAGGGGTTAAAGACAGATTTTTGTAGTGACCACATTGCCTTCATCTGGATAACAATTTGTAGAAATTTTAAATACCTCTGCAGAGGTTGCCTGCGCAGAAGGCGTTGTGATTTTAGGCTGTCGACTAGCGACAGTAGGTTGGATTCTCATAGAAGACATGAGAACGAGCGGTCAGGGAGACCTTTGTCTCTGTGATTGATTTTTTATGTACCTACAGTCTCCTGCTACACCGGATTGGCTTCTAACACGAGAGTTATCTATTTTATAAAAAAGAAAACATTTATGATTTTATATTATGTATATAAACCCCTACAGTATAATAGATTTCCATAGGTTCATAATATCGGTTGTTTAAAATTGTACTCCAAACTTAAATAATAAGACTTGTCTCCAGTATAGAAAAAACAACACGCATTGAAACAGCGGTCGAAAGAAAAGCCAGGGCAACTTCGTCTGTATCACAAAACAATTGTTTGCTCCATGTGGGGATTAAAATACAAATACGTACAGGCTTTGTAAGGGCTGAGGTGAACTAACCCATTGTGCCGGATGCTATCGAGAAATTGAAAGCTATTGTATGAATCTCAATTCCTTATGAAACTTTATGCCCCTAATAGAAAGGTTTATAAAAAATCTTATAATAACTCTGTTCAATAAGTTGCCTTCTCAGAAATTTAGAAGACTGTTTAATAAATCGTTCGGCTGTGAGTCAAACTTGCTCTACTGAGTTACAACTATATCCTGTCACTTTATGTAGTTAACACATGCAAAATTGCTTGTCCTAACTGACGTATCATTGGAGAGTCCAGACCACTCAAGACAGCAACATGAAATTTGGATATTAGATTCCTTTTATGAATAAAGCACCCATTACTATAATATTTTTTGCATCCCAGGCCTAAGGGGCCTAAATATGCTTTGAATGTTTATTTGAAAATCCACTGACTGTGAAGCTTACACTTTGAAATGTAGGTAACAGCAGCTAGTATTACGTTTCCAATAAAAAAAAACACGTAGTTTGAACATAAATCGAGTAAGCGGCACCGTTCTATGGTCGGTATCCCATTCTTATGTGCAAAGCGCTTTGCTTCATCCTCTCTCATGCGTATTGTCAAGGTGTGGAGTTCTGTGTTTCCTTATGAGTACAATTAAATTCTGAATTGTTTCCTCCTAGGCAAAGGTTCTCAATCGGAAGCTGTATCATCGCTTACGATCAGATGAAATTATGGTCAATCTTTAGCCTAAAAACAAAAATACATATTTATCATAAGTGTGACTCTGTCTCGTATCGCTAGAATGCTCGCCAAAACGCTCAGTAGAATGCTCGCTTATACGCTCTCGTTCGTTTTTCTGTGATGTAACATTCGGAAGAACGCTCATTACATCTGAATGTTCAAATGTATCAACGCTTTTAGGCAGACCATAATAATGAATACTAAAGTTAGTATAAAAATATGTTAAACTGAAGACGCTTGAATATGTGAAAGCTTTGATTACGTATTCCTTAGAAGCTAAAGTGTATTGGCACGCGGGTGTACTGTCACATTTAGAATATTAAAGCCGTAAACAGACAGTTTGCCGAGAAAACAGAATATTACCGGTTTTATGCTATTTCTGTGTATTTTTGATAAGTATGTGTAGGTACATAAATGTTACTATAGAACGATACTAGAAGAGCTTTGAACGACATCATTTAATATTAGTAGACATCATCATTTAATATGCGTAAGATAGCGATAAATTATTTTCATTTCCGTTTAGTGTAAAGAGGAAGCTTTAAACTTGTAACAATGAAATGGCCCACCACGGCTTGAACGATAAGAGCTACAAATATAGGGACTGGTATACTCGCATAATTAGCATTACTAGAGGATACCCGCAGATACCATAATCTAACCATTTCTTCCCGGTACCGTGGGCATTTTGGGCAATCCCTTCTTAGTGTACCGATTACCATTCTGTCATGTTTTTCACATTGTCCATTCGTCATTTATGTCATGTTTTCCATATATTTCAATCATGATTGCATTGTGGTTCTTGAGTAGAATTTCTAAGTTTAAGTTCTAAGAACATACGTAACGTGAGAATTTATCAGTAGGTAGATAAAGTTTGAAAGGCGTGGGTGATAAGGTCACCGGCGATGATAGGCACTAAATTAACTCAGAATTGAGAAACAGAATGTTATCTTTATTTATAGTATAAGCGAGTTGGAAACACGACGTAACATAAATATCTTGAACCTTTGATTCGTATTAAGTTTTAAATTGAGTATAATTCAATAGTCTGTTCTGTGGTCCGTTCAGTGTATATTACACTGAATTTGTTAGGTTAATTACCTATATTAAAATTAATCCTCCTTTTTAGTATGAAACAGGCAAGAACAAATACTTTTTAATTTTAATATAATATCTACTTCATCCAAATATTTATTATTAAACCAGGAAACAATATTCTACGCATTTTGTTTAGTTTATGAGCTTGAACTTCAAGTTTTTTCATTTTGGTCCCAAGTTCTATTGCGATAAATTATGTTTGTATAAAAGACAACACATAACGAATTCTTTGTTTTCCTTGTTTATTGTGCTGTTATATCTCGTGTTTTCTTATTGTCAGTCATAGGCTTGACGATGTTTTCTTACAAATATAATATCGTATAAAGTAGTATAAACATACGCAATAGCGCCGCGCCGTGAATATATGTGAAACGTCGCATATCTAGGAGATGAGACAAATTTATTATTGTTTCTAAAATGTAATATCGTTGGATCTGCTTGTAAAAAATATAGACTTCAAAATACTAACACATAATGTTCCTTTACTCTTTCAGCGATTGTACGCTTAGTTTGCCCGATATATGAAATTCCGCAGCTGCAATCGACTTTGTAGACGCCAGGTGTTTGGAGAGAAATGACAGTAACACATAATCTTAAGTCTAGTATTATAATGACTTAGCATTATTAGTATTATATAAATCACAAAGTAAATTTTCTATTTATTTTTATAAAAATTGTCATCGAAAGTTTAGTAGGTAATTGGTGATTGTTATTAATAATTTTGAATGCGGTGGAGGTATGATACATTATAAGAAATTTAGAGACTACCTACAATTGCCTGCGCCTTGAAGGCCTTGGCTTTCTCAGACTACTAATCTCTCAGACTACTCCCCAAATTAAACTAACGCAAAGGTCAACCAAAAAAAGTCGGCATTTTCGATCGTAATATGCGAAGAATTGTTTCATTATGACGTTTTAATCAGGCCAGCCATTAAACTGATTTCATTTTGATTAAATTACCGGAATTCAGGCCATGCTCAGAACTAAGGCATTCGCAGAAATTGTTTCAATCAATCTATCAGTACGTAGGAAACTGAGGGTAGGCTTGCCCCCAGTTCTAAGAATAACACTGCTTCGCTTAAAATAAATTGGAAGCGTTAATAAAGTCGAGATGTTTCATGAAAAATTATATCGATATTTTCTATTTTCCTTTTTGGGAACAGAAAACAAGATATATCTATTTAAACATTACTAGCGACTACGAAAATGGCACACCCACACCGTTGAGCGCGATATCCAATCATGCAGTTCTTCGTGTCAAGCCGGTGCCAGCCACGTTCCGTAAATCGTCACTTCATTTAGCCGGAGGAAAATAAATAGTTGTACCTACAGATAATTACTAAATTCATAATAAAGTCCCAATGTTTTATGTTTTAATTAATATTCGATATGATATTATGTCTCGTCATTACTACAATGATAATCTAAATTCAACATATTTTACTCACCGTCACAAAACTGTCCGAAATTAATATACGGTTTTATTACACATTGGTGTTTTATGAGTCGCCTGGAATTTACTAGTTATAAAATTGGTTCATATTAAGGGACTTTCCTTCCAAAATAACCCGGTACTGCCGCAGCATAGTAAAAAAGCTGTAAAATGTTATACTTTTTGTAAATTGTAGAAAATCTACTTTCTTGACTTAAGTTCTGGATAGACCGCTTCGCTTTTGCTTACAATATACTGCTGAAATAATAACATCACCTTAGCTTCATTAGTAATTACTGATAATTAATTAACGTATTAGCTTTTTGTATACTTACTAGGGTAAGCCAGCAGCCCGTGGGATCTCCACCTTGTCATGGTGGTCAGTAACCGTGGTTTTGAGGTACACCCACGGTGAAGCTAAGCGGGATCCCGGAAGGGGACGCTCCACAAGGGACAGTTCTGTCTGTCCCTCGCAGTCGGATGCGGTCGCGGGAGGAGAGGCGTGTCGGTGTTGCGTTGCCGCGCGCCCTATCTCCCGCGACCAACTGGGGGCGCATCATCGTCGCGTCGCGGTGGGGCCGCAGAGGAAGAGGAGATGCGGTGTTCCGTTGCCGTCCTCCCTATACTCTGCGGCCGCTGGGTGTTTTGGCGGCTGAGCCCAACACCTTCATCCGCCGCCAAGGGGGTTGCGTTGGGGGCCCGCCTGACCATCTAGCGGGCCAATATCCGTTAGGGGGTAGCGAGGAATGCTTCGGTGAAACCCTACCCTCCGACACATGGGTACATGAGGAGCACGGGTTGATTTTAAGTCAGTAAGAGTCTGACAGTCCCCTTCGTCCTTCCCCCCAGGGCGGAGGGTCTCCATGAGGATTTTCCAACCCAACACCAGCTGCGCCCACACATTTTTTTAAATTGAACCGAGATTTTTGAAATTAAATTTATGTTTTTAATTTAATTAATTTTTTGCGCGATTCCGAGGGAATTTCGGGAAATCCCTTCTTAATGCAGCCCTACGGCCCACAAGGAACATACCGCCAAATTTCAGCTTTTTGCGCCCAATAGTTTTGTCTGCAGCTTGTCTGTCAGTCAGTCAGTAACGCAAGGATTTTATATTACAGAAGATAATGGCGTAAGCTCAATCCTCACAGGATACAACACTTTGTGTGATTTTATTTTGCAAACTGACTTACATCCTTCTTGAACGCAATCATCTCCGCATCTGAAAACACAAGCAATATCACCTCGATAGCAAGAATAGTCTTCTACCCAGTTTGACAAAGCAACGCTATTTATACAATAAAAACTATTTAGAAATATTTCAATGGGAGATATCTCGGCAGAAACACTAGAAACTATATAATTTAATTGTGGAATAACGAGTTGCGCTGGCAAAATGTTGGAAACTGAGAAAATAAATAAAAGCAAGAAATTGATACTAGAATGATGCTCAACGCAGCTTGTTTCTGTGGCTTTAATATTATACTGATGTTAAATTCCGATATGTATATTGAGCTAAACACAAACTAAGCCTATACTATAAACACCAGCTGCTGAATTGATATCAGAAATTTACCAAGAAAAACGTATCCACCCAACTACGCCATCAATTACCAATTATGTCATGTCCCTTGTTTCCGCTTATAAGAATAAGCTTACAAACTGGCTGTGCATGCCGTCGGACGATAAGAAAGGTAACAGAAGGCTTATATCAAAAGATTGGGCAGCAATTTCCCTCATAAATCTTATTAACACTACACCTACTCTGACTTAATTATGCAGAAGGTGGATGGGTGAAAAAGTACATATAATTCATGCACATTTGAGCTTCTAAAAGCTAGTCTTGCGCATTAAATAACTACAGAAGTAAATTCCATTACATAGAGGCTTTCGCCTATTATTACGTTCTAAGTCGCACTTAGGGAGTAGCTTAGTGGAGCGACTAATAAACTGCTACGCAGAAGGTCGCGAGTTCAAATCCACGGAGCGCAACACTCACTTTTAGAAGTAAGTGCGTATTAAATTATTAATTATATCTCGCTAAAGGTTAAAAGTTTCCCATAATTTTATCGAGAGACGTGTCAAGACTGCTAATCTTCACTTGGCTAGCGGATTTATGGCCTAATTCTTCTCATAATGAGAATGGATCTGTATCCAACAGTAGGACAAATTATAAACAAGGCTGGTGATGAGACTGAAATCGCATTTGTGAGATGTAAGAATTTCTTGATTAATGTTTAATATTTACAATATGTACATAATCATTATAGATACCATGTACATAGTTTCCTCTTATTTGCCAACGTATAGATACATAAAAGGTTCTACTATCATACTCTCATTAGACAAATCACTTAATCACATGGTGGCGCTTATGAGCACTGACATAATTATGTAATTATATAGGTAAACTGCGTTTGATTAAGTACATTTTAAGAGCTACTTTCGCAATGCAAAGGCGTTAAGGCACACCTATGAAAAGACCCATACATTTTTTTTATTCATTTATTTTCAAAAAAGATAGAGACTTTATCATATTTAACTAACAATTAAAAACAATTTTTTACTAATATTTATGGTAATATTAAAAATTACCTAAACACATATTGTATTCACCTATTACTATATATTGATCTCTTTAATGAAATATTAATAAAAATGCACACTCATTTTAATAATGTAAAATATTGTACACGTAGGTCCTTCTAGTAAGCCTAATACCGTAATTGTCATGCGTGCTGGGTCACGGCGAGCGATTGATTTTGTGTCTAAAGGTTTACGCCAGCGAAGCAGTTTTCGACGTACTTAGTTTGGGCAGGTTTTTAGTGTATAATCAACTGTAGCTTATAGTAGAAATGCTGCACTGTGTACAAAATTATGTACTGCAAATTTATTTGAATAAGTCAGTAAGTACCAACAGGCTGAGTTTCGAAGTTAAGTACGTATTAAATGGTTAATTATCTGAAGAAAGAAACAAGTGCCTTGAAGTAAAGCCGTCGGCACCGACTGTTATGAAACTCTTTGATTGTCGTTATGGAGAGTCAATACCATTGCATTTACTGACACTGGTTTATCGCTATCACTCTGGGTATCAGAGGTAAGACGGCAGTCACTTTGTGAAAAACCTAATATTCTGTTATATCTTGTTAGACTAGTAATCAGACCTCTACTTCAAGACATTAATTGTGTATACAACCGTAATCACGCTCGGACGACGATGATGAATGATATGGTCGATAATTCCCCAAGACTTCATAAACAAACCACTGAAGTCGACCTCGATCGATGTATATAACTTTTTGGTGTACATGGTATAATTTAACTAAGTATTGGGTAAAATTACTCATAAAGTTCTTGCCAGGTCAAACGGTAATCAACCCACAATTTAGCTAACGTTATAGGAAACTGTTATTTAGATAATCACGCTTGTATATCTAAAGACGGATAGGCAGAATTATAATAACTGTTTTGCTTAACATAAAATGCTTCTTGCAGTGAGCCTGACTTCTGCAAATGGTTTGTGGACGGTAAGCGTATCGACAATAATATATTTTTTTATGATTTCGAATAACTGGGATTGCTTCGTTGAATGCAGTCACAGACCACGTAGTCAGTCATCTAAGTAGTTTGCAGACTCTAATTTTAATACTTATTTATTTTGTATAATAGTATTATCATCGTGTACTTGCCGGTAGATGGCCCGCAAAATTAAAACACGTTTTGAAATAAAACAAACAGTTCTGGTAATGTTTTTCATTGCAACATAAGTATATATTTACACCTGAAATTTATAAAAAGTAAGTACACTTGAAATACCAGGTTCTTCCTATAGCCCTCACTATCTATCCGAACCTTGGTGTGATATTTATATTGTCAAATTTCACTTATAAATATAAGTGCCACTTTGTGACCTTGACAAACTAAATAACTCCATATCTGAATCAATCGTGAAATTAACGACTTTCGAATAACATGATGATTATAATCTCAAAGTTTCATTAGACCAATGAGTACCTTAATCAGAGGCACAAAAGCCAGCGTGAATTAATATTTTTCTACACATAAGTACAATGGTAGGTGTTCAGTTACACACATATATGTGTCACCGGGTGGGAGAAGCCGACGCTCAGCTTGAATTATTCATGAGACATATGGACCTAAAGCAGACTGGATTTCAGACGAGAATTTTAAAATATCTATACGGTGCTTTAAAATCGAAAATTGTTTTATAAAGAGCAATATAACTTAACGTACACTGCACCATTTATGACCTGTTCCGAATTCGAATCCGGTTAAGTGAGTCACTGTTATTTGATTTACCTTGTTCTATCTCAGTTTATTTTTTTAATAGATGCAGTGTCATGCCCATACCCGTCCAATCTACGTGTTCCATATTTTTTTATTTCTTCTCAGAATTTTATAAATATTTCATATTAGCTTTTCACGCTTATTTTACCCATGTGTGCTTTTCTCTACATAACATAAGTCATTAATTTTCTTGAAAATAAATATGCTTACACAAAACAGTTCAGTATATTTTCCTTCATTCTTTGTAAACGAATCCCTACCTTATCATTTTACTGATTTTGCTGATACTCAATGCTAAAATGGATGAAAAGGACAATGAGAAATTAGAAATTATCTAATTATAAACTTAAATTGTTGGACAAAACTTTTGACCGTATTAAATTATTGGTCTATAATATTTTTATATTATTACAATAATTATTTTCATATACAAAAACTGTTTGTATTTGAAAATAATAACAAACTGGAAAGGAACAAGTTATAATTATAACGGAAAAGAATATAGAACGACCTTCCTGTAAATAAATACAATTGATAAACGGTTGTCGCTGTTACAGCAACAAATTATCGTTGATGGCAACCAAAATTATTTAGAAAAATGTAAGTAACCTTTAACTTGTAGAATATCAAAACCAATCAAAAGACACCTCCTTTTTTTGGTGTCGGGTTGGCAAATCCTCATGCAGTCCCTCGGCGAAGGCGAAGGGGACTCCATGAGGACTCTTACCAACTAAAAACCAACCCGTGTTCCTCATGTACCCGTGTGTCGGAGGGTCAGGTATCGCCGAAGTATTCGTCGCTATCCCCGACGGGTATTGACCCGCCAGATGGTCAGGCGGGCCGCGAACAAAACCCCCTGGACGGCGGATGAAGGTGTTGGGCTCCGCCGCCAAAACACCCAGCGGCCGCAGAGGATAGGGAGGACGGCAACCTGGTAACACCGCATCTCCTCTTCCTCTGCGGCCCCACCGCGACGCAACAATAGTGCGCCCCCATTTGGTCACGGGAGATAGGGCGCGGCAACGCAACACCGACACGCCTCTCCTCCCGCGACCGCGCCCGACTGCGAGGGACAAACAAAACTGTTCCCCGCACCCGCACCTTTGGACGCATCCTGCGCAGGCCCCTCCAAGCCCACGCGGAGCGTCCACTCCCGGGATCTCTCTTAGCTTCACCGCGGGTGTCCAAGCCACGGTTACTGAGCCCCCCCCCACCACGAATAGGTGGAGATCCCACTGGGGAATCAAAAGACACCTTACAAATTCATTGTATTATATCGTTTAGGCAAAAAATATTGATAAAAGGCCGTACATTGTTACTTTCGCTTTGAAGGTATTTATTATCTGTAGCTGTGAATAATTCTGGGCTAATAAAATAATACTAATGCTTGAGTAGGACACCAAGGACAGTAATAATAATAATAATAATAATAAATCATTTATTGTCAGGTAGAAAAACCCATAGATACATACCTTAAAGACTAACATATATACAATAATTTCATAATAATTAATTAAAGTAGACGCGTGTTGTTGTTTAGACCGTTCTCATGTTAGGCTGCGTGTTATTTCGTAATCTCCCATGAAAACGCCGATATACAACACCCTTCGGCCAAAACTCTTCCTTTAGGAAAGTCTCAAGACGATGAGTCGGCACCCGAACCACGTACGACTTGAAGTTCGTATTATGGCGCGACTCCAATCTTTCGACTCTCAAGGTCCAGTTGGTCTTCGTGCATAGGTACTCCACGACCTCTTCATCCTTTGTAGAGTGATGCAGCCGGGACACGTAGATCAGTTTGGTTGGTACTGCGGGACGCAGCAGCATGTTAGGTCCCGCTAACCCGGTACCACAAAGATTTCGACAAGTAGGCTTCTTCTTCTTCCTCTCAACCTTGATGAAACCGTCCTTGTCGCACGTTTCCTTTTCTGGGACTCTCAGTTCCACGATCTTGTGATGGGGATGCTCACGACGATCTTGTTTACCCCCTTTATTTTCCTGCCGATTTTCCTTCTACTTGCCTTTGGCAGTAACATCGGCATAAGCAGCTTTAGATTTTGACGCATCCACATTCGTCATAACCTTGACAGGTGTCGATGACTCGAGGTCAGCAACAGTACACGCGGCGCGTGCATTGCCGCCGGCAGGCGACGCAAGCAAATTCGCTGACGCCAAACTGCCGATCGATGCATTTTGAGCCCCGCGTTGTGTGTTGACGTTAGCGTCGGGCGAGCTATTTATAGAAATAGCGTTACGTAACAACACAACCTCTGCACGTAGCTCGCTTATGGTGCTGTCCGACTTCTCTAACTTGGACTGCACCTCGGCCAGGCTGGATTTTAAGGATGTTATGTCCTTCAACAGCCTGGTTACGTCGACGTGGTCGAATGTGACGGGCGGCAGCTTATGCAGATCCTTCGCCACAAAACTAGGCACGTCGTCTGGGTCGGTCACCTTCAATAAGGAGATGATGTCCTGGATGCTATTCTCGGTTCCATCCCTTCGCCGAGACGGCATCTGATCCAACTTGTTCAGCGTCTGATACAGTAGCTTTTTACCAGCACTGATATCGTTTTCCTTGAAGTTGGACCTGCATATCTGCAGAATGCTGACCTTGTCCATGGTGTCGATGGCATGTTGAATGAATGCCAACAGCTCGTTGGCTATGAGTTGCTGTGAACAACTCATAGCTATCGGGCGGCGTGTAGGTATAGCCGCTAAATACATTTATAATAATAACTTTAAGCGCGCGTTGCAGCGCACGTACGTCCGCACTCGCGCGCTCAATGTTCATGACTCTTTTATTTTCGTCCATTTATTTGATATTTTGATTTTAGTGCATCATAGCGCCTGCTAATCAAGCCTTTTAGCCTTTTAATTTTGTATCTACGTACAACGCAAATATTATTCATATCAATAATACAGTGCGGCTGGTTAGATTAAAATCTAATAAAAACATACATACATACATACATATCGTCACGCCTTTTATCCCCGAAGGGGTAGGCAGAGGTGTATTTCTACACCCACTTTTCGCCAGATATACTTTAGTCCCACGTAATAAGGGGCGAGCCTATTGCCGTACCGGGCACATTTCCAGACTCCGTGCTGCTACTGAAAATTTCGTGACAGAAAAACCCAATAACACTGCCCGACCCAGGAATCGAACCCGGGACCTCCCGATCCCACGCGCACATTTATGCCGCGAGACCAACGAGGCTGTCTAATAAAAAATCCGATTTAAATCCTCTGACTCGATCAGTGATAATAAACATTATTTTACAAAATAATGTTCCTTATATCATGCCCGAACAACGCTAAAGCACCTGATATGAAGTTTAAACAAACAAAAATACAACATTTTTGCTACATGTAATGTTAAACGAAAACAGTCATTGAAATAAAACAAACTTCACGGCCTGTTTCGTTGTTATTGTTTAAGCTTAATTTTTCATCCGTTTCGAGCCCTTTTGTTACAGCCGCGGGGAAATGTCAATGATCAGGCTTCTGAAAATATAAAATGCATACAGTTTTTTAACGCAAACACACTCAATTTTCTGTTAAAAGAAATTTTTGTTCGTAGTTATTGCATAGGTTCATATAGCTTAAACATACACGTTTTACTTTATTTGCTTCACATTTTTAAGAGAATGTTGCATTAAAAGATGATACTACTCGTATCTTTTTTGAGATATTTTCTATTTACAATTATATAGAATCGGCAGCAGGTTGTTGATGCTCAGCCTACTATATATGACTAGCAAACTATATGCTCTATATCTTAGTGTGTTCGTTCCCGTCTATCCATATAAATATTGATATCATCAAAGTCCTTGCATTTTATCGGTTGCAACCTTGAAGTCCCTGATCGCGATATTCTATGACTTAGATTACATAACTTCGATAAGAAAGCAGTGCGCAGCGGCGTAAGTTGGAGCAATACCCTCTGCAAGATAGTCTGTACGTATCTCTATAGGCTATCGCTGCTTCTAAAAGATGGTATTCTGAAGTATTCGATCCGTAAGAACCTTGGCGAGTACGTCAAGTATAAAAACGGATATGTATATTTTGCTCTATAATTCACTTAAAAGCAACAAACACCACAATACAAATAGACAGTATACATATTTAACAATACTAGAGGTCACCCAGTGGTCGAAATTCGACCATAATTTATTAAAATTTTAAATTTCTACATTATTAAGATTGTACCTAATTGTCAAAGACTACAATCACAGACTTCGCCGCACAATAAAAATAAAGGTCTCTTTTTGGTAATAAAACTCTAAAATAGATGTTGAACATTATAGGCTTTTACTTTATAAAAATGTCATTATCTTGCCCTTGCGCAGTAGGTATGTCCTTTGCTCTATACTTCTTGTTATCTAATTATTTACAAAGGAGTAAATCTCTTTCATCCATATCCCATCAGCACACAGTCGACTAATGTTTTCCTTGGCTTGATCATCCTTTTCGTGCCTCTACTTTCATATTCACGTTGTCTATCCATCTTTCCTGTGGAAACACTCTTGCTTTTCGTCCCTCTCCTTTCGACTTCATTTAAGACTGCATAATTGACACAGCGCAAGTATTGTGGTTTCGATACCCTCACGAGACAACACTTGTGCGATCCATGAATTGTTGTTTCGAGGGTGAGCCCCCGCGACACATCTTCGGTCTTTAAAGGAAATAAAAAGAATATTCACTTGTAATTACCTCCATATAAATAATCTCTTCGCATAACATGTCCATACCAAGCCAGCTGATATTTTCCTTCACTTTTAGTCTATGCACATTACTTTCAGACTACCTTATATATACATATATATCCTTAAATATACGTACTATCTTACATAGTCATTCCTTCTAATTCTGTCCATTCTCGTCACTCCACACATCTATCGTAACATTCTCATCTTTGCTGCAATGTACCAATAATAACCCTTCAGTCTTTGCTTCGGTTACATACATTAATTTCCTACACCACATCCCATATTTTCCCCCATCTACTTATTCCTCATCCTTTATAACAATATCATTCTCAAGACAAGGTAGGCGGATAGTAAAAACACATGCCACATCCCTATTGCAGTATGACCATTTGCAAGTAAGTAGGTACTATAAGTATTAACAAAGTTTTAAATTAAGAGAAACACTGAAAAGTCTGAAAACTTACCAATATGATCTGACATTGATACATAAAACTGATAGATGGTAATGTATTATTTCACTTTCATTCACAAATAGCTCAATACTATGTGCTTAATAGATTTTCAATCATAATAAAACACAATCATTAAGATTATGATAGCAAAATTTCCCGCGCGTGGCGTTCTGAATTCAAACTTTATAACAACTGCAATAAGTTTTTTTCCTACGGATATCAATAAACAGATAATTTAAGTTTTGTTATGTTACACTTTGTCAGAAACTTATAATAATAATTTAAAAAATACCATATAAGTGTATGGTATTTTTTTAAGTATTTTTTATGGTATTTTTATACATTGAGATTTAATTAATTTATTTTAATTTACACGCCAAGGTATATATATATATATATATATATATATATATATTGTGATATATATATATATTGTGAAAATACAAAATCTATTAGGCAGAATAGGGCAAACCTTCGACAAAAAAATACATACATGTAATAATTATTTCATCTATTTTCAGTTTAAAACTCATATTTAAATAATAAAAAAAATATTAATGGATTATACTTATGATATCTACCTATAGTTTTATTGAAAAATTGCTACGATAAATAATATATTGTACCTCTCAGCCCCCAAGCGACATCCGGTTGTCGCGCCAAACATTTATCGCTCAAACCCCAAGAGGCCGCCGGTTGTCGCTCTCTTACATTCAAGAAAATACCTTAATTTACACGTTTAGAGACGACTTATGTATGAACAATGTGCGTTCCGTTCTTTGATAAATTTTCTACATTCTGAGCATAAAATATTGTATAATCTGTACATCCACAGTTTAGCTTTGACAGTCGAAAAACTTCAAAAATTATTTTTTTTGTGTATTTTACATAAGTCAGTAGAGTTTCTTATTAGAAAACTGTTTTTTAGCTTATAAGAAGTGTTTTTATGTAACTGGTTGAATGAAATACATCGTAATATGGCACGAAAAAGTTTGCGAAAAAGTTTGTTATTATGTGACTGATTGCGAAGTGATTTGTTATTGTTGTCAAGTTTGAATCTGTAAAAACAATATAAATATTTGACTAAACACTTTATTTTGATGCCTGACAGAAAGAAAATTTAATAATGATTACAATATAGTTTATTGAATTAAAAAAATATGGTTTGGCTGTAGAGTTATTACATAATATATTTTGTACAACGCAATTTTTTCGACGCCATCACATAAATCAAAATTTTGATTTGAGCTGTGAAAATCATATCAAAATTTTGATCTCGGGGCTGATACATTTTATCTATTAAGCTGAATAGAACAAACCTTGAACAAAAAAGTATTTTTTCCTTTTTTTTAATTCATATATTCTCCTGTTTGTTTGTACTGTATATTATTATTATTTTATTTAATTGTAGTTTTAAGTAATAAAAATTGTTTTATTCTACAATGAATTTAATATCTACTGTAAAATGCTTTCATAAAAAAATATATACATTTTATAATTATTAAACTATTTTTAGTTTGCCAGTCTATGTGTCTGTATCAATATTATTGTGGTACAAAGGGATAACATTTTTTGCTTCACAAAATTAAAATTAATGGACTATTCATAATACAGGTATGTATATTTAACGTATAAATAAATAATGCCAAGATAAACATATTGCAAAAAATACAAAATCTCCTAGGCAGAATAGGACGAACCTTGAACAAAAAAGTACATACATGTATTATTAACCTCTTTTTAGTTTGAAAGTCTGTGGGTCCATAACCGTAAAAAAAAAGTATTAATGTATACGTATACGATGTTATGCATGTGTGTGTGCGAAATCTAAGGTAGTAGTGGTATCGTATATTTTCATTAAAATCATATATTTCTAATGCATATTAAATAAAAATATTAGCATTCTGCACACCTTCTACATGTAAGCAATAGGTATGCCAAATTTCATAATCCTTGGTTCGCGCATTTCTCGTAAAAAGGGATCACAAAATTTCGCTTCACGTATTAATATATAGATTAACGTATTATGAATAATTAGCTTGAGTTTGAAAATTCGAATACGATCTTTAATTAAAACGACTCTCGTGACAATCCATTACTAGTCCGTTCACGTGAATCTTGATCTCCAAAAGCTTGCTCTCCATAACTTGTAAGAATACGTTTTCCATATCAGAACAGATTGAACAGTAAATTATTACATATTATTGTAGAATGTGAACTCTTAAATAAATTCTAATGCACAAAGTGGGTAACTTATACATGTATTCGAATATTACGTGGATGCACCTACGTTTGAATTTAAAACTGACTTGGTATTGGGACGAGACTTATGGCTTGGCCAGCCTCCAGCCACAAGGGGCTTTGAACTCATGAATAAGAACAATCAATTTTTGACATCTCTATCGACCTTTTATTTCATAAAGTATGCGGAAGATATTATTTGGTTTGGTATTTATTAATTTATGGTTACTTGACTATGGTATTTATTTGTGTAAATGTTATATAGTATTGTTGTATTATCATATAATATGTACTGTCTAGGCTGGAACATAATAAGAGCTTAGGCTTATAATATAATTATGATGATATACTAGTAATGGTAAGACGAGAAGAATAACTTCTATAGAAACGTAATGAAATAGTGTCACAAGAGAGTGAGTAGTAAAAGAAATCCTTCGCAAAAGGTTCGTCTAGGTATAGAAAAACAAAATTCAATAGGATGAGACAATGATTCTGAAAAGAAAGTAAAATTCAATTTGTAACCAAGACATCACAAGCCTTATAACTGTGAATATACAAAGCATGCAAAGTGCAATAGGCCATCTTCCATAATATAAAAAGAGATAAGGAAAAACTGGGAATATGTCGGCAGCCTTACAATAAGTGGAAAACTCGTTACTTATCTATACTAATATAATAAAGCGGAAGAGTTTGTTTGTTTGTTTGTTTGTTTGTTTGTTTGTTTGAACGCGCTAATCTCAGGAACTACCGGTCGGATCTGAAAAATTCTTTTTGTATACGATAGCCCAGTTTTTCCGGAAGGCTATAGGCTATATAGCATAACGCTTCGACCCTTTGGGGCCGGGCAGAAGGCTAAAAAGGCTAATAAAACATAATGTCAGCTAATCTCAGGAACTAGCAGTCGGATTTTAAAAATTGTTATTGCCTATGATAGCCCAATTATTCCGAAAGGCTATAGGCTGTATAAAATTACGCCACAACTTTTAGGGGCCAGACAAAAATAATAAAGTGGTCAAACGAGAAGGGGGAGGGTTGGGTCAAAGGCAAAAAAAGGCTAAACGAATAGGATACAACCTACATGGGAATCATTTTCGAGATTTTTGGGACGCTGATTAATAATATGAAATTTATTTAGTGATCCAAGATGGCGGACGGGAAATCAAAGATGGCGGATGAGAAAATTTTAAATATCAATATGGGTATCGCCTTCGATATTTTAAAGGGTGAAGAATCGAAATACAACGTCTATTTCGTGATCAAAGATGGCGGATGGGTAATCAAAGATGGCGGATGGGAAAATTTAAAAAAATCAATATTGGTATCGTCTCCGATGTTTAAAGGGATGGGGAATCCAAATACAACATCTATTTCGTGATTCAAGATGGCGGATGTGAAATCAAAAATGGCGGATGGGAAAAATTAAAAAAATCAATATGGGTATCGTCTCTAATGATTTAAGGGATGGTGAATCCAAATACAACATCTATTTCGTGATCAAAGATGGCGGATAGGAAATCAAAGATGGCGGACGGGATTTTTTTTTTAAGTCGATATGGGTATCGTCTCCGATATTTTAAGGAATGTAGAATCCAAATCCAACATCTATTTCGTGATCAAAGATGGCGGATGAGAAATCAAAGATGGCGGATGGGAAAGTTTTAAAAAATCAATATGGTTATCGTCTCCGATGTTTTAAGGGATGGCGAATCTAAATACAACATCTATTTCGTGATCAAAGATGGCGGATAGGAAATCAAAGATGGTGGACGGGATTTTTTTAAAAGTCGATATGGGTATCGTCTCCGATATTTTAAGGAATGGAAAATTCAAAAACACCATCTTTTTCGTGATCAAAGATGGCGGATGGGATTTTTTTAGAAATCAATATGGGTATCGTCTCCGATGTTTGAAGGGATGGGGAATCCAAATACAACATCTATTTCGTGATTCAAGATGGCAGATGGGAAATCAAAGATGGTGGATGGGAAAAATTTTAAATTCAATATGGGTATCGTCTCTGATGTTTTTAGGGATGGTGAAGCCAAATAAAACATCTATTTCGTGATCAAAGATGGCGGATAGGAAATCAAAGATGGCGGACGGGATTTTTTTTTAAAGTCGATATGGGTATCGTCTCCGAAATTTTAAGGAATGTAGAATCCAAATCCAACATCTATTTCGTGATCAAAGATGGCGGATGAGAAATCAAAGATGGCGGATGGGAAAGTTTTAAAAAATCAATATGGTTATCGTCTCCGATGTTTTAAGGGATGGCGAATCTAAATACAACATCTATTTCGTGATCAAAGATGGCGGATAGGAAATCAAAGATGGTGGACGGGATTTTTTTTAAAGTCGATATGGGTATCGTCTCCGATATTTTAAGGAATGGGAAATTCAAAAACACCATCTTTTTCGTGATCAAAGATGGCGGATGGGATTTTTTTTAGAAATCAATATGGGTATCGTCTCCGATGTTTGAAGGGATGGGGAATCCAAATACAACATCTATTTCGTGATTCAAGATGGCAGATGGGAAATCAAAGACGGTGGATGGGAAAAATTTTAAAAAGCAATATGGGTATCGTCTCTGATGTTTTTAGGGATGGTGAAGCCAAATAAAACATCTATTTCGTGATCAAAGATGGCGGATAGGAAATCAAAGATGGCGGACGGGATTTTTTTTACAGTCGATATGGTATCGTCGCCGATATTTTAAGGAATGGGCAATTCAATATTATATGAAAATCTATGTTTGATTTGCATCATTTATAGACCCTGGAATGATAAGAGATTAAGCGCTAAGTCAATGGTAACTTTAGAAAAGGGACTTGGAAAAAAGGGAATTCAATAAAAATTCTTAAAAAGGCGATACGGAGTTCGCTGGGTCAGCTAGTATAAAATAAAAATGAAATGTAGGTAAAATTTAATGAAATAAAGTCAATCGATTCCAATTACGTTTATATTGCCTATAGCACTGGCGTCTGGTCCCGCGAGAGCTTTTAGAGGTGTCACGGGGTAATGTTGAGGGACGGTCAAATGTCCACTTTTACCTAATAATTATTGTAGGTAGGATAAACTTATGATGAATACATATTTAACTACTTTCTAAATAATCAATAACCATGTTTACTGGATGGATGGGAAAGAAAGAAACAATCAGTCATTGATAGACAAAATTACATCAAAGGTCGCAGCGGTCTTTACTAACATAAATATTTTCGCTGTTCTATGTCTCGCATAGATGTCGAACAGCACACATCTAATTAGCAGGTGCGAGACCACCACTTATACCATTACGTCCAAATTTCTGTTAGGGAAGCTAGCTAACTTCTTTATTGAAAATTATTAAAAGGGAACACAAGAGGCATCTATGAAATAATTTAAATCATCTTTCAATTTACATTACATTAATATGTGCTTGGTGTTTAGTAAGTCCATCATATATTTTAACTAAAATCATAATTTACTTTTCCTTCATATATTGCTAATACATGTTGAAAGCTGTGAAAAGTTAAAACACTTAAGAGTACCATATTTTAAATTCGCGGCAGTTGAAGCTTTGAAAACGATTTAGTGCCACTTGAAGCCTTGAAAACTAACTTCATGAAACGTGCTTAAACGTAGGTAACTTCTCTGGCAAATAGCAGTGGCAACTTGTAACCATTACTTGATGACAAATGGTTTTAAATCACATGTATCAAAAATCATAAAAATATGTCAGAAAAGCAGTAGTTTGGTTGAAACTAAACAATAATTGTAGCGATATAGGAATTTATCGAAATATCGGTTATTCGAAACAAAGGTACATGGAATATATCCCAAAGGACAATTTAAAGTCATTATAGCAGTTTATTTAATCTTTTCATTGTCATCGCTACTCAAAAACACACCCTAAGTTATAAAAATGATTAGTTCCAGCTAGCTCAACGGAGAGCATACATATGCTCTCCGATATGTACTGGTTCCATGACTTTGTTTTTCCAGATTTTTAATACAAAGCAAGAGTAATAAAGCCTTAGAAACGAACAAAAGAGCAAGATACATTTTCAAATAGACTCGCAACTAACTATCGTAGAATATCTTATAAATATAGTGCATAGGGTTCCCACCAAGAACTTAGGGTCCCAAGCCAACCTCACCTGCAAGTGGTGCACCTGCCGATCAACGGACGAGGCTCTGGCAAACAAAATATCCCGATAAACGGCAATAGGCTCGCCACCTATTACGTGGGATCAAAACACTGGCGAAAAGTGGGCATTTAATATGCCTCTGCCTACCCCTTCGGGGAAACAGGCGTGAGTCTATGTATGTATGTATCTTATAAATGCAGAATCATTACTGCGTAAACGATGATCAAAGTAAGAAAAATACAACGAACAGCGAACGAAATTACAAACGTTCTCAAGAATTCAGTTCGTCCTGTTTAATAAGCTACAAAGAAAGATAAATATTACAGCACTGATAAAGACACAATAAAAATAAAATAGTTCCGTCCAGTTCTAAAAGATTTTATGAGTTCAGTGGCTATTTAGCGTCGTCGGTGAATTCGGAGGAGGGTCGTAAAGTGAGACTTTACATCGGCATGTCGTTGTATACACGTGGTAGTACTGACATCTCACTGCCACAATACGTTCCCTCCGTGTATGTACTTGTTTAAATGTTTAATTTAACTCCCCGAGAAGGCACTTTGCGATATATTTATATGCTGTTTGAATGCGAGCGCGGTTAATAATTCAATGCGAATGTACCGCGAATTTATCGTGAATTACAGATTATAGTTTGAGTATTACAATGTTTAGTTTACCTTTTTTAGATAACGGGTAGTTAAACGGTTTATATGATAATCTTCCAACCCGTGTACGTTTATGCGATTTATAATAGTAGTAAGTTCTATAATTATAAGATGTGAAAAAGTGAGGATGGGTGGATGTATTTGTTACTCTTACACGCGAAAACTACTAACTGAATTACAATGTAACTTTACAGTAATATAGCTAATACATCTGAATAGCAAATGGACGTCATACGTCTTGTCTCGATAAGACATGCGGGTGAAAACAGTAAGCCAGTTCAAAATAAAATAATCAATATTATCCCATTCTATATTTTTATCTAAAATATTAAATGAAAAATGTAGCAGTAATTTTAGTTTCTGCTGTATCAATTAGATCTACAAATGGTGGGGTATATTAAGTAACTAATTACTTTGTTAGAAGAACTTACTAGAAACTAAATTAACATGTGAAATTTGAATATTGTAATATGTTTTTTTTAAAGAATTATATTGTTACGAGCTGGGGTTCGTGATAAATTATAAACACTATGCCACTTAAACTGAACTTTATTTACTACACAAACACTAAGTATAACACTAGATACACACACTTAATTTTCACTTCACTAGTAAAACACACTATTCACACCACTAGAACAACACTAATAAAACACCACTAAACACTTCCGAATTACTTCCTTCGCTTGATGTTGATCGCTTTCCGTATTCAATTGTTACTGTCCTGTCTCGCGCGCTCTCGCTCTATTTATACTGGCCGGATAACATCACTAGGCTTTTCGAGACGACTCACGATATTTCTGGAAACGTGTAAGGTGTTTCTAGAATTGCGTAAATGTTCTATTTACACCTACGCCATCTATTAGAGGATAGATGAAACAGCCTAAAACAACCGATACATCTAATCTCATGTAGTTCTGCCATTCACTGATAGATGGCGTTATTTTCAATTCGTAACACGGCCTCCCTCTTAAACGTGTTCGTCTCGAACATCGTTAGACCCATAGTAACGAGCCAACCGGTCCACATGAACTATCTTCGGTGCACCTCGCGACCCCTTCTGGATTCGATAGGTGACGTCGTTCATCCTGGTAATTATGCGATATGGCCCGTCCCATCTGGCTTGTAACTTAGGCGATTTTCCTTTGCTTCGTACTGGGTTATGAAGCCACACCAATGATCCCTCATCGAAGCCTTTGTTGTTTGCCTTCCGGTCGTAGCGAGTCTTCATCTTCTCAGACATCTGTTGTCCAGATTCCCTGATGTGCTCGTATACGTCGTTCATCCTGTTGCGTAGCTCGGTTGCGTAATCCGTTATATTGCGTGGAGATTCTGGTGGAATACCGGTGATAAGGTCTGCAGGTAAACGGAGCTCTCTACCGAAATTGGCAAAAGCTGGTGTTACTCCTGTAGTTTCGTGGACCGCACTGCGATATGACAGGAGAAATGGTTGGATGTGCTTGTCCCAATCTCTTTGTTTGCTCTCCACGACCTTCGCCAGGTACCTTTCCAGTGATTGGTTAAACCGTTCAACCATGCCATCTGATTGCGGATGATAAGCCGTGGTCCTGGTTTTATGTGCACCCATTACGCGACAAGTCTCCTTGAATACCTCAGATTCGAAGTTCCGGCCTTGATCGCTGTGGATTTCCAAGGGCACCCCGAACCGACAAAAGACTTCATGCACCAGCTTATCGGCCACTGTGGTAGCTTCTTGATTTGGGATTGCAAACACTTCAGGCCACTTCGTGAAGTAATCCATCACAACCAAGAAGTATTTGTTTCCGTCCTGGCTCTCAGGAAACGGCCCAGCGACATCCAACGCTATGCGCTCCCATGGAGCTCCCACATTGTACACCTTTAATGCACCTCTGCTTCGAGTATGTGGCCCCTTGACAGCCGCACAACTTGTGCATTTGCGGCACCAATCCTCGACGTCATCTCGACAGTGGAGCCAATAAAACCGCTCCCGGATCTTAGTAAGGGTCTTCTTAACTCCCATGTGACCTCCCGAAGCACCATTGTGATAGAGCTGCAAGACTTCCGGCACCTTAGTTTTGGGCACTACCATTTGCAAATGGCACTGGTTACCGCGAGCGTTTTCCCATTTGCGGCACAGAACTCCATCCTGGACGACCAAGCTTTCCCACTGTGCCCAATAACTCTTGGTGATGGGGCTCATTGCTGCGATATCACTCTATTTGGGCCTAGGCGCATCTGATTTCTTCCATTCAAGAATCGGCTGTACATCCTTGTCATCTTGCTGAGCACTCTGCAAAGCTTCTCTCCATTCGTCGCTTAGATCCGTCTTTAACATCCTCACTAGCGCTGCCTGCTTTGCTTCCTGTCGGCTACAGTGCTTGCACTGGTCGGGACACGGCCTACGCAATAGGGCATCTGCGTTACCATGGGACTTGCCGCTGCGATGTTGTATTACAAAATCAAACTCTTGCAGTAGTTCAATCCATCTAGCTACTTGTCCTTCTGGGTCCTTAAATTGAAGTAGCCATTTCAGCGCTGCATGGTCGGTTCGCAGGTGGAATTTACGGCCCAACAAGTATTTGTTGAAATGCTGCAACGTCTTTACTACAGCCAAGAGTTCCCGCCTGGTGACGCAGTAGTTTCTTTCGGGTTTGGATAAGGTCTTGCTGAAGTATGCTATAACAACTTCTTGATCACCCTTCTTCTGTGACAGCACGCCGCCAATTCCGGTGTTACTGGCATCTGTGTCAACTATGAATTCATGCTCATTGTCAGGGTAGCCTAGAATAGGTGCAGTACACAGATGTTCCTTAAGCTTCTGGAATGCAACGTCACAGCTCTCATTCCAACAGAACTGCACTCTGTCTTCGGTGAGCTTATGAAGAGGTCGAGCAATGTCAGTAAAGTTCTTCACAAACCGTCGGTAGTAGGAGCATAATCCGAGGAATGCTCTGACCTGCGTTTTGTTCTCTGGAACTGGCCATTCCTTCACGGCAATGATCTTTTCCGGGTCAGTTTGAATACCGTTCCCCGAGACCACATGTCCTAGAAAGTTCACTTGCCGTCTGAATAACGCGCATTTCTTCGGACTCAGCTTCAAATTAGCTCCTCGTATCTTTGACAGCACTTATTTCAAGTTTCGAAGGTGATCCTGGAAGGTGCGCCCCACGATGATGATGTCATCCAAGTAGACCAGGCAGGCGTCTCCAATCAGTCCCATAAGCACTCGCTCCATCAGTCTCTCAAAAGTAGCCGGAGCGTTGCACAATCCAAAGGGCATGACGTTAAATTGCCATAATCCTTTCCCTGTGGAGAATGCCGTCTTCTCCTTGTCTCGAGGATCTATTTCCACCTGCCAGTAGCCACTTTTTAGGTCTAAGGTAGAAAACCACTTCATCCCCGTCAGCGTATCCAGTGTGTCATCGATCCTTGGCAGCGGGTAGCTGTCCTTCTTCGTGATGTCATTCAATCGGCGGTAGTCTACACAGAAGCGCATGCTGCCATCCTTCTTCTTAACTAACACCACCGGAGAGCACCACGGGCTGGACGAAGGCTCGATTACGCCTTCTTTCACCATACCGTCGATCATAGCTTCTACTTCACGTTCCCGTGCCACTGGCACACGTCTTGGTCGCTGGCGAATCGGTGCTTCAGTTCCCGTGTTTATTTTGTGCTGGACTAGTGCTGTCTTCCCTATGTCGGCATCACTGGTCGAAAAAATTTCGGCGAACCGGTTTAACATCTTCTTAGCCTTGGTCTTCTCTTCTTCTGACAGGGTACTTTGGCAGTCCTCCAAAAGTGAAGACACGTCGAATCGTGCAGCCTGAACCTTGGCGCTGGTAGGTTGCTCCTGACATCTACGCATCCAAGCCGCTCCTTCATAGGTGCCCAATTCCGTCCCTTTCTTGAGCAACACTTCCTTGTCACTCGCATTTAGTGCGCGTACTGATGAAACTTTGGTACCCCTTACCAAGGTTCGTGCAATCTTCCACGATGCCTCTTTCTCTAGGCCTTCGATAAGTACGCAGCGGTTCCCTCGACCAGAACTCCCGGGTAAACAAACCGGTACAACCGTTTCCGACCGCGGTTGAAGCGTGACATTCTTCAGGCAGTACACTTTTCCTGAAGTTGCGCCTTCCATGAAGACTTCTTCCGAGCCACATTTCAACACTCCCTGGTTAACATCGATCTCGCAGCGATACTCCCGCATGAAGTCTAGGCCCAGGATGCAGTCGTCCACTATATCGGCCACGATGACTTTGTGACGGTAAACTTTGTTGCCTAGCTTCAGATCCACCTCCATTTCACCTCGGACGGTTATGTGCTGACCGGTAGCTGTTCTCAGATTCACACATTCATTGTTCCTGAAGCAGCCCCGAAGAACCCGTCTTGCCAGATGGAAACCGACGACTGTCCGAGAAGCACCCGTGTCCAATGTCAGCTTGCATGGTGTTCTGTTAATTTCGCCTTCGATGATCAGGCTGTTCCCGTCGCATGATTGCGAGATCGAGATACTTGGGGCTCTTCCATTACCAGCCAGCACCCGCCCCGCAGTCCTGGCTTCTACTCGTTTCCCTGCTCTCGCTGCCTGGCAGGCACATCAGGCGACCCCTTTGGTGGAGACAGGGTGTCACCAGGCTGCCTACGCTTTGGGCAGCTCAAGCGGATATGGCCTCTTTCTCCGCAGTTGTAGCACCGAGGTGACGACACAACTTCCCTGATGCGGTGACCTCGGTCGTCGCGTCGCACTGCTTCCACCTCCAGAGCGTGGGCTAAGGCGTCCTTGAGGTCCTTGAAGTGCCCAAGCCTCACTGCTGCTCTTACCTCCAGGTCCCGGATCCCATCCGTAAACGCCTGTACGAGGTTCCCATCAATAAGCGCAGGAGACGACTGGTATGCCTTCCTGACCAGCTTTTCCACCTCTAGAGCCCACTGCTGCAGAGTTTCTCCGTTGCGTTGTGTCCTGTCCTTCAGCTGAGCACGATACACATGTTCGAGGTGCGCGTCTCCGTACCTCGCCTCCAGCGCCTCAAGAAGCTTCTCGTAGGTGACGTCTTGTCCGAGCGCCTCCAACACTGTCAAGGCCCGGTCGCGAAGGCCCAAGGTTAGGGCGGTTAAGGCCTGTTCTTTGGTCCACCCATTCGATCGCATCACAGCCTCAAACTGGATCTTGTATGCAGACCATGATGACGAGCCATCAAATGGTGGAACCTTAAACCCACGAGGTGAGGGCACTACAGTCGCAGATGTCACTTCGTTGGATCCGAGCCCACGCAATCTCCTCTCCACTTCAGCGACACAGGTCTCGTGATGGTCGTGTACACGCTTCTCAATGTCGCTGATACGGGCCTCGTGCTGGTGGAGTTCCTCCTTGACCGCCTTCAAGTCCTTCCCCACTGCGGCGCTGAGGTCCTTCATAAGCACCACCTGCTCTTCTAGGCGGTGCGCGTGCTCCTCCTTGTCGCGCTGGAGCTGTTCTTCTAGGCGGCGCGCGTGCTCCTCTTGACGGCGAGCCTGCTCCTCCTTGTCGCGCTGAAGCTGTTCCTCCAGGCGGCGCGCGTGCTCCTCTTGACGGCGAGCCTGCTCCTGTTTGTCGCGCTGAAGCTGTTCCTCCAGGCGGCGCGCGTGCTCCTCTTGACGGCGAGCCTGCTCCTGTTGACGGCGGTCCTGCTCCTCCTTGTCGCGCTGTCGCTGTTCTTCCATGCGGCGCGCGTGCTCCTCTTGACGGCGGGCCTGCTCCTCCTTGTCGCGCTGTAGCTGTTCCTCCATGCGGCGCGCGTGCTCCTGCATGAACGCCATCAGAGCCGCGATGTCGGGCGCCGCCATGGAGTGTGCGCTTGCAGGCTCCACTGCAGCCGCGGAGTCGCCTGATCCACCAGACGATGGAGAAGGAACGTCTCCGAAGCGTCTCTGGTCCAGGTCTTGCTGGCGCTGGTTCCTGGTACGCACTCCGTCAGTTTCTTCCTTCGGCATAACCGGCATAATTTATCCCTTTCTTCTGACACCAATTTGTTACGAGCTGGGGTTCGTGATAAATTATAAACACTATGCCACTTAAACTGAACTTTATTTACTACACAAACACTAAGTATAACACTAGATACACACACTTAATTTTCACTTCACTAGTAAAACACACTATTCACACCACTAGAACAACACTAATAAAACACCACTAAACACTTCCGAATTACTTCCTTCGCTTGATGTTGATCGCTTTCCGTATTCAATTGTTACTGTCCTGTCTCGCGCGCTCTCGCTCTATTTATACTGGCCGGATAACATCACTAGGCTTTTCGAGACGACTCACGATATTTCTGGAAACGTGTAAGGTGTTTCTAGAATTGCGTAAATGTTCTATTTACACCTACGCCATCTATTAGAGGATAGATGAAACAGCCTAAAACAACCGATACATCTAATCTCATGTAGTTCTGCCATTCACTGATAGATGGCGTTATTTTCAATTCGTAACAATATTCTGATTCATCCTTCGATCATCATAAAATATTAAAAAATAACTAAGATTAAAAAATTTAATCAAAGCTTTTATTCACAGAATAGGTAAATTATGTAAATAAAAGTTTGCAATTAATTTTGTAATCCTACTCTTTTATATTTAATACCAAGAAAAAAACACAAAAATCGTTTTACTAAAAATATAATATCGCATAAAATTCGATATTATTATTTTCTATTTACGTTGCTTTTCGTGATTTTATTTGACTACTAATAAATATCACAAGTATGCAAAGAAAAGCGTTTTCATAATGCTAGTCACATCTTTCTACCTTAGTAAGCAGTAACGGGTAGAAAAACAGATTACCACATATAGATCATCAGAGTAACACTACGTTCCATATAGTTTGAAACACTAATAAAACCGCTGAATAAATAATGTTGCGGAGGTGGTCTAAAAATTGCCAAAAATTTGGCTAAGAAAATGAAATTGAGGAACACGAAAGTTCTAGTATTCACTTTCGGCAATAAAACGTTTCACGTAATTAGGAGTAAATGGGTATCGTCTCAACTGTCGGGGAGGTACTTTTTGGTAATTGTGTGAACGTACTTGAGAGTAATCTAGTTTCCTACGTAAGCGACAATCGAGACAACGCGACGCGATTTGTCGCACCAAAAATATTTAAATAGTAGCAGACACGTCATATCATTGTCGCGTAGTTCAGGCACATTTTTGCACGGCGTAGCATTTCACCGCGCAGATTTGCGTAGCACTGCGTAGTAACACGTCGCTAACTATCGCTCACGTAGCACATCATATGACGTATCAGCTACAAGCTTCTCCAGTACAAAATTAAGGTGTGGCTCCACATGATAACGAAACTCACGCAACATGATAATTAAGTGTTGAGGCATTACTTTTTTGCCCTTTTACACTCATATTATTAATATTCATAGGTTATTTTCACGTGTCTTTTATGCCTTCATCATATCACGAGTTCGTGTGACAAAATTAGATGAATATTTTTGCTGACCCAGCAACTGTGGGCGGTTAGACTGCAATATGAGCGCGTTTCATACTTTTAAATTAATGTTTTACTTTATGTTTGCATGAAAATGGTAATGAAGACAGGTATTTTTGTATAGGTACTCGGATTAATTAAAAGTACAGCATACATTTAAAAAGGATCAGTGAATAATACACGCAGGCTCAATCAACAAGTTTGTAAGTTTTATGGCTGCACATCACGGCTGGAAGGTAAGTAGGAAACACATAAATATAAAAACTTATTGCAATCAACAGTATATAGACTTATCCTTCCTTCGGGTTATAACAAAAATATAACAGAAAACCTTATATATTACCTTACACTAACGCAAGCCCATTCTACATCACTATAACTTCTGTTAGGGTTACACTGTAGAAATTGTTACAAAAAGGGGCAACTTATTAAATATACGGCACCAGTAGGACTGATAAATTAGCACATCTAACTCAAAGTGATAATTAAACAAACTGGGCCCAAAGATGTTCAGATGAAACTGCTTAAAATACCTCTCTAATTGTACATACATACATACATACATAGACTCACGCCTGTTTCCCGGAGGGGTAGGCAGAGACTACGGAACGCCATTTGCAACGATCCTGACATACCTCACTTGCTTAACTCACTCCCATCAAGTTTCTCATGCATGCTCTTTTGTTAAGGGTACTTCTGACTTGTCCTTTTTCAAGAATGTCTCCAATCTGGTCAGAGAACGTTCTCCTAGGTCTTCCCCTTTGTCCTGTCCCATTTACACTAGCCTGATATATCTTCTTGGTCAGTCTATCGTCATCCATCCTCTCCATGTGCCCAAACCATCTTAACATGCCTTTCTCAATGCTTGTCACTACATCTTCTTTTACCCCACACCACTCTCGTATCACACAATTCTTTACTCTGTCGGTCAAAGACACACCACACATACTTCTCAGTGCTCTCATTTCTACAGCATTTATTCTACTTTCAAATCTCTTCTGCCATACCCAACAATCACTACCATACATAAGGGTAGGCACTAACACACCTCTATGTACAGCCAAACGTGCCTTTTTGGACAAGTTTTGACTGTTCATAAACGCCTTTAGAGCTCCATTCACACAATTAACTCTCCTTTCAATATCTGCTTCATTCTTACCATCTCTTGTAAACAACGTACCTAAGTAAACAAACTCATTCACTTGTTCCACTCGCTGTCCATCGATCAAAACATTACAAGCCGTAACGCATTCCTCCTTTTCAAAAACCATAACTTTCGTTTTACTTACATTCACTTTCATTTCTTTCCTTTCTAACGCACGATGCATGATTGTTACCATCTCCTGCAACTCCTCCGTTGAAGATGCAAGTATAACCTGATCATCAGCATAAAGGAGGCATTTGACGAGTAGCCCATTCATCCTTAATCCGCAGTCACTATGTTTTAAATCTTGTAAACAACTGTCCATGAAGAGGTTAAACAGCCACGGCGACGCTACACATCCCTGTCTAACACCTTTATCGATGGTAAACCAGTCAGTGTATGCCCCGTTTATCCTCACACAAGCTCTAGAATCCTCATAAAGGGATTTCAGAGCTCGAATGAGGCTGCTGTCCACCCCATTCATTGACAGCACCGACCACATTTCATTCCTCACCACTTTATCGTAAGCCTTTTCCAAATCCACGAATGCGCAATAGACCTTTTGACCTTTGGCCAAAAATTTTCCGGCTATGCTTCGCAAGGAAAAAACCTGATCCGTGCATCCCATACCCTTTCGGAATCCCGCTTGTACATCCCGTATTTTCTTGTCGGTTACTTCCACAACTCTTTTATCTAATTGTAAAGATTGCCTTAACAAGTTTCCGTGATGAGATTACAAGCGAACTATATAACTCGTTAATTGGAGTACCTGTAATTAGCGCCAGCACTCGAGAAGTGGGTACATATTCTGAATGGCGACGAACTTAATAGGCATAATGTGAGTATAAATGGGAAAAGTTAACTCATTTAGTAGCTTCTTCGCGTCCACGAGCCGCGATCTCGACGCCACCAGACGGACCGAATTCCTTACTACTTTAAAATCACCCCTTTTTGCAAAATTACACCTCTAACGTGACTCGGGTACCAACGTTGAGAAGCAATTAACGTCGGCCCGTCGCCCTGCTTTCTAATACTGTAATTTAATTTTAATCCACCGTCGGATTAACTCTCGTGCACAACAACAACACAACAAGTCTGATCAAGCTTTATTTCAAAACGTTTCAGCTGCAAACTCATCATCTTCTTGCCCTGGTCCCAATCTATTTGGGGTCGGCGCAGTACGTCCTTCGCTTCCATTCTTTTCTGTCATCCGTCATCTGATCATTTACCCCTTTCTCTTTCATATCCATCCTCGCACAGTCCATCCATCTTTTCCTTGGCCCCCCTCTTCCTTGCCATCCCTCTACCTTCATATTCATCACTTGCTTACCTACATACATATCATCTCTTCGCATAATATGTCCATACCAAGCTAAACGACTTCCTTTCACTTTCTCGTCTATAGGCGCCACTTTCAGACTACCTCTCACGTATTCATTCCTAATCTTATCCATTCTCGTAACTCCACACATCCATCGCAACATTTTCATCTCTGCCACATGTTTCATCCATCTTCTTAGTAGCCCAACACTCAGCTCCATACAATACGACAAGCCTTATAACCGCCTTATATATGCGTCCCTTGATTTTCAAAGGCATTTTAGGATCGCATATTGTGCCCGAGACCTGTCGCCATTTCATCCATCCTGAGTTGATCGTTTGCCGAACATCTCGGTCAATTTCGCCGTCGTGTTGCAGGAGTAAACCGAGGTAGCGAAAGTCGGAGCGTACTGGTAGAGGTATACCGCCGAGTGTAAGCGGGCTTGGACTAGAGAGGCCACCAAATTCACAGAACATGTATTCAGTTTTGGTTCTGCTTATCCTAAGGCCTACGTTCTCCAGTCTCTGCCGCCACTCCTCCAGCTTGCTCTGCACCTCCTGTCCACTTTCTGCTACCAGGACGATGTCGTCGGCAAACAGCATGCACCAGGGTGCCTCTTCCTGTATGTCCGATGATATGGCATCCATAATCAACAGGAAGAGGTAAGGACTAAGAGCCGACCCTTGGTGCAAGCCTACAGCCACATCGAATCTGGCTGTGATTCCAGCTGCGGACCAGACTTGCGTGTGGCATTCAGCATACATAGCTTGGATCAACTTCAGGTACTTTTTAGGCACTCCTTTCTTCTTGAGGGCCCACCACAAGACTTCACGCGGTACCCGGTCATATGCCTTTTTGAGGTCAAAGAATACCATATGCAGATTTTTATGCGCCTCCCTGTATTTTTCACAAATTTGGCGGAGTGCAAAAATGGCATCCACCGTACCTCGACCAGGCATAAAACCGAATTGGTTGCGTGAAATCACACTCTCTGCTCGCAAACGTCGCTCAATTACTCTCTCCCATACTTTCATACTATGGGGCATTAACTTTTTTTTCTTTATTTCCCCGATAATTGTTGCATTCTTGGACATCTCCCTTATTTTAAAAAATGGGCACTTGGTAACTGCTGCACCATTCCTTGGGTAATGTCTCCTCATGCAACATCTTATTGAAGAATAAAGTTAGCCACACTCATCCATCCTCCCCTAACACCTTCCATGCTTCTACTGGTATTCCATCTGGTCCTAATGCTTTCCCATTCTTCATTCCACTCACAGCCCGTTTTACCTCATCCTTACTTATTATATTCACTAGTCCAATATTCTTCGCCTTGTTCTCAAGCTTTTTGCTCCAATCATTCCCTTCATTAATTAACTTTTCAAAATATGTCCTCCAACTTTCTTTAATCCTATCATCATCCGTAAGAACCACTCCTGTTTCGTCTTTCATACACTTGATATGGGATACATCCCTCGCCTTTCTCTCTCTTACCTTAGCCAGTCGGTATAAATACTTTTGGCCCTCGGGTTTCTCAAGTAAACCGTATAGGTCTTTAAGGCGCTCTAGCTAAGGCAACAGCTTTTTTAGCACTTTTCTTACATTGATCATACTTCTTTTTCTTACTCTCTTTCAACGAGTCATTACCTTCTTTCATCAGCTGCCATTCCTTAAACCTTGCTTTCTTTTCCTTGAGCATACTCTGTACTTCCTCTTTCCACCACCAGGTATCCTTATCTTTCATACGTTTTCCTTTCGATTCTCCTAAAACATCTTTTGCCACGCACTTCATACATTTACTCATCTCCTCCCAACTCTCATTCACGCTGCAATCCTTCATATCGCCCATCTCAATCATTTTATCTACCACTCTATCTCTGAACTCTACTGCACATTCATTCTTCTCTAACATATGCCATTTCACTTTTGGGGTTAGTTGCTCCTTGGCCCTTTTCGAGCTCAGCCGAATTTTTAATTCGACCACCAGGAGTCTGTGCTGTAAGATTAAGTCTTCTCCCGGTACCACCTTACAGTCTTTGACCCAGTTGATACGTTTACGCCTTAGCAGAAAATAATCAATCTGGGTCATATGGTGGCCACTGTTGTAGGTTACCAGGTGTTGCTCTTTTTTTGGAACCAAGTGTTAGCCACTACAAGATCAAAAGCGGCAGCCGCTTGGAGAATTGCTTCTCCTTCGCTATTGCGGCTACCGAAACCCCAGCCTCCATGTACTCTTCCATATTCTCCACTTGTTCGTCCCACATGACCATTAAAATCTCCACCCACAATTATCTCTTCATTCTCCGGAATATCCGTCATCATGCTATCGAAATCCATCCAAAACTTATCTTTCTCACAATCATCACATCCTACCTGAGGGGCATACACACTTATCACATTCAGAATAATATCTTGCAATATCACTTTCACAGCAATCAATCTGACATTAATTCTATTTACACATGTCACACCATCTTTCAGATTTTCGTCTAACACAATTCCCACACCATTTCTTTTCCCATCACTTCCATAATAATAAAACTTGTATCCTTCTCCGATCTCCCTAGCTTTCGTACCTTTCCATCTTGTTTCCTGCAGACATGCCACATTTATTTGTCTTCTTTTCAAAACATCAGCTAACTCTCTAGCCCGTCAAGTCATCGTACCTACATTCAAACTTGCATACCTCACCCTTACGTCACAGGCTTGCTTCTTACGTTGCACTCGCCCGGAGTAGTGCTAAAACCCTTGCATACTTCTCGCAGGTGCCGGATGCTGCCACTGCGCGTCGCTTGCGGGGAACGCCCTAACCCTATCGCATTCATTAACATACGTGGCCATACTGCAAATAGTTTTGGCATGGATTTTACTAGCCGGCTGCCTGCCTGACGCCAACCCTCCTTGGGAATGTTTTCGTCGTAAAGGAGGAGGGATAGGAGAAACGGGGTAAATGGATAGGATGTATGAAGACGAAGAAGGAGTTTGTAGGCGAGGGTACTGTAGACTGGAAGGACATAGGGTAGTGACTACAGTAGCTCGGAGAGCCGGGAGTCTAATGGTCGGACAGACCAATAGACAGAAGCACCCCCTGGCTTAGCTAAAAGTGTATAAAGTATTATGAACTGAATATATCTGTTAACGAGACGGAACTCGAATGACTGATTGCAGAATAAATAAAAACTATATTTTCAGCGCTGGATATCGAATGCTTACCAATACAGTTATTATGTGGTTCAACCTAGAGTTAAATTTTACCGCGCAGAACTGATTTAATCCTCAGTAATACGTTCTCCAGCCACTTCTCGTTACTAACTTCAAATATTTGTACTCACAACAAAAATGATCCGCGAACTCCTCTAACTCTATTAATTTCCCGTCTATCATATCCACGAACGTGATTTATTGAAACAATGGATGTTGAAATCGTTCAAATACCGTAAATATTAGTTATTATTATTTACAGTGTATTCAATTGTTAACTATGAACCGCGTTCTCGGTCTGCGTTCTGAATTAAAAATAAAACGCAAATTTAGTTTAGTTTGTTTTATTTATGAGCGTTAAATATCCGACTGGAATTAAATTATAAAGCGGCCAAGCGAGTGGACTGTGTGTGCGCACTTGACCCTGCCCAACGATGAAAATGTAACGAATGACCGCCACAAATGGAAATTGCAACCGCGGCACGGAGAACGTGTGAACCCTTTACCTTGTGGCTTCTGGGAAATGAAAAGCGCCGCTGGCTTGCAAAAAACCTCGCCACAGATAACGCGCAACATGTTTTATTTATCCACATAATACAAGAAGCGGCCGCTTATAGCGCTTGCGCCGAAGCGCCGCGCCGTGCCGCACCGCTTGTCACGGGACACTCGCTGTTATTAGTTCCCTTTTTTACAGGACGGAAACCTGAAAAGTTTGTTTCGGTCTAAACAGGCGTGGGTTCTAGAGGCCTCCCGTGGCACGTGACGGAACAAACAAAACCCCACTTACTTCACAGATCCGACTGGTAAATTTAAGCCGCGGAGTATCTCTTTAATGCCGAGGCCGTGACATCGCGTACATATCAACCTCCTTTCACTCAGAACGAACGCGACAAGCCGTTTGTATCAACAATCGATGAGCTCTGCGTGATGCGTCTGTGCTGTGTAATTACCTTGTTTGAATTGAAAATAGCTTAGTGCTACGCATGCATATTTATTAAATTAGGAATACTCTACGAAACTACCACAAGCTACGACTAGGAAGTAATGATTATGTCAAGCGCGTCATCTGCTATGAAATGATATTTTTGAATTCTACTACGCCAAAACTACAAAAGATGTCTTTAAAAACATAAATCAGTGCTATAAATGAAACAAGCAGTCCTTATATTTCTTATAACAAGAGATATACAAAACATTTCATTCTATTCCAAAGCCTACAGTTTCTACCAAGTTTGAAATATGCCACAAATTTCATCCATTCTTCTACCTGTACAAGCACTATAATTTTAACGAGGTTATCAACCGCGGCCTAGGTTGTCTTTGTCTAGTTGTGACACATTCAGTCTGAAATTTATGAATAGTGGTACAAAGCTAGTTAAATAGAGTAACATTCTGTGAGGTACTTTCTTTTTAGGACGGTAATGGCTTGTTTGTCGGTGTTTATAAGTCAACCCGCCGTAGACTGACGCATCTGAAAGTCCGTACACGCTATTAGAATTATCTTCATTATTATGCTATGGTTTCCTTACTAGTGATAGGGTAGCCTTGGCTATGATCTTATCTGACCTTAAGCGATTTCACAGCGTCTGACAGATCAAGCTTTCCTATAAGGAACCTATTCACCCGCAACTTGAAAACAATTCAAGGTATTCATGACTTTTGGGACTACGACTAAATGCTTTGCATATTTGCTGTGACACAAGGTTTAGTTTGCGTCGAGATGATATACCGTTACCAAGTATTTTCTGATAAGTGAAGATTCTGGTCCAGCATATTATATTTATCTGAAACATACAAGCCAAAGGCGTTTTTAAGTATAGGTACAAGAATCATGACCAAAACCATAACATTTAATGTGTAAATGTATTCATTTTACCTTACATGTGAGAAACCATTCAAAATATACATTAAATTTTGTTTCTTTCATAATTACTTCTCGTATTTATACTTAATTGATTTGGTTCTTGGACGCTGTCAATTACTATAAATATAAAGTTTTCTTTGTTTACAGAAACTTTAAATCAGTATTTTATTAATTTATGAACACTTGCCGCGCGTAAACAATTGTTAATAAAGAACCTAGTTTACATTAATCTTTTTTGTATATTAAACATATTACTATATATTATGTTAAATAATTTGTGTGACAAATAAATTATTGCAAGTGGCTAGCGAGAACGTTAGGCATACAGAGGTCAATGTTAAGATTAAAAGCAAGCAGACCTTAAACCAGGGACTCAAAAAGATAATCTACATACTTTACACTTATTTGAGACAACCTCTGCATATTGCAAATAAATTAAGTAACCGAAAGTATTTTATTTAAAATTATTATTAACTTTATTTGCCTGATCTTTAAGAAAACTTGAATCAAGACGATTGCCCAAAACATAAGCACTATAATTTCTTTTATTCATGACATCCTGAGTGCCAACAGCATACTCTCTCTAGAGAAAGTTCATGTCCAGGCGAGGATTGCGTCGCCCTGTTAATTTGTCGTCCCAAAACAGGAACCAAAATAAAATAAAAAGTAGAAGGGACTTTACACACGAACACCGGAATGAAAAAAGTATTATATGGGCTACGAAACTTTTAAACAACCATTTAATTTGTATTTTTCATTTACGTTTATAGTCCTGGGACATAATTATGTTCCTGTGTTCTGTAATATTTTTACTCGTAGCCCATAATACGTACTTTCAAGTGTTGTGCAAAGTAATTACTGCTAAACACGAATGATGTAGGATTATTGGGATACTTTCGTGGATCGATTTATATTATTTTATGAAAATACTGAAAAAGCTCAAGCCTTTAGGGACCTAATCGGGCGAGAGAAGTAAACGAACTGTCTATTGAGAAGCTTACTTGCGCCAAAACTGAATTAATGGCGTTCAAAAGATCGATCGTTTTGCATAAGGTGAAATAAGCTGTTTATTGATTCGGTGGCGTTTCTTTGACTACACTTGCAGTTTTGGGTGTTTTTCTTATGCTCATGTTTTGACAACATTGATTTTGTTTTTATTTTTTTTTATATCCGGCACGGGAGTCTGCATATAATATATTTATAAGGATTTTTTGTTTGAATGGCAATCTCATCTCAACATAAATATGACGTTTAGTATCCCTGCTCACACATAAATATGTGCAACAGAATAAAAATGATAATTTTGCTGCGGACTTAAATTTATACAAATCAATTTATACGTATGCCCAACTTAGACCAGTGTGGCAATCCAATGTTCTCACCAGGCGCATTAAACTCTCCCTTTTCGAGTCCATCGTAAAGTCGTGCCTCTTTACGGCTGGGAAACCTGGAGAGTTACGAAAGGCTTAACGAGTAAGCTACAGGTCTTCGTGAATAAGTCACTTCGATCCATCCTTCGTATCTTCTGGCCTAAAATCATCTCGAATAAAGAGTTGTGGCCTATATGCCATCGAACTCCAATTTCGCAAGAAATTGCCTAGCGGAAATGGAAGTGGATTGGCCACACTCTCCGTAGCGAAAATGGTAATGCTCCAGAAATCGCCTTTGAGTGGCAACCGGAGGGTAGGCGAAGACGCGGACGGCCAGTACACACGTGTAGGAGATCGATGAACAAGGAGCTCAGGAAGGAAGAACTCAAATGGGAAGACGCTCGAAGAATCGCGCGGGACCGGCCGGCTTGGAGAAAACTTGTTGGGGCCCTCTGCACCAGCGGGGTGCCTTAGGACCACAACAACAACATTTTATACCTAGATAACTAGGTAATGTAAAAGTGGTGGGAAGCTTTGTCGTATTGACGAATACATAAATACGTGGTTTCCACGGTCTCTAGTACGAGTACATAGCTACGTGGCTACCACGAGCACAGATTTAATCGAGGTAGAAATGTTTTAATCACTGTTATAGTAGCATTCATGCGTGCCAGCATTCGGACTAACTACGCTCACAGCATGCTCACCATATTCCCAGAATATCTGCGAATAACGAATATTCATTACGAGTTTGTATTTAAGCACTTTTGAATTTGATTTTAAACAAATGTTATTTTAGCGTTTTGCCATTTACGTACCAGGTATACCTTGTAAAATATTGGCTACGATACCGACGAACTAACTTTGAACAAGCGTCATGTTTAGAATTATGTTTTCTTTCAACTATTATTTATTTACGTGATAGTTTTTTTTCGTATAAATCACGCCTAAAATGTATCTTGTAAGTCCTAAAAAAGAAGCAATCATTTTATAAAAATATGACGTTTACGTACGTACAATATTGTGCTGGACTGCAAATAAAATAGAGATGTGATAATGGACAAACGTAAGTCGATAATAATCAATAAGTTATTATTAAATTAATTATTTGTTATTAAATTATATTTGATATAAAAGAAATAAAACCAATACAGTACCGTTATAAATCTTTCATTATTTCTATATGAAAACGTTATAAATACATAGGTAAATTGGGTTATTTTAGTCATAAAAGCGACATCAAGAGTCAGCCTTTTAATAAGTAGGTAAATATTCTCTTACGTAATGTTTCTTTATTTCCAGAATTGTTGTTTTTGAGAAATATTATCTCAAATGTAGTTAACTGCTGAGTGGAGACATGGTATCCGAGCTCAATCTGAATTTTCTCGCATAAGACCAGAATGCAATTTTACATAATTATATTCCATTAAAATGTTACATTTTTTTGGGCTTGGCGTGCATTTGTCAGAAGACGCAATTTTATTTTATAGATGTAGGGGGTTATTGTAAAGTTAAATCCAAGTTTGTGGGGTCGCAGCCCTCATCCTGCAGCCGCTATTTTGAAAAGAGTGGTACAAATGTGTTATCTAGTTTATCTGGAAAACTATTGGCCATACGGAAAAATTGCAATTCATGTTTGATTGCACATAAAATTCGTTTAACATTTAGTGGTTAAGTTAGAAATAATAAACATTTCAACAAATTTTCTTTTAGTGTGTTATCATTTTCGTCGTCAGTGACAAGAATACAGTTAATTTGTCTTAACTTCTTTCAAAACAAGACGCGTTCTTCCAACTTGAGACTTTGCAGTAGGTATCATAAGGTCCAATGATCACTCATTACGATGACTCTTAAAACAGAGGTAAAAAAAAGACGAACTCTATCCCTTTATCTGTCACTACCTGAGACCAGTACTTCCTGAGATTAGCATGTTCAACCAAACAAACAAACTTTGCAGCTTTATAATATAATAATAATAATATTAATCTTTGTTCAAAAATGTTTACATTTCAGTGGATGGATACATTAGGTCTGGATACTCTTATACTATAATACTTTATAATCTAATAAACAATAAATAGGTACTTAACATATAGTTTAAGGCCGGTATAGGTTATTTTTACTTTGCTATCTAGGTTTAAAATTAATTGCCTGAACTAGGTTTTCACCTGTGTTTCAGGCTGTTTTGTTCTTACATAATATAATTGTGCAAAATATAACAAATGTGCAAACTCTTAAATTTAACATTGACGCAATAATAATTAAAATCGAGGCTATTCAATGGCAGGTAATTATTTTAAGACAGTAAGCAAATTCTCAGTATCGGAGTAGGTCATTGTTTGTAAGTATCTAGTTATGATTATTTTACATTGCTTATAACTATAATTATATATATCTAGTAACTTATTTAATCTATTGTATAAAAAGGGCCTATGAATAAGAAAAATCTATTTATAAAGACATGTTTACCATGAAACTTAGTACAGACTAGATCTTTTCGTCTCTTGTCCGGGGGCAGTGGTTTGAATGGAGTTAGTGCGTGTTGTTTAAGTATGATGTGCAGTATGAACAATTGTCGTACAGTTAGGACATTAGTGGACTGATACAAATCATAGGTAGGAAACATAAGGTCGAAACGTCGCCACTTTTAGAATAGCTCATTGAGCGCGTTCTAGTGGCAATAGTACAGTTTTGGATGCCCCTCCCCATAAAGTAATGCAATGGGATATGATGGACTGACACAAAGACAGGTAGATTTGTTTAATTAATTTAAAATTTGCAGCGCTACGCATTGTTTTGAAAATAAATATTAATTTGCGCACCCGTTTACATAAGAGATCTATGTGAATGCGGAAATTAAGATTATTGTCAAGTGTTATTCCAAGGTACTTGATACATTGTGTAGATTCTAAAGTAGGGCAGGCGCATGCAGCGTCAGCAGATGAATGACATTTATTGTCGTGAGCGAATATAGTGTTGTTAGGTGATTCATGAATGTTATTGTTACGTATTGAAAAGTGGATATATTTTGTTTTCTGGGTGTTTAAGCTTAGTATATTGTCAAAAAGCCAGTTATTTACAGTATTGAAACCTAGTTGAGCATGTGTATATACCTCAGTACGAGTATTTCCTGTAAATAATAGTACCGTATCATCTGCATAAGACACAATGACACCATTATGAAGACTTAGGTTACATAGGTCATAATTATATATTAAGAACAGAGTTACTCCTAAAATGCTCCCTTGAGGCACCCCGAAGGGAGGATTAGGGATATCCGCGCTGAGGTTTGTACCTAGTTTTACACACTGACATCTGTCGCTAAGATAGTCAGTAAGTAGTTTCAATTGTGTGCCTCTTATTCCCACATACTCAAGCTTTCTTAATAGACCTGGAACTGAAACAGAGTCAAAAGCTTTAGCAAGCTCTAGAAAGATCCCAAAAGTATGCATCCCTTTATCCAGGTTAGCCACAATGTGATCAGTAACCATGTGAACGGCCTGGTTTGTTGACTTTTGCGCTCTAAAACCAAACTGCCTGTCTGAGAGTATATTGTTCGATTCCAGGTATTTTACTAATCGATTATTTATTAATTTTCCTAAAACTTTAGACAATGCTGGCAAGATTGAAATGGGCCTGTGGTTATTTACACAAATTGTATCTCCATTCTTGTGTATTGGGATAACTATAGCCTTTTTCAAGGACTTCGGAAATATACCGTCAGACAAACATATTAAAAAAATGTGGGTTATTGGAGGTGCTAGGAAGGTCTTAAATCTTTTGATTATAGTGGTAGAAATGCCATCCCACCCTACCGCTGAAGTGTCCCGTAGTCCTGTTATTATTTGAACTACATCGTCAACGTCAGTATCTAAGAAAACAAAAGATTTGAGCGCGGGGTTGTGTGATTTGTTAGAGGTGTAGTGCGACGAAAAGTTTCTTTGATACAAGATTCTTTCTCCGAGTGATTTTCCAGCGTTAGCGAAGAACATATTTATTTTATTGAGTGCCAGTGTGGGATTTGACACGGATTGAAGTAAATCTAATGCTGGTTCTTGATTTTTGGTGGTAAAAGTGCATTTTTTTATAAATTTCCAGACTAATTTGCTGTTTTGCCCAGCCTTTTCTAGTTCAGCCTTATTGTATTCAATCTTTAATTTTTTTTAGAAGGTTGTTACAAAAATAACGATATCTTTTGTAAGACATCGAGATAATTTCATTATCTGGTGCTTTCTTAGCCTTCGAGTGCAATTTATCTCTATGTCTTATGCAGCGCAAAAGACCTTGTGTAATCCACGGTTTTGTTATTTTATGTCTGTTAGACAATTTTATAGCAGATGTATTTTTGTGAATTGCACTTTGTATTTCGTTTGTGAGGTAATCGATTGAAATATTAGGATCAGCACATAAGTAAACGGGGTCAAGATCTATGTTAGGTATGTCAATTGCAAGGTTCTTCATGTTTATTTTAGTATAGCTAGGTGTGCATTTATGTTTAGGAAATGATAGTTTTAATGACAATAGAATGGTGCGGTGATCTGTGATCGAAGAGTTAATGACCAAAGTGCGTGACGGATGCTTTGTTTTGATAATGAAGTGGTCTAGGCATGATCCACTTTGATGAGTAGGAAGAGTATGAGCTGGCAAGAGACCATGAAAAGAGCAGTCATTAACATAATCGTGGCCGCGGTCGTCATTTCTCTCAGACAGAATATTTATATTTAAGTCACCTGTTATAATTATATTCTTGTATGATGATAGACTGTTTAGTGCTAAATCAAGTGAATTAAGAAACTTATCTGTACTAAGAGATGGTGGCCTATACAGAGAGATTATGGCAGTATTATGGTTAATTTTAATGAGCAGACAGTTGCATTCATCTATATTAGGTTTTTCTATAACTACATTCAGATGTTTTCTAATATATGCTACAACGCCGGCATTCTGATTGATATGATTATCACTGCAATATTGTCGATATCCATCTAAAGTTGGTAGAGCATCAGATCTATTAGATAACCAGCATTCCGATAGCACTATTATGTCGCAAGTTATGTCAATAGTATGTAGCAAGATTTCTAGTTCCTAAAAGTTTTTATAGATACTACGAATATTTTGCGAAATAATAGTTAAACATTTATCCTGTGGTGGAAGAAGGTTTTTACAATCCTCAATATTACAAACTTTTGAGTCTGAGATAGAAAAGTTGTCCAAATTATCTATTAGCTTATTAGCCATAACTATAATTAACGAGTACCTGTAGTAGCGGTGCTTTCACGTGTAGTTAGTGGCACTCTCAGGCGCCTTCATAGTCTATGGAATTCAGGTACCTGTCCTCGGCATATTTTCTTGCTGGGCAGCTCTCGTCCCCAGTTTGGTGATTATTGGGCTTCTTAAATTTCATACACGTAGCGCAGGAAGGTGGTGATGTCTTCTTACTGCACTCTTTGATGACGTGGCCTGATTCACCGCAATGACCACAGGCAGGGCTTGTTTCGCGGCAGAATTTCGCTGCATGTCCGTATTGTTGGCAATTATAACAGCTTGTAACCAGGGTAAAGTCCCTTACGGGACATGATGTCCAGTTTATAAACACTCTCCCCTGGTTAATAAGGGCTTTTCGAATTCCCGGTGGTACTTCGATTATATAATTGCACACCGATATGTTCTTCTTCCCAGATTTGTGGCTCAATTTAACAGAGGCAATGAAGGACTCTCGTGTCTTGTCTGGAAATGTCTGTGCCAAGTTTTGTTCAAATATGCATTCGAAGACCTCTTTTTCAGTGAGTGTTTTAGGAACTCCGATTACAACTATTCTAGGACGACGCTTGGTCTACTCTTCGACAGTAAGTCCTGATGTTAAAAACTTTGTAGAGCTTTTGAGCTTCTCTACGTCATCTTTATTTTCGGTGCTGATGACTACACCGCCATTTTTCGTCTTTCTGACACCGCGTACGTGCAATTTCATTTCCTCGGGCGAAATTATAGTCTGGAGAAGGGCTTTAGTGTCGTCACTGCTTTTACTTTTGTCGGCAGGATATATCGTAACTGAACTAATGGAATTAGGGCGAATAAAATTGTTGCTCCCTTTTTTAACCATATCAGCAAAAGTATTTTTCTGGGTCTGGGTATGATTTACTTGCACGACTTTCTTAATCTCCTCAAGGGTATCTGAGATATTTTTCTTCTCTTGAAGGTGCTGGATGGTGGAGTGTGCTTGTATCACCTTCTGTTTCACAGACTGATAGTTTACAGCCAACTCAGATGCAGCAGTGCTCACTTGGCGGCAGATACTTGTGACTCGTACTTTTGAATCGGTGTTGAGCTTACTTTCTGCAGCAATTGAACAAACTTCAGTCAAATAAGAGTTGATAAACTTCATCCATCTTTCTACTTCTGCTGTAGATATTAGTTCAAGTGCCGGCTTTTCCGTAGCGGGCGGTTTGTCTTCAGGACGAGGCGACGGCAACGGTGTTGACGGTGTAGGGCTCCTCCACGTAATCTGACTGCGCCCAAAAGGACTGGCGCTCGACATTTTTATACATACACTTCTAACTCAAATATATGTATCGATAAACATTATCTAAGTTCTTGCACATATACACGTACGAAACTCTCGTGACACACTTATTTATGCTATGTCATAAAAATAGCGAATATAATAATGACTGCTCTTCAGTTAACAATAAACACGTCTGCATCTAGTGAGTGCAACGACGAATAGGTTCAATATCAGCTTAGATAATATATATTTCTATTCAAAAAGAGTTGTTGCACTTTTCACAGTGTATTTAATTAACTGTTTGCTGAACATTCAAGCACTTCTATCAAAGAATTAATTTAATTTGTAACTTAAATGAAAGACACTTCAAATTCTCACTGTTTTATCCTCCCTATGCCTGTGGCGTATAGATTAAAGAGCTTTGCGGCCGAACACAATTATTTTTTCACCTTAAATTAACACTGGGGTGCCGGTGAAGTCAATTAATTGTTTGGGCGGGTTTATGTAGAGCTGGAGCTGGAGGCATTTTATGTTTGTATAACATTGATAAAAACACCTAAAGATATTGCAAATACTTATAAAGACAATACGTTTTTGAAATGATCTGTCATTAGCATATTCTACAGTAAAAGTTTTCATAAAAGTCAAATTCTTTGCATCAGTCAACGATTCTGTATTGTAGGATATTTAATAAATAACTAGACTTCGGCTGAGATTCCACTTGCGTGAATCATACAATTAAACCTTTCTCAGGAATATAACCATCTATTGATGCATACATACATACATATATAGACACACACCTGTTTCCCGGAGGGGTAGGCAGAGACTACGGAACGCCATTTGCAACGATCCTGACATACTTCTCTTGCTTCATTCACTTCCATCAAGTTTCTCATGCATGCTCTTCTGTTTAGAGTACTTCTGACCTGTCCTTTTTTTAGGATGTCTCCAATCTGGTCAGAGAACGTCCGCCTAGGTCTGCCCCTTCGTCCTGTCCCTATTGATGCAAACTATACAAAAATCCTTAAGGTAATTTTTACGTTTATTACGTTCATACAGACAAATAGAAGAATCAAGGGAAGTGGATTGTTTATTTTCCAACTCCTCCAATATACTTCTGATTAAGTTCGTTGCGGGTTCCAAGACAATTTAACTTTCCCCCGGACTTCACGAGTGTCAAAACTCGTTGTCTTCAATGGTCACTGCTGCTGAACCTCGCTACACAGGTGACACAGTAGTGGGAATGAGAGTGGGACTAGTCAAAACACAAATAGAATGTGACTTCATGATATTGTAACAAAAATTTTTTTGGTTCTCAAACATATAAAACTCAGTGCATCTGTAGAAGCGAGGTTAACACGCAAACGACTATTTTATGCGAAAACTACGAATAATCTGTGCAGTTTCTTCTCTTTAAACCAATCTTTTAAAGTAAACTCATATCTAGTCCAAAGTTTAACAAAGTTGGACGCCGCTATCGCGGCGCCGAGGACACTGCTAGACACATGTGCAGCTCAAAATATTAACTTAATCCATAAAAAGTAGGTTCATACAAGATACAGTAAATAATTCGATACATTGAACACGAAAAATATATAACTTTCAAAATATCTTAGTTTTATTTTACTTTAATTTAAACAAGTGTATAATGTTGCAATTAAAATAATATGTAAAATGTTATCTGCGCAAGTAGTCCTAATAAAATTAATTAACGTTTTACTCGCATGCATTTAAACTCGAGATATAAAATGTAAAGTTAAATTTGAACTGAATATAAAATTTATACTTAGTCTCTGGCGGCAATCAAGAGGCGCCCTAGTTTGTTTAGACCGACCCAAATGTACTATATTTAATTCTGCAATCTGATACCGTTCTAGGAATCAGTAAGTCGGATTTAAAATCGTTTGGAATTTTACTTAGAAGGTGATGAAGGAAACTTGAATGTGACGTTTATTAAGTAACGGTTAGTGATATTGTTCCTCGGATTCAGTTTTATTACATTTTGAGCATAAAAAATCGGTTCACAAACAGAGGCGAAAACCATTAATTACCATTCAATCTTAGTTTTATGTAGATATTATTTTACAGTACAGGAATCAAGTACAATAATATTATACTTGTTTCGCAAAAATATCTTAAAATTTGATAAAATCAGAAGTTTTGGCAAAACAACATCGATATCTAACTTTCATAATAAAAGCCCGTCGTTAACTTTAGTAGGTAGAAGAAGTCACACAAACTGAAACAGTAAATAAGACCAAACGGTGGCATATCAGCAATGTCGACGCCTCATAAGAATGGTCTCCGCGACCTTACCATCGAACGAACAAAACAAGGAAAAGCATAAAAATCTGACCCCAGCAGAAATGTCCCGGAAAGAAAATAAAAACTATGATACAAAACAGACCCGACGAAGTATTGGATCTTCTCGTTTGTTATTTCTACGTTCTTTCATAAACAAAATAAGTAAAATTGAATTCAGTTAGTACTGAATTCAATGTTACTTGTTCTCAATATATTTTAGGTGTCAACACAGCAAATTCTCAAAATCTACACGTATTGACACACGGCAAAATTTTATATAATTAAAAATGTCTAACAACCTATTTTACATGAAAATATGTAAAGCCATTTGCCATATTTCTTTAAACTCAGTCTATATTTGGGACTGAAAAACGATATCTAACACTTCTACCTAAATACAATTTAAGCCCTCGGAACTTTGACAACAAGAACATGTACCTGTCATTCGAGTTGAAATTGATGGTTGATAGTACTTTGAATACAATAGTTGTACTTTGATTGAGTATATTACAATGTACGTACTCATAATATATAAATATAATTATCATCATCAGCCTTTAACAGTCCACTGCTGGACTAGGCCTCTCCTTTGAAAGGAGGATTTGGCCTACTATACCACGCTGGCCAAACGGGTTGGTATAGGGTTTGTATCAAGTTTTCCTTCTCTTATAGTGCTGTTCTCTGCATAATATGCTCCCTCTGTCGGCTCTTACCACACCCATGGGATGATATGGGGTGGTGACAATCCGTATTCTTAATCCGTCACCACACGGACATATATATATTTATATAATATAATTATATTCTCTAAAAAATTTAGTTTTTTAAGATATGTTACCTTTTCTAGTTCAGAAAAATAATATATTATTTTTATTTATGTTCTCTAAAAGTTATGCAAATGAACTTTATATAATACTAGTCGACGCCAGCGGCTTCGCACACACATATTTTTGAATTCCCCGTTTTGCCCGATCCCGTGGGAATTTCGGGAAATCCCGACGTGTAAATCCGGTTTCTGTATGTACTGTCGTGTTGTAAGCAAAAGACCAATAAGGGATCCACTTACCCCACGATTCAGGATGGTTGTCTGTTTGAATACGTAAAAACGCATTCAAATTTTTATGTGTTACCTCCAGAGCTCCTATGGACTGATGATGGTATGCTGTGGAATTCAGTTGTTTAATGTTAAGTAATTTACAAACCTCCTGAAATATTTCTGATAAAAATTCCTTTCCTCTGTCTGTTGCTATTTCTTTAGGTACCCCGTACCTAAGAATAAAATTGTTAACAACTTCCTCGGCTTTTTTAGAAATTAATGGATAAGCTTCTACATATTTTGTAAGTTCACACTGTAATGTTAACACGTATGAATAATCATCGTTATCACGTTCTAGAGGACCAATAAGATCTAAATATATTTTTTCAAATGCTGAATTTGCTGTACTAGTTATAACCATTGGTTCTTTCTTTGGTAGTGAATACTTTTGACGTTGACATTTATCGCAACACCTTACAAATTTCTGAACATCGTTATCTATGCCAGGCCCATAATAATATTTCTTTATATTGTTTGACATTCGTCTCATACCAGCATGGCCACTACTGGGTAAGAGATGAAAGTCGTTTAAAATAACTCGCCTATCGTCTTTATTCGTTATTCTTTCAACATCATTTAAAATACATATACGTGGTCCGGACCTATCTTTCTTACTTTTAATCTCTTCTAATATTTTTTTGATAAAAATATCATTATCTTTACTCTTTAATATATATATTTCTTCTAACTTTAAATCATTGCAAAAATTATCTAATTCTCTCACAAATGCGTCTCGCGTCATTTGCGATTGAGAATTTAGATATTTCACGTATAGAGTTTTTTCACGGTCAACATAACATAATATATTTGTTTCATTTGTAATATGTTTCAATTTCCTTAATTTTTCTAATCCATTGTTATCAATAAATCTTAATTCGACTGATTCTTTAGGTTTGATATGAGTATTCACAACTCTTGGTTGCGCAGGCCTCGAGTCAGTGGGTACTATTATCCACCCCAGAATCAGATTTATACTGTCTTTTAGCTTGTGCTCTCGTTAATACGTTTATTACACTCTCGTGCATTTCTCTTAAATTATCTATAGTGATTCTTGACAGTGCATCTGCAGCTGCATTGTCTGAACCTTTTACATATTCTACCTCAAAATTATATTCCTCTAACGCTATCCTAAATTTCATAAGTCGGCTTGACGGGTCTTTCATATTAAAAAGATATACTAGCGGTTTATGATCCGTCTGTATTTTAAAAAATCTACCATACAAGTACGGTCGAAAATGTTTTACGGCCCAAACTATCGCGAGAAGTTCTTTCTCTATAACTGGATAATTCTTTTCACCTTTGTTCAATGTTCGACTCGCATAAGCTACTGGTTGTCCATTTCCATTTGATAAAATTGCTCCTAAGGCATTATTTGATGCATCAGTCTGAACTATAAATCGATTATTTTGAGAGAAGTCAGGATATTGCAAGATAGGTTCAATTAAGCTTTGTTTCAGTGTTTCGAATGATTTCTGACATTCATCATTCCATTCAAAGGATACATTCTTTTTGGTTAATTTATTTAATGGATATGAAATTTCCGCAAATTTTGGTATGAATTTTTTGTAATAATTTGTAAAAGCTACGAATCTTTTTACTTCGTCTGTGGTCTTAGGACATGGATAGTTTTTCACTGTGTCTATTTTCAGGATCAGGTTTTATACCATCACTTGAAATAACATGCCCGAGATACAAAATTTCCTTCCTTAAAAAGTCACATTTCATAGGATTCAATTTTAAGTTGACTGAACGTAGTCTTTCAAATATATCTTGCAAATTTTTATTATGTATTGTTAAATTTCGCCCAAAAACAATTAAATCGTCAATGTATATCAGATATTTTTCATAGTTTAAACCTGCCATTGCCATTGTTATCATTCTGGAAAATGAACTTGGACTAGTTTTCAGTCCCATCGGCATACGCGTCATTTGGTACTGTCCGGAATAAAATGATGTGTATTTTCTACTGCTTTTATCTAATTTTACGTTGTAATATCCTTGGTGAAGATCTAAATGTGTGAAATAAATGCTACCAGTTAGTGATTCTAAAATTTCAGTTATATCTGGCAAAGGGAATTTATCGTCTTTTATAACATTATTAAGTTTTCGATAGTCGATCACTAGTCTCCATTTCTTATCTCCTGTAGCATTAGATTTTTTAGGAACTAATAATATTGGACTCGACCAATCGCTTCTACTAGGTTCTATTATGCCTTCATCTAGCATTTTATTTATCTGACGTTTAATTTCATCTTTTTGGGAAAAAGGTAGCCTATACTGTTTGGAAAATACTGGTTTTGTGTTAGGTTTGACAGAAATAGTATGTGTATATATGTCTGTAGTAGTTAGTTTGTCACCAGGTAAATAAAATATATCTGCATATTTTGCACAAATGTTTGAAATAATGGGTGCATAGGGTTCCCACCAAGATCTTAGGGTCCCAAGCCAACCTCACCTGCAAGTGGTGCACCTGCCGATCAACGGACGAGGCTCTGGCAAACAAAATATCCCGATAAGCGGCAATAGGCTCGCCACCTATTACGTGGGATCAAAACACTGGTGAAAAGTGGGCGTTTAAAATGTCTCTGCCTACCCCTTTCGGGAAACAGGCGTGAGTCTATGTATGTATGTGTGTATGTTTGAAATAGTACTCTGCTCTTCGTTATTCAAATGTTGTAATTTAATAGATGATAATAATTTTTTAACTCTGTCTGCATTATTTACAGATTTATCAAACGAACAAACATGAAAGTCTGAAAGTTTATTGATTATAGGCTCAAAGTCTGTTATCGACACATTTTTCTCGTTAACATTCAATATCCTAATCGGTATCATTCCATTTTTAGGAGTGGCTATCGAGCTTGCTAAAAATACACCTTCTTCAATTTCTTTAGAGGAAACTACACAGTCTTCTATTAAATAAGTGTGTATATAATGAATGGATTCACATCTAGCTGGTACGTTGAAACTACTGGAACAAGTGTTTACTATTGGCAAATTGATTGGTTTTGTGGTAAGATATAACGTTAAAATACTTTTATAAAAATCTAATTGCGCTTTAAACTTATTCAAAAAATCACGACCTGAAATTCCACTCGCCCTAATTGGTAAGTTATCAAAAACATAAAACTTGTGGCTAATATTTCGATCACCTATAGTCAAAGGTAAATACACATATCCTATTGCTCGGACTGAGCCTCCTAATCCGTTTATAGTTATGCTCTCTTTATGGATTGGAATGTTATATTCGAGCGCATGTCTATAATTGCATGCTGACAATGATGCTCCAGAATCTACAAGAAAATAGTATTTTCGTCCATGCTGAATTGATGAATGTAAAGATATATAACAATAACTGTCATTCGTAAAAATAAAATGTTCTTCACTGGTCACGAAAAAAATTATTTGACGTACTTTTTGGTTCGTCTGAGGTTTCTGATTTATCTATCATGTTAATATTACGTGTATCTGGATTTCGTCTATTTGAATTGTAAAAATTACCTCTTTGCTGTCTACCTCGATCAGCTCTGGCGCGTGCAAACTGTCCTCGAGACGGTGTCCAGTATCCTTGACCTCGTGTTTGCCCTCTGAATGACGAAAAGTTACTGCGACGTCCACGTTGTCCCCTATAGTAACTCGCTTGACCTCGATTATAATTAAAATAACTATACGGTTTTTTGAACATACCCCAAATCTCTCCAGATGTTGAGGCTGATGAGGTCTCCTCGTCCTGAGCAGCTTGAACAGCATCTTTTAAGGAGCTATAATTACGAGCAGAAATAATCGTACTTAACCTACGATTTCTCAAACCATCAGCAAATTGCTTGATTGCCATTTTTTCGTTATGTGGTTTTAAAATTTTGTAACATTGGTCATTACCATCTGCTTGAGAAATCGTAAGATCCACAAATAAACTTGTTATCTCTTTCCCGTAATCCGCAATTGTCATATCATTTTGTCTAATATTTTGCAATTTATTTTGTATAGCCGTTGCAGCTTTCTTAGTTAATAACACATTTTTCATATCAGATACTAAATTACTAACAGTTTTATATTCTAATTTCATCTTTAACTAAGCTTCTTGCGACAGTCTACTTTTTAAAATATAATTTATTAAATTTCGTTTACATGCACTATCTGTCAATATACTATCATAATATTTAATGTTATCAATCAACTGTTTTGTATTTGATTCCTCATTAGTCATGACAGGCAAGAGAGTCAAGGCCGTTTTTAATTCAAAGGAAGTCATTTTTAAAACTAATTTATCTATACTAGGTTTACACAACAATAAAAGTTCCTCGCGTAATTCTAAAAACTGATGACAGTAATTTTCTATATAAGAAATATCTTGGCTACTATAAAATTTATTTTGAAGCTTATCTTTAAAATCTATAAGCCAAGTTTCATACTGTTCATAAATTATACTAATTTCACATAACTTACTTTGTAATAATTTTTCTGTCCGTCTTTTCGGTCCTATCTTAATTAAATATGATCAAATTTTCTTTAAATCCTCATAAAGGGATAAAATAACATCCATAACTTACCACCATAACGTAGAATAAATGAAAACATATAGGTATGTACCTGTAACGCATAATAAAACATTAGTATAAACTCTTAATTAATGCAACTGCTATCAAACAACGCATTTAACACTAAAGTCCAAAGTTCAGTTGATGCCTCTTCTAAATATGGTATGTCACTGCGTTCTCTAAAGTTCACGGCCACACGACGCGATGCGTTATGATAGATATGAGATTAAATACGATTACACTTTTCACAATACGATTAAATATTTTTACTTAGACCTATCAATACCTATGCACTTTTTATATACTTTCCTCATATATACGTAATTTATTTCTGAGTAATTTTTATTTTATTACGCACTTTATATTTTTATTACGCACTTTTTATTTTTTTACTCACTTTTTTATTTTTGTTACGCACTTTTTTATTTTAATACTCACTTTTTTTTTATTAGGTACGCACTTTTTTTATGACGCACTTTTTTTTCGCACTTTTTATTTTATTACTCACTTTTTTTTTTATTACGCTCGTTTTATTTTTATTACGCACTTTTCAATTTATATAACGCACGCTCTTTTCATTTTTTGTTACGCACTTTGATTTTTGTGTCGCTTCTTGTTATTTTTCCTTATATTTTCACATTTTCTTCGTATTCCTTCGGCCTGTCTGAGGAACCCGGTTGCAGCCTTCGTCGAAATAGTGATCGTCTCATAGTTGTTCTATAGATCTCTTTGTTTATCCAATCTACGTGGCATCGTCTATACAGTCTTAATGCGAAAAATAGCACGCCAAGTAAAATTATCAACAAAATAACGGCCAGAATAATATTCGTGGTAGTCATATGGAATCGTGTTTCCTCCGTAGTAGATTTGTTGTCCCCAGCAGCCGCATTTTGCACTATCACGGTTTCTTCTTTAGACTGTTGTTTTCCCATTTTTGAAATATAATTTCACGCACACGTATTGTTCGTAGTAACAATAAAATTTCACTCGTTCCATAGTAACAGATAGATCGAACTATTACGCCAGCCAGTCCATATACGGGATCGTCTCAAATTCGCGACGCACGGGCAGGCTCCGTTGGCAGGGTCGCCATGTACGGTGTGGTGTTGAAGGTAAATGAAACGCCAAATTCCCGAATAATACTGAGATATATTTCGTATAGCAATATTATTTATAATACTAATTGAGTATAGAGTAATGACAATACAGAGATATAATTATAGAGTAGTATAAGCATAATACAACAGTACCTATATATTTAACCATACCTTACAACATTTCCAGACTCCGTGCTGCTACTGAGAATTTCGTGACAGAAAAGCCCAATAACACTGCCCGACCCAGGAATCGAAACCGGGACCTCCCGATCCCACGCGCACATGTATGCCTCGAGACCAACGAGGCAGTCGTATAGGGTTTAATGTCGAGTTTTCCGTCTCTACGCAAAGATGGTATTTGCATCGTGTTATCCCTTAGTCGCCTCTTACGTCACCCACGGGAAGATAGGGGGTGGTGACACTTGTATTCTTTGCCGTCAACCACACGGCTTTCAACCGCACGGCTTTCAAGCACTACTAGTTATTATGTAAAAGCAGCAAAAAGAGAAAGAAGATAACTTTTCTGTAATTCTTACTCATTCTACGTCTTGTTCCTACGTCCAGCAGTGGACTGATAAATAGGCTGATGATGAATTCTTACTCCCAAACTGTATTGTATTACAATTTAGAAAATTTATATTTTGATAACTTTTAGTTAACTATTCACACTTTTCTTTAAAAAAAATCACTTCATTGCTCGCATCGCATTGACTTTACAAATATTAAAACAACAGACACATATACTTTACAGCCTTACGTCGAAATTGAAACGAAAAAAGTCACTGAACCAAAACCTCACTCTTCAAGTTTTTCATTTTGGTCCATAGTCCTTTTGCGATAAATTGATAAAACACATGACGCATTCTTTGTTTTCTTTGTTTATTGTGCTGTGATATCTCGTGTTTTCTTGTTGTCAGTCATAGGCTTGAAGATTTTTTCTTACGAATATAATATAGTATTAACATACGCCTCCAAATGGTTTGTTTTAGTAGCTAATTGAATTTATGATGTGAATTTATAATATAAATTTAGTATAATTTTTGTATTTTGTAGAGAATCTGCTTGAACGCTTAGCTTTTGCTTTTACAGATAATAATATAGGACCCATATAGTAGTTAAAACCTTCACAATTTGTATACATTTTACAGTGTTCACTAACGTATTACCTTTTTGTATACTTACTAGAGGAAGCCAGCAGCTGCGCCCAGCCGCCCACACGTTTTTTTAATTTAATTAATTTTGTGCTTCTTAATCTGTGCGATCCAGAGGGAATTTCGAGAAATCCCTTCTTAGTGCAGCCCTAGGGTCCCCAAAGAACATACATGGCAAATTTCAGCTTCTTGCGCCCAGTAGTTTTGCCTGTAGGTTGTCTGTCAGTCAGTCAGTAACGCAAGTATTTTATATATACCTAAGATAATGTGGCATAAGCTCAATCCTCACGCGATAAAACACTTTTTGGATTTTATTTTGCAAACCGACTTACATCCTTCTTGAACGCAATCATCTCCGCATCTGAAAACAAGCAATATCACCTCGCTAGCAAGAATAGTTTTCTAACCAATTTGACAATGAAATGAAACTATATGATTTAATTGTGGAATAACGAGTTGCGCTGGTCAAATCTTTGAAACAGACAAAATAAATAAAAGCAAGAAATTGATACTAGAATGATGCCCAAAGCAGCTTTGTTCTTTGGCTTTAATAATATTATACCTACTGATGTTAAATTCTGGTATGTATATTGAGCTAAACACAAACTATGTTTTTACTATAAAAACCAGCTGGTAAATAGATATCAGAAATTTACCAAGTAAAACGTATCCAACTACGCCATCAATTTCCAATGATGTCAATTATGTCATGTCCCTTGTTTCCTATATACGAATAAGCTTACAAACTGGCTGTGCATGCCATCGGACGATAAGAAAGGCAACGGGAGGCTTATATTAAAAGGTTGGGCAGCAATTTCGATAAGTGAAAAAATACATATAATTCATGCACATTTGCGCTTCTAAAAGCTAGTCTTGCGCATTAAATAACTACAGATAGCCCTTTTGATGTCGATTCCATTAGATAGAGGCTTTTGCCTATTATTACGATCTAAGTCGCACTTAGGCGGTAGCTTAGTGGAGAGACTAATAAACTTCTACGCAGAAGGTCGCGAGTTCAAATCCACGGAGCGCAATACTCACTTTTAGAAGTAAGTGCGTATTAATTATTAACCCGTGAGAAGGCGCGCTATGAGCATTTTGCTCACGCATAAATTTATTGCTGAAAATTTCAACTTTTGCCAAACTGTTGCACTACAAGCTTCAAACTACCTTCCCAAAATTTCATTCCCTTTCCCCTGACGCAACACTCGCGCCAGTCATTGCCACCGTGACTGGGTGGTGATGGGTTTGAGTGCGATGCTTCGTGAAGCGTGACATTTTGCTCATCGCGCGCCCGTTCGTGTAAGTATTTCTTTTCTTAGTAACATATTATTGAATTAACAATTTATTGAATTGTTTTTTCGTTCTTATTGTGCATATTTATTGATTAACTTAGTGGATATATTATTCAAATATTTTATTTGTTTCTCGTAGTAAACAAGGTCTACAATGGGTGACCGTCAAGCCCCTCAAAGGAGAAAGGGTGGTTTCGCCCCAAGTGTTGTATGATCTTAAGACTTATATCAAACTAAAGGGTGTCTGCAGCTACGCCCGTACATTAACTGTTCCTGCCGGATCCCGAGGGAGTGTTGGGAAATCCCTTCTTAGTGTACCCCACGGTCTCCAAGGAACAATATGCCAAATTTCAGCTTCTAGCGCCCAGTAGTTTTGGCTGTAGCTTGTCTGTCAGTCAGTCAGTAGCGAAAGAATTTTAGCGGGCTTATTTGAGCCAAAAGCTAAAAAATGACATGCAGAGAATCAAAATATGCATAGGAGCTATGCAAATCAATTGTTGTATCCCTTGTAGATACCGGTAGGATTAGGCGCACAATCCTTCTTTCGCAAAATGACACATTGACGCAAAACGCCACACTTTGTTGGAAGTGTGGCATGCCACATTAGCAAAATGCGTTTATAAAAAGCAAGCAAAAAGCATGCATTTTGAGCAATATATCAGTTTTCACTGAGCATGTTAATTTTATGTGCCATATGTGTTATGAAGGACACATAGCTCAAGATCTCATGGAACATTAAATCATTCCATTTTATTGCGATTTTGTATTTTTTAGTTTTTTTTATTTAAAGTTAGTCAAATATTGAGGTCTAAATGCAATATATTTTTTGTTTGCACATAGGACTGCATGTTTTGTTATTCACTATAAATGAAATACTTTATTTAATTAAATAAGGACTTCTTATTTATTATAATGTGTAAATATATAGTGAAAATTTAATTAATGTCAAAGAAAACGTAATTTGAAGAAGCGTGAGAGTTTTGCTCACGCGCGCCAGCTCGTGTAACTTTTTAGGGCGCGCCTTCGCATGGGTTAATTATCTCTCGCTAAAGGTTAAAAGTTCCCATAATTTTGTCCAGAGACGTGTCAAGACTGCTAATCTGCACTTGGCTAGTGGATTTATGGCCTAATTCTTCTCATAATGAGAAGGGATCTGTATCCAACAGTGGGACAAATTATAAACAAGGCTGGTGATGAGACTGAAATCGCATTTGTGAGATGTAAGAATTTCTTGATTAATGTGAAATATTTACAATATGTATAATCATTATATAGACAATGTACATAATTTCCTTTTATTTGCCAACGCATAGATACATAAAAGGTACTACCATCATACTCTCATAGGCCAAATCACTTAATCACATGGTAGCGCTTATGACCACTGAAATATTTAATTATATAGGTAAACTGCGTCGTGATTAAGTATATTTTAAGAGCTATTTTCGCAATGCAAAGGCATAAGTATGAAAAAACTCATGAAATTTTTTTATTCATTTATTTTGAATAAAGATAAAGGCTTTATCATCACTTACAATTAAAACCAAATTTAAAGAAATATTTATGGTATTATTAAAAATTATCCAAACACATATTGTATTCACGTATTAATATATCTCGATCTCTTTAATTTCACACTCATTTTAGTATAATCAACTGTACCTTATGTAAGAAGTACTGCAACGTGTACGAAATTATATACAGCAGAATTTATTTGAATAAGTCAGTAAGTACCAACAGACCTTAGTTTCGAAGGACGTATTAAATTGTTAATTATCTGAAGGAAGAAACAAGTACCTTGAAGTAAAGCCGTCGGCACTAGCTGTTATGAAAGTCTTTGATTGTCGTTATGGAGAGTCAATACCCTTGAATTTACTGACACTGGTATATCGGTGTCACTCTGGGTATCAGAGGTAAGACGGCAGTCACTTTGGAAAAACTTAATATTCTGTTATATCTGGTAAGACTAGTAAATATACCTCTACTTCAAGACATTAATTGTGTATGCAACCGTAATCACGCTCGGACGACGATGATGAATGATAAGGTCGATAATTCCCCAAGACTACATAAACAAACCACTGAAGTCGACCCCCATCGATGTATAAAACTTTTTGGTGCACATGGTATAATTAAACTAAATATTGGGGCGTTTGGGTAAAATTACCCACAAAGTTCCTGCCAGGTCAAACGGTGGTCAACCCACAATTTAGCTAACGTTATAGGAAATTGTTATTTAAATAATCACGCTTGTAGGTATATTTAAAGACGGATATGCAGAATTATAATAACTGTTTTGCTTAACATGAAATGCTTCAATTATATATATTTTATTGTTTCCGAAATACTGGGACTGCCTCGTTGAATGCAGTTTCAGACTACGTAGTCAGTCATCTAAGTAATTTGCAGACTCTAATTTTAATGCTTATTAATTGTATATAATAATATGATTTATTTATTAAAACAAACAGATACATACATTACTTAATAAATAATGGTGCAACAAAGAAAAGGTTAGTATGTAGCCCACAACGTTATCCACATTTTGAATAGTTATTTTAATTATCTAATTATTATTTAAACAGAAAAGTTGAGTACGAGTAGCATCTCACAGTAGGTACAGAAAACAATGAAAATAGTGACTTTAATAATATTGGATTAACAATCTTCTTTAAAATTCAATTATTATCGTGTACTTGCCGGTAGATAGCCTGCAAAATTAAAACACGTTTTGAAATAAAACAAACAGTTCTGGTAATGTTTTTCATTGCAACATAAGTATATATTTACACATGAAATTTATAAAAAAGTTATTACACTTGAAATACCAAGTTCTTGTTATAGCCCTTACTATCCCATACTATCTATTCGAACCTTGGTGTAATATTTATATTGACAAATTTCACTTATAAATATAAGTGCCCTTTGTGACCTAGACAAACTAAATTACTCCATTTCTGAATCAATCGTGAAATGAACGTGTGTACCTCAATCAGAGGCACAAAAGCCAGCGCGAATTAATATTTTTCTACACATAAGTACAATGGTAGGTGTTCAGTTAGCTACACACATATATGTGTCACCGGGTGGGAGAAGCCAACGCTCGGCTTGAATTATTCATGAGACATATGGACCTAAAGCAGACTGGATTTCAGACGAGAATTTTAAAATATATATACACTGCTTTAAAATTGAAAATTGTTTTATAAAGAGCAATATAACATAACGTTCACTGCACAATTTATAACCTGTTCCGAATTTGAATCGGGTTAAGTGAGTCACTGTTATTTGATTTACCTTGTTCTATCTCAGTTTTTTTTTTTTTATAGATGTAGTGTCATTCTACATCACTATCCGTCCAGTATAAGAGTTCCATATTTTTTTATTTCCTCCAAGAATTTGATAAATATTTTATATTAGCATTTCACGCGTATTTTCCCCAGTGTGCTTTTCTCTACTTAACATTTCAGTTAATTTAAATATAATATGATTATTCGGTTGAGTAGATAAGACGTTGTAAATAAATATATTGTCATAAATTTTCTTGAAAATAAATATGCTTACACCAAACAGTTCAGTATATTTTCCTCCAATCTTTGTAAACCAATCCTCATCTTATCCTTTTCCTGATTTTGCTGATACTCAATGCTAAAATGGATGAAAAGGCCAATAAGAAATTAACAAATTATGACCAAAAATTGTTGGTCAAAACTTTTGACCGAATGAAATTGTTGGTATATAATATTTTTTATATTACTACTAGCTGACCCAGCGAACTCCGTATCGCCTTTTTAAGAGTTTTTATTTAATTTCCTTTTTTCCAAGCCCCTTTTCCAAAGTTACCATTGACTTAGCGCTTAATCTCTTATCATTTCAGAGTCTATAAATGATGAACAAACAAAAATAGATTTTTATATAATATTGAATTCCCCATTCCTTAAAATATTGGAGACGATAATCATATCGACTTTAAAAAAAAATCCCGTCCGCCATCTTTGATTTCCTATCCGCCATCTTTGATCACGAAATAGATGTTGTATTTGGATTCACCATCCCTTAAATCATCAGAGACGATACCCATATTGATTTTAAAAATTTTTTCATCCGCCATCTTTGATTTCCCGTCCGCCATCTTGGATCACTAAATAAATTTCATATTATTAATCAGCGTCCCGAAAATCTTGAAAACGATACCCATATAGATTGTATCCTATTCGTTTAGCCTTTTTTGCCTTTGACCCAACCCCCCCGTATACTTTAGTCCCACGTAATAAGGGGCGAGTCTATTGCCGTACCGGGCACATTTCCAGACTTCGTGCTGCTATTGAGAATTTCGTGACAGAAAAATCCAATAACACTGCCCGGCCCAGGAATCGAACCCGGGACCTCCCGATCCCACGCGCACATTTATGCCGCGAGACCAACGAGGCAGTCGTATAGGGTTTGATGTCGAGTTTTCCGTCTCTATGCAAAGATGGTATTTGCATCGTGTTTTCCCTTAGTCGCCTCTTACGACACCCAAGGGAAGATAGGGGGTGGTGACACTTGTATTCTATGCCGTCAACCACACGGCAAATTGTATATTGTAATATGTATAATATACAGATTTTGATTTGTGTAATTGTATAATATACAGATTTTGATTTAAGTGCATAATATTGCCTGTTAATCAAGCCTTTTAATTTTATATCTGCATACGTACAACGCAAATATTATTCATATCAATAATACAGTGCGGCTGGTTAGATTAAAATCCAATAAAAATCCGATATAAATCCTCTGACTCGATCAATGACAATAAACATTATTTTACAAAATAATGTTCCTTATATCATGCCCGAACAACGTGAAAGCACCTGGTATGAAGTTTAAACAAACAAAAATACAACTTTTTTGCTACATGTAATGTTAAACGAAAACAGTTAGTGAAATAAAACAAACTTCACGGCCTGTTTCGTTGTTATTGTTTAAGCTTAATTTTTCATCCGTTTTGAGCCCTTTTGTTACAGTCGCGGGGAAATGTCAATGATCAAGCTTCTGAAAATATTAAATGCATACAGTTTCTTACCGAAAATACACTCAATTTTCTGTTAAAATATTTTTTGTTCGTAGTTATTGCATTAATATAGCTTAAACATACACGTTTTTCTTTGTTTCACATTTGTACGAGACGTTGCTTTAAAAGATGAAAGTATCTCTTATGACATATTTTCTATATATTATTATATTATATGGAATGGGCAGCAGATTGTTGATGTTCAGCCTACTATATATGACTCGAAAACTATATCCTCTATATCTTGGTGTGTTCATTCCGGTCTATCCATAGGTATAAATATTGATATCATCAAAATCCTTGCATGCAGTCCCTACTCACGATATTCTATGGCTTGGATTACATAACTTCGATAAGAAAGCAGTGCGGAGCGACTAGGTTGGAGCAATACCCTCTCCAAAATAGTCTGTTCGTATCTCTACAGGCTATCGCTGCTTCCAAAAGATGGTATTCGGAAGTATTCGATCCGTAAGAACCTTGGCGGGTACGTCAAGTATAAAGAAAGATATCTATATTTTGCTCTATAATTCACTTATGAGCAACAAACACGACAGTACAAATAGATAATATACATTTACAATATTAACGTATTATGAATAATTAGCTTGAGTTTGAATTCGAATACGATCTATAAATAAAACGACTCTCCTGAAGTCCTGACAATCCATTACTATTCCGTTCACGTGAATCTTGATCTCCCAAAGCTGGCTCTCCATAACTTGTAAGAAGACGTTTTCCATATCAGAATAGATTGAACAGTAAATAATTACATAATATTGTAGAATGTGAATTCTTAAATAAATTCTACTGCACAAAGTGGGTAACTTTTACATGTATTCGAATATTAAATTGATGCACCTACGTTCGAATTTAAAACTGGCTTGGTATTGGAACGAGACTTATGGCTTAGACTACAATAATGTTATCATATATTAGTAACGTTAAGGCGAGACGGGGGGAGGAATAACTTCCATAGAGATGTAATGAAACTGTGTCACAAGCTAGTAAGCATGTAAAACTAAGAAGTCCTTCGCAAAACGTTCGTCTAGGTTAAGACAAACAAAATTCAATAGAATGAGACAATGATACTGAAAGGAAAGTAAAACTCAATATGTAACCAAGACATTACAAGCCTTATATTTATTTATTTATTAAACTTCATACATACACTATAAAGATATATGTAAGTATGTATAGGCGGACTTAATGCCTGAGGCATTCTCTACTAGTCTACCTTCTGGGTGGTGCAGAGATTGAACAAAGTAGGTGTAAATTGAAGTTACTATAAGTAGAGAAGGACAATATATAGGATAATATACTTATAACAGTGAATATGTTGGCAGAGAAAGCACAATAGGCCATAAAGATTCACCAATATAAAAAGACGTAAGGAAAAACTGGGAATATGTCGGCAGCTTTACAATAAATAAGTATAAAACTTTTTTCATAAAAAAAATTAATGCAAGTAAAGCTTAATAAAATAAAGTCAATCGATTCCAATTACGTTTATGTTGCCCAAAGCACCGGAGTCTGGTCCCGCGGGAGCTGTTAGTTAGAGGTGTTACGGGGTAATGTTGAGGTATGCCCCAATATCAGCTTTTAACTCATAATTATTATAGGTGGAATAAATATTTATAATAAATATATACTTAACTACTTTGTTATTACCATTAGCCATGTTTTACTGGGTGGATGGGAAAGAAAGAAACAAGTCATTGATACACAAAATTACATCAAAGGTCGCAGCGGTCTTTACTAACAAAAAAAAATTTCGCTGTTCTATGTCTCGCATAGACGTCGATCAGCACACATCTCATTAGCAGGTGCGTGGCAACCACTTATAGGGAAGCTAGCTAACTTCTTTATTGAAAAACATTAAAAAGGAACACAAGAGGCATCTTTAAAACTATTGAAATCATCTTTCAATATACATTACATTAATATGTGCTTGGTGTTTAGTAAGTCCATCATATATTTTAACTAAAATCATAATTTATTTTTCCTTTATATATTGCTTATTTTGTTTGTTTGTTTGTTTTTCGTGTGAGTGTGTGGCCAACTCTGGTATCGGAGTTTTCAGACCGCCCGAAGGCCTAACGATGCTTATCCTTAGACAAGAACCGAGACTGACAGCTTTACGTGCCCTCCGAAGCATGGTAGCGCTCAGATGGTAATGCCACACACGGGCACCCATCCAAGCGGTGACCTGTGCAAGCGTTGCTTAACTTTGCCGATCTGTTACGAACGGCAAGCCAAGTTTCGTTATGAGCGCTACAAATATTAAATTTTAAAATACTTAAGAGCACCATATTTTAAATTCGTGGTAGTTGAAACTTTGAAAACGATTAAGTTCCACTTGAAGCCTTGAAAACTAACTTCATGAAACGTGCTTACACTAACTCTTAAACGTAGGTAACTTCTCTGGCAAATAGCTATGGCAACTTGTAGCCATTGCTTTTTGGCAAATGACTGAAATCAAATGTATTACAAATAACAAAAATATAAGAGACATGCAGTGTTATGGGTGAAACTAAACAATTATTGTAGCAATATAGGAATTTATCGAAACATAGGTTATTCGAAACAAAGGTACATGGCATAATAATAATTATATCCTTAAGGACAATTTAAAATCATTATAGTAGTTTATTCAATCTACTTATTGACATCGCTACTCAAATAAACCGGTCAAGTGCGAGTCAGACTCGCGCACCGAGGGTTCCGTATAAACCTGTAGGTATATATAATTATTTTAAAAAATATGTGATGTAACTAAAAATCCAAGGTTTTCGAAATTTTTCCTATGTGCTAAAAAACGTTGCTTTATGCCAAATTTCAATATTCTAGATCGACTGACTGTACCCTTTAGTTTTGACTTGAGCATTTGATATGATTTTAAATTTTATACATCTACGGGTTCATGAGGAAAGAGGTAGTACCTTTAAAATTATTAAAAATATTTTAATTATATGATGTACCTAAAAATGTTTAGCTGTGCTTTAAGACGTTGCTTCGTGTCAAATTTCAAGATTCTGAGTTCACGGGAAGTACCCTGTAGGATTTGATTCCCTTGCGAGTAATTGCGAGTTTGAAAATATGCTTAAATTGATGTTTCTTTTTATTGCGTTGACATAGAAGTTTGATTTTATTACAGCTTAACGGTGTTATAGAACTGAGTATTTGATATGCATTTCAATTTAATAACTCTACGCGTTCATGAAGAAATAGCCAGTAACTTTAAAAAAATTAACATACATAGACTCACGCCTGTTTCCTGGAGGGCTAGGCAGAGACTACGGAACGCCACCTGCAACGATCCTGACATACCTCTCTTGCTTCATTCATTCCCATCAAGTTTCTCATGCATGCTCTTCTGTTAAGGGTACTTCTGACCTGTCCTTTTTTAGGATGTCTCCAATCTGGTCAGAGAACGTCCGTCTAGGTCTTCCCCTTCGTCCTGTCCCATTCACACTTGCCTTATATATCTTCTTTGTCAGTCTTTCGTCATCCATCTTCTCCAAGTGTCCACCATCTTAACATGCGTTTTCCGATGCTTGTCACTACATCTTCTTTTACCCCACACCACTCTCTTATTACACAATTATTTACTTACTCTGTGGGTTAAAGATACACCACACATACTTCTCAGTGCTCTCATTTCTACAGCATTTATTCTACTTTCAAGTCTCTTCTGCCATACCCAACTTTCACTACCATACATAAGGGTAGGCACTAACACCCCTCTATGATATATTTTTTTTTAATGTTTTTATTATATGATGTAAATAAAAATTTACATTTTTGGAAATTTTCCCTCAATCTGTGCTATAAGAAATTGCCTTGTAACAAATTTCAAAATTCTAAGTTCACGGAAAGTACCCTGTAGGTTTTGATTCTCTTGTGTGTTCGCTCAAAAATTTGCGCGAATTTGCGGCATATACAGTTGAATCTTTTGATTGCGTTGGCTTAGAAGTTGAATTTTATTACAGCTGAAAGATATTATAGACATGTATTTCATATGAATTTTAATTTAATACCTCTACGCGTTCATAAGGGAAGGGCTAGTAACTTTAAAATTAATATAATTTTTATTATATCGAGGGTTCACGGGCAAAATGTATTAAGCGACATTTTTTAAACTTTACAGGAGAGCGTTTAAAAGTTTCAATTTTACGAAAAAAAATCGTTATAAAAAAGTATAAGGTTATTAACGAAAAAGTGACCGAAGTTGAGTTCCATGACAAAAGCTGCATAATTGAGTATTATTTTCATTTCTTTTAAGCTACTATTAATAGAAATAAAAGTCGCTTGATACAATATTACCCCAGTTTACTTTTATTTAGAAACAGGCTAAATGATATAAGTGCCATAAACTTCACAATACAGGTATAGGAAAAACGATTTAAGCGACACTCTGGTATTATTTTGTGTAAGGCTAAATATATGAACAACCATTGGAATACTAAAATAAAATCAGGCTAATCGGTTTAAGCAATTGAAATATCATAAATTAGTTGCAGATTAAAATGATTTATGTAGCACTTTTCTCTAAAAGTAAATTGTTTGAAATAACAATTAATTTGTATGTATAATTAGGATTGGCGGTTAGATCAACATTAATTTGGACTATTGTTTATTTCCTACAAATGAAAAATCTAAAGAAATTTTAAAATAAAACAAATACGTGTTTAAAAGCAGACAAGTGATCGTTTTTATTATAAAAGTGGCATAAGGATTCACATTTTTCGCTATTTGAAAAATATTCAGCTAACAAGCTGGTGATAACAACAAAAAAAGGCTTTTCTAAAAATGATAATATTATTTTAACTACTTACTACTAAACTATTAAATTGCGACCGAAACATAACTGGCGAAAAGTGGGTGTATAATACACCCTTCGGGGATAAAAGGCTCACGCCTTTTACCCCCTTTAGTTATGTTATCAGCATTTATGGCTTGGTGTTCTAGCGCAACGAGTCACACAGGCTTGCTGCTTAGGGATTGCAGGACTATGTTCTAACTCCCTACCCGCTTCATGACTAACTAGCCAATTGCTTGGTTGGATTCGATAGAGCATAAATAATAACGGAAATTATCAGTGATTACAAATGATTTATCTGTCTTGATATTGGCTGCGACATGCCAAAATATCGGCGCCTCAATAGACAGATATCTGAGTCTCTGACCTGCGAGATCCGCCGATAAAACACCAAATGTGTTCAAGAGGCGGTCGAGCGGAACAAAGGCTCTAATGTATTCTAGAGAGATCTTTCTATCGGGCAAAGTCAGCTAACAAAGCTGAAGACGGAGGATGGCAGTGTTGTGTCATCCAGACCTCAATTCTTGGAGAAGATCGAAAGATTCTATGGAATGTTATACATGACCCCGTGACCACACGCGACCCTAGAGCTAGATTGACCCGACACCATACCGAAGACATCCCGGACGTCAGCATGCACGAGATTACTGTTGTTTTTATTTCTGCCGAACAAATTGACTCCATGCTGCCTGATGTTAAGCAGTCAGTGAAGTCCCATAGTGATGGCCATCATCCCAGCAGCCAGCATGGCATTATGGCATGATGGCCCTCACCTTGACGGCCATGAGTAAAGCTTTTTCACGCCCCGCTTAAAGGACCCGGGATCATAAGTGGAGGGAAACACGTGGACTGCTAAAGAGTTCCACATCTTAATGGTACAGCAGAGATAAGAGGCGCCGAACCGTTTGGTGCGTGACGGTATCTGTTCTACCGTGTAAGAGTGGCACCTCAACCCAGCACGTGTCGTTCGGGATAGGAAAGGAGAGGGTGGGATTAGTTGAAAGAGCTCTTCGTAGCACTCACCGTGATAGATGCGGTAGAAGATAGCCATTGAGGCCACGTCTCTGCGTAATTGTAGTGACTCAAGAGTTTTAGTGGCCACTGGATCCCCGATGATACGGACAGCATGCCGCTGCAACCTATCGAGGGCGTCCAATAAGTACTGAGCGGAGCCATTCCAAAGGTGAGAACAGTATTCTACGCAGGAGCGAACCTGGGTCTTGTATAACAGACACAACTCCTCCGGTGTAAAAAACCTCCTCACCTTGTTCAGGACTCCGAGTTTCCGAGATGCGGATTTGATGACACCCTCGATGTAGTTCTTCTGGTTGAGATTTCTGCGTATGTCCATACCCAGGATATTGAGGCTGTCTTGAATCGGTAGTGGAGTGTTCAGAAGAGAGGGATGGGGAAGGAATGGAGATACCTTGGCTGAGAATGCGCACACCTGTGTTTTCTTGGCGTTGAACTCGACCAGGTACTCATTACCTCAATGCGAGATGGGTCGTAAAAGAGCTCATAAACAACAAGGCACCGGGTGATGACAGAATTACGACAGAGCTTTTGAAAGTTGGCGGCATACCCGCTTTGGAAATGCTTCGTAAGCTATTTAATTCCGTCATACACGAAGGTAAAACGCCACAGGCGTGGCACAGTAGTGTGTTTGTGCCGTTCTTCAAAAAGTTCGACAATACCCTTTAGAATTGCAGACTCATCTCTCTGAGCCACGTCTATAAGCTGTTTTCAAGGTTCATCACAAATCGTCTCGCTTGCAAGCTACACGACTTCCAGCCTTCTGAACAAGCCAGTTTCCGAAAAGGATAATAGTACTATAGACCACATACTGAACACATATAGAAGCCCGAGGAGTATAACGAGCCTCTATGCTTGGCGTTTGTAGACTATGAGAAAGCCTTCGATTCGATCTAAACCTGGGCGGTGGTGCTGCAGTCTCTCCAACGGTGCCAGATCGACTATCGATACGTCGAAGTACTGAAGTCTTTGTACGAAAACGCCACTATGTCAGTCCACCTCCAGAACCAGAGCTCGAAACCTATTAGACTACAGCGAGGGGTGAGACAGGGAGATGTTATATTTCCGAAGCTATTCACCGGTGCGCTTGAAGAAGTCTTCAAGCTTCTGGACTGAGAAGGACTCGCCGTTGATGTTGATCAACGGCGAGTACTGCATAACTCACCTTCGACTCACTGACAATATCGTAGTTATGGTTGGGACCATGGTAGACCTCGGCACAATGCTCGGTGGCGTCTGTAGAGTCTCCCAACAAGTGGGTCGAACAAAACGAAAATCATGCATAACGTCCGTGCCGTACCAGCTCCTATAGATGTCTTCACGTCTGATATCCCGCAGTGTCTCTAGACGAAAGCCTTTGAACAGTGTGTGTTGCCAGTGTTGTCACTCAAAAGACGATGGAGAGAGCTATGCTTGGCGTTTCCTTGCGAGATCGAATCAGAATTGAGGAGATACGCAGGCGAACCAAAGTCACCGACAAGGTTCTCCGTATAGTCATGCTTGAGTGGCAGTTGCAGGGTACATAGCCAGGAGAACCTATGGTCGTTGGAGCAGAATGGTTCTGGAGTGGCGGTTACGCACCAGACGTCGTAGCAGAGCTAGGCCTCCTGCAATGTGGACTGGCAATCTTGTTGGGATCGCCCATAATTTTCCTAGTAAAATGTTGTTTGTTCTTGTGTTGATTTATATTGTCATATCTCGATTTTATATTGGAAGAAAGCATAATTTTTATAATGTTACTTTTGTTTTTAAATACGTGTGCTCAAAAAAATTTTAATGAAGCAAATATGTTTTCCTCTAAAGTTGTCAAAATTGAGATATTACCGGTTGCCAGTTCACAGCCGAATTATCTTATCCGACAACGGATAAACGATTTATACAAAATTTTGACTATCTTAAAGAATATAGATTTCCTAATTCCAGTAGAGTAAAAATGTTTTTACTGCCACCATTTAGAATACAATATGCCTGATGAGACGAGTCTTTATTAATTCAGTTCAAGAAGAAGGATTTAACCGCCGAGTATAAAGAATTTTTATTAAATATGAAAATGATTTAAGCGCCTGTGTGTATTAATATCAGACGCATGGTAAATGGTTTAAGCGACATAAGGTATGGATTTCAGCAGCAGGCTAAATGTTTTAAGCTACATCAAGTATGAATTTCAGGTGCAAGCAAAATGCTTTAAGCGACGGTGTGTATATATTTTAGGCGCAGGCAAGACGATTCAAACACCTTATCTTACCAAACTTATGCCGGGGAAAATAGCTCAAGTCAAAAACACTAAATATTTGGCCTGTATGAAGTCCATTTTTTCTTAAATTGTAAAAATATGTTGTCGCTTCAATCAAAGCTACTCCGAACTGCGCCTAAATTTACTATTGTTTTAAGCGCCAAAAAAGTGCTCAGATCATCACGAAACCGAGTGCAAACGACGCAGAAAAATCCGGCGATTCCGAATATAACTCAATATCGGCCAGGATGTCGCTTAATACATTTTGCCCGTGAACCCTCGATATGATGTAAATAAAAAATTACGGTTTTCGCAATTTCCCTTTATCTGTCCTATAAGACATTGCTTTGTACCAAATTTCAGGATTCTGAGTTCACGGGAAGTACCCTATAGGTTTTGATTCCCTTGCCAGTAGTTGCAAGTCTGAAAATATAGTAAAATTGCTGTATCTTTTGATTGCGTTGAGATAGAACTTTGATTTTGTCACAGTTTAAATGTATTATAGACCCGAGTATTTGATATGAATTTCAATTTAATAACTTTACGCGTTCATGTGAAAATGGTAATAACTTTAAAATTATTAAAAATATTTTTATGATATGATGTTATTAAAAATTTACGGTTTTCACAATTTTTCCTTTATCTGTGCTATAAGCCATTGCTTCATACCAAATTTCAAGATTCTGAGTTCACGGGAAGTACCCTGTAGGTTTTGATTCACTTGTGATTTTTGAAAATTTGCGGAAAATTGCAGCTTAAACGGCTGTATCTTTTGATTGCGTTGGCTTAGAAGTTTCTCTACTTCACAGCTTCAAGGGGCAGTAGATTTGACTATTTGATATAAATTTCAGTATGATACCTTCACGCGATTCTGAGAAAAAGGGTCTTGACAAACAGACGGACACCAAAGTGATCCTATAAGGGTTCCGTTTTTTCATTTCGAGGTACGGAACCCTAAAAACACACTCTTATTATAAAAATTCCAACTAGCTCTACTGGTTCCATGACTTTGTTTTTGCAGATTTTTTGCACAAAGCACCCACAAAAATCCCTAGGAACGAAGAAAAGAGCAAGATGCATTTTTAAAAAGACTTGATACTAACTATCGTATAATTTCTTATAAAAGCAGAATCATTACTGCGTAAACGATGATCAAAGTAAGAAAAGTACAACGAACAGCGAAGGAAAATACAAAAGTTTTCAAGAATTCAGTTCATCCTGTTTAATAAGCTGCAAAGAAAGAGAAATATTACAGCACTGATAAAGACACAATAAGAATAAAATAGTTCCGTCAAGTTCTGAAACATTTTACGAGTTCAGTGGCTATTTAGCGTCGGTGAATTTGGAGGAGGGTCGTAAAGTGAGACTTTACATCGGCATGTCGTTGTAGACACGTGGTAGTACTGACATATCACTGCCGCAATACGTTCCCTCTGTGTATGTAGTTTACTGCCCCACAGCAGCACATGTCGTTTCAAGTGCTGTTGCTCCTGTTTCCTAAGACAACGGTGGAATTGCAGCATGTACTCGTAGGTAACTACAGCTCGTAATATGTCCCTGTATCTCACATCTGTAATAAGGCGATATAAATATGAAGTGCGCCGAGGTCGAGGCGTTTAGTCGTATAATATTTAACGGGCAAAGAATAGTATTTTGGACGCTATCGTTCAAATTCAATGAAGTTGTCAGTATAAAAAAATGCTTATTATTAGCCGCAATACATATTACTTACTTTTCTCCATCCCATTATTTCCCTTCCTCTTACCAATATTTGGCTTTCTGCTTCAACCAGATTAAACAGAATATTAGCTTTCCTACGCAGCGTCTGACCTTCACAATCGAAAGAGATATCTAACGATATTCCATGGCTTAGTCATAATGAACAATTTAATACGCACATAACTTCGAAAAGTTAGCGGTGCGCGCCGTGCACGCCGATTTCATTTTCATTATTCATTATTAGGTAGGTAACATTATTAATAAGACGTCAAAAGATAAAAGAAAGTAAAGCCGTAAATGCTTTCTTCGACCAAGTTCCAACAGACTAGCTGTACTTAAAATTATGTATATGTAAATGTCTACTTTTGATTTTGTCTGACCATGTTTAGTGTTTATTTATATCCGTGTGGTGCCGGACTCAAGGAATAGTATCACGCCCTTTGCTCTTCCCGGGGCGTCGTAGGAGGGGACTAATGGGCGCATGGGACCAGGTGCATATTTAATAGCACATTTGGTCACACGAGCAGTGGTGGGTAAACTACTAACAATAGCATTTCCAAGGAGGGTTGGTGTCAGGCAGGCGGCTGACAGTGATATCTTTGCCAAATTTTTATGCAGAATGGCTAGAATAAACGATATGATGCGCGCTGGGGCTAGAGCGTACCCCATAGGCGACGCGATGAGGCAGCACCCGGCCGCGGTGAGAAATGGACAAGGGTTGTTACATCAAGCCAGGTGGGTGCAACGTAAGATGTTAACACGGCAAGTGAGGATGAGGTATGTTAGCTGGAATGTTGGGACGATGAGTGGAAGAGCCAGAGAGTTAGCGGATGTTCTTAAAAGGCGACGGATAAATGTGGCGTGTTTATAGGAAACCAAGTGGAAAGGCACAAAGGCGAGGGAGATTGGTGAGGGCTACAAGTTTTACTACAGCGGAATTGATGGACAAGGAAATGGTGTGGGAATTGTTTTAGATGGTAATTAAAAAAAAGAGTGATGGAAGTTAATAGGGTGAATGATAGACTGATAGTTGTGAAAGTTATTTTATAAAAGGTGATGCTGAATATTATAAGTGTATATGCTCCACAGGCAGGATGTGATAAAAGGGTGAATGTGAAGTTTTAGGAGGACTTTTACTCTGTTTTGATGAATATCCCAGTGCATGAGGAAATGTATGTAGGTGGCGATTTTAATGCACATGTTGGAAGAATAAATAGTGGCTATGAAAGAGTGCATGGAGAATGGGCATTTGGTAACCGCAATAACGAGGGCGAAGGCTTGCTACAATCGGCAATTGCTGTTGACCTGGCGATTGCCAACACATGGTTCCAGAAGAAGAGAGGCCACTTTATCATATACTTATATATAATGCTGAAGAGTTTGTTTGTTTGTTTGGTTGAACGCGCTAATCTCAGGAACTACTGCTGGGATTTGAAAATTATTTCAGTGTTAGATAACCCATTTATTGAGGAAGGTTTTAGGCTATATAACATCACGCTTTGAGGGGAGCGGAGCCGTAGCCTTAAATAACGCGGGTGTAACCGAGGGCATCGTCTAGTTACATATAAAAGTGGCAATCACACGACTCAAATCGATTACTTTCTTGTCAGACGCAACAACCTCAAAGACGTCAAAGACTGCAAAATAATACCGGGGCAAGATCTAGTATCGCAACACAGGCTTCTCATTATGGAAATTGCTATAAGTGCGAAGTTATAAGCAACAGAATCAAAGAGCGACCACCCCCTAAAATAAAGTGGCTCTTCTTGGAAAAGCCAGAATATGAAAGGAAATTTAGAGAGCTAGTTGTGAATAAAATGATAGCGATGGACGACATGGAATGTAGAAGTGTGTATGAATGCTGGAGTGAAATGGCAGGATGTATCAGGAGTGCAGCGAAAGATATATTAGGAGAATCAAAGGGAAAAGGCACGATAGATAGAGGATACATGGTGGTGGTCATCAGAAGTACCAAAAGTTTTGAAGGATAAGAAGATGAAAGAACAATGGCAAGATTATACCTGTGAAGTGTTAGAAGCGTCTATAAACGTTAGTTATGAAAAACTTATTAACATAATTATTTCGTATTTTGTACGTTTTTAGTTTTAAGTGTAAAAACCTACGTTAAATTATCTAAATTGATAAAGTATTTATTGAATACATTCATTTCCGGTGCTTGTTTAATGTCATTTTCAGAGTTACCATTTACAAAACAATCGTATGTGTTTAATAGAAAATAGGTAGGTAATCTTTTTAACCTACATCTAGAAACAATTCAAGATAATGTAAAAAAAATATTTTATGTATATTCTATTACATAAAAAGAAGATATTATTTATGATATAAATAAATATAATTTTTTACTTGATCTGAGATATTATTTAATTAGAGGTATCAGTAGGCAATTGAAAGATAATTAATGACGTATCCCTAAATAATATGTTTATCTATGATCCCTATATAATCCGTGCCACGAAAACATAGACTTTTTGAAACAAAGAATTTCTACTAAGTAACTTAGCGACAGATCTGTCAAAAACAAATTATGTCAAATCCAATGAGCGCAACGGTACACAAATATGTGTCATTGCAACAGTGTTTTGTGGTACTGGAATATGTCAGACGTCTGGAATGTCAACATTTTGCGTTAATCCATTTTTTTTTTCATTCTTAGGCATTTATCAGAGGATAAGACATATTTTTTGGATGTTAAGAATATTTTTGGTGTCGCAATGCTCGTCCTACGTTCGACATCTCGGAAAAGCGGGTGCAGAATTGCAGATGGCGAACTATTAGTCTCAAAAAAGATTCTTTACATCCAATAAAAATAAATAGCTTCTTCTGACGAAGGTAACCCCAAATCTTATTTTACCGTGAATTTTTAATGGATTTTGTTTAAGTTCATTGTGACATTTTCATTCATACACAATGTAAAATCTCTATGCCTAGACATTTTAATGTAATGTACTAGTCTGTAATATTATTCATTCGTGGTATTTTTTATTTATTTTACGATAGCTTAGCTATTGACTATGATTAAAAAATCAAGTCAATAATAGTGTACCACACTACTCTATCATTGACATACATGGCTCTCTATTGTTGTCTTGCATTTACAGAATTACTTACTTGTGAAAACTAAAAAAAAACGGCATATTCATGAAAATACTTCCGGGTAATTCGACCACTCAAACACAAAATAAAATAGGTTTATTTTTGTAAAAATAGAAAAAATTTGGTCACGATAAAAAGTCATAGATAATCTTAATATATATATTTCTTGTGTGCGTGTGTATGTCACCGAACTCCTCCTAAACAACTGGACCGATCTTGATGAAATTTTTGTGTATGTTCAAGGGGACTTGAGAATGGTTTAGATTCACAATTTAGTCCACTGGAAAATGATTTTTTACTTATTTTTTAATTTGTAAGTAGTTGTGGATTTTGGAATGTTTCACATTGGAACCGATGGACTGCGCTGCTGTCTTAGTGTCAAATCTTATATTAATAATTTCGTCAAGGAGTACATCGAAACCTTACCTGAATATAAAACATAAAAAAATAAAGATTTCGAGTTGACAATATATATCCACAAAATTCGGATTGTCGAGTATTTTGTTAAATTCTAATGGTTCTGACAGACAAATCAATGTCGCCATATTGGCCACTCTAGCGAAGCGACACAGATACCGGATAACATTTTGAGTACTACTAAGTCTTTACTAAGTAGTTTGTATGTGTAAATACTTTTTCCAGTTACATATGTTTCTAAAACGACAATTATGGAAGTATCCGCCCAATGAAGGAGATTTGTATCAAATATACAAAAAAAAAAATTAAATACACATTCACGCGCTATCGAAGATAATAATAAAAGGTATAACTGCCTCGTTGGTCTCGCGGTATAAATGTGCCCGTGGGATTGGGAGGTCTCGGGTTCGATTCCCGGGTCGGGCAAATTAGTGGTATTGGGGTTTTTAATATTACACCTCTGCCTACCCCTTCGGGGATGCAGGCGTGAGTCTATAAATAAAAAAATAATTGTGATAAATGTGCATTTAATGGCGTTAAATATAAACTTTTTAATAATAATTTTTATCAAAACGGTCCAGATCGTTATAGCTTATTAAAAAAAGTTTAACATTTTCAAATTAAAGACGCGTGTACAGGACAACGTCTGTCGGGTCCGCTAGTAAAATATAAATTCGAATACTTAGAAGCATAATTAAGCATTGAAACAAAAAAACTACTGTTCAAAAAGTATAAAAGTTCACTAAAGCATAAAATCTCAAAAACAAAAGTTTGAAACAAAGTTTGTGAAGCCCTGAATGTGTGTTTACAAAAAGTCTATCTTTTCGTGGCACCAACTATAGTCTGTGACATTGTCAACTTTCTTTTCTTTCAGAAAAGCTTGTTTGGTAGTATTCTCGTTGTTTTCGCAGTTATTACTTGAATTATCGTTATTTTTTACCCTCGCTGACCACGTGGACTTAATTCGCTACCCCATACGACGACTTGTGCTTTCTCACGGACTATCTGCGCTCAAAACATCTGGACCTATAGCTTTCTACACGGACTTCGATTGTGCCTTATGATTTTGTTATGATGCGAAGTAGCAGGCCTACCCGCATATTGTGCGTGAATTGTAACATTTGCGTCAATACTCTCTGGCGATATCGCATCTTAGATCAGAACACAAGAGTTTGTACTTTGCTCTGCAACTGGGTTTATCCATAAATCGTAAGTTTTTAAACATACGTTTCAGTGGATATGTTTCAGTGGATTTTCAAAGTAGTTTAAAATATTACGAAATTCGGTAACATTAGTCTATCTAGATGTAGTGTGATGCGTTTTCTTTGCCTGTAGTAATAGTTGCTTTTCTTAATTTTTAGATTACTGATGATGATTATGTTTGTAAAGCATGTTAGGAACTCGCTATGGCTTCCGTAAATCAGAGTTTGCAGCTAGATGCTAATGAAGGTGAACAAGCTGGACTGTGTCCACGAGGCCATAGAAATGTGTGCCTTTTGTGTGGATGTGCATTAGTACGAATGCTAAGTGACAAAATATTAAAAGATAGCCCAACCGAACTACAACAGAACATAATGAAGATGGGAAGATCAATAAATGTTAAAAAGTCCTTACAACTTTTTTATTTACCTGCAAAAAGCTGTGAGCCCATATTTGTATCCTTATTAATATTATAAATGCGAATGTTTATTTGTTTGTCTGTTTGTAACGCATTCACGAAAAAACTACTGAACCGATTAGAATGAAACTTGGCACACAGATAGACCATAACCTGGAATAGGATATAGTATATTTTTATCCCGATATTGAGTTCCCGTGGGATAATATTCGACTTCCACGCGGGCAAAAGCTAGTTCCTTATAAAAGCAAGTGAGTAGGTACATAAAACTGACTTGTACCTATTTATTAGAGAGATCTAACATCATGCCATGAGGTCTTAAGAGCCCTGCCTCACTTGTTGGCCATGGCGACGTCGCCGGCTGCGTATCCAAACAGTTTATATTGAAATGTACGAGTACCTATGGCTGCCAAACAGTGGCCAAGTGAGTTAGGTACCATACATTTCAATATAAATTGTACGGTAGCCGGCGACGTCGTCATGGCTGCCTAATGCGGTGGAGCTCTAAAACTCAATAAAATTGTAAAAGAAAAAGGGTTACACAAATCCTACATAGTCTACATCCCTATTTCGTGATAGAACTTAGTTTTTTTTTATATTAGTTACTTATCAAGTCTAGACACCGATCTTGTATCAGTCTAGGTATATCCTATCAATGCTTTTTGCACCCTTATCTAAATGTCTTTAATGCATTTGTGTAGTTACAAAGTTGTTTTCTTTTAACATAACCTTAAAATATAAACAATGTTCATATCTTTTTTTTCACGGCCTCTTAAAATAAAAACTCTTGATGATTATGTTCAAGTAACAGAACCCCTTTGATTTTAACATTTTTTCGTACATAGACGCTTCGAATTGATTTCAAATAAAGTGTTGTATGGGAACTTGCCATTGTTCTTTAAGGAATGGCAGTGTGTGGGTGAAATGAATGTCAGCCTGAAACAAGAAAAGGAGAGGGAGAGCATGATGAGCTAAAGAAGAAAGCTAAGAAAGCCGTGGTTTTTTTAAATACAACTCCCGCACTAAGAATAAATCCTGTGTCGCGGGGGACTTTACAGATATACAACCAACGGACACAATGAACACCCAGACCCGAAACAACAAATTATGGATCACACAAAGTGTTTTCTCGTGTGGGAATCGAACCCAAAACACTCGGCGCAGTGTTAAACGGCGAGGCGACCACTTAAACCACTACGCCAACCGTGCAGTCATTTCAGCAGCTTTGACCAAAAACAACTACACCGGCTAGCTAAAGCTAGAGTGAAGACAGCCAGGGATGTATGTAACATAAAGTTTATAACAGATGAAAATGGAACGGTACATGCGCGGATGACAAAATTAGGGATAGATGAAGGAATTACTTTGCGAGACTGATGAATGAAAAAAATGATTGGAGTGGTGTGCTTGAGAATATACCTGTGAATGAGGGGCTAATAATAAAAGGTTAATGAGAGTAGCAGTAAACGGAATGAAGAATGGAAAAGCTGCGGGGTCGAATGGAATACCTGTTGAAGTGTGGAAGATACTTCTAGTACACGGATGGAATTGGTTAGCTTTATTCTTCAATAAGTTGTTGGTAGAAGAAGCTATACCTGATGAATGGTGTAGCAGTTCGCTGGTGCCCATCTATAAAAGCAAAGGTGATGTGCTGGAGTGTAATAACTATAGAGGAGTAAAGATAATTTCACATAGTATGACAGCTTGGGAGATAGTGATTGAACGACGATTGAGAGAAGAGAGTGTAATTTCACAAAACCAATTCGGTTTTATGCCTGGTCGAAGTACAACAGATGCCATTTTCGCGATCCGTCAACTATGCGAAAAGTACAGAAGTGCACACAAAAACTTGCACACGGTTTTTGTGGATCTCGGAAAGGCAAATAATCGAGTACCACGTGTGGTTTTGTGGTGGGCCCTTAAGAAGAAAGGAGTGCCTGGGAAGTATGTACAGTTGATCCGAGCGATGTACAGTGGATGTACAACCCATGTCCGGTCCACAGCGGGCAATACCGGCAACTTCGATGTGGCTGTAGGCTTGAACCAGGGGTCGGCTCTTAGCCCTTACCTCTTCCTGCTAATAATGGACGCACTTACGGCGGTCATACGGGAAGAGGCTCCCTGGTGTATGCTTTTTACCGACGACATTGTGTTAATTGCCGACAGTGGCCTCGAGGTCCAGAGCAGACTGACAAATTGGTGGAAAAGACTGGAGAGTGTAGGCTGGAAAGTCAGCAAATGCAAAATTGAGTACATGTTTTGCGACTTTGGCGGTCTCTCCAGTCCTGTTACTTTTTACTGTTTCTACGGGATATATACCACGTACCTTTGTTTTGAGTAACCGATATTTCGGCACTGTTGCAAGCGCCATGTTCACGGATATACTGAAGTATTGCGGGTGGATGAATGTTATAAACAAGTGAACCGGTCTACCCGCTTTCTTACTCGTTTATTGCGCGCACAACCACTACCACCGTTTTCACTTTTACAATGTACTCGATCGCGACACACTGTACTCACTACGTCGGCTCGTGATTTAAGTTTTTGTGGTTCACGGGTTTTGCATAGACGTACCACTGGATGCCAGGTATTCAACAGTTGAAACCCATCTTCTCTATTGAAGTTTTTATACTTTTTAATTTCAATAGCTTCTTTAACCATTCTAGGTATATAGTGGCGTTCTGTCGACAGCACCTGAGGGTTATGTAACTCAATCCAATGGTTCGTACCTGAGTCTAGGAGATGTTGAGCTATTGCCGACTTGTGTGGTTCATTGTTTTTGACTGCCTTGATGTGTTCCTTGATACGGCAGGAAATGGTGCGTTTCGTTTGTCCTATATAAGAACTCCCACAGCTGCAGTCAATTCTGTATACACCCGGCTTTTCCAAGGGGAAACTGTCCTTTGGCGTTTGATCTTCTCTGGCGGCCTGGAGGAAATCTAGATAAAACACGCACTAATTTTGGCGAAAACAGAGGTGATTATCATTAGTTACCAGACTCCAAACGCCTTCAGGACACGATGACACGTGGACCTCGACCATTTCACAACAATTTTTGCAATGTTCAATATTTCACAAATTTTATCAATCGCTCACAACTTTTGTCGGGCAAATCCAATAGCGACAGTTGCAAGGTTATTAACCAATTTTATTCAATTCTACAAATCAGGCGATAAAACCGAACCGGCGTGGCCCAGAGACAATTTTCCGGAACCAAAATTAGAATGATTTGACAGTTCATAGTGTGACCATAGTCAAAATTTACAATAGACAAATAACATGCTATTAAACCAATATAATCGATTCAACTTAGCATAGACAATATTTCTATTTCAAACATCCACCCGCCCCGGACCGGCCTACCGGTCCGCTAATCAGTTGGTAGATGTGACAACGTTGCAACCGCTCTCCTCAGAATCGAACCGTCCACCAAGACCTCAGCAAATCGGGGAACTCCATCAGCCCCAGTTACCAAACGAAGAATGCGCCCCCTGCGCCCTCTGAGTGGCGGAAAGTTAGCCTCCTTGATCAAAACAAGGTCACCAATCTTGGGTGGATCGGTCTTGTCGGTCCACCTAACGCGTTGCTGGAGTATGTGCAAATATTCCAAATTCCAGCGTTTTCAAAAGCTCTGAGTAATCTGGCGTACCAATTCAAAACGCGACAGACGACCAGGTCTCGTATTAATATAGGGGTACTCAGGCAAGGCGACAAGTGGGCGACCAATCAAAAAATGGCCCGGCGTAAGGGCTTCCAAATCATTCGGATCTGAGGAGATCGGGCACAATGGCCTAGAGTTAAAAACGGCCTCAATCTTACAAAACACAGTTGCGAGTTCCTCAAATGTAAGGACTGATTCACCAATTGACCTGCGCAAGTGTGTTTTAGCCGATTTTACAGCGGCCTCAAATATACCACCCCAGCGTGGACAATTTGGTGGAGAAAACAACCAATTTATCCCACGTCGGGCAAGCCTATTGCCTATATCAGCCTTGTTGGTTTCAAGGAAATTAACAACGTCATTCAAATAATTATAAGTTCCCTTGAAGCTAGTGCCGCAATCAGAACGGATCAAGGAAGGCAGCCCTCTGCGGGATACATATCTGTCAAATGTGGCTACAAACGCCTCGGTCGTAAGCGAGGAGACCAGTTTTAAGTGTACGGCCTTTGTATCTTCTTGGGTTTACGCGAATGTTACACATTGAAATTAAACTACAGTTTACGGATTTTATCGCGTTGTATTGGTTTCACTAAGTTATTACATTTGAAACTAAAGATCTAGAAACTATATTTTTAATTTATAACTAGCCGACGTTTCGAATTCTTTACAGAATTCATGTTATATGTATATATATACAAATAGGTACTTAAACGGTGAATCTCACCATCCTAAACAGTTAGCTACTGTAGGAATGTCTCTGTTTCAGAGAGCCCGCGGGATCTGTGACAAGAAACACCTGGACGCTGAGCTTCAACATGTCAGGCAAGTTCTGCAAGACAACAAGCTCCGACCGCCGCGCCACTGTCACAGATCCCAGAAGAAAGAAAAACCAGCCACAGTAGAAAGACAACCTGCTGTCCTCCCATACATCAAGGGCGTGACCGACAAAATTGGCTACATCTTGAAGCGAGCTTCTATCAAAACTTACTACAAGCCGCCAACGAAGATCAGTCAATTATTACCATCTGTCAAGTGTCAGTTACCCTTGCAAGAGGCCGGTGTCTACAAAATTGACTGTGAATGTGGGCTCTCATACATTGGACAAACCAAGAGAAGCATAGGCATTCGACTCAAAGAACATATAGCTGACATAAAACATAAACGCTCAACAAAGTCTGCTGTGTGTGAACATGTGGAACAAGGACCCAACCACTACCTGCGATTTGATGAACCACAGATACTCGCAAAAGAACTTCGTTTTCTTCCAAGGATGATACGAGAGACTATTGAAATTAAAAAACACCCTAATTTCAATAGGGAAGATGGTTGCAATGTTCCTCCAGCTTGGGACCCTGTCATAAGGCTAATGAAACCCAAGAAGGACAAAGTCACCAGAAGACCTAAGGACACTGTGAGCTCATTCTGCGTAAATAGTAACACCAGTAGTTGAAAAATGTTCGGGTACTTTGAGATAACTTATACATTCAAGAAAAAGACAAATATCACCTCAGTCTGCCGTGAACATGAATTCTGTAAAGAATTCGAAACGTCGGCTAGTTATAAATTAAAAATATAGTTTCTAGATCTTTAGTTTCAAATGTAATAACTTAGTGAAACCAATACAACGCGATAAAATCCGTAAACTGTAGTTTAATTTCAATGTACGGCCTTTGTGGAGAGGCAAACAAAAACACACATGTAGGCATTAACAGTCTTGCTGTTTCGAAGTGTCGACGTTTTCACCAAAAAGGGACCAGCGAAGTCCGTGCCAACACCGTCAAACGTCCTGCTCTCAGTTACGCGATCTGCCGGTAAGTCTCCCATCAAGGGCTGCATGGTAGAAGCCTTAAGCCTTAAGCAAGGGATGCAGCGAAAGACTACACTCCGAATAATTCTTCGGGCAGACAAAATCCAATATTCGCCTTGCAAAATGTCCAACAAGGCATTACAACCAGCATGCTAATTTTTGAGTTGACGGTCAGTTACCAACAAACGTACCAAATGACCGTCCTTGGGTAACAACAGGGGGTGACGTGCCCCGTATGGGAGTTTGGCGTTCTTGAGACGCCCTCCAACGCGCAAGAGACCCGTGTCGTCCAAAAAGGGGTTCAATTTAGATACAGCTCCCGACAATTTCGATTTCCCGGATTGAAGGGTAACAATCTTCTTCTCAAAATGCACCAATTGCACGAACGAATCCAAAAGGTGAGAGAACCCTGTCGTTCCTGTGGTGAGAGAAACGGTGTCAGTTGTTTCTGTTGTGGGTGCCTAAAATTAAAAACAAAACGCTTTATCCAAGCAGTAACACCCAACAACTTGTCAAGGGAGCTGTAACGATTCAACAAAAATCGGGGTCGAAGGCGCATTCTACCTTCTCAAGAGCGAGTGTTCGCAGACCCGGCAAATTGGAAGTATTCAAAACTGGCGTTCGAGGCCAATCAATTTCTGGTCGACTCAACCATTTCGGACCCCACCAGAACGAATGGCCAATCAAAATAGGCGTCAAGCATCCGCGCGAGGCACAGTCAGCGGGGTTGAGATCACCTGGCACGTGCCTCCAAACAAGTTTGATTTTAGATTTTTGTATTTGGGAAACGCGATTAGCCACAAATACTTCCAAAGTGTGGACAGACGCCTTCAACCAACAAAGAACATTTGGCTGTCTGTCCAGGCGTAGGTCCCATTAATACAAATTGTTTTACCCAAAGTGTTAGACACATGATTCAATAAGCGTGCGAGTAGGACTGCTCCCGAGAGCTCCAATTTCGGAATGGTCAGAGAGGTCCAAAGGGGTGCAACCTTGCTCTTCGCCATTATCAGGGAAACCCTCACCTGATCTGAGGCACTGACTATGCGCAAGTACACCACAACCGCGTGACCACGTTCCGAAGCATCACAAAACCCTTGAAGGGTTGCCTTGTACTTCCCAGGAGGAAGGATGGGACGAGGCAAGGAGTTCTCATTGACGGCAGGAAATAAGGAGGACAAAAGAGGTCCATTACTCAACAAGAGTACCGCGTAGAGGTTCGTCCCAAGTCCATCCTGCTATCCAAAGCTTCTGCAAGAAGCATTTTGCCCAAAATATGATAGGACAAATCCAACCGTTTGGATCAAAGGTTCTGGCGACAGTAGACAATACGAGACGTTTAGTCCAAGAACAATGCAATTTCAAGTCTACATTAAGGTCTATCCTCACACAACCGGGCCGTGGACGGGACGGGGACGGGACGTGGACGGGACGGAGCGCAGAAAATAATCGTTGCATACATTTTATATGGACTCGTTCACACACGTCAGTGGACGGGCCGGGGACGGAGCTTCCGTGCCGTGTCAGTGCGCTGTCAGTGCCTCGACCGGGGCCATGATGTGCACGGGCCGGGGACGGGCGCCATAGATATAATATATTTAGCACTAGATGCGCTAAGTGCGACTTGACATCCAGAAGAACAATATTATAAATACATATTTCAAGCACTAGATGCGCAGTGTTCGATGTAATCTTCAGAAGAACCACATGGCAGTGAATTGTCGTTAATGCACAGTGACGCTTTACTTAGTCCTTAGCTTCCTTAGTTCACAAACTTGAGAGAGAAAAAATCGAAAAAAGATAATCGATTTTTCTGAAAAACAATCGAAGCCTAAATTGTTATTTTATATTATTTTGCAAGTAAGTAACTACTTGTTCTAATAAAATGTTATAAACGCGGTTACTAGAAAATATAACTAAATATTTTTTTTTTGTTCTGGGCCAGTCTATTATGAATAAAAAAGGACGAGTCTATTAACTATTATGCAAACTATCACTTTCAATTGCGAGTGAAATGATGCATGAAAAAAAAAACTTACAATTAAGCATAGTTTTTAATTAAGACGCCCGTTGTATATTCTTCACTACAATATTTATTTTGTCACTTTTAGGACAGACGTGACAAAGATTGGAAAGATTCTGTATTTTTAATGAAAGTTGTATCTTTACCATGGGTTACCCTGTAACCCAGTTGTGTTCACAATATTATTACACGTTATAATGCCTTTACACGTTGTAATTTTATATTGACATTTTATATTGTATGTGTACTAAAGGTTGAAACAGATATACTTACCGCATCCCACCCCACCCCACGTGTCGACACCTGATGCAAACGGTGCACATATACAACACCCCACGCTACAACAAGCTTCGTTCAAAATCACTATTTAAGAAAATATGACCTAATTTCCTAAATAGTGATTTTGAGGAAGATTCTCATTTATAGTGAGGCATTATTTCTATTATAATGATAATGTTATTAGCCTGAAATCAAATCGTATAATGCGGGCATTGCGGGCTTACATTTTAATAATTCAAGTAGCTAATGTTGTGATTTTAACCCAACACTAAAAAAGTATCATCATGACAGGAATGTTTTCAACTGACGCATGGCGTTGTGTGTTAACTAGAAACACATTGCTTGTCAAGCGTCCGATGGCGTGTGTTTCCCCTCCACCGTCAACGCGCCGATCTGGATTGAATGGATGGTGACGCGTGGGGTGGCGTTGGGTGGAGTGTTGTATATCTGCACCTCACCATACTAAATATATGGGATTGATTAGTCTTAACATGCGTGGGGTGGTGTGAGGTAGGGTGGGGTGTCGTATACCATAAAGGAATCTTAATCTATTCTTATTTCAATGTAAGTATATGGCCAATTACTCACAACTACGTCGTATTGACAATAGATGACAGCAAGTTGCGCTTTACCATTTGTATCACTTTGGTGCTTATATGTAAAAGCGGCTCTATGTCGTGGCCGTATCGTGAAATTGGCAATTTTATTAAATGATCGCATTTCAAGAAAAGTCTTATAATTATCCATTGGTAATTTCATGATTTGCATTGGTCAGATAGATCTGATCGTATCATAGGATAACAAATCGTTTAATCAACAAACTTCATAAAATGGTCAATCATAATTGAGAAAATCGCAATACAATTACATTTTAAGGTACCGAGTCAAATAAAGTAAAAACACCGAACCCGCGTAAACGGGCATATTTCGGCATGTTCGCTCGAAGTGGTAGTGACATCGTGTCAGTGTCAAAATAGACTCTGACGGCTCAAGCTTAGACGAGCTTAGATGTGCATCAACGCTCGTACAAGTGGAATAATTAGAAAAAAAAGTCGTGACTTTGAGCCTCAATATCTCCTGAACCAGGAATTTTCCAGTAACTACAGACACATGCAGGGTGCGTATGAGTATGAGGTTTTGTTTTTCTAATAATTCCAAAATCGTGTTTTGAATGATAAATGTAAACTTTCTTCCAAATAAACATAAACGAATTTTCAATATTTCTCTAAAATAAGCAGCTTTAAAGTTCTCTAAATGCAATGGAAGCGATACAAGTCATCAGCTGAGCTATGGACAAGTGCATAACCCCCTCGGCCGCGGAACTACGTGATCATTAACTGCCGTCGTCGCGTAGATACGGCCGGTGTTGGTACAGTGCATTCCTGGCGCAATTTTTCCTCTAAACGCTCGCTATACATTGTGGCTTTTAAATTGTGTCTGTTTCTTTAAGCTTAAAAAAATATTTCGTTTCCCAGGTATTCTTTTCGCGTAGTATGACTTGGTATGATGTGCAAAACGAGTAGACTTCGGCTTGGTCATGGGTCTTGTGACACCCTGCATACATAAGCGATGACACTAAATTTATATATGAGATAATTCCGTTTTTATCATCACATCACATCATCAGCCTTCAACAGTCCACTACTGGACTAGGCCTCTCCTTTGAAAGGAGGAATTGGCCAACTATACCACGCTGGCCAAACGGGTTGGTATAGGGTTTGTATCAAGTTTTCCTTCTCTTACAGTGCTGTTTTCTGCATAATATGCTCCCTCTGTCGGCTCTTACGACACCCATGGGATGATATGGGGTGGTGACAATCCGTATTCTTAATCCGTCACCACAATTCCATTTTAACCGATATAAATTCTTCGATTCAAATATTTGTCACTTCTAGGATATCATATATGTTGCGCTATGCCTATATTGTACAAATAGATTGATGTATGTAATATAAATTTTAATATCAGTATCTCAATTCAATATGCTAAAACGTTTTGCTTGCGATTTTGAAATATTGGAATACGGATGTCGCCAGAATACGGCCGCACGCGACGAGAATGAAGGGGGGCGCCCCGCAGTAGACGGAGCTAAGCTCCCTTCACTTCCCCTGCTTCACCCCCTCATTTACCAAAACAGTCGCTTAGGACAGCGCCTTAAGCTGTTTTGTTCCGTACTTATTGGAAATAAGCCGTTTTGATTAGGAGCTTAGTTGGAAATTAGTTGTTTTGATCTAACTACTAATTCTTTATTATGCCTATACTAAACTTTGAGAAAAATAATAATTTATTTTTCGAATAGTAGCTCTTTTCTAATAGTAGCAGTATTTTGATTACTTCATAACACTCAAATCTGTAGTTTACGAAAGTTTTAATTTCGAAGACTCTCGTCAAAAATGACAATCGCATTTTTTATTTAACTCAATAAATCTTGCAATAGATGTAAGCAAGGGCGTATTATACCATACAGCCAAGGTGATGAATTTGTTAAAAAACTTACAAGGCAAATAAATCATCAAAAAGAACAGCGGTGAGACTAATATAAGCCCTTTTGTTCCGCAAATATTGTCGAGGATGCAATTTTATTTTATAGATGCCTAGAGGGGGTTAGTATAATGTTAAATCCAAGTTTTAGGGGTTGAAGCCCTTGTCCTGCGACCACCATCTTGAAAAGAGTGGTACAAATTGGTTTCCTAGTTTAAGTATCTGGCAAACTATTGGCCGTACAGAAAAATGGCAAAATATGTTTTGTTGCAAAGGAAATTCTTTACAATTTTTATTCCGTAGCATTTAGCCGTAAAATGAAAGATAACAAAGTTACAAACGAAAATCAAATGAAATTTGCAACAAATTTTCTTTTCAATGTGTTTTAAATTTTTCGTCGTCAGCAATAAATAATACATTTAATTTGTCTCTCCTTCTTCCAAACTAAACCCGGTCTTCCAGCTTGAGACTCTGCAGTACCATAAGGTCAAATTTTCACTCATAACAAAGACCCTAAAAACTGAGGTTGTAAAAGAAAAGACAAACTCTATCACTGGGCATCTGAAGTTGATAGTCTGCCCAGCTAGAGGATACTGCAATGTGTTCTGCAATGCTTAAATTTTCTGGGGACTTCTGCAAGAAAATATTAGAGATATCAAAATTCAAAGAGGAAAATGATGAATTATCGACAAAAAGCGACTTTCCTCTAAATTTATTCATCAAATTTGTATACTGGCACTTAATCAGACCCGGTGCCAAAGCCTGGCTCATCTCAAAGACTAGGGACATAGTTATAGTGGTAAACATAAAAATTGTCAAAATACAACAATAATAAAGATATAACTTTTTATTTTTGGCTTTACGAAAATAGTTTCAAGACCAAATTTGTAGAAAATTTAATTTGTAACAAAAAGCTTTTTCACATATTTTGTGTGCGGCCAATAGTTTGCCAGATAATCAAGAAAACCTATCTGCACCCTCACTTTTTCCAAGATGGCGACCGAGGGACAAAAGGTACGACCCCACAAATTTAGATCATGCTTTACACTAGCCCTCCCTACACATCGGTAAAATAAAATTGTGTCCTCTGATAAATGCAACCCCAAATGTAACTTTTCAATGGACTACTAGAGAAGTAAGAAGTTTTGAAAATGAATTTTTCAATGGATTCAATGGGCTCAAGCGATATGGATTTCTCTTTTTCTGGTCGATTTGCTAGGGGAAAAAGCCCGTTTTTCAAACTTTAATTAAAAATATTAAGAACATGGTACTAGAACTGAATTACATTGAAAAAAAAAAGATTTATAAATTGAAATTAAACTACAATTTACGGATTTTATCGCGTTATATTGGATTCACTGGTAATTACATTTAAAGCGAATTATCTAGAAACTACATTTTTATTACTAGCCGACGTTTCGAATTCTTTACTGGATTCATGTTCACGGCAGACTGAGGTGATATTTGTCTTTGTCTTGAATTTAAAAGTTATCTCAAAGAACCCGAACATTTTTAAACTATTGGTGTTACTATCTACGCAGAATGTGCTCACTGTGTCTTGATGTCTTCTGGTGACTTTGTCCTTCTTGGATTTCATTATCCTGATAACAGCGTCCCAACCTGGAGAAACATTCCAACCATCTTCCCTATTGAAATTAGGATGTTTTTTAATTTCAGTAGCTTCACGTATCATTGTTGGAATAAAGCGGTGTGCTTTTGCGAGTATGCAAATTTCATGCCTTCCCCCGTAGCATACCGCAACCCTCCGCAGGAATTACCTATCCATTGATATCAATCATACTGAAACCTGTTCGGTAGTTTTTGAGTTTATTGCGTTCAAAACAGACAGGGCGCAGCGGGGACTTTTATAATATGCATAAAAGTATCGGGTTTTATGTAATAGTAATTTTTAATTATAGACGAAACTCATAATTATACAGGTAAGTGTTGATTGAATTTAGAACAAGTCGACAAACCAAACCATCCTAATGAATAATAACTCTTTTAAATTTTATTAAAATATATGTGCCACATATTTTAAAACACAGGAGTCTTAAAAATATCAAATCTACGGGTTGAAATGTACATATAACATTACAGTAATAGTAGATTAGTAGCCAAGGGCTGTAAGGCATCAATTGCAGCCCGAGATATTTAGGCGCCCGAGCGCAGCGAGGGCGCCTATAGTTCGAGGGTGCAATTGGTGCTTACACCCGAGCTAACTATTCTGCTTTACATCTCGATTGTGAGGTAAGTAGAAAAAAACTGGCATTACAAGAATAAAACGACCGGCATTACAACAATTAAAATATTGTTAATTGCTGCTTCAGCTTCCATTTTCATTGAATCGGAAGTGCAGCTTATATCTTCATCACTTGAAGAACTCATGTTTTTTCCTAATTAGCACGTAATTATAAAAAAATCCCTAAAACAAACAATATTTAAAGTAAAAGTTTTCTATTCCCGCCTTTTTTCATAAAAAATAATCAAGAAGATCAAAGATTTTTTTTTTCAAGAACGAAATTGAACTCACACGAAGACAAGGCTGAATAGCAAAGCGACCTCTTTGGTCATTGGGCTGAATGCATGATGTCTATAGCCAGTATGATGGTTAGATGAACGCGAACTTTTTGAAAGAAAGATTTTTTTTTTATTACTTACCGCCCTAGGGCTTTTCTAGCTACATTATTACCCTAGAGCGATAATTAGTCACCTACAAGCCCCATTTTGAGGTAATAAGAACCTACTTACCGAACATGAGAGATGTAAAGTATTTTTAATATCCACCATATTAAATATACTTAAGCCGCATAAATAACACACCTATAAGAAAATATAATATTTTTTAAAAGCATCAGCTGGCTTAATATGCAATTAAACTTTTTTCCGTAGGTACTTAGTAAAATTATTCAAAAGCCGAACTTGGGTAAACGGGCAGTATGCCAGTATAATTTATGACTGCATCATGAAAGTATAGTACTAAAATGTGTTGTAGAGCCTTACTGATTTCAGCACGAATGGTCTGACTCGACCGGGGAAGTACTTACTACTCTCTCAAAAAAAGTAACAATACCTACACTGTTGTGTTACGTCCGGTGAGTGATAGTGCCGGCGGCCATTTCCTATTCCTTTCTTCTTTCTTTTTTATCCCAGTCGTCTTTTTATTCCTTTTCACAACCCAAAGGGTTGTAACGCACCTATGGTAGTAGAGCCCATAGACACAAGCAACACCAGAGGAGCTGATGTTGCTTGCGTCTATGGGGGAAATCGCTTACCATCAAGCGATCCACCTGCTCATTTGCCGCCTATTACATAAAAGACTTCTTTGAAACGACTGGACAGATTTTCATGTCATTACCTATTTGTATATCTATATTTGTTATGTATGAGAATAGGGAATACAATATATTTCAAGCTAGAATATTTTTGTATCTTTTTGACGCAATTTCCATCTTCATTTGGCTTTCAAACTACATAATTATAATGTTGGAAATAGTTTGTATAGCACAAAAATGTTTGCCGGGTTAGCCAGCAAGGTATAACATTTTAATAAGTATATCCATAATTGCGTTTATCCGAGCCGGCTTTACTGAGTAGCTGTATCGTTTTCCGTACACACCCCGGGACTCCAAAAATTAATGAAATTTGGAAGTCGTCCGATGACTTAGGAACTTTACTGTGTTACAATGATAACTTAGTTCGACGATATTAGTCACACATGATTAGTTTCAAATGTGCTTTTATGCCTATCTAGTGAGCAGTGTTCTTAAACGTATATTCTTCAAGAAGTTCATTATATTATATTAATGCATAATAGAACCTTTGAATGCATAATTTGTAAGATGTTATGAATGTGATGTTAGAGTCGTTAGAGATATGTCACAATTTAATTGAGATATGCGAGTGGGATAAGTCTGCCTTGATATTTTTTTGTTGAATACGATACAATAAAGGTAGGTATCAAAACCAAATCATGTCACATAAGCCTAGTATATTTGTCAGCTATAATTATGAAAAGTAGGTATGTCAATAGAAAGACAATAATCATTCTCTGTTTAATTATTTTATTGTTGGGCCAGGTGTCTTATATAACAATGATATCTAATAATAAACAAATAAGGAAGATATTATAACTGAAGAAAGTTTAAAATTGGATAAAATATGATATTCATATTAAGTGAGTGCGACTTACAACATTCGTGTAGAACAAAACTATTTAAGTAGAAAATAATAAACAACCTTGTCAGAATACTAAAACTACAAGCTTGTAAAATACAACCCGTATCTACCGCATTCATTAAAAGAGGGCAGGCGTCATTCTGGTCACAAATAAATTACTCACTCGCTCACTATAAATAATGGCACACTTGTGCCTGTTCAAACACATGTGAAAGAAGTAAAAAACACAAATAGAGCACGCCTGTGGCTTTACAGCGGCCGTAAACGTCAATAGTTCACGGCACACACCGGGCGCAGAGTAACCACCGGTGCGTGCCGTTAAAAGTAAATCCTAAACTGTCGTAAAGGTAAACATGTGTGCAGTTTTGGCACAGGTAAATCACGTGAACATTGACAAACACGACTGCTGCTGTTCATACCACTTGTATTCCTATCCAGCAAACTGTTACCCATAAAAGTATAAGCGCTGGTAAAATTCACCCATTAAGTGCCGAATGGGGAGTAAAGTTTATTGATCGCTTAACTTCTGGCACAAATTGTGAACGTTAGTTATTGGAGTGCTTGTTTTACGTGGTATTAATGAGTCTCGGTCGATCAATATTTTATGTGTGGTACGGCGTTTTTGTCTTTAGACTAACGGTTGATTAGGATAGGATTCAGGACGGTGTTTGCGTGAACTACACGGGCTAATTTTGTTTGTATTTGTATGTGAGGTACACCAGCGCTGAGGATCGGTTAGATTGACCTGCCAATTACTCCTTATTAGTGTTCCATTGGGCCGTGCACCGGCTATGGAGAACTATTAGCGAGACTTAGAATCGATAACACTGAAACAAATAGTAATAGAGCTTGATATGTGATTACCTACTTGTAATGAAGTATTACTTAGAAACTATATAAACCTTTAGGTATATCTGATAATAATATCTAGGCATAAAGTTTTAACATTACCTAAAATTATATGAGTCGCTTAAAACTTCTTGGATTTAATGCCGAAGATGATCTATATACAGGGTGTCACAAAACCCATCACCAAGCCGAAGTTTACTCGTTGTGGACATCATGCCAAGTCATACTAACCAAAAATAATAACTGGGAAACGATTTTTTTTTCGAGTTTTCACATTTTTTTAACCGCAATTGAAAGCGCGCGGGTGCAATGCTTGAAATATTTACTTATCCATGGGGTTATTGGGTATCTAAAGAACATATTGGCGGGGTAAATGCATCGATTTTGTACCTAATTAGAAAAATTCCATACTAACTTTGAGCCTCAATATCTCCTGAACCAGTAATTTCCCAGGTATGGTGCCGAAGTAAAAAATGTTTGTACTGATTGGGACAACATGGGATTTCAGTTTTCGTTAAGGGTCTTTTTACACCCTGTATAATATATTATCTCTATTTTATTAGCTTACCAAAATACACAAAATATAATAGATTAAACATGACCTTGCGTGACACATAAGCCTAGCCAAAAATAAAATAAAATGTGATTGCTATGGTGACCACCATCGTTCACAATGAGTAATTTCGAGTTTGGGTTTTCCTAGTCTTCATAGCATCTCTGCTCCTCTCAGCAAAAAGCGCATAACACTTTCGGAGTCTTAAATAACCTTTTACGTTTATTTCGAAAGCACACCAGTTTATGTTTCACGCAAACAAAATACAAAAATTCCTCTATTCAACAGTACCCTAATTTAATTTTCTTGCAGAGTTCACAGAGTGGCCGCTTCGTGCAAATACTGGTAATTAGCCACATCACGTTAGACTAGAGCCAATGCCAACATATTTAGGACAAGGCCACCTAATTAATGTTGGTTGTATTCAGGAGCATGTAGAAAACTGCTGGTTCACCCAGTTTTTCACAATTGGGCTTAGAGCAACGTAGGTCCTGTATTGTACTCTCAAACTAGGTATTTTTTATGCTAGGTATTACCGTGTAAGCAGTCCTTTTGTGGAAAGATAGGCTTTGTGTTTGGTTGAATAGTGTGTTTCGTATATGTCTTTATTCTGTGAAAGTGATTTTACTATTCATTATTGTAATGTGATTTCTTCATCAAATAATTATAATTAATTTAAGACAATCTTAAATTAATTATAATTATTTCATGAAAATAAAATTACCTCGTAAATAGGATGCTTAAAGGAAAAACGTTGTTGCTTTCGGATTAAATATTTTAAATTAGTCTTTTGATATTACTACATACATACATACATATCGTCACGCCTTTTATCCCCGAAGGGGTAGGCAGAGGTGTATTTCTACACCCACTTTTCGCCAGATATACTTTAGTCCCACGTAATAAGGGGCGAGTCTATTGCCGTACCGGGCACATCTCCAGACTCCGTGCTGCTTCTGAGAATTTCGTGACAGAAAAACCCAATAACACTGCCCGACCCAGGAATCGAACCCGGGACCTCCCGATCCCACGCGCACATTTATGCCGTGAGACCAACGAGGCAGTCGTATAGGGTTTGATGTCGAGTTTTCCGTCTCTACGCAAATATGGTATTTGCATCGTGTTATCCCTTAGTCGCCTCTTACGACACCCACGGGAAGATAGGGGGTGGTGACACTTGTATTCTATGCCGTCAACCACACAGCAAATAAAGATATTACTACTATTACTTTAATATTACTGTACTAATGGAAGACAACAAGTTCACTGTTTGAGTAAGAAAAGTAAGGGTTTTTATGCTTAGCGGGGAATTCATTGTATTAGATGCGGTTAAGGTTAATTTACACTATTAGAAAATAGATGTACCCGTCCTTAGATAGAGCTCGAGAAATCGTGAGACTAGTATATCATTAACACTCGATTAGAATAGCTAACCGCTCTGCGAATATACTGAGCGTAATAAGTTTTTTATATATTCCCATTTTACATAAAATACGATCTATTTTATATTCTCTTTTATATAAGATTTTTCAATAAAGATTCTGAAAAATCAGTTCTCAAGGTGGACCATAACTAAGATTTGTTTTATCTGCCACTTGCTTATAGTTATATTTACGTACATATGTGACAGGGATAAACGATTTCGTCGAAAGGTCACGAGCCAGACAGTGGTCCTGAATGGGTGATCTTTTCATTAGCTGTTTCAATTTATCTAAAACCCTTGTGGTGCAATTGTGGTGACATGGTTACGCGGACATTACCACGGGGAATTATACCAACATTTAACTTCGCAAGGGCCGAAAGGTGTATAGGGTTTCCACCAAGAACTTAGGGTCTCAAGCCAACCTCACCTGCAAGTGGTGCACCTGCCGATCAACGGACGAGGCTCTGGCTAACAAAATATCCCGATAAGCGGCAATGGGCTCGCCACCTATTACGCGGGATCAAAACACTGGCGAAAAGTGGGCGTTTAATATGCCTCTGCCTACCCCTTCGGAGAAACAGGCGTGAGTCTATGTATGGATGTATGTAAGAGCCGAAAATTACATATTAAGAAAATGTTAGTCTATTACTGTAGGACTACGTATATGTTGGAAAAGAAATTTCTTTGTAAAATTTAGTTATCGTCATCTAGTTTTAAGACATGATAAAAGTTAATTTATGTAATATGGAATAAAGAATTTATGTTTCTGTTATCGTCATAAATCTCGAAATTAACCTTATTGCTTGTTTTAGGAGATGGTTTACGGGTATTAAAAATGATTCGATCGTACATATGCTACCGGCTCTTCAAATACGTATACCTATGGAGCTGACACAAACAACATAAGCTTTTGAATTCAAGCTGCGATTCATTGGGCACTTTTAAACACATATCACACTCTAGAGGTTAATTACCTACGCAGCATTATTTAACTCAAATTACACATTCTGCCGTACGAGTACGAGACAAGTGCGTTAGTTATTGCGCCATCGCTGCAATATATTTTGAGATAATTTCTTATAACCCTTAAGGATTCTGTACCTCAAACACAGAAAAATATGCCAATTAGTTACTAATACAAATAAAATTACATAAAACGAACACACTTACTAATCTGTTCTCTGGGGATAAAATTACACACATCAACTTTTTGAACTTAATATCAATTCATAGCCTGAATTACTTGTCAACTATCACACAAATTCACTCACAGCCCTAATTAAATAAACGTAGATTAAGACCTTAGTAATACTAAATAATTCATCTATCGACTAGGTCATTTAAAAGCTAATTTGTCTCACAAATATTCAAAATAATTCGAAGCCTTTGTTTATAATTATCTATGCTATTTACAAATCGCAAAAGTTTAATTGTACTTTCCAACTAATTATGTTCTATGTTAGTCTACAGTCGATTTCCAATCGATGTACATAAATACAACATTTTGGGAGTTCCGATAATGTTCCAAGTATTTCATTTATGTCTCAATACACTTTATATAGACTATTAAGCCTATTCGTATTAACTAAACAAATAATTTTGTCCTTAACTGTCAAAAACTTTAAAACTTGAATAACTTATAAAAGCTAGTGGTTTTATGTGGCGACGTGGCAGGAACACAACTAAAGTTATTTAGACCTCCATTCTTCTGATTTTTATTTAGCACAAAAGATTTCTATCCCGCCTTTTGGTAGGGTATCCCATTACGCATGCCAGGAAATATGAGAGCACAACGGTGTGGGATGCCCCTCCATTTATTTATTCAGGATCTCGCGAAGGAGAGTAATTAATGCGTGTTTATTAAAAAGCTGAGTGGTTTTATCGACAGAATAAATTAAAACTCAACGTTACGTATCGTTTGGGATATTAAAGCTCATTCTGTTTCAGTTATGTGATTTTATAACTTACACTTGGTTTTAATGTAAATGTTATTACATCAAGAAGTCCATTTATATGGTCCGGTCGGTTTAAAGATGAAATAAATGCCATAAATGTATTAATCGATTTGAAAGTATTCAACAAAGTGTGTACCTACAGCCGTTGAACCATAACCATAATGCGTAAAGGTAGCCATGGACATAATAACAAAATTGTAGCTCATTTGATTTTGTGTAACACGTTGTGTAACAATATATGGCGGACCGAGGTTTGGCCCCGTGACTGGGCACACACAGTTTTTGTACCATTACACAAGAAAGGCTCCACTAAATCTTGCAACAACCACCGCTTAATCGCACTAATATCACACGCGAGCAAAATCCTTCTTCACATAGTAAACGAACGCCTTAAATCCTATCTATCGAAGGAAATATCACCTGAGCAAGCTGGATTCGTAAAAGGTAAGGGTACCCGAGAACAGATTCTATCCATACGCCAAATAATCGAAAAATGCCAAGAATTTAACAAACCGTCCTACATCTGTTTTGTCGACTTCTCAAATGCATTCGATTCTGTCAAGTGGCCAATGCTTTGGAAAACACTACTCGATATGGGTACGCCGAAACACCTTGTCTCAATTCTCAGGCATTTTTATGAGAACGAGACAGCATCAGTTAGAACTGATGAGGTTCTGTCTAACGACTTTCATCGCAGCGCAGGAGTTCGGCAGGGATGCATAATTTCTCCTTTGCTATTTAACACCTACTGTTTGAAATAGAATTAGTTTTTATTATAAGTCAAATCGATTAGATCGATTGAGTAACATTTTGTTTAGTCTATTGAAAATTTCTGACAATGGTCAGACTGAACTGTCACTTCAGTCCTTCCGCTTGAAAAATTAACACGCCGTTTTTGGGCTGTCTCCGTCAATCTTTGAGAAAAGAATATAATTGATCGCCTTTTGAATTAACGCGAATTGAATCAACTTCTAATTAACTTAATACGTAATTGCCGCCTTTGACTTCCGGCAAAGTTTGTGATTATTTGTGAAATATTGAACTTTTGTAAAACACGTGTGTGAATTCCTGATTGGTGCCCGAGGAGAAGGACTACGCTAAACTGGAGACTGGTATCTATTCGATTCTCTTGTTATTTTGGCCAAAATTATAAGTTAATCTATAGGTCCACTTCAAGAACATCACCAGGAGCTATAAGGTAAAATTTTCATGTACCTACTCAATACTTTACTCACTGTGCAACGCAGTGCATTGTGTCTGGCTATATTGTCTATCGTGGTCAGGTAGATGTATTACACCTTCCACTGCGCACTTCTGATACACCTTCCTGCCTGGCTACGGTAATTATAGACACATTTTTGGTAGCAGAGCGTAGTTGAAATTTAGCCGCTGTTGCATTACTGAGTATAAACTCAGATTGGTATGAGCTTGTATCTTATCACCTTGTAGACAGTACTGTAGTGTTTGTCAGGTCAGTTATTGTCTAAAATACATAATATTTAATTGTATAAGTTGACCTAGATAATTTGAAACACATTGTCACATAACCTCAATCAGTTATTGTTGATTTGTATTGTTGAAAAATCTAACTTAAATTTGTTGTTGCATTAATAAGTCAGTTTGTTTGGATACATAACAGCTGTATGTATCAATAAATTTAGTAAATTTAGTTTATTGCATATATTCATAAACATTAGAACAACCAACTTGACCTTGCCACTTGGGCGGGTCACATTAATAAACTTTGTTTGTTATAATATAGATAATATTGCTAGGTAACACATATTCTGTGCTTACTTACTATTGTATATCTCAAATAACACAGTCAGTCTGTCTGTTGCAAATAATTAATTAATTAATTTGAAGTTTCAACTTTTAATTTGTTATAAGTTATAACTTTTGATAACTTTGACTTTGTTTTGTGTCAATATATATTGAAACTATTAATTTTGTTGGACAGTAGATACCTGTCACTTGCCTGCACTTGCAGTAAACAGGCTAATACTTTGTTGGTTTCAAAGAATTGAGAAAAATTAAGTTTTGATTGTTAATATTATTTAACGCTTGTCCGGGCTCTTTTGAAATTTTGATTATGTCAGCTATCAAGGACTTGCGTGCGGCTGCTGGTGCCATTGCATCAGATTTGCGCTGGTTTGCCTCGGCCAGTGCCTTAGTGAACCGGCCTGATCGCCAGCAGGCCTTACTACAAAAGTACGAGCGGATTGACGATCGCCTGGCAAGTGTGGAACAGCAATTCCGCACTTTCAGCACTTCTTGCTGTCTTGAAGTGTCAATCAATGATTTCACCGCTGACCAGCGAAATAAGGTCAGCGAAGACTATGCCCAGGTCTTAGACCTGTATGATGCTGTCTCCAATACTGCGAGACAACTAGTTGCCGATAGGGAAGGGCAACCCGGCCTGAAGCAGGAGCTTCCTAGGTCAGCACCGGGGCTGGTGAGTAGGCTCCCTACTTTGGACCTCCCCCATTTTGATGGCTGCCTAGGAAGCTACCTGGGCTTCGTTAATTTGTTCGACAGCCTAGTCAATGATAGGGCTGATCTTCGGCCGGCACAAAAGTTGGCCTATCTAATGTCGGTTCTGGACGGGGAGGCTAAGGGCCTCATCCAGCATCTGCCCGTGTCTGACGAGGCGTACCAGACGGCTCGGGACCTAATTACCCGTAGGTACCATAATAAGCGTGGCCTCGCCGACACGCACATCGAGCAGATTTTGGGTTTGCCGACGCTCACCCGGGTCTCTGGGTTGCGCACCCAACTTTTGAACCCGCTTTTGGTGGCCATCAACGCACTTAAGTGCCTTGACCTGCCCGTGGACCAATGGTCCTATCTATTGGTGCACATTGTGCTGAAGAAGCTGCCTGCCGACCTGAGGTCGCGTTTTGAGCAGCGCTTTGGTGGGGATAGCGTGACCCATCTGCCCCTCTTTGCTGACCTGGAGAGGTTCTTGGAGGATGAGTGCCGGGTCTTGGACAACTCCGGTGGTGACACGCCGGCTAAGACGCAGCCGCCCAAGGTCAAGGAGCAGGCTCGCGTTCACACCCGAGCCAATGTTGACCGGCGCCCTCCTCGCTTTGCAGTCACGCAGAGCCCAGTGGAGTGCTCTTACTGCAAGGTCACGGGGCACAGAACGGCCAGTTGTAGGGCATTCTTGGACCTACATGTCGCCTCTCGTAGGCGCATCGCGAATGCCCGCCACCTTTGCTTCTCTTGCTTGGGGTCCCACTACCAGCGAGACTGCCCAAACTCTCGCCCCTGTCCTCACTGTGGAGGACAGCATTTGGACATTCTCTGTATGAATGCCAGAGAGGTTGGCCGCTTGTCCAACCAGCCGACGCCGCGCACGGGCGGGTGTTTTGAAGGTGGCAGCCGAGGCTCACCGGCGCGTAGCCGAGAGTCGCCTCGCTTAATTGATAGCCACTCACCCCGCTTGGAGAACCGTAGCGTGCGCACGCCTCCTCTCTCTCGCGCACCTGAATGTGCTGTTCAGCGTCACCAGCACCATGACTGCTGCCCCAGGTATTCCCCTCCTTTGGCGGAGCGTCCCCGCCTTGACTCGCGCCCACCTCGTTTTGGGCGGGTGCGTCACTATGACCCCCCACAGATGGCGCGCGGATCGAGTCATCGCGCCTTTGAGGACTTCAAGCCGCACCCCCATTTTGATTTGCCTGGTCCTGGCCAACGGTCGCCGCCCAGGCAACAATAGGTCATTGACCCCTGCCCTATAACGCCAACCTCCCCCATTGAGACCGTTATCCTACCAACGGTTGCTGTTAGGGTCTGGGGACCCACGGGGACCTCTGTTGTTGTCCGTGCTATATTGGACACAGGTTCACAAGGTTGCATTGTTTCCACTTATTCGGTAGGGCAGGTTAAATTAAATATGGGCTCTTTTCCGAATTGTATACGGGGTAAAGGTGACGTAGCCTCTAATGTTGAAGGGCAAGTTAAGGTTTTGTTTGGCCCTGTTGGATCTTCACACCCGAGGATTAAAACCTCGGCTATTGTGTTGAAGAATATTTTGGGTATGCATCTACAGAAGCAGCTACCTGCTGCTGTGGTGAATTTGACATCGGGATTGGAACTGGCGGACCCCAAATTTGACACACCGGGACAAATCGATTTGTTGATTGGCTCTGATGTCCTCGGTGGAATTTTGATTTGTGGAAAACGGGTCTTGGTGCCAAATGGTTTGACTGCCATCCCGACCATATTTGGATTTGCTTTGATGGGACCTGTACCTAGGGACCCCCCTCCACCCGAACTTGATAATTTGTTGGCTGTAGGCTCCGCTCTCTCTGATGCAGTTCAGAGGTTTTGGGAGGTAGAGGAGCCGCCTCAAGCTGCCCGCTTGAATCCAGAACATGAGGAGTGCGAGCTGTTCTTCCAGAACAACACTGGTCGACTCCGTTCTGGTCGGATTATTACGAGGCTACCCTTCCTGTCTGTTCGGCCTCCGCTTGGTGAGTCACGACCTTTAGCCGAAAAGAGGTTGTTGGCCATGGAGCGCCGCACGGGTCGTGATCCGGAGCTCAGACAGAAGTACATTGAGTTCATGAGGGAATATGAACAGTTGGGACACATTTCTGTGTCAAATTTGGATTGGCGTTCGGTGGAGCATTACTTTCTCCCGCATCATGCGGTATTGAAGCCATCGACTGGCAAGCTGCGCATAGTGTTTGATGGTTCTGCGCAGACTTCAACAGGCGTATCCTTGAACCAGTGCTTGCATTCTGGTCCCAAGTTGGTCAAGGACCTTTGTGACGTCATCACCAGCTTCCGACGACATCAGGTTGTCTTTGTGGCCGACATAAAAATGATGTTCAGGCAGACTATTATCCACCCTGATGACCGTCGTTTCCAGCTGATCCTTTGGAGAGAGTCTCCTCGCGATCCCATGGTCGTCTACGAGCTCAATACTAATACGTACGGGTTAAGGTCAAGCCCCTACTTGGCAATACGTTCTCTTTGGGAGCTCGCAGACCGCGAAAGCCTACGTTTCACCCGAGCCTCTGCCATCTTGAAGGACGATATTTACGTCGATGACATTTGGTCGGGCGCCTCCACAGCGGACGAGGCGATCCTCCTGCGGGACGAATTGATAGGTATTTTGGCCTCCGCTGGTTATGAGTTGCGCAAATGGATTTCCAACTCACCAGCGCTTTTGGAAGGCTTGCCAGAGGATCATCAGCAGGATCCACATTTGTTTGAGATTGTTGACAACCCCGCCATGATGGCTGTTCTCGGCGTTCAGTACAGACCAGTCCAAGACATCTTTACATATAACGTAGACTTGAAATTGCCGTGTTCTTGGACTAAACGTCTCGTATTGTCTACTGTCGCCAGAACCTTTGATCCGAACGGTTGGATCTGTCCAATTATATTTTGGGCAAAATGCTTCTTGCAGAAGCTTTGGACAGCAGGATTGACCTGGGACGAACCTCTGCACGGCACTCTTGTTGAGGAATGGACCTCTTTTGTATCCTCACTTCCTGCCGTCAACGAGATCTCCTTGCCTCGTCCCATCCTTCCTCCCGGGAAGTACAAGGCCACCCTTCACGGGTTTTGTGACGCCTCGGAACGTGGTCACGCCGCCGTGGTGTACTTGCGCACAGTCAGTGCCTCAGGTCAGGTGAGGGTTTCCCTGATCATGGCAAAGAGCAAGGTCGCACCCTTTCGGACATCTCTGACCATTCCGAAATTGGAGCTCTCGGGAGCAGCCCTACTTGTACGCTTGTTGAACCACGTGTCTTTGGGTAAAAGCATTTGTATTAATGGGACTTACGCCTGGACAGATAGCCAAATTGTTCTTTGTTGGTTGAAGGCTTCTGTCCACACCTTGGAGGTATTTGTCGCTAATCGCGTTTCCCAAATCCAGAAATCCGAAGTCAAACTTGTTTGGAGACACGTGCCAGGTGAGCTCAACCCCGCTGATTGTGCCTCGCGCGGATGCTTGACGCCTAGTTTGATAGGTCATTCGCTGTGGTGGGGTCCGGAATGGTTGAGTCGACCAGAAATTGATTGGCCTCGAACGCCAGTTTTGAATACTTCTAATTTGCCGGGTCTGCGAACACTCGCTCTTGAAAAGGTGGAATGCGCCTTCGACCCCGATTTTTTGTTATAGCTATAGATTTCTAACCACATATAATTTTAAGATATAAAATAAATGTGATCTTGAAAACGGGCCCTATCACGATGGCGTATCATTACGATATTGTCTATCAAGACGACGAATTTAAAGAAACGTGCCTGGGAACAAATGGGGCAGCGCACCAGAGTAGTCGATGTGCTAGGTTGACTGGCACCTGTTTCCTCACCACTATTGCTACCGTTATTCGACATAAAAGCTTAATATATACACTAAAAACTTATATACAATAAAATACAATAACAATAGTATAAAAAATTATGACGTTTGACAACAGGCAATTTTTCTTTTCCGTGGCGGCGGGTCGTGGCCGACGCGGCGGCCAGTATGTTAGCGGAGGCCGGCATTGAGGCCCACCGCTGAATCAGCCTCTCACGCCAGCCATATATTGCCTCAACTGCATCTCAATAAAAATTCCAACGTCTGTTCCATTATTGGTATGATGTGGTTGTCTTTGTGGCACTGTATAACTAATATATATATATTAAATTATTTTGCTCTATTCAAATATCTTTTTAAGCACGACTATTGAATTAATTCATGGCTTTATATAATTTTAAAATAATTGCAAATATGTTTATTATATATTGACAGCTGCCATAAGACCTCGTGCCATGTTTAATAAGACTGATTTTGAAAGACTGATTTTGATTGAAATAATATACATTGCTTAAAATCACATTTCACAGCATTTTTATTCCTGACTGTAGCTTCATACCATTTTCCTAATTTTGGCATTCGTTTATGAGTGGTAGGTATTCGTGCGGTATAGAAATTTACTGGGATAATTAACTAATACCAGTGGTATTCGTTTCTGGTATTAAAAAGGAATAGGTCGCAAAATGTAATGTTTTTTATGTTTAATTTACTTTGTTTTATTATATTTTATACGCTACGAAGAAATGAAAAAAAAATTTTAATGCCATGATATCCAACTCATTGCCGTAAAAAAGCATTCGATTAGATTTGACAAATGTGCGTTTGGTATGTTTTTGTGCATATATGCCAAAATTATCTTTAATTATGTTTAGTAGCGTTTTGGTCACTACTTTTGTTGTTGACTGTCGTTATTGTCTCAAGTTCTGGTTGCATCAGATTCTTGCTTGGGTGTTTCACAAGTTAACTATTGTATTTTAAAAGCTCTGCTCAAAAATAGAAAAATGCCATACTCAAGTTCCTTTAAATATATTTTTATTGCAAATGCACACGCTTCTTATATTTCCATATTTTTGTATAATTTCTTATATTTTCACAGAGAGTGAAGTTTCAAGACTTCAAGATAGAAATCTATAAACTAGTCAATTTTGCAAGTTAAAAATAAAATCAACGTAAAACTTAAATATATAAAAACGTTAAATGGTCTGTGTTAATATCTGTATAAAGTAACACTTTACGGATCGACACTATTATTTTCGTGTATACCCACATCATCATTCAGGAAGGATATCATAAAAAATAGATAGCTAGGTATATAAGGCTCTCCGATATCACCCCATAAGTACCGAAGGTCGTTACACGAATATGGATAGCTATTTGTCATGATTTGCCGTAACACCGATTTGTTGGAAAAAATATAATGGCTTCTAATCTAGGGCAGTAATTGATAGGGGTTTTGAAGTGTGCCTATAATAATAACGTAGGTTGTTTTTGTTGATTAGGCACATGGTAAATAATTATATGTTTGGCTGATCAAATAGATTGCTGTCGCGTGTACCTATAGGGTTGTGTCCAGAGTAAAATTCTTAATTATTTAACAGAATTCTTATGCATTTCTACTGGTCCACTGATCTGGCGTTTGGGGTTCTGACTGCCAAGCACAAAGCTGTGCGTTCTGTGCCTTTAGGACGAGATAATCAATAATTATTTATATAATACACCGTTAAAAGCGTTTCTTCAGTAGTCTTTGCGTCGGGTTTGAACTAGTGTATCGTCTGCATATTAATTTTGTTTCCTATCGCTGCTACTGTATTTTAGTGGGTCCATACTGTTAATACTAATACCATCTAAAGACTCTCGACAAACTCTTCACTAGTGGCTCCAAGAAGCCGAAGTGTAAGCGGTGGCCCGGGAAACCACGTCCATCTGTGGGCTAAACCTAGTGAAGGGGACTATGAACAGACATAGGTTTTTGGGTGATCCCCCGATGTATACAATGTGCGTCGATATCATAAATGTGAACCTTTTTTACAACTATTCTGACGACACAGCCAGGTAATGTGAAAAACCGCCAGGTAATGTGGAAAACCTCAAGAGTGTTCGCCAGGATCCATATAGGCTTACGGTCATTCACTGCATTTCAACCTCTGCCAGTCGTATCGGTTTCCCGGTCCACTGGGCAAAGGAAGAGGGAACGAGAGAGTGGGCTTGCACCTGCGCTACCGCTTGTCCCCATATGATTGATCATAATTGGTAGACCACTTTCTTTGCTGACTGTAACAACAATAGATTTTCCAAAAACTGTATGATATTCTTTGTTCTCTGTCTTTTCATAACCATAAAAATGCATCTCATATCTCTATCTACATATCTCTCTCTATCTATCTCGTAATATCGTAATGTGTGTAATGCAGATTGTTTTGTCTAGAAAGAAAATATAGAAGCATCACAATTTTTTGATAATGAAGGTTCACGTTTCGGTAAGGAAATCACACAAATCTTTTATGTGACCGCACGTAGACTGTGTCGACATTGTTAACGACACCAATCAAAATAAAGTCCAGAGTTATGGCCAGTATCGACAAACAAACAATAGTCATCTATCGTAGGCTTGAGCGCAACAGTGCTCACCTGTGTCACTTGTGCAACATAGCACCGATCGTTTACACCACTACATATACAACCTCGTATGTATACACAAAGAGATTAGCCGCCATACATTTCACCAGATACATTTGTCCCAAGTTTCGACAAGCTATCATTTCTTGTAGTCATGGATTGACGATACAAATTTCACGTCACACGTTTCGACAGGCTATCACATCTGGTATTCATGGATTGATTTCAAATCATTCCAAAACTAAACCATCTGGTTTAGTTATGGAATGTACGGCGACTGCTAGCAGTCGTCGCGCGGTGGACGGTGCCCGCGTTTCCTACACGAAAGCGGTCGGCGCGGCGACTGCTGGGTTCCCGCTAGCTGTCGCCGCGTGGACTGCGAGCAGTCGCCTCGTGTTGGGTAGGAGCGGTCTTAGAACAGAGTCGTGTAAGTGGTATATGACCTTTATTCCGAGGGCGGGAGTTGCCCTTACTCTGTCATTTAACATAATAAATATGTTTGCATGAGTCTAATTAACTAATCAAGTAACCAAAATACTGTACACGTTAGAAGCACAAAGCCGTCGATATAACGTTTGAATTACTTAGTTCAAAATATCGCCCTACATATCTCTTGCTTTCCGATTTCTCTTTGACTCTGCAGACTGAACGTTACTACAGTCGAAATATTGATTGCAAAGGTCAGACAGTTCATTTGTTATTCCAGTGGATTCTACTCAAATGTAAACGATCTGCCAAAGAGAAAATCGAATTGGAAGTTTGTTACAAAAATATCAAGTAGTTTAAGAATTGTTCTGAGACAAATTAGTTGAATAAGAAATCGTCGTAGATATTCTATTAGTCTGCTGTAAAATGTGTGGTTGACGGCATAGAATACAAGTGTCACCACCCCCTATCATCCCGTGGGTGTCGTAAGAGGCGACTAAGGGATAACACGATGCAAATACCATCTTTGCGTAGAGACGGAAAACTCGACATCAAACCCTATACGACTGCCTCGTTGGTCTCGCGGCATAAATGTGCGCGTGGGATCAGGAGGTCCCGGGTTCGATTCCTGGGTCGGGCAGTGTTATTGGGTTTTTCTGTCACGAAATTCTCAGTAGCAGCACGGAGTCTGGAAATGTGCCCGGTACGGCAATAGGCTCGCCCCTTATTACGTGGGACTAAAGTATATCTGGCGAAAAGTGGGTGTAGAAATACACCTCTGCCTACCCCTTCGGGGATAAAAGACGTGACGTTATATGTATGTATGTAAAATGTGTGTCTTTTAAATTTATTAAGATGGGTTCATTTAAAAGTTTATAGCATATGACGCGTTTGCTTGTTATTTAATTGTAATATAGCCGTTGCGTATTTATTATACTTATGTTTCAAAAACCATTCAGCGCTTTATCAGCAAAATAGTTCTTTATCTAGTTTTGAGCAGGCAAGTCTACCACATAAAAGATTTTTCTATTCATTCTACTTGATTTGAAAATATTCAATTGTGAAGTAAAATGCTTTTTTTAATAAAATGCAGTATTATTAATTTAAATACTACGCGGTCGAAGACTGATAAAATTTGTAATAATATTTATAGAGGATATATATACAGACGGGAATTAACGCGAACATGCAAATTAGGTATTTACATACCTTATTTTGCTTGACGTTTCGAGACGGTTGCACGTCCCGTGGTCGCAAGCTGACTGGTGTGGCGATGTCACGTCTCCGAGTGCGAGGTAGAAGATTCTATTTCTACCCCCGGGTCGTTGATATTCGAAGTACCGGCGCGAAACACACTAACCGTATCTGTATATTGAACATTCACCGACTGCGCGTTAAAGTGGGGTGTTGTTAGCCGAATCACAGGATTCCACGCCGATGACAATTTGAAGCCCTCTTCCCGATTGAAATTTTTATGTTTTCTGATTTCAATCGCTTCACGCACAACTCTTGGGTAAAAGTGGCGTTCCGTGGAGAGGACTTGGGAACGATGAAATTCAATCCTGATTGGTGCCCGATTAAAGTAAATGTTCCGCAATCGCCGATTTGTTCGTTTGACGGTTCTTTACAGCTGCGATGTGCTCCTTTATACATTCAGCGATAGTCCGCTTCGTTTGTCCTGTGTAAGAGCTTCCGCAGCTGCAGCTGATTTTATAGACACCTGGGATTTGTAGCGGTAGAACATCCTTTGGTGTGCCCACCATGTTGTATACTTTGGCCCCTGGTGTAAATACTGTCGGAATGGAGTAGTTTTTTAACTTGTCTCCTATTTTATCCGTAACACCTCTAATGTAGGGCATGTAGGTCGGTTGTCTATTTACCGCCGGATGTTTATCGCGCTTGATAGGCCGCGTCATTCGTCGTTGTACCTGGTATCTGTTCTTCCTAAGTACCTCCTGAACATGATCTAGCTCTAGCTTCAAATGCTCAGGGTCACAGAGGTCATGTGCTCTGTTTTTTAGTGACGTCACAACGGATTGCATGTGTCGAGGGTGGTGGTGCGACATGGCGTGCAGGTATCTATCTGTGTGCGTAGGCTTCCGGTATACGCAGTGTGTTAAGGACCCATCTGGTCTTACAGTCACTTTGACATCCAAGAATGACAACGATCTGTCAGTTTCCATTTCGTAGGTGAACCTCATTTTCGGATGAATGGAGTTAAGGTGTTGCACATATTGATCTACTTCCTGCTTACCTCCTTTTACGATACTAAAGATGTCGTCCACGTATCTTTTCCAAAGCCTGATGGTCATGGGCCCGCTGCTAAGCGCCTTTTCTTCAAAGTGTTCCATCCAGATATTAGCCAGTACTGGGGCTACTGGACTCCCCATTGCGACACCATCGATCTGGAGGTAATATTGGCGTTGGAAGAGGAAGTAGTTGCCATCTAAGCAGTGTTTTAGTAGATCAATATAGTTGTGAGGCATATCGTTGTCACTCAGTCTGTCCCTCACTACGTCCAGACATTCCCTTATTGGAACATTGGTAAAGAGCGACTCAACGTCAAAGCTTACCATTACATCTTCCGGTTCCAATCAGATACTTTGTACGATCTGGACGAAATGACGTGACTTCTTTACGAAAGACGATGCATACCGACTAATGGCTGCAATACCGAGGCAACGTGCTTCGCAAGGTCGTAAGTAGGCGAGGAAATCTGACTTACGATAGGCCGCAGTGGCACGTTGGGCTTATATACCCGTCTATATATATATATTCTTAAACATGCAACGCGAGTGTTTAAAAGTTTCTTTATAGAGGATTTCAAAATTTAGCTTTAAGCAGTCCTATATAAATACAATAAGAATTACACACATGCTCTTTCGGGAACATTTGGCACCGAATACTTACAAATAAATTGGTTATAATTAAGCAATGAGGCTGTATGACCTCTTCCCTCGGGAGTGACAGAGGCAATTAAAGAATTCCCTCCGTGGATGGTGACCACCAATGAACTGAAGCTCTCATATTACATTCATCAGTCTTCCGACCATTGATTGTACGTTGAATCGTTTTTGAGGGACGGTGCTGGCATAGGTAATAAAACTTTACTGACTGTTGATGGAATGTGTGGGTAAATTTTCAATCGATATTCGAAAACACAATAATTCTACTAACCTATTTTAAACTAATTTTAGGGAACTCGGTCAATGTTTATTTTCAAGTCCATAAACGGTATATGTTTGATATAAAATCTGTTGATCTTTGAGCAGTTATGGAAATTATCAATTTTAATTAAGATGTTGCAAATTTCCTGTTGGAATTTGACAAAACAAACAAATATTAGTAGATTCTACTAAGCTGTTTCGTGGAAATGCTTGATTAATAAAATAAGTTACTACTTCTCAGATGGCAACTGTGATTTTTAGAGTAAAGGTCAATCGCCATATCAGAGTTTTATCATAACAATTATAACCTATAGATTCATTACTTACTTCTGTGTACAGAAAAAATCGAAGGCGATACTAAATTCGTATTTATGACACATTCTCAAAAAGGATTAGATGCGTAACTACTATAATAGCTACGTCAATAGAGAAAATTATAATTTTGGCCTGGTACAAAATTGACACAATTTACGATCGGAATGTCAATCAATCACCAGTCCGTTATAGTCCATTGTTTCAGGCAGCCAATCCCAACGGAGATATTCCATGATAACAGCAGCAAATATGTTAGTAATTTTACAACAACTCAATAAAGTAAATATAATCATGAATCATACAATTTTATTAAAACGGGTCTTATTCGCAATATTTAATTAATTTAAGGTATAAATACCTCTGTTTTACAGACGTTTCGGCCATCTTACAACAGCCATGGTCGCGGCAGGACTGATGTCATCTCAGCGTCTTCTTTGTGAAGCTCGGGTTGCGGCAGCTACCCGCACCTTATTTATTTTAATTTTATCCGAACTGTCGGTACGTCGACACACAACACTTATGACGTCTACACACTGATGCCTGTGTTACTGCGACGGGGTTTACATTTGTTGATTACTGGATTCCAAGTTTTAGACAGTCTGTATCCATCCTCCCGGTTGAAATTTTTGTGCTTTTTGATATCAACCACTTCACATACTATCCTGGAGTAATAGTGACGATCGGTAGATAAGACCTTTGGTTGATGTAATTCGATCCAGTGGTTTGGTCCAGACTCCAATAAATGCTGAGCTATGGCAGACTTGTTAATTTGCCGGTTTTTTACAGCTGCGATATATTCCTTGACCCTTTCAGCGATGGTTCGTTTGGTCTGTCCGATATAGCAACTACCATAACTGCAGTCGACCTTGTAGACGCCAGGTGTTTGTAGAGGAATTAAATGTTAAGTTCATTAAACATTTTGCAACGAAACCTGCAACTGCCGCTTAACAAATGCAATTCCCGTTAACGCACGTATCAAATTTAATTGCCGCAGGTAATATAAACAGTGCTATTTCAATAATACGACCTAGATAAAGTCAGCTAAAGCCAGTTCACTGTAGCCTGCTAATGGAATCGTGTCGTCGGGCGCAACACCATTCCAGATTAACTTTAATTAAATTATGTTATTTGAAACTTCAGCCCAGAGCAAATTTATCCTGTTACATAAACCTATAAACGGAGTATGTACAGCCCCTTCACATTCTTATTTGCGTACAAAATGTTTGTATTTTAAATTGCGGATTAGAACAATAATTAAATCTGCCCGCTTTGTATAACGTTACTGCTTTAGATGTTCTGTATCGTTTGAATTAATTTGTGCTCTTCAATGGGTGGCGCTGCCATCTTATACAGAATTTGATACGGATTATTCCGCAAGTAAAATATACTACCTACTAAGTTATTTACGAATAAATAAATATTTACACAAAGCTAACATCACTTGAATAAAATGTTACCAGTGTAACAATTTCACTTTCAGGTTTATTTCGATGCCGAAATTGTGTTTATACCTTCCACAAATTTAATTGTCTATGAAATTATACTAGTAAATGAACATTTACAAGTAAATTCGTGCTCCCGTTCAAACTTTGCAATTCCAATAGATACAAGGTAAGTGATTTGAAATGAAAATCAACAGAATGTGGACTCAGATACCCGAACAGTTTGTCGACTAATTAAAAATGCTTTAGAGGAGGTATGCGGTTACTGATTGCTTTACTTGTTAATTGAAATTTATAGTTGCAAGAAAATAAAAATTTAAACACAAACATTAAAAACCGACCATTAATTTTCTTTCCATTTTACGTATACTAAAGATAAAATTCATTAATAATCTAGAAATGTTATATAAAATATAGATTGTCATCGCAGGTAAACATTTTCAAGAATATTAGACGTAATTTTTACTGGTGAAATGTTTCATAGATTGTAGATATCTGGCGCAACGACAGAACCATTAAAAGACTTATCTAAAACAATTATCAAAGGCCGATAAAGAATCAAATTAATTGCACAGCCAAAGCGAAATTTTTGGGGAAAGTTGTTACTCCTAAATTACGGTTAGCCACATTAGATGTAAATGACTAACACGTCCGAAATATCTCGGCCTGCAAATTCACTTTGGTCACAGCCATAAAAATAATATATTGGTGTAGTGTGGGGGCGCCTAGAGCTTTAGAGGTGCAGTACATCGTCCTGAGGGAACTCGTGTACCATAAACGTAATCGCTCTCATCAGCTGTGCCATATCGATGGCAGATCGCGCCTACATTTTTATGGTGTCCCGTTTACGAGCTGCCACTGAATTTGTTTTCATATAAACTTTTATGAGCAGTTGATCGCGTTCTGCAATGAAAAATGTGTTCTTGGAACGTTAGTAGCAGTAAAATAAATCGCGTTATTTCGATTTTCCTGATCTATGGTTTAGTTCAGATGGCGACATAATGTTTTATTTCTAATCGATACATCAAATCATCGTTAATTCTCGATGTTAAGGAGTGACCATCTTGTTCCTTTTGTTTTATTGGACATGAATAAACGTGTGGAGTGCTGTTGTTTATGTGTTGTCTATTTATACTACGTACTTTATGTTGTTGAGGTTAATGTAGTTGTAGATGTACAAGTATTATAAAGGTTGGGAACAGTGTGCGTAAAATTGCTTAGCTAGGCTTTCGGTGGCGTCGCGCAGAAATTGTACAAAAACCTTTTTGACGTTTTTACATTCTTTGCTATCTTTTTTTCTTAGACAGAAAAAAATCACAGTAAACTCTCTCGGAAATTAAGCTTCCCGTACCTCCAACATATTATCCCTGTAAATTTACTTGACATCCTCAATATTTTAGACGTTTTCACCGTCCTGACCTCTTTTAATAAATCCTTATGTATATATTTGACTGAAACGTCTGTAGGCATTATCGGTTTGTATTGTATGAGCAAGATACAATTGATATTATTATAGATAAGCCCTTTGTGTCACCGCTGACGTACATTAGACATGGAGTTGCCCTCAGACATATTTATTTACATATTCAAGGTTGAGGTACGTCGTTTTCTCTGTTGTAGGCCATGAAACTTTAATATTAAATCAATAGCTTTGGTCAGGATTGCCTGACTTTCTTTATGTTTTATTTATCATTGGATTAATAAAATATAAAGAACTCTTTTTGCTGCCTATCATGTTTTTATTAAGATGAACTGTGAGAGCTGTTTCTTTTATTTATTTATATATAATCACACATGACAGAATCTAATAATTTGTGGCAAACATAATTATATAAGCAATAGAATTATAAACTTAACTAGGTTCCTAAATATGCGTATACATCATGATCTGCAAAAATAGGAGAGTGAAAAATTAAAATAATAAAAAGAAAGAAATAAACTTATTGTGTAACATTGCTTCGGTGGTCTCGCGGCATAAATGTGCGCGTGGGATTGGGAGGTTTCGGGTTACTGGGTTTTTCCGTCAGGAAATTCTCAGTAGCAGCACGGAGTCTGGTAATGTGCCCGGTAACAGGCCCCCGTCATTGGCTCAAATTCGCGCGATAAATACCTACCATTTCGTTTTAAATAAATATATTGACTTGGCAATTGCATTAAAAAATCTAATTTATATATGTATTACTTATAAAATATATTGTGTTTTCGTGCGATGGTTGAGTGAATATTTGAAAACATTAAAGATTTTTAATTAACCGACTTGATATTACATGGATCTCACAACTTTTTACGGTCGCGAGACTTGGTATTTTTGACAAGTATTGTTTTTATGGGATACATTTATTATAAATACGACTAAAGTCAAAGTGAGTAGTACTTAAATGTCAAGTTACTAATATTTGGATAACGGATTTCAACTGAATAATTAATTTAAAAATAAAGGTGAGATAGCAGAATATTTTTTTATTCGTCTCATCGTTCCGCGACCCCGCTAGTGTAACCCACACCAAAAGGTAGAATTAAATAGGAAGAGTTAGTTCATTTATTATTAGAGTAATTATGCGGTTCAAGTTCGTAAGATAAGTTTTAGTAGTAGTAGACATAAACACCGTACAACGATCCTAAGGGTTTTTCACTGGCTTTCCTAAACAGTTTTAAGTTCTTTCACCAGTATCAAAGAATTCAGTTGATATACTATATCAGGTTCTTCATTAGTTTAAGCGACATAGTAACCTTACCTTACCAAAAATCTATTTATGGCAATACGTATGCAATACGCCAGAATAAACTCTTATTAAAATCATTTCGTGGAAAAGTAAAGTAGTGTTTACTTAAGCGTATGATCGAGATCTTGGAACCAATTCTAGGAAAGGTTTTATCGAATTTTCTCTAAGCTAACCCTAACACTTAGAATTTTGGCATCTTCGACTTATAGGCTTAAATATTTTACATAGAAATTCAAAAATATGTTGGGCTTATATTATCTGTGAATATTTTTCGAACAGGCTTTTATGCAGGTTGTAGGTCAGATATAATAAGAAAATACTTCGATCAATGTGGTTACGTGCTCAAAGGATGATATTCAATAGAGGTTCCCGTATGTGTCTATCAAAGCTTATTCGATTTCATGTAGCTACATTTGTGTGCAGTATACTAACCAACTGTTGTGAACGATGGACGTTACTGGGAATTAAATCAGCGTGTTTGCAGTCCAACTAATGACTTGTAATTATTGAACAGCGGTTAGACACGCACTCGGATAATTACAGTGGTTGGTCCCATTTTCATTTAAACCCACTTTTATCACATGCGTATTATCACTTCGATATTCCTCAATGGCTAAGCTTAGGTTTAATGTAAAGCCACATCGACCTATTTTGGTGAGTTTAGCATTAGATGATTGTCAATGGCTTAAATCCAGATAATAATATAGTAATTATCTAATCAGCATCAACCATTTTTATAATATCTTCCATATCTTGGCGCAGGTTACTTCTCATTATGAGAAGGATAAGGCTATACGTGTCAAGCGGCGTCAAGTGCGGGATGGCATACTTCACATGTATTTCGGGAACAGTATTGAAAACTCTCAGATACTCTGATACTTTGAAACACACAACGGTTTATATTTTGTAAAAGGAAAACTGCAAGTAATTTCCTTGGAAATTTTACCTAATATCGATCATACAAGACTCAAAACCAACCATGTATTATTTGACTTCATAAAATATAAAAAAAATATAATATTTATTTTCACATTTTTACTGGCCAGTAATCTGGGTGAAGCTTCTCATTTAAATCATTAGTGTCAGGTACTGCCTAGAGCTGTAAAAACCTTCTTTCATCACAGGCTGTTCGCATACCTACTATGTATTTTTTATTATTCTTATGTTTGTACGAGGGTCAAACTGAAAGTTCTTAGAACTGGCCACTTATGAACAATATAATAAAAAAAATATTCTAAAATTTGAAAATAGAACTCTTTGCCAATATTACTGAGTATATATTTCATTCATTTGTCATTTGTTTTACGATTTGGCGGCAAATTGAAAATTGTCTGTGTCACGTCAACATGAATTTAACACGAGAAAATTTTCGTGCAATGATTTTTTATGACTTTCGATGTCATTTAAGTCAACAAGAAAGTTATGATAGACTACGATTGGCCTTTCACGATGAAGCCCCATCTCGTGCGACTGTTTACAACTGGTTTAATGAGTTTAAACGTGGTCGCACTAATCTCACTGATGATGTACGTGAGGGACGGCCTTCTACGGCGACGACTGAAAATAACATCTGTGTTGTGCGGCGTATGATAGAGACTGACAAAAGAGTGACCTATCAGCAGATTCGGACAAGCTTAGGCATCGGTATGAGTCAAGTGCACAAAATCCTCCACGAACATTTAGCGGTCAGGAAGCCTTGCGCCCGGTGGATACCTCATAATTTGACTAAGGCTCAAAAACTCCATCGTGTGGATTGGTGCCGTAAAATGATTGAAAGATTTAACGGAGGTGACTCAAATGCTGTGTTCGACATACTAACAGGTGACGAAAGCTGGATTTACTGTTATGATCCTGAAACCAAAAGACAATCTGCTCAGTGGGTGTTTCCTTTCGAGGAGTTGCCAACTAAAGTGAAGAGAGATCGAAGTGCGGGAAAAAAAATGGTGGCCTCGTTCTTTGGAAGGATAGGTCATTTCGCAACAATTGTGTTAGAGGATCAAAAAACAGTTTCTGCAGAATGGTACACTACCAATTGTTTGCCACTTGTCTTGGAAAAAGTTCGAGAGAAACGACCTCGCAGTAGGATCCTCCTTCACCACGACAACGCCTCGTCGCACACCGCCAAGCGAACGATCGACTATTTGGCGACATCAAACGTTGAATTACTGGGTCACCCGCCGTATAGCCCCGACCTCGCGCCTTGTGATTTTTATTTATTTCCAAAAATTAAAGAAAAACTTAAAGGAAAGCGGTTTATGAATGCTGAAGAAGCGGTGGCTGCGTATCGCGATGCCATTGAAGAGACCCCTAAGGACGAGTGGGCAAAGTGCTTTTCCCAGTGGTTCCATCGCATGCAGCGGTGTATTGACGTCAATGGACAATATTTTGAAAAGATATAATAAAACTAATAACTGGCTAATGTAATCAGTTTTTGATTTTCTAAGAACTTTCAGTTTGACCCTCGTATAAGCAGCACGCGGTTTACTAGGTCATAGGTTTTAATGTTCGTTCTACTCATTCTGTTTAGATATTACAAGTGGCGTCGTTGAACCCTTCGGGTAAATTTATTGCTTATGTCGAGTGGGAGAACTAAAGGAAATTAAAAAGGCCATCTCAGTTTCAGTGTTTTGATCTAAAGTATCTTATACTAAACTTGTTTGACTGACGAATGAAGTCGCAAAGCCTAAACTGCTGAATCTAGAAACATGAAATTTGGTCATTGGCTTACTTTTTTTATTATTGAAAGAGTCGCCATTGACGCCTACGTTGAAATCACGAATTACGAGACTTGGAATGTTACGTGGGTAACAAAGGTATTGCTATGCCACCTTCGTAAGGCCTGGGTAAACGGAGAAGGCCTTATAATTACTGTCTTGATAGGCGTGCCTCAGGAGGACTTACATCCGGAAAGTGGGCTCCAAGGCGAAGGTCTTGGATCGCAGACGGATAATTATGAATTTTTTTCATATTCTAACCCTAAAAGAGTAAAAAAAAGGCTATAATTGGTTTTGGAATTTCGCTGGTTTTGAAGCAATGCTTATAAAATACAGGCGTGCAGTTAGTATTCTCGTCAATTAATTATATAAATTTGAATTTAAATTTATGTGTCATTGTTCTTTAATTGACTTTTGTTGTTTTTATTTTTCGTCAAATCAATAACGATAACATCATTCGTAAAAAAAAAAAAATCTTTTACAAACATCCATATTACTCAAGCTAGAAATTTTCAGAAAACGGATTCCAAGTTTAGGGCAAGCAAAGACGTGGTCAACTGCTAGTAATAGTTATTTGAGTATAGCTGCTCATTTTTGTCCAATTAGTAAGCTGTAAGTTTGATAGCGAATGCAGCGCTCTATTTAACTTACCGTTTGTGTCTGCCGCTCAACACAAACAGAAACATTATGTATTTGAGACTGAACAAAGAAACAAACTATGTTATGTTCAATGATATTACAAATTGAATGTTCTAATTGTATCTTGCCGTTATACACGTGTGTATTACGAATGTGGCTCCCTACCGTTATATTCCTTTGGATGGTGACAAGAGATAGTATCTACAACTAGCTGAGCCCGAAGTTTCACCCGCTTTATTTAGAGCTACTGTGCCTCAAGGAAAGGGCTATTCAACACAAACAGAATTTATTTACAATGAGTGATTGACAATTTTATATTCAAGTTGGACCGGTAGTTCAAACAAAACGCTCAGCTTTATAAAATTAGTATAGATATAAATACCTCTATTATAAATACGAATTAACTCTGTCTGCTATTTATTGTATTCGAATATCAGGACTGAAATAATGAGTCAGTACACATACATACATAGTACAGTACATGGTGCTTAAGGTTAAAATAATGATCATGATACTCAGCAATAAGTGTCTATCATCCAAATCTTAATATACAAAATCCTTGCGTTACTGACTGACTGACAGACACGCTACAGCCGAAACTATTGGGCGCAAGAAGCTGAAATTTGGCATGTATGTTCCGTGGGGACCGTAGAGGTGCACTAAGAAGGGATTTCCCGAAATTCCCACGGGATCGGCCAAAACGGGTAAATTAAAAAAAAATGCAGGCGTAGCTGCTGGCGTCCTCTAGTTGACTATAAGATTATGAGTGTATGCTTAACAGGCAGATGTTTCATAGGAGGCATCGTTGTTGGGCCTGCATATCTAATCAAACATCATAATTAAATTTTAAGCTATTTGAAATATCTATCTTCTCCAAGGACATACGAAAGTCAAAGACATAAGAGAGCATATTATTTAGCTTACTGCTGTTTTAACCTTAATCTTAGCAGGCTCACAGGATGTTTGACGAGGCTATTTTATCGGTGTGTCGTTTGGCTGTCATAATATCAACCGAGAGAATGCCGCATAGTATATTTGTCAGTCAACCCGTTAATTACTAGCAGAATTCAAGCTTTGTTCGATATTCTGTTTTTCTAGATGCCCGAAATGATTGGAAAACAGCTTAAGCAAAGCGAAAAAATAGCCTCATAGTAATTGTCAGCAAGTATTCTTGCATGAAATTCCGAAATTCATAATCATCATTACTATATTTAGACTAAAATACCAATCTTGTTGAAATTATTTAAAGTTTTAACTTTTTTGCCGTAGGTGTCCGAAAGAACAGCACTGCTTGTCTAAATGGTGTTTGATCCCAATTGGTGAGATATGCGTCGTACCATGCCGACACATACTCTAATATAAATGTGATCTATTCCTATCAATAAAGTTAATTATTGTTAAACATAACGAAGAGCGCGTAACATAATGTTAAACATAAGAATATATTTTTATCTAAAGATAGCCTCTTTAAAACTTTTTTTTTATAACAAATGGTTACATTTTATCCCGAAATGTTTGTTCCTGCAGTGATTGCGATTTTCTTGCTTTTACGTCTGTGTATATGGAAGTTTTAATGGTTTCCACTTTAATGCTCGACAATATGTGAATGTTTCTTTTCTTTTTTATTTTCACGTGTTACGTTTGTCGTGACAAAAAACGAGCAAATTCCGTGCTGCGTGCGAACTTCGCATCAAGCCACAATTAAGTCGTGTTTACTTGTTACCATATAAGTTTGGAATGATGAGCTAATAATTATTTTAATGGAGATATTTATTCTTTGTAAGGGTTTAGTTTGACCATAGACTGGTTTATAAATAACTAGACTCCCGCGCGTGTAGTAAACTCTTTCTCATAATCACACTATCTTTTGGTGAAAACAGCGGTTTTTGAATTAATCGCGTTCATACAGACAGAAAGGATGCGGTGAGAATCCATTTCATAATATGTTTAGATATAGATGCTTGTGTACGCTGACATTCCACCCGGTAGTGCCACGACCAAGTTTGCTTACCTAAATGGACACCATAGTAGTTTTCGTGGTAGTCCGATCCTCTATAGGGGAAATTCTTAAACATACCTAATACCTGAAGAGAACTAGAAGTAAATAGTAAACCGTTTTACTTGGGTACTAGTGGGTAGAAAACTAGTAATGCAACCTATAACCTCCAGTAAGCTTCTACGGCATTGTTTTGATTAAATTACATTATAGTATAATGTAATAAAACATTTTTTTTTCTGCCGAACAAATTGACTCCATGCTGCCTGATGTTAAGCAGTCAGTGAAGTCCCATAGTGATGGCCATCATCCCAGCAGCCAGCATGGCATTATGGCATGATGGCCCTCACCTTGACGGCCTTGAGTAAAGCTTTTTCACGCCCCGCTTAAAGGACCCGGGATCATAAGTGGAGAGAAACACGTGGACTGGTAAAGAGTTCCACATCTTAATAGAACGGCAGAGATAAGAGGCGCCGAACCGTTTGGTGCGTGACGGTATCTGTTCTACCGTGTAAGAGTGGCACCTCAACCCAGCACATGTCGTTCGGGATAGGAAAGGAGAGGGTGGGATTAAAATCAAAATCAAAATCATTTATTCATCTAGGCCACAAAGTGACGCTTATGAACGTCAAAATTTAAGTTAATTACTTAATGATTCTACATTTACATTTACTGCCACGTTCGCAATGCAATAGGTAGAACCACGAGAAAGAACGGGCAATAAAACTCATGGCCACTCTTTTCAAACAAATATAATGGTGGTACATTTTATTTTTGTAAGGAGCTGCAACTGTTTCACATTGTAGACATCTACTAGTAAAATTTTTAGTAGCTATTGATATCATACTCAAGCAGTAATGATGTTCATAATTATTATGGTAAGCCTCCCAAAGTAAATATGGTGAAACAGGAGCATCCACTTACGTCTTTTTAATGTAGGCAACTCGTGAACATGGTCAGAACTATGGTAGAAGTGAATGAAGCAGAAAGTAACGGTATTATGAAACCAAAGCAATCGACAACCTATTAGTTAGCCCATGACCACGAGTTACCCACATTTTACAAATCCGCAAAGTTATAATGAAAGTGTGGAACATGAATGCAAAATATAGTATGAAATGAGAATATCGTAATTAACTACACTATAAAATAAAACTACTAATTATTGACCTAGTCAAAAGCGAACAACTACTTCCAAGCGCTCCTGTCATCAAAATAATCCTTCAAACTGTAATATGCCTTATTTATAAGATTCTTTTTAACTTCTGCCTGAAACGAACTTAATGGCAAGTCTAAAATATAAGTTGGTAATTTATTGTATATGCGAATACTGAGCCCAATAAAAGAGCTATGCGTTTTGTGCAAACGAAAATACGGAACACATAATTTATGTCTATTTCTAGTATTGATATTGTGTATGTCACTATTCATTTTATAAGAATTTATGTTTAGTCTTACATGCATAACACTGGCATAAATATATTGTGACGCTACAGTAAGAATACCAATAGTTTTAAATTTTTCTTTGAGTGAGACTCTTGTCTTTAACTGGTAAATGGCCCTAACTGCCCGTTTCTGCAATATAAAAATATTTTGGATATCAACAGCTCAACCCATAACAATATGCCATATGACATAACACTATGAAAATAACTAAAATAAACCAATCTAGCCGTATCGACATCGGTCAACCTACGAACCTTCTTAACGGCATAAGCAGCTGAGCTAAGTTTCCCTGAGAGATATGTAACATGCGCACCCCATTGTAACTTCGAATCAAGTGTTAATCCTAGAAATAATGTGGATTCAGTTGTTTCGAGTACATCGTCATTTAAAACTATGTTAGGACCAAGGTTTCTGACATTAGGCAGAGCAAACTTAACACATTTTGTTTTTTTGGCGTTCAGTACTAGATTGTTTACATTAAACCATTTAGTCACTTGAATGAGTGCACTGTTTATTTCGTTAAAGTGTTCCTTATTTCTATCTTCTTTAAATATCAAAGAAGTATCGTCAGCAAACAGTACAACGTCACAAATGTTTCTCAAGTAAAAAGGTAAATCGTTTATGTAAACAAGAAACAAGAAAGGCCCGAGGATGATGCTGCACTCCTAAATCAACAGGTAAGCCGCTGGATTTTGAGCCATTTATTTCAACACATTGGATCCTGTCACATAAGTACGACTTAATGACATCCAATGCTTTAGTCTGGACGCCGTAATGTCTAAGCTTGCACAAGAGCGTCTCATGGCAGACACAATCGAATGCTTTCGAAAGGTCGCAGAACACACCAACAGCATTTTGGGAATTCTCCCAAGCACTGTAGATATGTTTGAGTAACGCTACTCCTGCATCTGTTGTCGAAAGACCCTTGGTAAAACCATATTGCTCACCATGAAGGAGGCTGTTTTGATTAAAATGTCTTAGTAGTTGCTTGAGTATGATCTTTTCAAAAATCTTACTAAAAGCAGGTAGTATCGATATTGGCCTATAATTACTAGGATCAGTCTTATTGCCGGATTTGAACAGAGGTATTATTCTACTATGTTTCATAAGATCTGGAAAACTGCCAGATTTAATACACTTATTGAATAAGTTGCTTAAATAAGGAGCCACTACATCAATTATACTTGTCAAAACCTTAACAGAAAAGCCCCAGAGATCACCTGTATTTTTAGACTCTAAAGTCTTAAAAGTATTTATAATATCGGTAGAACTAATACTATGAAATTTAAATATTACTTCACATTTTCCTACACTAGACTCTAATAGGTTTTCTGCGACTATAGCTGATGATTTTAATTCTCTAGTAGTAGTAAGTGGTATGCTAGCAAAAAAGTTATTAAATGTGTGTGCGACTTCTTCGTCATTATGAATTATTTTTCATTATCAAGAAGACTAAAACTATTACTTCTTAATGTTGTCTTACCTGTTGTTTCATTAATAGCTCGCCAGGTTGCCTTAACTTTATTCGAAGATTGTTTAATTTTATTCCTAACGAATATAGCTTTAGCTGTATTGCACACTCTTTTAAATATTTTAGAATAATTCCTAACATACTCAGTGAAGTTTAAATCAGAATTGTATTTTTTCATACCATACAACTCATACATTTTGGCTCTGCTTTTGTAAATACCCGCAGTAGCCCACTGATTAAAAGCTCGAGATTCCTTAATTACTTTCTCCTTAGTCTTAAAAGTATTCTGAAACGTGTTATTAACTATATTAAATAAATTGTTAAAATTCTTATTTGGCGAATCTATTTCTATTAAGTCAGGATTTATAGTATTCATTCCAATCAATACTTTATTCCGGAATTCATTAAACTTATGCCTAGGTAATGGCCTAACCAACACTCTCTGTACGATGCTATCATTGTAATATGGAAACCTAGCTAATTGACCACAGTGATCCGAAATTAATTCAGAAGTAACTACTCTATCTGAAACAATACAATTACTAAATATGTTATCACGACAGGTGAAAGATGTTGCCGTGATTCTAGTTGGTTCAAGAAATATTTTTTTTCAAATTAAATGATCTAAAAAGGTTTAAAAATCTACAAGTCATTATTGAATTTTCAAGAACGTTAACATTAAAATCACCACGAACTATAATCCCTTTCTTATTGCTCCTAATTTTACTAATTGCATCTTCCATAACCGATTCAAACAAATTAAAGTCACTTAATGGAGGACGATATTCACATATAATAATATGCTGCTCAAGCTCAATGCATGACAGTTCCACCGTGCGTTCTATAGACAAGCTAGCTATGTCTTTCCGTTCTTTACATGTTAAACTGTTTGAAACAATAATCAATGATCCACCATGAATAGCTTGTTTCCTAGAGAAGGCACTGTGTACTGTGTATTGTGTGTTTTTTATGGATTTAATCTGGTATTTTTTAAGCCAGTGTTCTGTAATGCACATAACTTTAATACCATGATTTTCTAAATATAAACCTAATTCTAAATCCTTGCCAGATAGACCTTGTATGTTTTGATGTGCTACAGTCAGTTCAATATGTCTACCCTTTGTCCAGTTCTTAAGTTTAAAGAACTTGTGTCAGTATTCTCAATAGAAGAATTATAAGGATAGGAATTATTTACAGAAACTAAATTCTTGGATACCCTACATGTACCTGTGTCATTTTGTATATTATATGCAAAAAAATTTAGCAACTTGTCTTTTATAAAATATTGGCAGATATATAGTATCTTTAGTCAATGTAAAATTATTAATAAAATTATTGATGTCAAAAAATAAAATAAAATCCTTATATTGCCATGTCAAATTGTATAACATCAAGTTATCTACATGAATATGTCTATTCATCATAGCATTTAAACTATAAGCATGAGGCAAAGTCATACTAATAAATTTGCAATCATATGTTCTGTGAAGCGATAACATAACTTCTGTTAAATTAATTATATCTTTTTTAGTCACCATTTGACTATCACCGTATGAGATAATTATTGTGCACTCCCTATCAAATATTGTTGTATTTAATTTATCAATTAGATGTGAAAAAGAAGACTCTGGATAGCAATAATTAATAATATTGCGTTGTTTCAATTCACAATTTATTAAACTACCTAAGCCTGAACCTAGCCTATCAGAGAACATATAAACTTTATTTGTGCCATTCCTACCTAAGGAAGACCTATCTGTTGTATTATTTGCTAAATAATAACTTTTGTCAATATCAAAAATATTCTGAGACTCACAAGTGGGTATGGTTGATTTTATGCTATTTAGGCAAGTATTGGTGTTTGTCAAAGCTTTCACATACTCAAGATTTTGCCTACCTACCTGAGCTATTTCATCATATTTCCTAATATAATCCTGAACCTCATTTTGATATTGGGTGTTCATCCTATATATTTGAGACTGTAAAGAGGTAATTTGACCTTTGAGATCCCTAGTATGTTGATCATACAGCATTTTACTATTTATCAACTCTGTGTTGTACTTTTCTAAGTCTAATAACAATTCTGAACGCTCAGAAACTAAAACTTTATATTGCTGGGATGTTACTTTATTTTTCTTGTATTGTTTTAGGCTAAAGATTAGTTTCCTAATGTGTTTGTTTAGTTTATTATATTTTCTATGTCGTTTCAGGCTACTTGTATTTAATTTAAATGGTTTAGTAGATCTGTGACCTAAGCTAGTACCTACAACCTCTGTATAAAGGTTCTGAGTTTTACTACTGTTTAATTCCTCAACAGTCTGTTCTAGGGATTTAATATTTATTATAGATTGTTCTAAACAGTATTCAAGTTCCCTAATGCGACTCATAGACCATGAATGGCCATCATTGCTAGCGGTCAATAAATGTATTTCCTCCTGTAACCTATCTCGCTGGGCCAGTGTGTCCATATACTCAATATGGAGTTCTGCGAGCTGAGCCTTCAGGTTGGAAACCCTATCGTTGACAATCCTGATGTCCTCTTCACAGTCTGCACGCTCCTTCAGTAGGTGTATATTCTCCTCCTGGCACTTCTTTAATTCTATCAAGGTTATTCTCAGCTTCTTCTCTAGATCCTTCGCTGTGGCCTTCCGGGTCATCATAGTGCTCATTGTGGAATGGCTCATAGCCAAGGATACGCCAAACACCTATAGACAGAAAGATAAACAAGATGTCAGAAAAGAGATAAGTCAGTAATGAGTAGGAGTTTATAGATAAATAAATAAATAAATTTATTTACATAAATATTTATAGCTAGAAGGACAGTAGACAAATAACAAAAAAGGAAAAATATTATTGAAAGTAAAGGTGTTATTCAATTTTTAATTAATTAGGCAAAATATGTAGGTAGTAAATGAAAAATATAATCTTGGCAAATTTACTAATTTGTATCAATTTTTATATTATATTACTAATAAAGATATTATATATAGGGGCCTTGTTAAAGATATAAACACTTAAATAAATGTGAAGTGTAAGTGTAGTAGGTGTTTGTATGGGCATACTCGGCCCCAAGGGAAACAATCCATCACAAGCCGATTGGTGGCCCTTCACTAACGTTTTCTTTCCCTTTGTTTTGTAGTTATTGGAAATGACTTGTATTGCCTGATTATTATTTACTTTTCAGAACTGTCTCTTCAAGTTATTGGTTGAAAATGTGTCTACTGTTTTTTAATTGAAAATGTTTTCTTGTTTTGCCGTAGAGACGATCAATTAAATGAAATCAAGTGTTTTACATGATTTTACAATAATTTAAATCAAACTACGGTTTACGGGTTCTATCGCAATACATTGGTTTCACTGTCAATACATTTATAATATTGATCTAGAACCTACATTATTGATGAACTAGCGACCCGCCCCTGCTTCGCACGGGTACAAATTATACATCTAAACCTTCCTCTCGAAGCACTCTATCTATTATAAAAAAACTGCTTCAAAATCCGTTGCGTAGTTTTAAAGATTTAAGCTTAAATACGGACAGACAGACTTTATTTTATTCTATGTAGTGATATCCGATGTTTCCTTTACTTTACAGGAATCGTGGTCGTTCCTGTAACTATAAACGTAGTTACATTTCAATGTGTAACATTCGCATAAAGCTAAGAAAAACACAATAATTATACATAATACGTATATGAAATCAAGTTTTCTTCAAAGAACCTACAATGATTATGATACGCCTTACGTGGATGAGAATTTTACCTTTGTAATTCACCCACTTTGCATGAATTTCCCACATTAATTTCTTATTTTCAATAACTCGTTGTATGATTTACGGCCCTGTCACGACCTTGCCGCTCTGAGCGGCGGCTTAGCGCGGGGCGGCGAGCGGTAAGATCAAATGTATGAAAACGTTCGAAGCACGCCACGAGCCGCCGCGCACAGAGCGGCATAGAAAGCGTTTCGCGAGGGACGAACTAGGCGGTTAAACTATTTGTTAAATATTTTGTGGCGGTAATGAATACGGAGACATTTAAAGTCGAAATTTTAAAACGGTCGCGTGTATATATATATAACACATCCGCTGTATAAATACAAAAATGTTAATAAAACGTTGCGAGATGTTATGAAACAATGTTTTACAGAATATAATGGTAGGTTTTAATATTAATTGCAAACATTAAAACATTGTGTAATGTACCTACATATGTACCTATTTAGGTAAAGACACAGCTACTATGAAAGTTAAAAGGTGGTTTACCTACTTAACGTAATCTACGTTGTGTAGGTACCTACTCAACGCTTCATTAATTGCGAATATGCATTATTCCTTTGATATAAAATACTTATAAGAAATGAAGATCCAATGTCGACAATATTGTAGGTATACCGTATACTTACACAAAGATATTTTGGTTATCGCCATATTTATGGGTAACTCCGTCGGCCCAAATACGTCCACATTTGCCGCTGCGTTTACCGCTACTGTGGGGTCGTGGCGTGCACGACGCTCTGCCGCGCCGCCCGCCGCGCCGCTCGCCGCTTAGATCGATCTCGTGAACAGGCTCTTACACTCCAACATTACTGGCGAATAACTTAGTCACTCCAGGTCTTCTATAAGTGTTAAAATCAAAACAAAACGCAGAGAAAAGCAACGCACATTCCGTCTAAGTACTCTTATTTAAATTTGCTATCATGATAAAGTAATGTATTAATTAGTGCCAGTGAGTTGAAACAGAATGTTAGTTAGTTCTCTGATTAGACCAGTATGCTTGTACCGTATTCGATAATACGCACTTGGCAATAATAAACCTAAGAGGTAGGATGACAGACATAAAGGGCTTAGTTGTGCTTTTCTTGGTAACAGAACGTCGCTAATCACTCCATGCCTGATGTTAAAATCAGGCAATGCGATGTTCGCGCGACACTGCGATCTCTCGATGTCCGGAAAGCCAGTGGACCTGACGGAATTCCAGCGGTTGTGCTTAGGAAATGCGCAGCCGAGTTGTCTCCAATGCTTACATGCCTGTACCGCCTATCATATGCCTCTGGCATAGTGCCGCAGGCATGCTTGGAAAGAGGCGAACGTACAACCGATTCCCAAGAAAGGGGATCGTTCTGATCTGGGCAACTATCGACCCATTGCTATAACCCCTATCCTCTGCAAGGTGTTTGAACCTATAATCAACATCCAACTCGTTCGCTACCTAGAAGATCACTCTCTCATCAGTGATCGTCAGTATGGCTTCAGACCGAAACGATCAACGGGTGATCTTCTAGCGTATGTCACTCACCTTTGGGGTGAGGCGATGGACAGGCATGGGGAGTCGTTCGCTATTAGTCTTGACATCTCCAAAGCCTTCGATAGAGTCTGGCATCGTGCGTTTCTTTCCAAGCTTCCAGCCTACGGCTTGCCGCCTCGATTGTGCAACTGGGTTGCCAGCTTCCTGAAAGAGCGCCGTATACGAGTCCTTTGTGACGGTGAATCCTCGAAGTTTCTCCAGGTGAATGCTGGTGTGCCTCAGGGGTCCGTGTTATCGCCCACGCTTTTTCTTCTGCATATCAATGATATGCTCACTTTTGGGGGCATACATTGCTATGCAAATGACAGTACTGTACATGGGCGATATCTCGGACACCCTGCGGCTAAGCAAGCCGATACTGAGGAGTATAGGCGAACACTTGTTGCTGAGCTTGACCGGGTTCTGAATTGCATCTCGCATTGGGGTGATGAGAACCTGGTCGAGTTCAACGTCAAGAAAACACAGGTGTGCGCATTCTCAGCCAAGGTATCTCCATTCCTTCCCCATCCCTCTCTTCTGGACACTCCACTACCGCTTCAAGACAGCCTCAATATCCTAGGTATGGACATACGTAGAAATCTCAACCAGAAGAACTACATCGAGGGTGTCATCAAATCCGCATCTCGGAAACTCGGAGTCCTGAACAAGGTGAGGAGGATTTTCACGCCGGAGCAGTTGTGTCTGTTATACAAGACCCAGATTCGCTCCTGCGTGGAATACTGCTCTCACCTTTGGAATGGCTACGCTCAGTACTTATTGGACGCCCTCGATAGGTTGCAGCGGCGTGCTGTCCGTATCATCGGGGATCCAGAGGCCACTAAGACTCTTGAGTCACTGCAATTACGCAGAAACGTGGCCTCAATGGCTGTCTTCTACCGTATCTATCACGGTGAGTGCTCCGAAGAGCTCTTTCAACTATAAGGTAAACGGGCAACACTGTAAACGTCAGACGTAAAATAACGTAGCTCTGTAATTTTAAAAGTTTTATTTTATTTTAAATGAATATTAAATGCTTAAATATCATTTATGTTATCATACTGTGCATAAAATTGTGAAAGACATTGAGTTTGGTGTTTGAAACCTCGATACGAACAGTTTTTGGCGGACAGATCTACTACCAGGTGTCAACGGACGGATTTGAAATCATCGTTAAACCCGGGGAGTATCTTACTTATTAACTTACACTCCTCATCGCACATTTACTCGGCTCACACCAACGTGAGCTTCGTCCATCACACACTGGCACAGTTTCTGTCTCCTATTGCTTGACTAAAACACTTGCAAAATAACTAGTAAATTATTTAAACATGCATATTCTATCATGGCCATTTGTGAACCATCATTCGTCTTAAGCAACATGAACAACATAACGGTTTTCAAAAACTCTTAGTAAGTGCACATCAGAAATGATTTTCATCTAATAATATCAGAACTTTTTACTCACAAAACAAATTAAAATTGGCCCCTAAGAATATTGTTTTAATTACATTTGAGTGCATATTCATAACACCGTATAGAGGCATTACACGACTGTATGATGCAGCAAAGGAGCAATTTCACGCAGGACTGAGCGTTGTTCAGTGTACTTTGTCACATATGGTTACAAAATTCCATTGCGCCAGACGCCACGCTTCGTTGTATGAACTTTTATAGAATTTCGTTCACTTACAGACAGGTAAGAATAGATACAATAACACTCTGAGGAATGTTCATTCTGTGAATGTTTTATTCTAGATTTATGCTTTTTGATATAAATAAAAATATTACACCAAAAACTTGAACTACAGTTTCTAAGACACTGCATATGTCCATAAACTAACCATCAGAATAGGCTCCATTTAGAAATACATATTCATTTTATGACAGTTATCAAGCCCAAATTATATACATAAATTAAATAAATTAATATGCCATCCATCTATTTAGCCTATAAGCATTTTACTGCTTCAATCTTTATTTATATGAAACAATCGCTTTACCGAAAGGCTTGTACAGTCAATCATTATAACAACGCCAGTCCGGAACCAAATCAATCACAATAAACTTATTCAATTAAAACCACGGAAGCACCTCATTCATTACTTTTTGACCGAGTTAAGCCTCTGTTACATTTTTGTGCTTCGTCATCGTGACTAAACCTAAAAATAATAACTCTATTAGACGGCCATTTTATGTGGAAAGCGATAACATATTGTTACGCCATCTATCGGTGAATGGGGGTACTAGAAGAGATTGAATGTATCGGTGGTTTAAAGGTTATTCAGCTACTCTGTACTAGATGGCGTTGCTGTATCGAGTAATGGACTGTTCGAGATTATTTCGACAGTTTCGTAGAAGCATCTAGAATGCGCTAGTGATGTTATCCGGCCAGTATAAATAGAGGGCGAGCGAACGGAACGGACACAGTTCAATTGAAAACGGAAAGCGATCAACATCAAACGAAGGAGAAATAAGTCGGAAGTGTTTAGTGTTGTTCTAGTAGTATGAAAAGTGTGTTTATTAGTGTTGTAAAAAAATAAGTGTGTGTTTGTGTCAGTAAATAAAGTTCAGTTTAAGTGGCATAGTGAGTTATAATTTATCGTCGAACCCCAGCTCGTAACAAATTGGTGTCAGAAGAAAGGGATAAATTATGCCGGTTATGCCGAAAGAAGAAACTGAAGGAGTGCGCACCAGGAACCAGCGCCAGCAAGACCTGGACCAGAGACGCTTCGGAGACGTTCTTTCTCCATCGTCTGGTGGACCAGGCGACTCCGCGGCTGCAGTGGAGCCTGCAAGCGCCTCACACTCCGTGACGGTGCCCGACATCGCAGCTCTGATGAAGGTCATGCAGGAGCACGCGCGCCGCCTGGAGGAACAACTACAGCGCGACAAGGATGATGAAGGACCTCAGCGCCGCTGTAGGGAAGGACCTGAAGGTGGTAAAGGAGGAGCTCCAGCAGCACGAGGCTCGCATCAGCGACGTGGAGAAGATCGTACACGACCAGCTCGAGACTCGCGTTGCCTCTATAGAGAAGCGTGTTCACGACCATCACGAGACCTGTGTTGCTGAAGTGGAGAAGAAATTGCGTGGGCTCGAAGTAACACCAGCGGCTGTAGCGCCCTCACCTCGTGGATTTAAGGTTCCACCATTTGATGGCTCGTCATCATGGTCTGCATACAAGATCCAGTTCGAGGCTGTGATGCGATCGAATGGGTGGACCAAAGAACAGGCCTTAACCGCCCTAACCTTGGGCCTTCGTGACCGGGCCTTGACAGTGTTGGAGGCACTCGGGCAAGACGTCACCTACGAAAAGCTCCTGGAGGCGCTGGAGGCAAGATACGGTGACGCGCACCTTGAACATGTGTATCGTGCTCAGCTGAAGGACAGGACACAGCGCACCGGAGAAACTCTGCAGCAGTGGGCTCTGGAGGTGGAAAAGCTGGTCAGGAAGGCATACCAGTCGTCGCCTGCGCTTATTGACGGGAACCTCGTACAGGCGTTTACGGATGGGATCCGGGACCTGGAGGTAAGAGCAGCAGTGAGGCTTGGGCACTTCAAGGACCTTAAAGACGCCTTAGCCCACGCTCTGGAGGTGGAAGCAGTGTGTCGCGACGACCGAGGTCACCGCATCAGGGAAGTCTTGTCGTCACTTCGGTGCTACAACTGCGGAGAAAGAGGCCATATCCGCTTGAGCTGCCCAAAGCGTAGGCAGCCTGGTGACACCCTGTCTCCACCAAAGGGGTCGCCTGATGTGCCTGCCAGGCAGCGAGAGCAGGGAAACGAGTAGAAGCCAGGACTGCGGGGCGGGTGCTGGCTGGTAATGGAAGAGCCCCAAGTATCTCGATCTCGCAATCATGTGACGGGAACAGCCTGATCATCGAAGGCGAAATTAACAGAACACCATGCAAGCTGACATTGGACACGGGTGCTTCTCGGACAGTCGACGGTTTCCATCTGGCAAGACGGGTTCTTCGGGGCTGCTTCAGGAACAATGAATGTGTGAATCTGAGAACAGCTACCGGTCAGCACATAACCGTCCGAGGTGAAATGGAGGTGGATCTGAAGCTAGGCAACAAAATTTACCGTCACAAAGTCATCGTGGCCGATATAGTGGACGATTGCATCTTGGGCCTAGACTTCATGCGGAAGTATCGCCGCGAGATCGATGTTAACCAAGAAGTGTTCAAATGTGGCTCGGAAGAAGTCTTCATGGAAGGCGCAACTTCAGGAAAAGTGTACTGCCTGAAGAATGTCACGCTTCAACCGCGGTCGGAAACGGTTGTACCGGTTTGTTTAACCGGGAGTTCTGGTCGAGGGAACCGCTGCGTACTTATCGAAGGCCTAGAGGAATATGCCTCATGGAAGATTGCACGAACCTTGGTAAGGGGTACCAAAGTTTCATCAGTACGCGCACTAAATGCAAGTGACAAGGAAGTGTTGCTCAAAATACGGACGGAATTGGGCACCTATGAATGAGCGGCTTGGATGCGTAGATGTCAAGAGCAACCTACCAGCGACAAGGTTCAGGGTGCAGGATTCGACGTGTCTTCTCTTTTGGAGGACTGCCAAAGTACCCTGTCAGAAGAAGAGAAGACCAAGGCTAAGAAGATGTTAAACCGGTTCGCCGATATTTTCTCGACCAGTGATGCCGACATAGGGAAGACAGCACTAGTCCAGCACAAAATAAACACGGGAAGTGAAGCACCGATTCGCCAGCGACCAAGACGTGTGCCAGTGGCACGGAAACGTGAAGTGGAAGCTATGATCGACGGTATGGTGAAAGAAGGCGTAATCGAGCCTTCGTCCAGCCCGTGGTGCTCTCCGGTTGTCCTAGTAAAAAAGAAGGATGGCAGCATGCGCTTCTGTGTAGACTACCGCCGATTGAATGATATCACGAAGAAGGACAGCTACCCGCTGCCAAGGATCGATGACACACTGGATACGCTGACGGGGATGAAGTGGTTTTCTACCTTAGACCTAAAAAGTGGCTACTGGCAGGTGGAAATAGATCCTCGAGACAAGGAGAAGACGGCATTCTCCACAGGGAAAGGATTATGGCAATTTAACGTCATGCCCTTTGGATTGTGCAACGCTCCGGCTACTTTTGAGAGACTGATGGAGCGAGTGCTTATGGGACTGATTGGAGACGCCTGCCTGGTCTACTTGGATGACATCATCATCGTGGGGCGCACCTTCCAGGATCACCTTCGAAACTTGAAATAAGTGCTGTCAAAGATACGAGGAGCTAATTTGAAGCTGAGTCCGAAGAAATGCGCGTTATTCAGACGGCAAGTGAACTTTCTAGGACATGTGGTCTCGGGGAACGGTATTCAAACTGACCCGGAAAAGATCATTGCCGTGAAGGAATGGCCAGTTCCAGAGAACAAAACGCAGGTCAGAGCATTCCTCGGATTATGCTCCTACTACCGACGGTTTGTGAAGAACTTTACTGACATTGCTCGACCTCTTCATAAGCTCACCGAAGACAGAGTACAGTTCTGTTGGAATGAGAGCTGTGACGTTGCATTCCAGAAGCTCAAGGAACATCTGTGTACTGCACCTATTCTAGGCTACCCTGACAATGAGCATGAATTCGTAGTTGACACAGATGCCAGTAACACCGGAATTGGCGGCGTGCTGTCACAGAAGAAGGGTGATCAAGAAGTTGTTATAGCATACTTCAGCAAGACCTTATCCAAACCCGAAAGAAACTACTGCGTCACCAGGCGGGAACTTTTGGCTGTAGTAAAGACGTTGCAGCATTTCAACAAATACTTGTTGGGCCGTAAATTCCACCTGCGAACCGACCATGCAGCGCTGAAATGGCTACTTCAATTTAAGGACCCAGAAGGACAAGTAGCCAGATGGATTGAACTACTGCAAGAGTTTGATTTTGTAATACAACATCGCAGCGGCAAGTCCCATGGTAACGCAGATGCCCTATCGCGTAGGCCGTGTCCCGACCAGTGCAAGCACTGTAGCCGACAGGAAGCAAGGCAGGCAGCGCTAGTGAGGATGTTAAAGACGGATCTAAGCGACGAATGGAGAGAAGCTTTGCAGAGTGCTCAGCAAGATGACAAGGATGTACAGCCGATTCTTGAATGGAAGAAATCAGGCGCTCCTAGGCCCAAATGGAGTGATATCCCAGCAATGAGCCCTATCACCAAGAGTTATTGGGCACAGTGGGAAAGCTTGGTCGTCCAGGATGGAGTTCTGTGCCGCAAATGGGAAAACGCTCGCGGTAACCAGTGCCATTTGCAAATGGTAGTGCCCAAAACTAAGGTGCCGGAAGTATTGCAGCTCTATCACAATGGTGCTTCGGGAGATCACATGGGAGTTAAGAAGACCCTTACTAAGATCCGGGAGCGGTTTTATTGGCTCCACTGTCGGGATGACGTCGAGGATTGGTGCCGCAAATGCACAAGTTGTGCGGCTGTCAAGGGGCCACATACTCGAAGCAGAGGTGCATTAAAGGTGTACAATGTGGGAGCCCCATGGGAGCGCATAGCCTTGGATGTCGCTGGGCCGTTTCCCGAGAGCCAGGATGGAAACAAATACTTCTTGGTTGTGATGGATTACTTCACGAAGTGGCCTGAAGTGTTTGCAATCCCAAATCAAGAAGCTACCACACTGGCCGATAAGCTGGTGCATGAAGTCTTTTGTCGGTTCGGGGTGCCCTTGGAAATCCACAGCGACCAAGGCCGGAACTTTGAATCTGAGGTGTTCAAGGAGACTTGTCGCGTAATGGGTGCGCATAAGACCAGGACCACGGCTTATCATCCGCAATCAGATGGCATGGTTGAACGGTTTAACCAATCACTGGAAAGGTACCTGGCGAAGGTCGTGGAGAGCAAACAAAGAGATTGGGACAAGCACATCCAACCATTTCTCCTGTCATATCGCAGTGCGGTCCACGAAACTACAGGAGTAACACCAGCTTTTGCCAATTTCGGTAGAGAACTCCGTTTACCTGCAGACCTTATTACCGGTATTCCACCAGAATCTCCACGCAATATAACGGATTACGCAACCGAGCTACGCAACAGGATGAACGACGTCTACGAGCACATCAGGGAATCTGGACAACAGATGTCTGAGAAGATGAAGACTCGCTACGACCGGAAGGCAAACAACAAAGGCTTCGATGAGGGATCATTGGTGTGGCTTCATAACCCAGTACGAAGCAAAGGCAAATCGCTTAATTTACAAGCCAGATGGGACGGGCCATATCGCATACTTACCAGGATGAACGACGTCACCTATCGAATCCAGAAGGGGTCGCGAGGTGCACCGAAGATAGTTCATGTGGACCGGTTGGCTCGTTACCATGGGTCCAACGATGTTCGAGACGAACACGTTTAAGAGGGGGGCAGTGTTACGCCATCTATCGGTGAATGGGGGTACTAGAAGAGATTGAATGTATCGGTGGTTTAAAGGTTATTCAGCTACTCTGTACTAGATGGCGTTGCTGTATCGAGTAATGGACTGTTCGAGATTATTTCGACAGTTTTGTAGAAGCATCTAGAATGCGCTAGTGATGTTATCCGGCCAGTATAAATAGAGGGTGAGTGATCGGAACGGACACAGTTCAATTGAATACGGAAAGCGATCAACATCAAGCGAAGGAGAAATAAGTCGGAAGTGTTTAGTGTTGTTATAGTAGTGTGAAAAGTGTGTTTATTAGTGTTGTAAAAAAATAAGTGTGTGTTTGTGTCAGTAAATAAAGTTCAGTTTAAGTGCCATGGTGAGTTATAATTTATCGTCGAACCCCAGCTCGTAACAATATCTATAGAATACAACTCAATTACCTATTTATTTATTTTGGGTAAACGGATAAAAGCACAAAATATTGTTTGTCTTTTTAATGTAAATAAATGTTTGAATACATTTTCCTTTGGTGAAGTTATTTAGGTAAATACAAATTAAATTAGAGCACATGTTAAACGTTTAAATCTAAAGAAACTCGACTAATGTGGTACTTGGCCTGTGTGGTGCAGCGCAGCCTTAAAAGCACAGGTTGTAACCTCCTATTAGACTTAAAAGTTAGCTGTGAAAGCGTATATTTTTACTCGTTAAAGTCGCTACTTAAGCGAATTTTAAACTTATGCCACAGCAAACGTGTTGTATTGAAATAATTTTTAGTAGGCGATCTTCATTCACTACCTGCTAGGTTTGAATTACAATTCTAGCTTGAGAACAATTTGTGCAGGTTGCAAAATTTTATCTTCATGTAACAGGGTAAGCCCAAATAAAATTGGATACCAGTTAAATTTCATAGAGACTAACTACACATGCTTCCTGGCTAGCCTAACCTGAAACTAAAATCAATTTAATTTGATAATACTTTTTATAATATATTTCCTTATGGAGTCCCGCTCTTAAAGTCATAGTTATGTGCCTCAGGGCTCGATGTTTCTATACATATCTGAATTATAACACATAATGTAAAGATCATTACAAAGATGAAGTAATTTTTCACGTAAAGTGCCCAGATCTTGCGCAGAAGTATATTAGGTACGTTATTATGATCTAGATTTACCCTGATTTATAAACCTAGATAAAAAATACCCTGTGATATAAAAATTTGCCGGTTTTATCTAGTAAGTCTGCGAGTCACCGTCTGCGATATTATTTAACCTTTTCAAGTGGTGAAGGCAATTGACAGTTTTAATCAGTAATAATTTTGTGGAAAATCGGTTCATTAAACATTCAACTCTGTGGCCTAATTTATTATCTAGATTCATATCGTGAAAATGTTCTAGGTCTGCCAAGAACAATAATGCTTGTAATATAGGTAATTTTTGGTAAGTAGGGTCACTTAGAATTCGTTGTATTGTTACCAAAATAACCAGAGACAGTGGTTCAATGCTATTATCACCATCGTTGATTTGAAAAGCTCTGAAAATTTAATTCATGTTAAATCAAGGTATATGTTTTGTGACGTGTCGGGCTACTATTAATTGAATTAGTATTCAGATAACAGACAAAGTCATACAAGTTGCTAAACATTATGTGTCACATATTTAGTTGTGCCTGCCTTATATATTCTAAGCATTTGCTGATACTAAGGTATAATACAATGGAATCAACTGTCACCTCGACAGAGAGTGATCGTTTTGTAACTTAAACATTTTTATATCATTTTATCCATGATGATAATTAATAGTGGTAGGTACTATTTGTACGTTTTTATAGGAATTTAAACTTTCGTGGCCATTTAAACTTATTTTAAATTGTCTTTCGGGATATATACCACGTACCTTTGTTTCGAGAAACCGATAGTTACATTCGTGAACATGGAGCTTGCAACAGTGCCGAAATATCGGTTACTCCAAACAAAGGTACGTGGTATACCTATATCCCGAAAGATAATTTAAAATAAGTTTTACGTTTTTATTTTAAAATGCCAAAATTATACTTATTTTAGCGAAAAATATTATTAGAAAATATAATTAAATAGTATCTAAAAATACTCTAAATTGTAGACAATATCTATAAATGTGTAAGTTCATACCTTCCTAATATTCATGAGCGAAAAATAAAACAAAGCTGTCTTTACAACTCCACACAAATACAAACACACCACGTAGCGCAATAAACTTTATACGGATAGCCTACGAAAACACAAGTTGTAGGTGCCAAATACTAGAAACTAACACACGGGGCAACATAGTTACACTTAATGTATGTTATCACTTATCTCTATAGTTTTTAGGCCTGCGCACTGCTTGTCCTGGGTTAAGATATTACGCTCCAGTTTCTGTATAAACCAATAAAGTGAAGCACTGTTTGTTTATTGGAGTAAGTGTGTAGTACTTTGTGACTACTGGTAGTACTAAATACAATAGTAGTAGTTATGTGCGTATTAAATTGTTAATTATCGCTTGCTAAACGGTAAAGGAAAACATCGTGAGGAAACCTGCATGTCTGAGAGTTCTCCATAATGTTCTCGAAAGACATGTGAAGTCTGCCAACCCGCACTAGGCCAGCGTGGTGGACTATGGCCTTGCCCTTCTCATAGTGAGAAGAGGCCCGTGCCCAGCAGTGGGACAATATAAAGGGCTGATGATGATGATAATGATTGCTTTGGATCAAATTGAATAAAAAATACATGTTAATGAATTAGCATTTTATTTCTCTTACCTATATCAATTAATTAGCGGACGCCCGCGACTTCGTCGGCCTCATTCAGTGATACCGCGGGAATATCGGGATAAAAAGTAGCCTATAACCTTTCTCATGAATGTGGCTATCACACACAAAAAGATTTTTTCAAATCGGATTAGTAGTTTCAGAGATAAAGAGTATGGATATATACATAGATAACACTTGAATTTTTTGAGATTCCCGTAGCTCACACATTATTGCGACTAATGCCATAGTAAATGAGAGCCATGAATGAATACAGTCTGCTATATTTTGTTTCTGTCCGCCATGGGTATGGTTTCCATACTAAGGTGCCCATTTACCTTTACGACTGTAAGCGTAGTGGTACAATCAAATGTAGTTGTTTCAATTCCTAGACGAGACAATACTTGCTGTAATCCACTAATTGTAGTCATCCGCTATACAATATTACTGCTAGTATGAACTACAATTGACTTGAAAATCTATGTAAAGTCGTAACATTAAGCAACCCTTACAAAAGTATATTCAAGCAAATGCAATATTATATTTGACTATATAAGGGCCAATTACTGATTTGACATAATAAAGATAGCATAACAAGAAAGCTTTATCGCAAATAATTTTATTTTTAGCCATGTGTAAACCCCATTGGCCCGGCAAGTGGATGACAACCATGGGCTTATCTTGATAAAGGAGCAGGATCTATCCACCTGTCAAACTTAACGTAGGTAGCTACTATGTTAACCCATGCGCGACATTGATTACACTAGCAGAGCTACCATGGGCCCACAATCCAGCCGACGCCAGTTTAAATGCAATGCTATGTTCGTGTAGCTATGCGAGTGTTACTGAGAAATGTATACCTATTACCTAATTATTAGGGATTATCTATCCTCTAATTAATTCGGCATTAAACAAATATTGTTGCCTGTGACTTCACGCGTGTACCGGTTATTGCCTTTATGTTATTCTGATGTATAAGATAAATCCATTAACAGTTGGAAGCTGCCGTATTTTCTAGAGGTTACACTTTTGAATTACATACAACCAATGGACACGATGAACACCCAGACTCGTAAAAACAACTAATACATACATAAATACATACATAGACTCACGCCTGTTTCCCGGAGGGGTAGGCAGAGACTACGGAACTAATGAATCACACAAATTGTTGTCTCGTGTGAGATTCGAACCCACAACACCCGACGCGGTGTCAAGCGGCGAGGCGGCCGCTTAAACCACTACGCCAACCATGCAGTCAAATGGCAGTATAATTGTGTTTGCTAGTTTCAAGTTTCACATATTATTTTTTATAAGTCATAATACATCGTCTTAGTCTTGAACTAAATAGTTAACAAAACTGCAGATAAATATTTAATTTTTGTTTATTACATCATTGTAATAAACAAAAATTAAATATTTATCTGCGCTAAAGCTTCATAGCTTTAGCGCAGCAATCGAAACGACGAAACGTCGCGATGCCTACACTTTTTTAACGAGCAAATCAATCACTGTGCCTGAGATCCAATATATCATTTGAACAGGACGGCAGCTAGTCTATTTCCACTGTTTTTCTTTCATTTTCTGATAAATAAGTACCTATCTGATACTCGTCTTATTGTGTATCTTAACAATCCGACACACTTTGAGTGTAAGTACTCGGAAAAGCAATATTAAATTATGGCAAGTGTATAACGTACCAACAAAATATGGCATTTTCACACTAGGAATAATATCTACTTTTTTATTTATTGAATTAAACTAAAGAACTAAAGTCGTTTTGAAATGACGCGGCGATAACAAATTTGCTATCATACAAGTCCTTTATATAGCAAAACGCCACGTAGTTTGCTCCTAGCATCATAGCCTAAACAATTTTTCAATGATTCCTTTTTTACTTTATCAATTAAACTAAATCAATCTTAATCAAACAATGCTATACTTTTATTTTATTTGCGTAATCATTTATTATAATAATCATATCGATCAGAGACAAAACTCAAAAATAGTAAGATATTAATCTTGTTTTTGAGATTCAAGTAAAAATACAGATTGCGTGATAAGCAGCAATGAGCTGTGCGTCTTTTCGATACGAGATAAGAAAAGAAGAATTGTTTTCAATAAAGCAAAATATTGAATATTGCAAAAGTGTAGTTACTTCAAACGCTGACTGCACATACATTAAAGAATTACACGCTTTATATCAGATAAGAGCCACGAAAGAAAAAGCGCCGTAGTATTTTCCAAACCACTTACTCACTAAGGAGTGGTGGCTTCTTTCTTTATTGACACATTATACGAACATTATCGTTACGCTACCTATACTCTTAGCAAGGTAAGCGGGTATATTAAACTAAAAGAGGGGCACTCGATGCGTTTTCCTTAGGCTGGTACGGCGTTCTCTATACAGTAGTAATATTTTATGCGTATTAGATGGGACAATTTGAAATTTTAGCGACCACGACTTTTTTTAAGGATCAATACCGAATCTCCTTCTTCTTTTTACAGTGATGAGTAAGGTTTCAACACTTTACTATTCTTCCTGTATAAATTCTTTACCACAATATGTTGAAATATTAAAAAAGAGAATAACATAAAATTTTCCCTAAACCACTTATTTTGCTTCTCTCACATTTTCGCTGACCCTAATACAAGCAAAAAGATTAGCTTTTTTTAAACAAACCTCTGTGGACTGAGCTAGAAAGCATTTTGAAAGATTTAAGGAATAACATGTGGCGATACTGTAGCACAATTCTCTACTCAGAGATAACAAACATTCGTAAATATTTAAATACTAGCTTTTGCCCGCGGCTTCACTCACGAGGCCTCAGGGATTGGCAAAATGTTTACTGCTGGTTCTGTAATAATATTATACATTCTGTTGGTTACCAGATTCTTTAATTTTGCAAGGATGAACGGTGGGCGTATAACAACATGTGTAACAATGGGGTTTATGAAAAAAAAGCGTATTACAAAATTTTAGTAGTGTTTCTTCTGTAGCTGTATTTTACGAACATGCTTTAGAATAAAACTGTTTTATTAATTAAACTCACTAGGAATGATTAACCAATTTTTTGGGAACAATATCTAATATATAAGACATAATTATTATACTAATGATTATTGACTCGACAGCGCGGATGGCGCAGTGGTTTAATAGGTTGCCTCTACGTTTAACACTGCGGTGAATGCTGTGAGTTCTATCTCTACAATACGTTGTGCCGACCAAATGCACGACAATCAGATTTTCAGCACAGTGATAGTGATCAACATTGTTGCTTCAAATTTGGGTTTTCTTGGAATATTTTTATAACGCCCCGCGATTCAGAATTAGTTTAGTTTAGATTAAGCAAATATATAAATATTTGTGTGTAACAATAAAGAGATTACAATGCAGGCGCTAGACTGTTCCGCAAGTAAAAATACTAATTAAAATGATATTTTTATTTAGTTTGTCTTTACAAAATATAAAAAAATTGTGAACTAAAGATATATAAAAATATCATGTTACGTAAACTCCTGCGTTACTGACTGACTGACAGACAAGCCACAGCTTAAACTACTGGGAACAAGAAGCTGTTTGGTATGTATGTTACTTGAGGACCGTAGGAGTGCACTAAGAAGGGATTTCCCGAAATTCCCACGGGATCTGGAAAAAAAGATTGAAGTAAAAACTGCGGGCGTAACTGCGGGCATCCTTTAGTATACATAAGCTAAATGTCAATGTACTCCGATCGACTGAAACTCATTTAGTAAAAAGGTCAAGGTCCTGAGCCGACATTGAAACATGACATGATCAATTATTATTATACGTACGTCTGTAGTTAAATCTAGTACCTAAGCAACAAAATAAACTTGAATGAAATTGAAATATGAATTAATTAATTTGTCACTTACAGCATTTCCTTATTGGAATATTTTGTGCAGCTTTCACGAGGCTTTACCAGATATTACTAAATAGTTTCGCTTTACTACTTTGAATTTTTTTTTTGTTCTCCTACCCTCCTATTCTTTTGTAATTTATTATTTTTAGACACAAAAATCAATCTTTCGCGCTTTTTACAGCGAACAAACAGGTTGTTAAGTATAACATATTTTGGTGGAAATTGCGATAGCCATTTCGTCCAATGGATCATTTCTCTTGGTTTTACATTAAACCTTGTCAATACAAGACTAAATTGTATAATTATTGACTCTAAGTACACAATGATGTACTTAAAGTCAATTATACAATTTAACTCTACCATTAATGTTTTTTTATAGACTCACGCCTGTTATGTTTTTTTTTTAGGTCCCACGTAAAAATCGTAGTAAAGTCATTAAGAATTTAAGAAGACTTTTTAGAGTTCCGTACCTCTAAATAAAAATCGGAACCCACAGGATCACTTTGTTGTCCGTCCGTCTGTCAAGACCCATTTTCTTTGTTAAAAAATACTAAGGTTTATAACACCGTGAAGCTGTAATAAAATCAAACTTCTATGTCAACGCAATCAACAGAAACAGCAATTAAAGCATATTTTCAAACCCGCAACTACTCGCAAGGGAATCAAAACCTACGGGGTCTTCCCCTTGAAATTCTTCAGAATTTTAAAATTTGGCACGAAGCAACATCTTATAGCACATATAAAGGAAAAAATGCAAAAGGACGTAAATTTTTAGTAACATCATTATAATTAAAATATTTTTAATACTTTTAAAGGTACGTTCTACCCCTTTACTCATGAACCCGTAGAGATATAAAATTGAAATTCATATAAAATTCTCAAGTCAAAACTAAAGAGTCGTACTTCCAGTCGATCTAGTATCTTGAAATTTGGTATTTCCGTACAAATATTAAATGAGGTTGCACAAAACTTTTCTAGTATCGTTATGTAGTAACATTTATGTACCTACACATTCTTACCAAAATACACAGAAATAGCACAAAATCGGTAATGTTCTGTTTTCTCCGCAAACTGTCTATTTACAACTTTAATATTCTTAATGTGACAGAACACCCGCGTGCCAATACACTTTAGCTTCCAAGGAATACGTAATCAAAGCTTTCACATATTCAAGCGTCTTCAGTTTAACATATTTTTTTACTAACTTTAGTATTCATTATCATGGTCTGCCTAAAAGCGCTGATACATTTGAACATTCAGATGTAATGAGCATTCTCGCGAATGTTACATTCCCATAAAAACGAACGAGAGCGTATGAGCGAGCATTCTGGCGAGCATTCTAGCAATACGAGACAGAGTCACATTTATCCTAAATATGTATTTTTGTTTTTAGGCTAAAGATTGGCCATAATTTCATCTGATCGTAAGCGATGATACAGCTTCCGATTCCAGAACCTTTGCCTAGGAGGAAACAATTCAGAATTTAATTGTACTCATAAGGAAACACAGAACTCCACACCTTGACAATACGCATGAGAGAGGATGAAGCTAAGCGCTTTGCACATAAGAATGGGATACCGACCATAGAACGGCGCCGCTTACTCGATTTATGTTCAAACTATGAGTATTTTTATTGGACACGTAATACTAGCTGCTGTTGCCTACATTTCAAAGTGCAAGCTTCACAGTCAGCGGATTTTCAAATATTTAACATTCAACCCATATTGAGCCCATTTAGGGCTGGGATGCTAAAAATATTATAGCAGTGGGTGCTTTATTTATAAAAGGAATTAAATATCTAAACTTCACGTTGCTGTCTTGAATGGAATGGACTCTCCGATGATACGTCAGTTAGGACAAGCAATTTGGCATGTGTTGGTTGTTAGTTTAATTAGTTGAGCAAGTTTGATTCACACACGATCGATTTATTAAAAAGTCTTCTCAATTTCTTAATGACTTCTTATATTAAAGCATTGAGAAGGCAACTTATTGAACAGAGCTATTCCAAGATTTTTTATAAACATTTCTGTTAGGGGCATAAAGTTTCATAAGCAATTGAGATTCATACAACACCTTTCAATTTTTCGATAACATCGGGCACAATGGGTTAATCATAAGTTTTCAGAATTTACAAATGGTAAACTGCAAGAACTAGGTGAGTAGGTGACTTCCAAAAACACTTCAACAAAACTCCAAAAAGATTAAGGCCGTTATATTATCTAATATTTATACAAAAGTATAATATTGTTTTGACTCGGCTTCAGGGATAATGTTCTACGTAGACTTTGAATAAATACTCCATTCACGTTCTCGACTCGCTTATTCCAAAATTTATTAGAGAGTTCTTCACAGAGGGGGGTTAAAAAATGGAGCCAATTTTCCGAAACAACCTCCGTAGGCTAGTTGACGGGCTTAATGTTTGTTCAAATACCTAAGTTAATTAATACACGCACAAACTTTATTTAGCGAAAAACTCAATTTCATGTGTAAACACTACGACAGGCATTTCCAACCGATCGGTTCAACATTATTTCGGCCTGATGATTTATTACTAAATAAGGAGGATAAGTGGCTTCGGATTGTGTTAAATACATGTTATGTGAGCTCATGTTTATGTAAAGTGACGTATGATCGGTTGGCTAGGAAAACAAAATTCGTATTGTGGAATGGTATATTTTTAGTTTTTTAAAATAATAACGAGGTGAAATATTTTCAAATTATCACGTAATCGTATTTGAGTGTTCATTTTTAGTCGATGTTGATAACTCAAAGCGAAATATATTCATAAGATAAACATAATTCGGAATTATAAAATGTTGGCACATAAAGGTGAAATTCAATTTGATCTTTATTGATAAAATAACACTGAGCAAATATTTGATTAATTAATTAATGTATATTATTACTATGTTTACCGTTATCCGACTAAAGTTTGCTTCAAAAATTATTTATTGATATTTTCAAGACTACTCGCTTACTGATTTAATTTTTGGATCACGTGAGAAATTTCCAAATATCTTGGAGACAATTAACTAGTCATAGTCCGGTAAATCGCACATCCCAATAACGAAGGTCTTGGTTATCATGTCTTCGCTTTATTAAAATGACGGAAAATATGTAGACCCAGAACAATCCACAACCCACAGAGCACGGGCAGTGGCGCGGCTACCACTGAAACCACTGCCAAAGATTGTAAATAACATAATAACTACTTACCACAACATGAAACGTGAGACTTTTAAAATAATGTCATGGATTTTCTTAACTTAATAATTAAGTCGTGCAAAATATCGAATATAACGTAAAATGTATTGTAAGGAATGAGTGCACAAATTGTGTGCTGTATTTAGTACAGAACGCTTTGTGTTATAATTATACTCAACTTATTGGTTGGATGGGTAATGGGTATACTTTACATCAGGAAATATATAAAAACAACTTTGCTCGGCTCATTTTATTTACCCTTCTAGGAAACAAAACATTTATGAAAATGTATTCGCATGTTTTGATGTAAATTACATTTTATTATTTTGTTGATTTTGTGTTTTACATTTAACACAACAACATAAATGAACAGTTGCTATAAAGTGCTGAATGTTTGCATAAATGAGGAAACACACGTTATATAACGTAGATTACTGTTGACTACAGATCGCACGAAAGGTATCGTATTTTATGGCTGTTTATACAACATCTTTACGCTTCCCTTCAAATACGTTCTTACCGATTGAACATTAAAACGTCTCTGTCAGAAAGATTCGTGTAAGAATTCTGACGTCGACGAAATGTGGCGAGATTTGCACAAGTGGAGCCCTTTTGGGAGGTCTGTGTAACGAATTCAGGGAAGGCGAGGCAATCCAATAACGTTGTGCAGTACGCACAAGCACATTAAAGCTGTCGATATGATGGCGCACTTAACCGAGACATTGTATTATACACCCACGCTGTACTCTCGCGGCTTATCTATACACTGACACTTTGCTGATTGCATTGACAACCAAGGAAACTACTTTTTGTTTTCACTCTACTTAGTTCGCTTGTGAAAAAAACCCTTTAGTGTACTGGTCCGTTTAGTGCTCAGTTTTAAATTTAAATTCGATTCCTTTGCTCCTTGTATTTTCTCTAAGCAAAAAAGAAAACGTTCTAACCATTTATCTCACACAAGGTGATTCAGTCCGTTCTGTGAAATTCTAGAATTTCATTTGTGTTTCGCTTTTGAATTATAAATCTCCGTTGTATTACAACCATACGGAAACGATACATAGTAGTAGTAAGAAAACAAATTATTCGATAAGCGTTCGAATGCTGCGAGTACGCGCAGTCAATTTTGTTGATATTTCGTTCAGAGTTTTATAAAACAGTGGATAATATGGTTATTCCTCCTGAACTCTCTTTTATAATATCATACCAGGTGTTCGCCGCGCCTTCACTTACATTCTTTCATCTCGACAACAATCCTAGCAGCTTTGCTAGTAGGGTCCACCCAGTACAGGCCTGTTGCAAACTCCGTCTGACGTCTTTTAAACTTATATAGGTAAAAGTAGGTAGGTACCTATCGAATGTTATCATAAACCACGTAGTTTTATACTTAAGTACTAATGGCCGGTTTCAATGGTGATCTATCCATGGATTTGGAGATTTGACATAGTTACATATTTGTCATAAGCTCCATCCAAATAATTATGTCAAACACGTATCTTGAAACTCCAAATGCATGGATAGATCGAATTCAACCATTATTAATTTTAAAAGTAAAAAATCAATCATCGTAAGATGACTTCGAAAACAATGATGAAACCTTTTACTATTAATTTAAGTACAAACTGACGCTTACCTGAAAATCATTTGAGAGTTGCTCGAAAGACACTGAATAAAACCATTAAGGTGAAGCAAGAAAACATCCTTGTTCGCAAGAACTATCTGTTTGTGACACATTTTTATATTCCTTTGTTGTATGCCGTGTTAAAATTATGCTTTGTTTAAGTAAATATTCCTCTCAAACTTTCGCTATTTCTACTTATTTTCATATTTATGTTACGAGTATCAATCATGTAGTTATTTGAAAGATATATGACGACCCGGTGGTGTAATCGACTGCTACGTAGTAGGTTCAATTACCAGTCAAGTCAACAAGTATGTCAACATGGTTGTTTGTCTTATTCTAGGTTTTTCTATGTATAGTAATTATGCTTATATTGCCAAAAAGTATAAGCCATTCAGCCAGTGGCCACAGCTGTTCTAAACTATGCCACAACATCGGAGCAAATAGAAGACTATTGCCTTCTATACCTATTTGTTAATATGTTATTTAACATCATTAATTCACCTCAGCGCTTACAAAGCCTGTACGTATTTGGATTTTAATCCCCATGAGGAGCAAACAAATGTATTGTGATACGAAGTTGCCCTGGATTTTCTTTCGACTGCAGTTTCAATGCGTGTTGTTTTCTCTATACTGGAGACAAGTCTTATTATTTTAGTTTGGAGTACAATTTTAAACAACCGATATTATGTACGTATGGAAATCTATTATATCGGAGGGGTTTATATACATAATATAAAATCATAAATGTTTTCTTTTTTATAAAATAGATAACTCTCGTATTAGAAACCAATCCGGTGTAGCAGGAGACTGTAGGTGCATACAAAATCAATCACAAAGACAAAGGTTATCCTGACCGCTAGCTCTCATGTATTGTCTTCTGTGAGAATCCAACCTATTGTTGCTAGTCGACAGCCTAAAATCACAACGCCTTCTGCGCAGGCAAGCTCTGCAGAGGTATTTACAATTTCTATAAATTGTTATCCAGATGAAGGCAATGTGTTCACTACAAAAATCTGTCTATAAAGTAAGTTGTCGCAGTTGTTTTTTAGATGAGTGAGCAGTCACAAATGTCACATTAGTCCGCGCCTTGAGTACCCGAAAGCCTTTGTCGGAGCCCAACTGTTATACGAATCGTCTTAAGTAAATCATAGAAGATGACTTACCCTTTGGGTTACGCAGATCAGATGATCTCCTAAATCTGATTAGACTAGAAAGGCAACCTTGCACTTCAAGGAGATGTTACCAAGAAATGGTAGTTACTGTAGGGCGAATTATTTCTCTTTTTGTATTTATTGCTCCATATTTGTACTGTATTTTATGAACTGTTTTTTTTAAAATACCTATGGTTTACACAAACGCTTAATGTCTGTAATACGAGCTCTTTTCTAATACCGTTTATACTGTTTTGTTTCCTTGCCAAACTTACACACTTTAGTTTCGGTTTTTCGGTCAATACTCTTTGTTACTTTCAGTTACGGCTCTCCATAACCTTCCAGATTGATAAGGTACATAGGCTAGGTGATCTCATACAAATTCTATCTACACCAATATAAAACGGGTCACCAATCGAATCGAGGTGTGTAAACTACTCAAGTGAGACTATGATTTCTCCAGAGGGCGCCTCTATGTCAGTCCGGTGTTGCCCCAACAAACCTCTCACTTTCACTATAAATAGATCAAGATAAATCACTATGGGGATTATGGCGCCCTCTCCACACCAAAGTACAGATGTATAAGGTTAATTATACGGAAATATATTCACGGGTTTATCCCTAAACAGGTAATAAGATTATAGAAAGATTATTCTAACTACGTTTAGTAGTTCATTTCGAAAGGAGCAGTTGTTCTAATCTGTACGAATTTCAATAGATTCTCTGTGTGAAAAAAAGATTCCACCACAGTGTATTTTACCTGCTTTAAAATTTTTTTGTTAAGCTATTATGTGATTTTTGTGTGTACGTTCAGGAACTTTAAATTGGGGTTTCAATGTAACTCTGTCCCTTGTATGGGTTATGTGACCTGAAATAAAGGTTTTTGTTGTTTATTTTACTGGCCTAGTATTTAAACTTAGGACCATAAATGATCGAATTGTCTTATCATTTTAGATACGTCATTGTATAAGCGTTTTAATTTGTCGTGTGCGTATTTAATTGTTAGTTATTTTCGCGTGCTTAACGATAATAGAATTATCTACTGTGAAATAATCTTCATGCTTGAGAGTTGTCCATAATGTTTTCGAAAGACAAATGGAGGTTACAGCAGTCCGCACTTGACCAAAGTTGGGGACCATGTCCTTAACCTTCTTATATTAAGAAGAGGGCTATTCCTAAAAGCGCAACAGTTCATATTCAGGGCTGAACACGAGGATAAAATATGTCCACTTGGGTAGTCATATAGGTATTGCTTATGGCATTTCAGATGTATATATCATAGCTATATCCATTTTACAACAGTTTAGCATAGACCTTATTTGAAAACAAGTAGCCAATTTAAAAGGTTTATAACTCTTGCAATCTTGAGCTATGCTATTACGTACATCATTAAACCTGTACAGAAATGGCCATTTAATATTTTAAATAATCATTGACCTGGGAGTTATTAGCTCTTATTTATTTACAGAAGAGTGTCCGTCCATGTTGTTATTCGCGTGGTATATGGCCTGGGCACCACTCGCTCCGTGGATGTCGCCCCTTCGAATAAAATGATTCACTCGCCCCGTTTTCATGTACATATGTGTTCAACCCTAAACAAGGGGAGAGTAAAAGTTTCAAATTACTTGTATTTTTATCCTAAGTAAGTCCTATTTAGTCCCCTAGGCTTGAAATCTATCTGCTGGATTTCAAGCTTGATGAAAGGAGACGCTCATACAGGAAATACCTACATAACCACCGCAATAACAACCAAAAAACATGAAATATACTGTCGACTGATGTCACGTTACTCTTTTATCATCTGTTAAAGCTATTACAGATTATTTTGTGACGTCAAAATTGTGGCATTAAAACTCAACTTATAATCCGTTAATGTGGTTTGTTGAGACGACACGAGAATATTAGTGCCGCGCACCTCATGGGAGTAATCTTAATAACAATCTTTACACCATCGTCATTAAAAACGGTGGCATGTTCAGGCTGCGTAGCGGTTTTGCGTTGTTTGTAGGGACACTTTATAATTACAGTTTATGGAGATATATATTGAAGTATCTTATAATTATACAAATATAGTAATAAAATGATTTTATAGTATTTTAGTGTGTTTATTTGTATGCAACGTTTGTAAGGTAAAAGCGCTAAACTTAGCACTTTTACCTTGCAAACATACTTACTTTTGCAAACGATACATTCTGACTTTCATCGAATCTAGGAAGACTGTTGGCTATATTATTATCTTGAAGACAATTGTATAAAGGCAAATACTAATACCGGTAAATAAGCAATAAGGTTAGCCTTTCGTGTATTTTATTCTCAAAAACATTCAGAAGAAAAATCTATGAAAGTAAATTTAAAAAAACTTTTGCTTGGTAAATCTCTATGAAACTGTTCCTACATTGCTTTATAGACTCAGTAGTCGGACACATAAATTTTGTTTAGTCTTGGGTGGACTCGAGATCCCATTTTTATTGGACATTGGTTCAATAAAATGTGAAAGCTTGCCTATAGTTCGGTTTTATCTGATAGTACCTCTATTCGGATAAGTTTGTATGAACGTATACATCACAAAGTCCTGAGTTCGACTCATAAATCGGGAATTGTCTAACGGACAACAACAAGCTGTGATATCGCATGGAATTACGTAGTAGTATTGTAGAGTTACTTCAATAATAATTTTAAATCTTACTTCATTCAACCACGTACTTCAGTTTCAAACATAATAATTTTCTTCCATATATCATACAGAGCAACTTCCAACTCGAGAACCATCATACGCGATTCTATGCCGAAAACAAACACTCGCTTGAATGGACGCAGTAAAAGCTAGACTTAAAACACACACCCTGTGCTAACTTTCATGTTTATCAAAAGTTATTCGGAAAATACAAATAATTTTCTGTATCATACGCTACGCGGATGCAGTCGGTGTACCCATGAAAGTAATTATCGAACGGTTGCAAGAAATGAATGTTCAATTACCTACTCAATCAGAATTCATGATTAACAATTTCGTTTTTACGTGATGTTTTGGGTTCTGTATAAACACGGAATTGTGATAGTTATGCCATGCCCAAGAGACCGATCGAGGTTTATCATTGATGCAATGGGTATTAGAGATGAAATGTACTCTTTGACAATGACTTACTGTATAATAAATTTTTAAAAGCTTAATTTTTTATTATCTAAGCTGACAAAGTATCAATCGTAATCTTTCCTTGCTCTTTACCAATTCCACCGTAGTATTTGAGTATCCATGTCAAACATTGGGAGCGGCCTAATCAGCAGTGGACGTCCGCCGGCTGAAATTATGTGACTGATTATTTGGACGTAAACTATTCTTAACAGTATTCATAAAATATGTAGTAGGCTTCACTGCTTAACGAGTAGATTATAGTTTACTAGACTTCGCCAGTGGCTTCGCCCGCGTCAATTATACATACATATAAACCTTCCTCTTGAATCATTCTATCTAAGTAGTGTCTTAGTAGTTTTTAAGATTTAAGCGTACATAGGGACAGACAGACAGAAGCCAGACTTTGTTTTATAATATATAGTGATAGTGATGAAGAGGTACCTACCACAAACTTATTTGTGGGCGACACAATTAATAATTTTGCTTGAGTTCTTCTAATGATCTAGTTCCACACGCACTAGACTGGTCTATATTATGACAATTAGATATTACTCTTGAAATTAGTACTTCGTAGAACTAGCTAAATCCTTTGACGTCCCTGGCACCCATAGTTCGGCTTGCTTACAAAAAAAAATGTGCTGCTATTACTTGTGTAACTTCCATACGTAAGTATTTCAGTTACATATTTACCCTTAATAAAAGATAATAAAGGTACCATTTATTTTGCCTGTAAGTTTTAGCGAAAATAATTTTGAATAGTTACATAAAATATATCCAAAAGTTTGAAAGTATTGTTGACGTTTACACTAGTAGAATCAAATTTTCGCTCCAAATATTTTCATTTTTTCATATTTTCATGGGGTGCATAGGGTTCCCACCAAGAACTTAGGGTCCCAAGCCAACCTCACCTGCAAGTGGTGCACCTGCCGATCAACGGACGAGGCTCTGGCAAACAAAATATCCCGATAAGCGGCAATAGGCTCGCCACCTATTACGTGGGATCAAAACACTGGCGAAAAGTGGGCGTTTAATATGCCTCTGCCTACCCCTTCGGGGAAACGGGCGTGAGTCTATGTATGTATGTATGTATATTTTCATTCGCGCATCTCGTGCCATAAATCTCACAGTGATGGCAGCTTTCGAGTTCACTAGGTGCGAGAGAAGGACAGCGATATTAAATGATCCTCTTTGTAACATAACATAATATGTTTATGTGCCATGTTGTAAAGTGATTTTTTCATTGTTTCTGTCGTAGCGCTGACTTTTTTTCTATAACACAAACATATCTTAGTGACACGCAGATAATAAATTTTATACAGCTACATTCATGTCACTAGGTTTTGTATTCTTAATACCTAACAGCCTAAACGAAGCACGATTCACGGTATAGCTATCTATTTTTAGGATCTCATTGGCAGAACAAATATGTGTAGTGTGTAGCTAGCCTAACCTCCTTGTATATTGTAATATTAGTCTGTAATTTTATGCAATACAGCTCAATAATTCGAACCTTAAAGACGTGTTTCAATCCCTCCCTTACATGGCGACCCTGCCAGTGCTGCCCTTGGGCAGTGCTGAGCTACCGGTGTATCAAAAGTAACATTTTTGTTTTGGACTTTTTCTTCATAAAGTCTGAACTATGAATTGCGAAATGAGTTTTTTTCGTTGCACTATTATTCGGGCGTATAAATCATTACTGTATATCGTTGAGCGTCGCTCCGGCCCTTTGTCATAATTTATATTGATGAGGATGGCTCCCGTACGACTGAGAGACGTCGTACCGTATACCAATGACTCCAGGATGCCGTGGATCCAAATGGGAAGAATCGATGGCAGCCCTGTCGGCCTGGTAACATACAGGCTTTAGGAGAATCTACGAGCGTGGTGCCATCGGACACGAAGAGGATGGACAATGGAATTTGTTATTCCGAGCCGTCAATTATATGAGGTGATTTACTTTTTGTTTCAGACTATTATTATTCTTTATGTGTAGTTTAATAATTATTCAATCATATCTTATCTTAAATAATGTAAAAATGTAACCTTGAATAATATTATAGCTTAAACAATTGCCCGTTGACAATATGTATAATTTTATAATATATATTATTTTGGGTACATATCTATCTATTGATTTGTGTTAGATTGTTATAAAAAAATAATTGTATCACGTTATGATTGTTTTACAATTGCAAGCATACCATTATTATGACGCTTATGGTGTCCAATAGGTTTCTCTTGAACGTGACATCTGATCCGTTATGCATACTATCACACGTTTTTAAATGCTGTACTTTTTACTCCGTTAAAATAATATTTTGTTTATATTTAGTATGCTATCAAACTCTTTAATAGTTAATTGGGAACAAAAATTTTGTTATAAAATTATAAATAAGATTGATATAAACAGCACTTACTATGTTCAACTCTTTATATTTTGGATCTGTTTGATAACTAGATATAATATTATTATTATTATGCATTACAGTAGAATACATAATTTGAACATAATTCATTAGTGAGTTCATAGCAACAACATGACATCAGTATTTTATAATTTGACACCGACTTTTATAGGAATGCAGCTTGTATCTATTTATAGACAGGTAATGCGATGCGAACTTGCAATGTGTACTATATGCATCTTCAATGTAACAATTTACGAATGATTCAATAATATTACGAATATGGTTCAAAATATTTATATAAAGATATAATAAGTAAGTATGTCAAATAAATACGTCTAAAGTAAATTATCTATTCAATACCTATGTAATGTTTTCAAGAATATTTTATAAAATATTTCATAAATATGTTAAAAGGTTTGTAATTAGGTAAGTTTTGTTATGGAGTCAAAAGGAAAGGAGGATGGATACGGTTTATTAGTAATTATGTGATGGTATTTGACTGAGTATTTAAGTTTATTGGTTTTGGTGAGTAAAAGAAATGTGTAAAGTAGAATGGAATATTTAGGTAGATAATTTTTTGACAGCAATTTGGATTGATCACCCAAATGCGTAGGTAAATTCTTATAAATCGAAGTATTCATTTGGATTTGTAAAGCATAATAGTTGTGATATGGATAGATGTTGAATATTATATTGAAAGATAATAAATAATGTAGGTACACACTATGAAATATATGATGAAGTGTTCTGTTCCTTCAATTTGATCATGGTGTAAATGAATTTTCTCTGTGAGAATTGTTGGTGGCCAAAGGAGCCTTACATTATGACCTTCATATTATAATAGGTAATAATGATGAAAAATGTCGACAAGTGATTAATATGATAAAATATATAAAGAAAGTCGACAAGATATGAATATGATGATAATGAATAAGTATATAAAGTCGACTATTGTTATGAAATGATAATGATATAAAATGTTATACCTATTATGGTGTACCTACGAAATAAAGATGGATATCGTAAGAAAATAAGGAAACATGTTGGAATAGCGAGATGTGATTATGAAAATGGAATAAATATTATATTGGTTAAATTTGGTTGAATATGAAAATGAATATGAATAAAAATAACTATGATTTTTGTACTTATTGATGTTTAATATGATTGTTATGTATTATTTACAATTGCAAGTGATAACGATAATTAGTAAATTTGTTTTGTATAATTATAAAATATTTGAATAAAATGCATATAAATTTATTTTAATTGTATTCATATTATTTGAGTTACATTTATTAATAGTATTTAATTGTTGTCAACAGAGCATTTATTTTTTTTCTTTTGCTTTTTTATAGCTGTTTAACATAATGTTTAACCAAATTTTATGTACTTTATAATATTATAAAATAAAAACTCATGTATTCTTTTTTATTTTTTTTATAAAGGGGGGAGGTGTAGTGTGTAGCTAGCCTAACCTCCTTGTATATTGTAATATTAGTCTGTAATTTTATGCAATACAGCTCAATAATTCGAACCTTAAAGACGTGTTTCAATCCCTCCCTTACATATGTATTGTTATTTTTTCATACGTCGCCTCGCTTTTAAATATACGATATTTTGATGTACGTAAATTGGACACCATCCCGTATAGACGTCAGCTGCAGAAGTTTTAAATACAAAACGCTGTATAGATTAAACCTGAAAGTATTACAATATCAAATAATAAATTTTGGTGGTACGATATATATTTATATCAAAAATTGCTTATACCAAATTTACGACTATTTCCTGCACTTATACAATCTCGGATGATAAACAATCCGTCATCATGTGAACATTATTATGAAGATTATATTGCTTAACAGGTTTCGGCAGTTATTGATTAATGGTACATGGGCACGCAACAATTTAGGCAGGTGCTGGGTTGTCGGTAAATTGATAATTTAGTATGGCAGGTTGCCTTGGAGCGTATGAGTCTGAAACGCGGCCGGGCCAGAGATATATGGAGGGATAAACTGTGCCTCCATGTTCGGAGATTACCGTCCGTACATATGGGGACGTTTCAAATACTCAATACGCTCTGCGATTGGAAATGATGAACTTTAGAGCAGCTGCATAACATGATTCAATGTATTTCTTGTTGATTCAAGTGTTTCATATACCTGCTATAAGTAATTGGAAAGGGATTTCATACAGCCTTACCTAGGAGATATAGTGGTTTTATTTATAATAAAGACATTGAATGTAATTTATAAATGACTTTTAACATAAGTTTTGGCCGAGAAAAGATTTTCAATACGGAGGTGACAGTATTATAAATATTTAACTATGTTCAAGAAGGCAGATATCTATAAGCAATAAAATAATAATTGATCATTTAAATTCTACCCATTGAAGTAAAGAACTTCAAAGGGGTTTGACAAACACTAAACTAACTGGTTGATTTTAAATTATTAATATAACGTTTACTTCAAGAACATTCCAGTTCTGCCGTCTACTTATATGCTGAGTTTAACAATATATCAGGAAAACTAGCTTGAGGTAATAAATTACAGATTTGCCAAAATGATGATTTGATAATAAATTGTGGAGGCGGGGTCCGCGAGCTGCGTGTTTTGCCTCGTGTGCTCCGGTCATACATTTGGTCTTTGAATCATTTATCTAGATTTTCCAGGCAATTATACTATCCTTTTTGTATTCAAGGTCTTCCACGTCTTATTAAAAATATAATGCTCATTGAATGGTTTTATAATCTACATTATACTGCAACTAGTTTTTCAAAGAATGGTTGATATTTATGAAACTCTGAGTACCTACCTAATTAACGTCTGTTTCAAATTTAAGAAGCTGATCAATTTGAGTATGGCAGTTTGTATTTATAAAATACTAGAGGTTGACTGCAGCTATGCCCGCACTTATATTTTATTTCAACTATTTCTGCCTCTGTGGTCCAGTGGATAGCGTATGCGACTGATGATCGGAGACCCCGGGTTCGATTCTCGGGTCTGGCAAAGTGTTACTGGGTTTTCCCAAATTCTCAGTAGCAGCACGGAGTCTGGTGATGTGCCCGGTAACGGCTATAGCTATAGCTTGTCCGTGTGGTGACGGATTAAGAATACGGTATGTCACCACCCCATATCATCCCATGGGTGTCGTCAGAGCCGACAGAGGGAGCATATTATGCAGAGAACAACACTGTAAGAGAAGGAAAACTTGATACAAACCCTATACCAACCCGTTTGGCCAGCGTGGTATAGTAGGCCATTCCTCCTTTCAAAGGAGAGGCCTAGTCCAGCAGTGGACTGTTTAAGGCTGATGATGAAACGGCAATAGGAGTATAGGCACGCCCCCTATTATGTGGGACATAAAAATTCATGGCGAAATGTGGGTGTAATATTACAGCTCTGTCTACCCCTTCGGGGATATAGGCGTGAGTCTATAGATAAAAATAAATGTATTAGTTGTTTTCTTTTGGGAACCAAGTAACGTGTCGATTTTTCCAGACAATCATCAATTTTCGTTCGATTTGTTATGTTTCCTCATTTCTTGTCACTGTCCTCTGGACTGAATATAACTGGACCTTATTAAAACTCCAAATTGTACGTCCAACACAATTTTTGTAGGTACCTAAACTTTTAAACATCGGACGTTTTCTGCAACAAAGTTCAAGAAATTTTCAAATAAATGAAAAGTAAAATTCATCTTAAAAGTGGACTGGCCGTGGCTTGAGGCTACGAATCTGGCCCCAAACAGGGTCGTTACTCTTTGCCTCAAAGAGGTCGATACAAAAAGCCTCTCACAAGAATCTCTATTCATTTTGTTCCTCTATTATTAACTTTGGAAGAATTCAAAAGTAGCATGAAACTTTATAATGGTATAGGTACGGTGTTTTGTTTAATAGCAGGTTGTAGATTTGCCTATAAACATAGTTTCGGGAATATTAAAACTAAAGTTGGTTAAACCTAGCTATAAGATATATTTAAGTAGGGAGAATAACTTTATATTAATATGTGAAACTATATAGATATTCTTTCATTTTGTGTTGATGGCGGATAATTATAAAGTTTGAACACCCTATTTCAAAGCAACCTACGTAAATATATGAATGATTTGATTGTCACATAATTTTATTATTTTAATTTTTACATGATAAGAAACATATCAGTTTCTTATCGGGTTGGCAAAAAGATCCTGGCAAGTCTAAAAACATAAATTATTATTATTACCTAATGAATCACAGATTATAAATATTCGTTATACCCATTAGCATTATCATTCACTTCAGATTTGGACTTATTAAACGTGTTTGTTATTAAGTATGAACTACATACATAAAAATGTATTATTAATAATTCATACTTATATTGTAATAAATGTATGATGTTACAAATATAATAGCATCCACATGGCAGTAGGGCAACCGAGAAATATGTTATATTACGGCTCCTATCGAGTTTTAAAGGCAAAATTGCCCAAGCAGTAAAAAGTAAACAGACAAGATACCAAGAACAAAAGAATGTCACGAAATAATACACATTACAACATAATAAAATCAATTTTATCATGTTTATTTTATGTGTGTACTTCTATTCATTATTTAATGGACTTACATCAAGTCTACAGTTAGTTTTATTTCTAAATAGCTTTTGCCCGCGGCTTCGCTCACGTTAAATTCGGGGTAACACAAATCTTTATTGTTCGAATACTTATAATTTTCGTTTTAATTCTGTTCATAGGCACTAATAAGAAATATAATTTAAATAAGTTCTGTAAACAATATTTTTAGAGATCCGTAGCCAAAAACGGCTAAATACGGATCCCTTAAAAAGACGCGCTATGTCTGTCTGTCTGTCCGTATGTAACAGCCTCTTTATACCGAAACTATCGAGTCTACACACTTGAAAATTGTTGGGTAGATGTATTCTGTGAACCGCTTTAAAACGTTAAAAAAAAAAATTCAAAACTCTTCATACATGGAACTGATGCGGAAAATGGGTCGCTAAAAATTACTTTGACTTATAGCCGTTTGCCATTACATAGTTTTAGTGCATTAAGATTCCGCATTAACAGGACTGGAACACCAACGTTCAGTCTCAAGTTGCGTGAAGGTACTCCTGATAATTGTAAGTAGTTCAGAAACTCTGTAGGGTACGAAGTAACGAAAGGTGCTCAACAACATCACTTTGAATTCATTCAAATGTCATAGCCATGGTCCGATATATCTCTATACACACTTTCACATTTATGAGTAGATAATATTCAGCCAGTTTAGCGTGAAATCGGTACATACATACAAACACTTTTTCGCATTTGTACCTGATATTAGTAGGAATTAGCCAAGGCTGTTACAATAATTATTAGTTTATTTAGGTTAGCGAACGAAGTAATGACAGTGCACCATACACAGAAGGCCATATGACAATGTATAAAGTGACAGTACTGACAGATATACGATGGCACATGCGCGCGCAGCACTCGTTTATTACAGCGCATGCGTTCTTACTGTCAATAGGTAGTAGGTTGGTCCCTACAAACTTCGACCCTCTCTAAAATCCCTCCCAGATTATTTTTTGCAAGTAATTGTATCCTATGTGTTTTTCCTGGTTCTGAGCTGCCTCCCCACCAATTTTCAGCCAAATCGGTTCAGCCGTTCTTGAGTTATAAATAGTGTAACTAACACAACTTATATATAGATATTAGGATCACCGCCAATATCTATTACATTACACTAGTATATAGTAACGAATGGAACATTAAGCATCAAATTGACAATAGACGAATATATATAATATACAGACCATCGGTTTACGTAATAATCGCTCTGAGAAAATAATGGCCTATTACTCTAAGTAACCTTGTAATATATGTTTACATAAACATCTTTACATAAGAAGCTTTTTTACACAAAAAAAGACGTAGGAAAACAAGTACTACATTCACAGTGCCCCATCAAGCTATCTTTCTTATGTATGATAGTACGCTCACAGACGACTCGACATTGCGCTAGAACATTCCTCTTCGTCACGTTGAGGGTGCCATGGATGAGACACGGGAATTTCGAGAGGAATTCATGGTCTGCGGTTTCAATGAATAGCTGCATCCATAGAGCTGTTTTCCCTGATACGTATATTGTACAGCGATCTATAGCACCCGAGATGTTTCGCAATGAAAAATGTGGTGCGAACGTCGTGTTTATTTAACAAGGTTCGGCCTACGCTTACGTAATTTATTAACACAGATAAATTTTAGCTCTAAACGGCGGCGAGTGGGCGCGAAACATATGGCCTCTATTGACGATAACGAAGTGAAACCCCTAATGTATTCAAACGCGGTTGTATCAAATCTCCACAGATAGGTACGAACTAAATTTATATGGAAAAAAATAAGTGTATCGCACACTTTTATAGATTCTTACTTGTGGTTCGATCGTTTTCGCCTGAAACTACTGAAAATTAAAGGGTGTTATGTAGTAGATTCGGGGCAAATTTAATTAAAAGTCGCCGAGTATTTTGCCACGCAATTTCTTAATCCAATAGAATATAGAACCAGTAAGCAAGAAGTAGGAAATCAACTAACAATCAATCGTGGCAGCGTAATTGAAAGCCTTGGGTAAGAAGCGAAACATACAACAAATAAATTGAAATACAAAAATTAAGTTCATTGCAATTTATTTACGTTTTGCTACTTGTAACTTCTGTTGTGGATTCTAAACCAGTTATCGCATATTGTATTATATTACTATAAAGATTATTTCATTATGCATGTTTGCCATGCAGAGACTACAATGTAAAATAATAAGTTTCGCTTCTAATTCTAAAGCATTATTCGTAGAACTATTGCAACTTGATATGATATTCCAGCATATTAAAATATATATTTATTGTGTGCGTGTGTATGTCACTGAACTCCTCCTAAACGACTGGGCCGAACTTGATGATATTTTTTGTGTGTGTTCAAGGGAACCTGGGAATGGTTTGGATTCACAATAATTCAAAATAGTCCACTGGAAAATGTTTTTTTACTTAATTTTTAAGTAGTTGTGGATTTTGGAATGTTTCACATAGGAACCGATGGACTGCGCCGCTACGCCGACTCACAGTGTCAAATCTTATATTATTGATTTCGTCAAGGAGTACATCGAAACCATACCTGAATAATAAAACATTAAAAAGAAAGATTTCGAGTCGACAACATATATCCGCAAAATGCAGATTGTCGAGTATTTTGTTGAATTCTAATGGTTCTGACAGACAAATCACAGTCGCCATATTGGCCACTCTCGCGAAACGTCACAGATGCCGGATAACATTTTGAGTACTACTAAGTCTTAGTACTAAGTAGTTTGTATGTGTAAATACTTTTTACAGTTATATAGTATCCGCCCAATAAAGGAGATTTGTGTTACCCCGAATATCGATGATATACTATAACTAGAGAACCCAAAATTTACGTGAGCCAAGCCGCGGGCAAAAGCTAGTCTTTTATAATTATTTCAGATAGAAACACCGCAGCGTTATTAGTAATATTATAATATTTTAATGGTTGCAATATAATAGTTTCAAACCGTATTTGACAACTTTTACGAAATATTTACCTACCTTACTTTGGTTGTGAAGGAATCGGTCTATTTTGTAAATTGTACTGTATTAAGTAAATTATTAAATATCTTAGAAATATTAAATATTGCTATACATTGTAAGGAAAGTCCACCTTCCGCTGTTTGTCTGCCGTGACACTGTACGCTATGAAATCAAAACTACCGAACAAATTTTCACACGATTTGCACGAATTGAGTGATCTACATATGTGCCAGGTGGAAAATTAATCATACGAAAGAGATTCTAAGCAGACCAGTCTATAATTCCACAGATTAGCGCGTTCAATTGAACAAACAAACTTTTCAGCTTTAGCATATAAGTATGGCTAATTATTTTAGCAGATCATAAAAGTAAATAACGAATTCGAAAATAACGTCCATAATATTAGACCTACGGATTGATTGTACATCAAAATAAATAAACAATATGATTAGGGTAAAAGCCGGATAGTTGCGCCACTTTTTAAAAAAGCTCTCTTATTAAAAATATGTACTTAATAATTGTGTATTCAAAGTATATATTAAAACATTAGTCATTGATCTTCTATGGCAGCCCGTTATTTTTAATATAAATTATTTTAATTTTGAGTAAATCCTGTTTTATATGACCTCTAAAAAGAGGGATACTTGCCTACGATAGCGGATAGTAGCTTTAACGTTAAAATTGCTTCAGGGGATACTTGCCTCGTGTAAGGATAGTCGCCGCTCTATGTATTTTTTGAATTAAAACAAACTTGTAATCCTTTTTAATAATCAATATTTATTATTTACTGCAATCTTTTATTAAGTACTTATCACAGTTAAATTATTATTATAAAATTTTCAAACAAAAGTAGTCTCCAAACTGGTAATTATTAATAAAATATTATTATTTATTTAAAAAAAACGCAATGTGGTTAATCGCATTGGAATTAGCACATTGATTAATTTATGTATTCAGTCATAATTATATACCTACTGAGATCCTTTATTAAGTACTAATTAAATTATTAATAAACATTTAAAAATAGTATTAATAACATGAAAGTATATATAATGCAATAATAGTATTTATCTTAAAAATAGTGAAATATGGTAATCAACTTTGGCATTAACATTAATTATCACCAGAAGGCAGGCTTTTCAACTTGCTTCGTCCCATGCAATGATTTTTTAATGTTGTATGAGTTTCATGCAACCACATTCGAGACACCTGACATAGAATCCAATCTGATTACGATTTTGTAAATTTGTAATTATCAAAACATCCTGCGCAATAATTATCAACTGAAACTTTTTCTATTTTTGAATTACTATTTTTCACTTTTAAAATCTTTTCAGTGGAACTTATCGATGTTTTGTCTTTGTTGCCTTTGGTTGGTAGTCCTTTAGTAGCATTTCCTTTAGATACTTACTTTTGAACTTATAACATTTTCTTCATTTTCACTGTCAGAACTGTAAATATGTATTTTTCTTTTCTTTAAAGCTCTTCTTTTAATTAATTATTCAATGAAATCTGTGTTACCTGATTCCGCTTCACTGCTGGTACTTTCTATATATTGTTTTGACTTTTCTTTTTTTAAGGTTCTCTTTTCTTCGCAATGGTTTGTTTGCTACCAGCTGGTTTGTTTTTTTTTTCTTCATTTTGTTTCGTTACGTTTGTTTTCGTTTCGCTGATACTTACGAGGCATTTTACTGTTAAGAATTTATTTTAATTAAGATAAATTATTATAAAAAAATGTTGAAAATCACGCAGAAAAACGATTTATGTTGCTCGCGAATTTATAGTTACGTATAGTTGCCCTAGAGCAACAATCCGCAAAAGTCAATAGGGCAACTATCCTTTTCAATACGGATACTTGCCTTTTCTGTTTGCGAAATAAATAAAACTGTTTATCAATAATATATAAAAACAATGAAATTAAAACTCTAATGCATGCAAATAAATATATAAATTACTGAAATCTCAATCAATAACAAAAAATATTCAACAGAGATTACTTACTAATATAATTTCACCGCTCGTTAAAGTTTCGCCGCGGAAGATTTTCGCCCACACGGACAAAACGCTTGCGCCTACTCCAACTGGTTACGCGGCACTAACGCGCGGGGGACACTTCTGGTTATGATCATGCGTTAATACTTTCGACAAGCCTACCATAGTGCATTCGAAACTGAGGCATGTATCCGTCCGAGGCAACTATCCGGGTTTTACCCTATATCTTAAACTATCGCCAGACATTACCTTGCACGCTGTAATATCCTGAATTTCAATTGATCAAACACGAAAATATCCGATTAAGCAAATTTGTTGGTATTGTAACAACACAATTCATACGAGTGTTACAATGTACGACGTCAACTTTCCGTGTCCTGAGTTAGAGCGACGCAGTCTACGAGGTAAAGTACTTAAATACGCCAACATTTTAAGGTATTTTAAAGCTCCCTCGAAACGTGTTATGTAGCCGTTTGGAATCACGGCATTACTTTTATTTTATAATTTTCTCATGTCGTACATATGCGTAGGTGCTTAAGTAATGTGGTATTCCTTTTATTGTAGCTTAACTTTGTACTGTTTTATTTATGTTTAGGTATTATTGTTTCGTTTAAGGTGTGCCGGCTTATTCCCACGCTTATTGTGCCATCAAACGATCTTATTACTGTCATGTTAACGCGGTTGATTATAATCTACGGATGTGTAGCGGCAGTAAGTTAAACGAGTCAGTGAATGGTACGATTAACTAATCAATTAACGGTAATTAGTGCAAATTGGCGTTCAATCACAAATGTTTCAGTGAACCGAATTTGGTGACACCTAATTGTTAATACAACATTTATAGAACAAGTAGAATGCGCTGTCATTGTCTCATTTTTTGTGATATTATTTTTACCATCATTATCAGCTTGCTAGGCCACTGCTGGATAAAGGCCTCCAATGGCACGCTACTGAGCCCGATCTTCGTGTCAGCCGCTGTCAGCCACTTTACGAATATGGTTACTTCACCTTGCGGGAGGGCGTCCTACACTACGTTTGCAAAAGCGTGGGATGTTTCTATACAAATACGAAATAATTTAAAAGTAATACATAAGAAAATCATTAACAAGCATTATTTTTAAATGGCAACTTTCATAATAATCTGTTGTAATTTGCCTGGTACTTATTATAAAGATAGTGAGAGTCCAACTTATCCAAAAATCGCACTGTTCTTAAGTACTGCACGGCAATTGGGAACGTAATCTCACGGGATAACAGAGTTGATTTTCGGATACATGTTTTTATTTGGTTTTGATAGGGTGTTTTATGAGTGAGTTCTAAGTTTGTTAAACGAAAAAATTGGGCAAGTGCGAGTCGGACTCGCGCACGAAGGGTTCCGTTCCATCATCTATAAAAGAAAATCACGTTCGTTGTATGTATACCTACTTATATACTTTTTAAGTTTCTACCTGTTTATTAAGATCGAGTAAAATTGCTTAAAAAATACGTTTGTTGTATGGGATTATTATTATTTACTATTGTTTTTCTTTAATTATTTATTGTGAAAGGTAATTACCTTTCACAATAAATAATTAAATAAAATACCTATACGCTAAATACTAATACGCTTTAAATTTTCACAGAATATGTAGTTGTATATTACCTTTCAAAATAAATAATTAAATAAAAAAAACTAAATAATAAAGGGGGCTCGCATACAACAAACGTAATTTTTAAGCAATTTATTACTCGATCTTAATAAACAAGTAGAAACATAAAAAGTATTTAAGTATACATACAACGAACGTGATTTTCTTTTATAGATGATGGTACGGTACCCTTCGTGCGTGATTCCGACTCACACTTGCCCAATTTTATTCATTCAAATAAGCTTAAATTATAAATAAAGTGATACCATGTTTAGAACGCTGCCAATTGTTTTGAGTTCGATCCCACACAATAACACTTTGTGTGCTCCAAAAAATATTATTTTGAACCTGGGTGTATTTTGCGTATATTGTTTGATTCCTCCTCAGTATATGAGCTGTTAAATTAAGTGCGAAAGTATTATTTTAACAAACAATCAAATATAGTCCATTATTTATTAATTCTGTTTAGGACAGGCAAATTAGCAGCAAAGCCAGCATAACAAACTGAAATAGAGATTGCATTCATCCAATTTAGATTTAGAAGTTAAGACTAGCTATCAGTTGCAGCGAACAAACTGACATGCGAACATGTCTAGTGCCAAGCGCACATCGTGATGACTGACGTCTAATTAACCACAGAATATGCCGAGGTTCAACCGTAATGGTATTTAAAGGTATGACATTGACTCGATGGGCTTTTGCAGCCGGTGTAGCTAAATCTGTACGGCTAGAGAGTAAACAAGCTCTGTTTTGTATAGACTAAGTCAAGTCATTTGACTGCATGAAGTGGTGTAAACGGTCGCCTTGTTATGTGCCGAAAGATAGTTTTGTAAAACCTATATGGACGCAGTGCAGGCGGAATATAGTTACTATATTCAGGCTGCAACTATATTCAAGCTGCAATCACGTTACTACGACTCGCTATGTATATACATACATACATACATAACGTCACGCCTTTTATCCCCGAAGGGGTAGGCAGAGGTGTATTTCTACACCCACTTTTCACCAGATATACTTTAGTCCCACGTAATAAGGGGCGAGCCTATTGCCGTACCGGGCACATTTCCAGACTCCGTGCTGCTACTGAGATTTTCGTGACAGAAAAACCCAATAACACTGCCCGACCCAGGAATCGAACCCGGGACCTCCCGATCCCACGCGCACATTTATGCCGCGAGACCAACGAGGCAGTCGCATAGGGTTTGATGTCGAGTTTGCCGTCTCTACACAAAGATGGTATATTTTTTTTATTTTTTTTTATTCATTATTTTTAAAGAGGCTTTCACCAAACAATGGTATGCCAGCCTCATCATACCCTAATCTTAAAACTAAACATTATAACCTATGTACTTACTACTAGGTATTATTATTATACGAAACTACCTATTAGTATTTGAGGCACTCACAGCTGCAGCAACCATTTCATATCTCTCTCTCTGTGGTCGGTCCCTCATGACTGAGGATCGTGGTCATCGGCGGATGTGGATGGTTTGCACCTGGTTTCGATGATCTGCCTCCACCGGTGCCTGTTCATGGCGTCTCGGGCGACAGAGCAAAACATGGTTGATGATGAGCCTCTCACTTGATCGCTCCATCTGGTTGGGGACCTTCCCCGGGCTCGTTTACCCTCCGTGTTCCCAACAACGATCAGTTTTTCAAGGCTCTCTTCACCCGTCCTCATTATGTGGCCAAAGTATGTCAATATGCGCTGCTGGCAGATGGTGGAAAGGCGTGTTTGGACACGAAGCTGCGAAAGGATCGATGCATTGGTGCGCTTGGCGGTCCAGGGTATCCTCAGCATGCGTCTCCAGCACCACATCTCGAATGCATCAATCCTTTGCCGTTCTCTGGCTCGTATTGTCCATGTTTCCACACCATACAGGAATATGGGGAATACTAGAGCGCGTATTAGACGGGTCTTGGTGGTGTTGGTAATACCCCTCTTCTTCCAGATGACATTGAGTCGAGTCATCGCGTCTTTAGCCATACCAATACGCCTCTTTATCTCCGGTACGCAGCTGCCATCGTTGTAGACTAGAGCGCCCAAGTATGTACAGTGGTCAACGATGTCAACCCCTGGGATGATATTAGTTGATCTGGGGAGTTTTTCGGCACGGTCAACTACCATTAACTTCGTCTTGCTTCTGTTTACTGCGAGGCCCATGCAGTTGCTCTCGGTCTCGAGTCTCTGAAACAGCTCCTGCATGTCTTCCATAGACGTCGCTAAAAGGACCGTGTCATCTGAGGTTCGATATCCGCTTTCCTCCTATCGGAAATCCCTTGTCCCAGTTTTCGAGTACTTTGCGGATGATGTACTCCCCGTATATATTGAACAGGGACGGGGATAGGATGCAGCCCTTTCGCACTCCCATTTTGGTTTCGAACACATTAGAACAATCGGTGCCGATTCTGACAAAGGAGCGGTTCTCAACATATAATTGTTGGATCAAGACAATTAAATGCTCCGGAGCTCCCATCTCACTTAACACACTCCACAACTTATCCCATTGCACGCAGTCAAAAGCTTTTGTGTAATCTATGAAACATAAGACTACTGGACAGTTGAACTCCCTGCTCTTTTCAATAACTTGGCGGATGTTAAGAAGCTGTTCCCTTGTTCCTTTGTTCCTTTCATATAAAAGTCTAGCTTTTTTAGAGCCAGGCTTTACTAATATTTTTGTAAAAGCTCCTACATCATATTTATTTATTCTGCAGGCAACCAGTAATGACTCTCTTTCTCTTCGGTTCTTTTCACATTCTAATAGCAAGTGTTGGACATCATCAATTTTGCCGCATACATCACAATTAGGTGAACCATATTTTTTCATGAGATGCCCAAACTTCCTAGATGGGAAGTGGCCCGACCGCAAGCTATGAGCCATAACTACATTAGATCTACTAATGTCTGCATGAGCAAACCAAGGAATGTGGGGTGGTTCACTTTGTATCGTCCTGTACCATATCCCTTTCTCAGTACTTCGTTGGTCAAAGTATTCCTTAAATTTAATAAAACAATTATGTTTAATAAGACTTAAAACTTCTGTGTACCACCTATTGACATGAGTAAATAAACCTTCCTTCACTGACAACTTTGCAAGTCTGTCGGCTTCCTCATTTCCACTTATTCCAATATGAGATGGAATCCATTGCAACTTCAAATTAATTTTATCCAAATTGTAAATCTGTTTAATGATTATATAGGCTATTGGTGCACCTCTGTATCCTGAGATACATCGAGCTAAATGGGACAAAGCACTTTTACTGTCAGTGCATATAACTACATTTTGGCTGATACTGGGATTAATATATTCAAGAGCCTTAGAGATTGCAATTAATTCCATACTCATGATTGAAACCTGCGAATCTGATTTATACATGGCTGACAAATTATTGTTCACATTATAAAAAGCAGCCCCACATCCTTCTTCACATTTTGATCCATCCGTGTAAATGAAACACCAACCAGAATACTTTTCCTTCATACATACATACATACATAACGTCACGCCTTTTATCCCAGAAGGGGTAGGCAGAGGTGTATTTCTACACCCACTTTTCGCCAGATATACTTTAGTCCCACGTAATAAGGGGCGAGCCTATTGCCGTACCGGGCACATTTCCAGACTCCGTGCTGCTACTGAGAATTTCGTGACAGAAAAACCCAATAACACTGCCCGACCCAGGAATCGAACCCGGGACCTCCCGATCCCACGCGTACATTTATGCCGCGAGACCAACGAGGCAGTCGTATAGGGTTTGATGTCGAGTTTTCCGTCTCTACGCAAAGATGGTATTTGCATCGTGTTATCCCTTAGTCGCCTCTTACGACACCCACGGGAAGATATGGAGTGGTGACACTTGTATTCTATGCCGTCAACCACACGGCAATTTTTCACTTTTCCTTCAATTCCTCAATTACATTGTATTTTAAAGAAGCAAAATCTTGACTAGCTTTAGATCCATTTACACATTCTAAATTATATTCTATTACTTTATTCAAATCTATATAGCTAATCCATGTATTTAAAGAAAACATTTCTAAGGGAACTGAGGAATGTAAATTGTAACCTAGGCACTCAATATATACAGTTAGCAATAATGGACTCCTTTTATTGGCCCAGTACCTGGCATGTGATGGATTTTTTAATTCTTCCAACAAATTAGCTGTATCCCTGTTTGACGAAGACAGGCTTTTAACACAATATTTATAAGCCAAGTATAAACGTCTATTAAACAAAGGTGGAATACAGAGCTCACTTTCCATAACATGAATTGGCGAGCTTTTCACAAAACCTCCTACAATTCTCAAGGCTTGATTCTGGATTTTATCTAATTTATATAAGTGAGTCTTAACACTGCTGTGATATAAAAAACATCCAAAGTCAATTCTACTTCTGATTAAAGCAAAATATAAAGATCTCATATGCTTTGGGTGCACTCCCCAAGAAGATCCAGCTAGAATTTTGAGTAAATTTAAATATTTTGATGTTTTTTCTGTAATTTCATTTATATGTTTTTTCCATAATAAGGACCGATCTAACCATATGCCTAAGTGTTTAATACAGTCTACTGAAGGAATAATTAAATTGTCAACTTTAAGTTTTACTTGAGCTCTTCTTCTACCTCTGCTAAAAACACATACTTTTGACTTGCTTGGTGAAAGCTCAAGACCCATGGGATTTAATAATTTGACTAAGCAATTAAGAGCCAATTGCAATTCAAATTCACAGTAACTAATGTCCCTATATCTAAAAAAAAGTACATAATCATCGGCATACTGTGATACAATAACATTTTGAATTTGATTACAAATTTTGGATGTAACTATATTAAAAAGTAAAGGCGATATTGGATCTCCTTGTGCTAGACCTCTACATGACGTTCAAAGGTCTACTACCTGGCCATTAGAGTTGTCTTTCACCATCAAACACCTTTCACTCAAGAAATTCCAAATATACCTACAAATCTTGATACCAACTTCTAAATTATCTAGCACCTGCACAATATTTTCAATCAAAACGTTATTATATGCATTTGATATGTCTAAAAAACAGCAAATTGTAGGGTTATTTTCAATAAAACCTAACTGCGTATAAGTCACTAACTTAGTAACACAATCCAAGCAAGAATGGCCTTTTCTAAATCCTACTGTTTGAGATGATAAAATAGATTGCTTTTCAACATACCATTCCAACCTTTTGCACAACATATTGTGAAATATTTTACACAGGCATGACATAAGGGATATGGGTCTAAGTTTTGTTTCAGAATCCTGACTTGCGCCAACTTTAGGAATACCTATAACTACAATATTTCTCCACTGTTTTGGTATAATACCTGTGTTCAAAATATCATTATACAACCTAAGAAGGTACTGTTTTGCACTATCTGGAAGATTATACACCATAGAATAAGTAATACTGTCATTTCCCGGGGCAGTATCTTTCTTTTTTATACAGTGCCTTAGCTCTTGAATTGTAAATGGTGTTTCAATTAATTCATTGTGTGACTGAATACTTGGTATCTTATTTACAACTGTATCTGGTGTAAGAGAATTCAAAAGATCCTTCAACTTATGTTCAGAGACAATACTTTTAGATTGACAGAATCCCTTAGCCCACCGCATCCTACTCCACATATCAGAAACTGAAGCTCCCTCCCCAAAGCTACTACAAAATCTTTTCCAACTATTAGATTTAGCTCTGGAAATTAATGTTTTAGCTTCCTTAACTTTCTGCTCCAGTTTGATAAGGTTATCAGGTGTAGGATTTCTTCTAAATCTTGCAAGTGCTAACCTACGCTCTGCAACTACCTTGGACAGTAATGGGGTCCAGTATTCCTTAGGTCTAAACTTTATGGTTGGATTGGTACACATTTTTATTAGAGGAATATGTTTACTAGCGGAGTCTAACATTTGATTCTGCAAAAAATCATACATACCTTGAACATCCATTGTCAAATGATCAAGCCCCAAGAATTTGTCAGAAAGTTCTGTGTTATAACCTCGCCAGTCAGCTTTTTTGTAATTGCGCTTTTTACTGAAATGTAAATTACACTGGTAATTGACTGAAAATTTTATAATCAGGTGATCACTGCCTAGAGTTTCATTTGTTATCAACCAATCAAATTTTATTGCAATGTCTGATGATACAAAGGTGATATCAGGAGATGATTTCTGTAATAATCCATTAACCATTTTAATTCTTGTTGGTGCTCCATTATTTAATGTTACATAACCATGTTCTAAAGCAGAGTCCATCAATTGAATACCCCGTGAATCTGTCTTATATGACCAGTTACTGTGATGACCATTATAATCACCGGCAATTATAGATTTACTTGAAATTAAAGAAAATAGACAGTCCCAATCTGCACAGGTAGTACGCACTGATGATGGACAATAGATAGATATAACATTTTCTAGATATTGACAATTAAGCACTTTAACATAAACAATTTCAATACCTGGGTTACTTAAACTAATAGGACATAACTGAGCTTTTATAGACTTGTGAGTAATGATTGCTACGCCTCCATAAGAGTCCTCTCTATCCTTTCTAAATACATTATAATCTCTTAAATTAATCCTAATGTTGGCATTAAGCCAAGTTTCACAAACTATAGCTATATTTACTTTTTCTTGCATAAGTAATGTATCAAAACAATGTAATTTATCTTTCAAACTCTGACTATTCCATTGAAATATGTTGATAAATTGGTTATTATCAAAGCTAACCATCAAAGAAACCAAATAATAAACGTAAAATACTGCCCTCCGATATAAACTCACTTATAAACGACTTACATTCATCATAAATTACCTTTAAAGCAGATACAAACTTCTCTTCAAGTTTACTTTGTGACCAAACTATTTCCTTAATTTTTCTATAGATATTCGACAATATTTTCTTGTATTTTGATTGCCTACGTTTATCTTCTTCAATTTCTTCTACTTGTTGCGATTCTCGGCATGATTCTTGGCTAATATCTTGTTCCATACCATTTTCAGATACTTGCCGGCATTTTTCCTGTTGTGTTTGTTGTGACATGTGTGAATGTTGTGATTGTGACACTTGTGACAGTTGTGTTAACCCTTGTGTTATCCTATGTTTCTTCGCTCTTTGTCGTTGGACCTGTTTACTGGATACGAGTTCGTCATCTTCATTTTCAAAGTTAGTTTCATCGAACGATACACATACGACCTCGCTGCTCGCTTTATCCTTTTCAGAGGTATATACTATTGCAGAATCTGTCGACTGGACGTCTTGCTTAGTTCTTAAGGTAGTTTGCTTACTAATATATATTTCCAAAGCCTTCCTATATGGTACATTTTCTTGACTCATTATATCTCGTATGGATTTTTCTTTGATGAAAGATGGGCACGACTTCTCCAGTGCCATATGTGGTCCTTTACAATTTAAGCAAATGAATGTGGTAGTCTCGCAATTTTCATGTTGCTTGCCACACTTGGGGCATAAATGTTTTCCAACCGGGCAAAACTTTTTGATGTGGCCATACTTCCAGCATAATGAGCATTGTGTGACTGGGAAAATGTAACGTTCTACCTTGAACCTGCATCCATAGGCGTACAAATAAGGTGGCAGCGATGCACTATCAAAACAAACGCGAATGGTTTCGCTTTCTATCCACTTATTTTCTTGACTCAAACGTCTTAATCTTTTAACTGATATGATTTTACTAGAGCTTTCTAGGACTTCCAATATTTCCTCCTCACTTAACTCGAGATCCACTCCTTTAATAATGCCATAAGTTAAATTCAATTGGTTAACGAGTTGTGCTCGAATTTCCATACTTAGAATCTTCTTGCATTTTAATAGTTTTTCTGCTTGTTATATATTAGAAAAATGTACGAATACTTTGTATGGGCTCTTGTAATATAATTTAAGAATATTGGTAATCTTTTCATCATGTAACAGTCTCGCCAACGACATTTGTTTAGGTAAAATAGTCAAGGATGTTAAGCATACTTTAATAGTTTCTTCTATATTCTCAAAATCATCTTCCTTGTTTCTCCGCTTTTTCACTGGTCGTTTTTGCGTCATGGTAGTAAATCCCTCCTCATCCTTATCTTCATTTTCGCTATGATCAATATCTTTCCTTTTCTCCGCTAAATTCCTCATATCAATTTCGTTCTTTTCATTTTTGTTTAATACTTCTAGGACTCGTTCACAGTTACTAATAATCTCTGAATCGCTTTTATCTGTTAAGTCTTCATCAAAGCTATTTTCATCCATTTTGCACGAAAACAAACGACGCGCAAACGCGCGTCGGTAATCGGCTTGTAGAACCCAACAATATAGTGTTGTAAAAACGAGCGCTGAGCGTCGAACGTTAAGCGCTGAGTCGACGCTTTGGAGCGTTTTAGACTCAAGCGTTAAACGCTTGAGCGTTTAAGGCTTGCGAGCGTTGAGAGTTTAGAGTTTAATGCTCGAGTTATGCGCTCAAGCGTTCAAGCGTTGTTATTTTTAAATGCGGGTAGATGAAAAAATTGTGATAAATAAAAATGTTTGGAGTTGTGGCGGGCGGTAGGTACGGTGAGTATTACTAATCTTTTACTATGTTAATCCCGTCATGAACTCGTTGTTGGATCACATGCAACAATTTCGTAATGTAAATTTATTAAAAAAAAACCGTAAACGCTTACGAAACGAATTTAAATGAATACTCTTCACTGATAAAAACTGATCTTGCAGAAATAGCTACCATATTAGATCCGCGTCTGAATAATAATTATTTTATGAATAAAAGCAATACGGAACCATTAAGAAAATTAAAACAAATGTATCAAAATGAATAATTATTATGCGTCACCTTCTCGTGAAGATAGGATAGAAAAAAAAAACCTGAGATCACAGATGTGATGTTGTGGTGGAAAAATAAGCAAACTACACACATCAACAAAGTCTAGGGATATCTTAATCCTAAATTATTTACGAGTTTATAGTTTAGAACCTTGTTAGTTTCCACAAAAAGTTTATATACAGATTAAAACCTCTTTTATTCTATTTTCAAAATTTGAACATGGAAAGAAAAAAAACAAAATAATAAACAAAATATGGCGGCAAATTTGCTAGTAATTCGTTACATTAAAGAAAGTTAAAACTGTTTTATTATAATTATTAATGAAAAGGGTTTTTAATTGTTTTTCTTTTTTAATTTAACGTGACGTACGAAATTTAAAAGTCATGTCACGTCGTCATTTGAGTCGAGATGAAATGTTACGAGCCGTGGGCATGTTAGAAAATGGTGCAATTCAACGCGTCGTTGCTGAGGCCCTACATACCAGTCAAAATGTGATATCAAGGTTGTGGTCACGTTATCGCAGTACTGGAGATGTGGCCGAACAGCACACAGGTAGATATCGTGTTACTACGCAGAGACAGGATCGATTTCTCCAAATGACCGCCAGAAGACAACCCAATATCACAGCGCTGCAACTAGTGCAAAGGCTCCAGGAGGACCACCAGCTGCTGGTAAGCGACCAAACCGTGCGAAGAAGGTTACATGAAGTTGATCTTCATGCTCGAAGACCATTGCGTGTTCCAGCATTGCGACGTGGCAATCGCGGTCGGCGGCTTTCGTGGGCTCGGGAGCATTTACCATGGAGTGACGAACAATGGTCTTTGGTGCTGTTCACCGATGAGTCCCGGTTTGGGTTTCACCCGGATTCACGAAGAACACGCGTTTGGAGAGCTCCAGGGAGAGTTAGCCGTCTACGGCACCCTCAGGAGGTCCACCCATACCAAGGCGGGACAATCATGGTGTGGGCAGGAATTCGTCTTGGCGGACGAACCCAACTCGTTTGGATCCAAGGCAGCATGACTGCACAAAAATACCACGAGGAGGTAGTAGAGCCCGTTATTGTCCCACACAGAACTCAAATAGGCCATGAATTTCTACTCATGCACGATAATGCTCCTTGCCATACGGCGCGGCTGGTATCGACCGCTCTCCGAGAGCACGATATTCAAGTTTTGGATTGGCCTGCACAGTCGCCCGACTTAAATCCTATCGAGCATGCCTGGGACATGTTACAACGAAAAGCTTTGAGAGATTTTCCACCAAATTTGACGACTGAACAACAACTTTACGAACACTTGCAAAGGACATGGGACCTCATACCGCAGCAAGACATTGACAATTTAATTTTAAGTATTAACAATCGATGTCGATGTGTAATCAATGTAAGAGGTGGCAACACTGATTATTAATGATTAGATTTTACAAGATTTTTTCCATTTTTATTAAAATTAATAGTTTTTTAAGAAGAAATGTTTGTTGTTATCATACTAATTTTCCATGATGATTAAAAAAATTTTTTTTTTATTTAAAACAAAAAAAAAACACGAAATGTTTTTTATTTTTATTAAAGACCTTAAAATAATCTATGATTCTTCTATTTACTGTATCAGAAAATTCTTCATAGATTTTTAGATATTTGATGAAATATAAAATATCCCTAGACTTTGTTGATGTGTGTATATTGTCCAACTAAACTAAACTGGCATTCGAAATTTTATCTGTTCCTAGCACGAGTATGCCAAGCGGAGTGGCATTTTCAAAAGCTGGCCTTATCATAACTAAAAGAAGGAACAGACTTAGTAACGAAAATATACAGGCCAGTATGTGTCTTTCCACATGGTTAAAAATTATTGTGTTGCAAAGGTGTGTGATGATTTTAAGAAGGTATTTAATTTAACTTAGTTGCTAAGAAAGATCATTACGTAGTCAGGAATTGTACAGCAAGTTCAGCTAAACCACACTTGTAATTTAATTTGGGCCTTATGGCGTAGATCATATGGCATATTGTATGTATAAATAAGTATTTTAATAAAACTGAAATTCTCCTATTTCAATTATACTATCTTTTTTACAGTTTCCCTAGCTATGTAATGCTTTTTCACTATAACGCTCAAGCCACTGCTCGAGCGTCGAGCGCTTCAGTCGAGTCCCGACTTGAGCATTAGCAATCTGCTTAAGCGACGACTCAAGCGTTTAAGCGCCGACTCGAGCTTTTTTACAACACTACAACAAAACCGCAATAAAACGTGCTCCACTTGTATATTACAAACGATTTATACAACCCGCAATGTTTAATAATTATTGTTATGTCCAACACGAATTTAAAATAACAAAATAAAATAATTTTATATTTTGTTAAACTTTCCCGCGTCGACCATAGACAACGAATAAAGATGGTATTTGCATCGTGTTATCCCTTAGTCGCCTCTTACGACACCCACGGGAAGATAGGGGGTGGTGACACTTGTATTCTATGCCGTCAACCACACGGCAATAATAATAATATATATATATAACTAGTTAAAAAATCATTTCTGCCAGTTTAGGTCTTTTATAAATATCCCAAGATCAACCGATAGCTTCTAAAATATTTGGATAAAATACCAATACAGTACAAACAATGTTTATGCGCTACTTATTTGTTTACTTTAAAATACTACAACTACTTATACAGAAAAGTCGACGAGTAAAATGTCTGAACATATTTTTCTTCACAAAGTAAATTGTATAATATCGGAAAACACTAATACCAAAATTTTATATCTCTCATTAAAACTAACAACCTTCTGTGAATTTCAATAGATTTATCACAAGGATTCCTTTTCCACCTCTTCCACGAGTTATTCGTCTAGTGGTTGCCAAACCATAATGAAACAGATTGCTAATAAAAAATGAGCTCCGTTATGTGATACTTTATCAAAAAGTTGACGTTAAATATTGTTACAGAGTTTCTTCGTTGTTTTGGGATGTTCGGAGTCTTTTCATGTATGCCTTACTTTTTTTGTCGTTTTACTAGCAATGTGAAGCGATGGCTTTTCGATATTACATGACTATCATAATTTTAACATTTTAGGGTCTTCTATCTCTTAAGTTTGTAGAAACTAGTGCTTGGTGCTGCAACTTGCGTAGCAGCATACTTATCTTCACCCTAACAGCAAGTGTATGGAAAGGCCATACCAAGCAATTACTAAAGCATTATAAGCATATCGTCAATATTTTTTCACATCTATTGCTTATTATGCCTTGTCCAAAAACGTGAATAGGTAATTTGGCTAAAAACAAATACTGACGGTTTTCTTAACAGTTGTTAATTTATATACTGTCGAAATAAATACCACATAACCTTGCATAGAAAACATAACCGTCGAAACTGGTCTTTCACTACTTTTATTATATTTGGCGTGTCTGTAACACTCACGATTACATATAGTACCTAATTACATTTGTACAGGATACAAAACAAACTTACAATATCATTTGAATAAGTAAATTGTACACAGCCAACATTTCCTTTTAACCGCATCAAAGAAAGAGATCTCAAATGTATCACCTGTCCTAAATACAATAGCAAACAATTTACCACTTCGCACATTCAGTACCGGCAAGCTTCTTTCGGAGTAACGCAATCTAAAAATACGTTCTTCATTAAAGTAACTAAGGTATTAAAATTCAGCAAAAATTCGGATAAAAGCTCAGCTATGAATGAAATAGGATGGGCAAACTGTGTACAAAGGGACCCTTTTAAACGAAAGTGAAGCATGCGAGAATGTAATTAACAACAGTGGGTTAATTCCCTTTTCACGTGCCTATACGAATTAGCGGAGTTACGCGGCTATATTAGAGGATAGCTACGGGATCCGCACCCAATGGAAAATCGCAAACTATATGGTAATACGAATATAACGGATATAACGTAATTATCGCAAGTATTAAAATTTTATACATTACTTGATTTTGTTGCGGACGGTCTTTTGGTGGTAATTAGCTCTGCGTATTATTGAGTAGAAGTGTTTGAAATTGGAGAATTAAAGTTCGAGAATAAGTATGATGATAGTTGGTACCTCCGTTTTGTAGAAATACAGCTATTTTCTGTAGTGTGCCTTTAATAAAGATTAGATTTTACTGTTTAAGTTTAATTTTATAAGGATGGTAAAAATAATAAGCTAATGAAAGGGCTTTTTACTCACAATCAAACATTTAAGAGCTTGTTGCACATATGAAACCTAAATATGAAGTAGTCCTAATAGTAGGGGAGTCCATGAAGGGATTTCGGGATTTACTCGAGCGCGTCAGAGTTTGATAGCATCCGTGTCCTACGGCTTTTTTAATAATGTAGGAATGTAAATCTGATCATGTGCATAGTGGAGATAAGATTTCAAAATGTAAAAAAAGAACATTAATCATACGTGTCAGATTTTCTAAGGGGATGTGAAGTGAACCTAACAAAGGCTATCATTGAATAATCTGACGATTTAGGTGTCACGAAAACTCGTTGCCATTATTAGAAAGTTGCAAATGTGAGTGAGTAATTCGCCATTTCGAAATACTCAAGCGCGTCAGATTAAGATATATATGCTTTATCCTAACGTCCTAGACGTGCCTTCTCATAATCTAACGATTATCTGGAGGTATTAAAACATCAGCTTTTTTTAAAATTGAATGTCTCTAGCCGCTCCCCGCAGCGAAGAAAAATTATACATTTCTATCTTTTTATCATCTAAGATTTGCAACCCAATATGTCTCCATGACGCTCGAGTAAATCCCAATTTAGCAACGCAGGCTATAGGATAGTAGGGGACTATAAATAGTAATTGTAAAGACAAGACCCACACTAGGAATAATTTGATAACGCGATAGAGTTTACAACCTTTCTACCAACGGACACTAAGTTTACGCAGGCTCGGTAGGTACGAGTATATGTGTATCTCACTAGTGTTGTCTCGTATAGGGATCGGACTCACAACAATCGACGTGGTAAGGGGAGAGGCGACTGAAGTAAAGCATTCTTAATTACTTTACACTTGATTTATGACAAACTAAATGAGCCACGTTATTCCGTTCCGTTAGTAGTATATAAAAGGTGCCGTGAACAATTTATCGCAAAGTTTACAGCCCTAAACGATGCATGGCCTCATTACACTTTGGTACAATAACTGCCTTCGTCAAAATCTTTACGTAGGTTAATATGCAGGTACGTAGATCATGTCTAAAATTGTACCTATATCTACATCTTGTATACCAAGGAGCCACCAACAAAAACTTGCCTAAAAGTTTTACGGAACAATGAATATTACGAAAGCTTTTTAAACTTTGTATTGTATCTAATCGTTAAGGAACAGTCGTTAACTTGTGACCAATTATTGTAATAGAAATATGAAGAATGGCATTATTGTGCTTCAATATGATACGCAGAATACATTTTCTTGATATATATGTGAGCCATTGTAAAATTATAAAATTCAGACTTAAATCTCGTATATTTGTAACTAAATGGGGATGTAGAAAGCTTCATAAGTACAGCTATGAGAAAACCCTGTGCAAGCTAAGGCAGCCTCATTTGCAGCGGCGTCTGACGTATGGAAGGTGCGCATACCGCGGTCAAATTGTATGGGATACTCAACTAGAGAATGCAAGAAGTGACATTGAATGGAATAAGTCATTTAATATGGTATGCAGGTAGGTAAGGGCAAAATGAATGCATAGGGTTTAGGTAAATTTAATAGGGTTTTTGGTGTTGACGCAAGCACAATGGCTGTATATAGAGGGGTAACTAGTATTGCCGTGGTATTTTTTAATAAATGAAGTACTTAAACAAATATAAAAATTAAAGCCGAGTAACGAATTTAGCTTTATTACTAATGACGCTTGTCTAAGGCCTCTGGTTTAGGTTTTAGGTTAGGTTAGTTACTTACCTATACCAGAAAGAGCACCCTGGGCTCCAAGGCGAATGTTTTGGATGCAAGCTGCATAATTTGATTGTAATGTTGCACGTTGTATTATCATAAGTCTGTGCAACAAGGGATTTCATACAATTTTAAATAACGGATACAAATAATATTCGTACTAGAAAGTCTTAGAACAAATGTCTGCGAGTGTCACGAAATTTTCTGATTTGAATGTGAAATACTTGGCGCTACAAAGTGTCGAGGTTACTATTCAAACTAGTTTTTGCCGGCAAATCTTTTCATACCTAATTGTTTAAAAATAGATATAACCAAATTCGGGTAAGATTATCACTTGTGAAACTATTCCTAATGTGTTTATCTCTTACAGAATATAATTTGGGCGATATTAATCTTATTAAAACTACGAACTCTAACTCATTATCATCATCTTCTTGCCCTAGTCCTAATTTATTTGGCGTCGGAGCAGTATGTCATTCGCTTCTGTCATTATCTGTTATCCCTCATCCGATCATTAACCCATTTCTCTTTTATGTTAAACATGTGCTTTATTGCGGCGTATTTTTTGTCGCGGTGAAAACCAGCTCTCCAGCCTTCTGACTGTCTCTACGCTTAACTATTATTATCATCGTTCGGTTGCGACGAGCAAGACAAACAAACAAACATACTTTCAAATTTATAATATTAGTATGAATGATTGGATTTCATCCTTAATTATACTCCTGATAGGATCCTTTACACAAAACTTGATACAGATATTGCTACAAGAAAATCCAGTGAAGTATCTGTTGACTACGTGACCTGTCCAAACTTGTCCAAAACATGGCACAATAATGCATACAATAAAGAAACTATCCTAGAATCCTTACAAGCTGCACTCTAGCTGCCCAGTGACTTTAAAACTTTGCAATGTCGCAGTGCCATTCGCTCGAATAACAACGGATACAGTCAAATAACACTAGCTACAAAATGCCGGAACTCAAGATTTGGTAAAGATACTGTACTGTACACAGCTTGAGATGTCTATACCAAAATTGCCTCACATGAACGCAGAGTCAACGAAATTCGTACATTTTGTCACGCTGGGGAATACCGTATGTCCACCTGAGCATTGCAATTTCGGTCACTTGAAACATACAAGCATGTAACTGTATGCATTTCTAAGTCTCACATCCATTTATTGTGAGCTAATGTAATGGGTTGTTATCACAAGGTTGCTAAGGGCTTCCTAGGCGTGGCATTTATTACAGCCAGATTTTCACTTAATAAAAACCTCATACGCAGTTCATCAAAAATTATAATCTTATTATTGGATAATATGGAAATATGTTTCCTTCCTTATCTAGTTCTTTTTTGTTACACCTTGAAACTGGGCATTTGAATCATATTTATATGATGAAGATGACGTTACCATATTCGTTCCGTGATAACTATATACATTATAACATCATACAAGTGTATTATTATAACATTCTTTTTTATGTGTTAAAGTACTAAGTTTACAAACTACCTATATTCACATCACGGATGCTAATAATTTGACAAAAAATGTACTTATTAATTTTTATGCAAGAACTGCAAAACGTTCGTTCGTCTTTGAAAGAAGAAAACTGTATGAGTGAAATTTAATCAAAAATAATAATACAAACTGTAGAGTGCATAGTTATTCAACAGGATTAGGGTGCTAAGAGCCAGCGAAGTCGCAAGTTACAGCATAATTTTACTCTCACAATCATACGGAGTATCTACATGTTCTTCAAATACGATACGAAAATGCGCAGCGACACAAAAAGCTATAGTTTTCCACAACATTCGCTCAGTACACTGCCAATATCCAATGAGCTCAACACAGAAGCATCAGTTAAAACAAAAACGTTAAGGACGTTATTAAAAAGAATAACAGTGAAATCTGTTGCTCGGAATTCTCTCCGTACTCCTTTGTAACGGCTTACAATGAAACACTGGTGTTGGTGAGCATTTGGCTTTAATAGTTCCGACCTAGAACGACCCACAATCTGTTCGCAGAGGGTGTGCCGTCAAGAGCGGCACAAAGTTTCCTTGTCCACGAAATATCGCCTGTTTATTGCTCCCGCCGAGCCTACGTGATCTGATTGAAAATTACACAATTAGTGACACGTGCCTTCAAATGTTTACGAATATCGCCCGTTCTACTTACTAGACTATTTCAATGTCAAAGCCGTGTTTTGAAAATCGATATCCGAAGGGCCAGATGGCAAGCGTGCCTATAATAATAGGCTCGTGTAATAACACGAGCTGAGAGAAATTCGAAACGCCAAACCTATTGAAGTTTCGAGATTCTCTCAGCGGGTGAATTAGACGAACTCGAGACGAAACGCAAGCAATTAGCTGCAATCACACATTTTTGTAGTTTAGATAATTAATTATTCTAATACTAAATGGGTACTAATTACGATATACATATTTGACAATATCATCCATGTTATCCTGAACCTTGTTAGAACCTTGTTGATTGCAAAACAAGGCATAGTTAATAAAAGCTGTCGCTTCGATCAATTATACTTAAGAAGCCTTCTTCCGGGTACGTGATGTTATTTGACAAGTTTGACAAGATTCCAATTCGTTCATTCTCTTTTTTCCTACTAAATGTCATTCGTTGGACTTGGAGAAAATTACGTATTTCACTGGCTACATCTCGAAAACATATTATTCATCTGTAGGTTATATAGGTCAAATATCAATTATGTTCAATGAATGGATCTTGGATTTTCGTCTCTGCGATATTACTATTTGTAGCAGTACGCGACAGAAAATGGTATAATCGGATATATTAAACGTTACGTACATTACTTCGAAACGATGGCAGTGATTCGCCGACGGGTAGCGTTTGCGATACATTTTTCCTTATAAAAATATTCTTAGCAAAAGCGACGAGTTTTTTTCTATTCACGGTGCGCGCACCTGCCTTCGCCGAGATGCAATGAAAATTTCTCGTCTTCTTGCCAAATTTGAACTTATTCTTTGCAAAATAATAATAATAAACCCCCTATAATCCCACCGTACGTCCGAGTCGAACACCTGACTCACGTGGGGGGCGGACACGCGATCTTATGTTACTGGCGCGGCCAACATGGCTCTGGAAACCCATTTTGATGGAGATAATGATGTTACGAAGTAAACGTTTAGGACCGCTTCCCGGGGGCAATCGCCGGGGCACACCTGGAGCTGACGTTGGGTGTCACAGCATAGGAACCGTCAGCGGAGAGGAGTTGAGTAGGCGGGCTCCCTCCGGGTCACCCGAAAATACTACAGCCAAACACACCGATGATAACATTAGTTTGCATTCACGTAACTCAATAACAGAACCATACAGTTCATCAACAGCTTCTTACATACCATCCCCAGTATCTTCCATTGATAATAACTCACGTGGAGCACCTACACCTACACCGACTGTAGATGTTGCGCATGAGGCAAATGCTTTTTTACCTGCGTCCACTAAGGCTGGTAAACCCAGGAAACTTATGAGCTGGAGTAAAGATGTTCATAAATTCATCATGCGATCCTATTACTACATAACTAAATTAGAAACAGACATGACCATATTATACAGACATCAACTTCACGATCTTTTCTCAAAACAATATCCTGAAATTAAAGTGACTGAACAAAGAATATCTGACCAGAGAAGAACAATCATAAGAAACAAATTACTGCTCCTAGAAACACTAAACCAACTAAAAGAGGAGGTGAGAATACAGCTACAGCACGATTTAGAAAATAATATAACTGATAATCCTTTTCTATCAATTGGTGGTTGCACAAATGACCTTAACGTTCGGCCAGAGACTCAAACACAATTGAGAGACGACAATCATTTAATTACACAATCACAGCCACCACTTTACACTTACACACAAACATCCCAAACATCAACTCAGACTGAAAACTTTACAATAATGCTGGAAAATGATATAGAAACATTGGTAGATGTTAGTTCCGTTAGAGATATGCATATTCAAAATATCCATGACAAGTTTAGAACAGCCCAGACACAATATTCTGGAATGGATCCAGGCACCCGTCTAAAATTACCTAAGCTAAGATATAGTATTAAACTCATAAGATTAACTACTCTGTTCAATAACGACATACTGAATCAATACATATCAGATGATACAGAATTAAATGACATATACACATTAATATATTGCACTGCTTTGGTTGTATCAGAGGAGCTTTACTATAAAATAACAGATTGTTCAGTAAAAGTGAAACCAAAAGATCAAAATAAGCCAGCATGGCAAATGAGACTGTAAAAAGATATTGAAAAACTTCGGGCTGATTATGGAAGACTTACACAGTATAACAATAATAATAGATCCAGAAAAGTAGTGAACAGAGTTGAGCAAATATTTCAAACCAGTAGTATATACACTAGACACGAAAACACGAATAAAAAACCTGCAGACTATTTAAACACTTTAAAACAAAAATTATCTGTTATACTGCATAGGCTAACAAGGTATAATAAAGCTCAGCAGCGGCGAAGCAACAATATTATGTTCAAATCAAATGAAAAAATGTTTTATAGAAACTTAGGTGGACAACAACAAGAGGAACCAACCAGGAGTAATAATACAACATTACCCTCCAAAACGGAACTTGAAACATTTTGGGCAGACATTTGGGAAAAACAAGAACATCATAACGTTAGTGCAGACTGAATCTCAGAAGAAGAAAATAGATGGAGTGAAATAGATGCAATGGAATTTGATAGTATAACTGAAACAGACTTAACTTCAATAACAGCTAGGCTACACAGTTGGAAAGCACCTGGGATTGATAAAATTCACAGCTATTGGTATAAAAAACTAACTTCACTTCATAAATCCATAGCTAAAAATCTAACACAAATAATACTAGGCACACAGAGAATACCCAAATTCATTGCCACAGGCATAATTTACATGCAACCGAAAACCACATACTCACCACAACCTTCTCAATACAGACCTATCACATGCTTACCCACAATATATAAAATTTTGACATCAGCAACAGCCCAATTTGAAATTAAATAATATCAAAATGATTAACAGTCTCATATTAAAATTATTGATATAATATTATTATATATATAATTTCGGGGAGATGGGCCTCGTTAGCCTTGGTTAGCAACCTGTCTAGGAGAAGGAAAACTCCGAAATTAAACCAACTTTCAGGGAGCATACCCGACACAAAACCCCGATCTAAGGTGTGAACCGACCAGTGCCGAGGGATTCGTGGCCAGAGGGCAAGCTGGTCGTAAACGGAGGGTGCCTGTGTTGGTGGTCACAGGGCACAGCTGATATTCCGCCTTACCCCCGTAAAGGGCTCTGCGGGGATGGACCGTCTAGATCCCTAAATCTCGTGGGAACGCTATGGGAACAAAAACTTCTTCTTCTCCACACGGCAGCGACGCGGTTCGCAATCCGTCACGTCTCGTTCCCCGCGAGGGTGAAAAGCGGCCTACGGAAAGTCGGTTTGCAACGTTGAATGTTGGAGGAGGGATGGACGGCAAATTGGATGAATTATGTCAGATGATGGATGATAGAAAAATTGATGTTCTTTGTGTGAATGAAACAAAAAGGAAAGGGTGTGACACCACCAAGCATGGCACATATACGGCATATTGGTCAGGGGTAGATAGTACCACCAGAGCCTGCAAGGGAGTTGGTGTAATACTATCTGCGCGAATGAATGAGTGTGTAAAAGAGTTTGAATGTGTAAGTGCTAGGCTACTATGGATGAGAATGAAAGTAGGACTTACTCGTGTCTTTATTATAGGGGTGTACGCCCCGGTCCATATTGTTACGGGTATGTCACAGCAAGAGCAAGACGAAAGGCAGGAGTTTTGGGAAAGTTTAAGAGATATTTTGAGGAACTGTAAGGATAACGAAAGATTGATTTTGTAAGGGGATTTCAATGGATGGGTGGGAGTAAAGCGAGATGGATTTGAAAGGGTGTTAGGTGCATTCGGTGATGAGAGTGTGAATGAAAACGGAAAAGCACTGCTTGAGGTTTGTTTGGAGTGGAGCCTTTGTGTGACAAACACCATGTTTGATCACAAAAGGTTCATATGTATACGCGGGAGGCGAAAAATGTTAGAAGAAGTATGATTGATTTTGTAATAGTAGATGAACGACTGAGAAAGAATGTGATGAATACAAGAGTGTATCGAGGGATCGGCATCCACACAGACCACTTTTTGCTGTTGAGCCGGATAAGTGGGCTCTTTAAAGGATGTTGACACCGAGAGCATAATGAAAATAGAGTCTTGGAAAGAATAAAAGTAGAAAATCGGCAAGAGAAAAATGTGAAAGATGAATGTAAACGAAGATCGATAGCAAGATTTGAGAGATTCGATGGCATAGACGATATGGATGAATTATGGCAGTCCTTTAAAGAAGAGGAAGCCACACATACTAATGTGTGGCGTCTGAAGTATGTGGTTTGATCAAGAGAAGGAAAATACGAAAGGTTAAGAATATATGTTTGGACAAGGATGTACAATCGGCAGTGTCAGAGAAGAAGAAAGTTTGGTTAGATTGGTTGGCTGACAGAGCAAATGAAAGAATGGGAAAAACAACGAGTGAGGATATAGATGAAGCAAGAAAGGAGTTTGTTAGGTCAAAAAGAATAGTGAAAGAAATGGTTGAAAGGAAAAAAGAGGAAAAGAAAGATGAGTATGATAGCAGACTATCTCACGATTTCCGGAGAAACAGTAAGTTTTTCTGGAAATCCGTTCGTGCAGTTCGAGGAAGAACTCAATCATCAGAATACACATCGATCAGAGACAAGAATGGAAGGATAGTGAATGGTGAATCGTGCGTGCAGAAGAGATGGAAAGAGTAATTTGAAGGTTTATTTGAAAGAACGGCGGTAGAGATGGGTATCTCTACCGCCGTTCTTTCAAATAAACCTCAAATCGATGAAATGAATGGTAGTGATAGCAATGAAGAAAGCGTTATTGGCGTGACTGAGATCGTGAAGGCACTGAGAAGTATGAAAGTAGGTAAAGCTGCAGGATATCATAGGATTACGAAATGCTAAAGGCTGGACAGGGCATCAGAGTTGGTCAGTTGCAGCGGTCATATAACTTGTGCTGGAGCACCGGCCGAGTACCTAATGACTGGGCCACAGCTGTAGTTGTGCCTCTTTAAGGTGGACGCACACCTATCCGAGCCGAACGCGTCGAACGCGTCGAACGAAACGAATTTTAGAATTCTTTATATGAAATCTCATGAAACCTCGCACACTTGTCCGCGTCGAATCGTCCGAATCTGGAAGAACCTCAGAAATCCTAGAAGAATTCGAATGACGTCATCAGATTCGGCGCGGTTAGTGCGGTCGATTCGTCCGATGCGCTCGCATTCTATCAGTTGGGTATGACAGAGCAACGCGCGAGTACTATTTCCGCATTGTTTTGTGGCGGTCTAGCAAAATCATTACCGCGTTTATGCAGCGTCGGGTAAAAGTACCGCTACACGGCCAACGCCGAGCTCGCGACGGAGACGCCCGAACGCAAACTTCGTGCGCGGTCGGTTTTCACCCGCTCGCCAGTCTCGAACCGCTATCGACGCCGAGAGGCTGCGCGCGCGCTAACCACCCACCGTTATTTTTAAACACGTAACGCTCATTATTAATTACAAGTTTTCGTGTCTATCTATTAGTTCTGTTTCTGCGCTTTCTTTCTATTTCTGTGCTCACTCCTATGTACTTTCTCCTTCTGTGTACGTGGACAATATATCTGTGACTTTTATCTACAAAAAAAACTCTTTCATTAATCTCTGCTTAGCTTACCTAAGTTATAGTGGCTAACAAACACTATAGTGGTGACCCCGAGAACGCGTACAGTGTAGAAAATACGCGCTATGGCTAATTCCAGTGTGAAAGACGTTTCTAGTGAGGTGTGTCGGGTTAGCGTAAAAATGCTGCCATTTTGGGCAAATGAACCGGCGCTATGGTTCGCCCAATTGGAAAGCCAGTTCGTACTTTCAAATATAACGGCTGATATTACGAAATTTTACCACGTCATTGCTAACTTGGACTATAAATATGTGAGCGAAGTTAAAGACATTATTAATAAACCACCGACGGAAAATAAATACGACAAAATAAAATCGGAGCTAATTAGTCGTCTTTCGGCGTCACAAGAACAGCGCGTGAGGCAGCTGTTAACCCTGGAGGAGCTGGGAGATCGGAAACCGTCACAGTTCCTGCGACACCTGCGCAACCTGGCTGGATCGGAGGTGCCGGACGACTTCATACGATCATTGTGGACAAGTCGTTTGCTCGCTCACATGCAAGCGATAATGGCAGCTCAGGTGGACCTTCCGTTGGACACATTGGCGCAGATAGTGGATAAGATCCATGAGATAGCTATCCAGCCCAATGCCCAGGTGGCTACCGCATCTACGGTGGTCCCTACATCGTCGGCTTCGTGTTCGACGACGGCAATTGAACAACTTACGCGACGCATCGATGACCTTACGCGACAAGTTGCTGCGCTGTCTGAAGATCGTTCCCGTTCGCACGCGAGAGGTCGAGCGCATTCTCCACACTGGCGTCAACGGTCCCGGAGCCGCTCTAGAGCTGGCCCGGGGCATTGCTGGTATCATCGGCGGTTCGGCAAGGCGTCAACAAAGTGTCGTGAGCCGTGTACATTCCCACAGGGAAACGGGCCAAGCAGTCAGTGAAGGCGGCGACACACGACTGCGATAGTGTTACTGGTGGCCGTGTTTTCATAACAGACCGTAAGACTAAAGTGCAATATTTAGTAGATACCGGTTCCGATCTATGTGTTTATCCACATAAATTTATAAGTGACAGACAATGCGTTAGAACCGATTATAAACTGTATGCAGCTAACGGTTCCGTGATAAACACGTACGGTTGGATAAATCTATCTCTAGATTTCGGTCTCAGGCGTGCGTTTACATGGCGTTTCGTCATTGCCGATGTTACTAAGCCAATAATAGGAATTGACTTTCTATCGCATTACAATCTGTTAGTAGACACTAGACACCATCGCTTGGTGGACAATATTACGTTGCGAACTGCTTTTGCTAGGCCCGCATCAGCTTCCATATGCCATATAAAATCTATTTCTGGTTCTTCGCTTTATCACAACTTGCTCTCACAGTTCCCGGACATCACTCGTCCTGCGGGCGACATATCTATGCGCAAAATAAAGCATAACACGGTGCACTACATCCGCACCACTCCAGGACCGCCTGTATTTAGCCGCCCTCGCCGGTTAGCACCAGACCGACTACGCACCGCTAAGAAGGAGTTTGAAGAAATGGTAAGAGTAGGTATTGCTAGAAGATCTGATAGTCCATGGTCGTCTGCGTTACATCTGGTGCCTAAGAAGAACGACGAATGGCGACCATGCGGAGACTATCGCGCACTGAACGCCCGTACTATACCTGATCGATACCCGGTTCGGCACATTGGAGATTTTTCTAACAATCTTATTGGCTGTACCGTATTTAGTAAAATTGACTTAATTAGAGCTTACCATTTCATACCAGTGAACCCAGAGGATATACCCAAAACCGCCATCACAACACCGTTCGGAATGTTTGAATTTCCATTTATGAGCTTCGGACTTCGCAATGCCGCTCAAACATTTCAACGGTTCATGGATGAAATTCTCAAAGACCTGGAATTCTGTTTCCCGTATATAGATGATATATTAATAGCATCCCGGGGAGAGCAGCAACACCTGGAACACCTGGAATTAGTATTTCGACGTCTTCATGACCATGGCGTTATAATCAACACATCTAAGAGCGTGTTTGGTGAGTCTCAAGTTGAATTTCTAGGCTACATCGTGTCTTCTACTGGTACGAAGCCGCTTCCTGAAAAGGTAAAAGCAATCCAGAATTTTACACAACCTAAAACAATCAGGGATCTGCGTAGATTTCTAGGTATGATCAACTTTTACAGGCGTTTCATACCTAAGGCAGCACAATTACAAGCACCACTTCACAAGCTCCTGTCTGGTTCGAATATTAAGCCTAGTACACAGATACAGTGGTCAACAGAGCTCCAACAAGCATTTACCGACTGTAAGAATAGTCTAGCTGATGCCACACTATTGGCACACCCAGATCCATCTGCAGATTTGATACTGTGTACAGATGCCTCAGACAACGTGATCGGCGCTGTACTACAGCAGAAAGAAGAATCTGGTTGGAAACCACTTGGGTTCTTTTCAAAGAAGCTCAGTCCGGCACAGAAGAAATACAGTCCATTTGACAGAGAGCTGCTCGCTATATATGAAGCTGTCAAATACTTCCGACACATGCTGGAAAGTAAGATGTTTATCATATACACAGACCACAAGCCAATTGTGTCAGCATTCAAAAAGGCTTCAGAAAATTGTTCGCCTAGGCAATTTAGATATTTTGATTTTGTGTCACAATTTACTACAAATATTCAGCACATCTCCGGTAAGGATAATGTAGTGGCCGATGCTCTTTCTCGTACCGAAGCTATCAGGAGCGTTATAGACTTGGATGCTCTAGCAAGTTCACAGCAAGAAGATGACGAGCTCCGCCAGCTGCTACAAGGAAAATGCTCACTGGACTTGCAAAAGATAAACGTTTCTGGTTCTAGAAGAATGCTATACTGCGATATTTCTGATACATCGCCCAGACTTTACCTGACACAACCTTTCCGCCGACAAGCGTTCGACTGCATACATGGGTTGAGTCGCCCAGGAATTCAGGCGACAGTAAAAATGATGACTCAGAAGTACGTGTGGCCAAACATTAAAAAAGACTGCAAGAACTGGGCTCGCACGTGTCTCGCATGCCAACGGTCTAAGATTGCCCGACATATTCAATCGCCTGTACATGCTTTTGTTCCTGCAACGAATAGATTTAGTCATGTACACATAGACCTAGTAGGACCTCTGCCAATGTCGAAGGAATACAAATACTGTCTTACAGCAGTTGACAGATTTACGCGTTGGCCGGAAGTTATACCGCTCCAAGATATCAAGGCTGACACAGTAGCTAATGCTTTTGTTACTGGTTGGGTATCACGCTTTAGTTGCCCGGAGACAATAACAACGGATAGAGGAAGACAATTCGAGGCACACTTATTTCAAGAACTCTCACGACTGATCGGTTTCAACCACTCAAAGACTACGGCGTACCACCCAGCTGCAAATGGTATGGTTGAAAGGTTCCATCGACAGCTTAAATCAGCGATCATGTGCCATGCTACTGAAGATTGGTGTGAAGTACTACCATTAGTTCTACTTGGTATACGTGCAGCCTGGAAAGAGGATTTAGGCTCATCAACTGCAGAACTTGTTTATGGTGAACCCTTACGACTACCGGGTGAATTTATAAAACCATCACCCTTGCGACCTATCGACGTCACAGACTTCGCATCTCGACTTCGGTTTCACATGGCGAATCTATCTCCAGTACCTGCCAGTCGACACGGAGAGAAAACCTTTTACGTTCCCAAGACACTTGCGACTACGGATTACGTATTCTTGAGGAAAGATGCAGTGAGACGTCCGCTCGACCCTCCGTATACTGGACCCTACAAAGTGCTAAGGCGAGATGAGAAAACTTTCGAGATAGATATACAAGGCAAAAAGGTCACTGTCTCAATTGATAGGCTAAAACCAGCTTACATTCTCGACGCTTCGCCACAAGAGATGAAGAAAACCGCACCTGTTGCCCTAGACGTAGCGCGTCAAACCAGATCGGGACGATGTGTGCGATTTCCTGATTTCTTTCGACCTTAACGGTCTCCCGGGGGGGCTGATGTGGCGGTCTAGCAAAATCATTACCGCGTTTATGCAGCGTCGGGTAAAAGTACCGTTACACGGCCAACGCCGAGCTCGCGACGGAGACGCCCGAACGCAAACTTCGTGTGCGGTCGGTTTTCACACGCTCGCCAGTCTCGAACCGCTATCGACGCCGAGAGGCTGCGCGCGCGCTAACCGCCCACCGTTATTTTTAAACACGTAACGCTCATTATTAATTACAAGTTTTCGTGTCTATCTATTAGTTCTGTTTCTGCGCTTTCTTTCTATTTCTGTGCTCACTCTTATGTACTTTCTCCTTCTGTGTACGTGGACAATATATCTGTGACTTTTATCTACAAAAAAAACTCTTTCATTAATCTCTGCTTAGCTTACCTAAGTTATAGTGGCTAACAAACACTATAGTTTCTTCATATTCCATTAATAAAGCACTGACAAATAAAAACCTTGTCAAGATCCATCACAATTCACATGTAATAACAGTGCGACAGGCGTAAAGGAAATGGAAACCATTTGTTCGATGCGCTCGATTCTTTCGGCGCGGTCGATTCTTGCTAATGTGCGAGGCCTCCTTGACTTCGATTCGTTCGACGCCTTCGGCTCGGATAGGTGTGCGTCCACCTTTATAAAGAAAAAGGCTCGCAACAAGACTGCAAAAACTATAGAGTATGGCTATCGGCCATAATTATCATCGGCATATCGGCTTTGAACATCCTCGAACAAACTGCCCAGCGCCGACCGGACGGGTACTTCCAGGTTGGCTTGCTGTGGAATGCAGACAAACAACCTGTCCCTGATAGTTATCCGTTTGCGTTGTCTCGTTTCAAAAGCCTAAAGCTAAAGATGTCAAAGGATTTTAATTTTGCCAAGCGGTACAGGGCTAATATCGAAGACATGCGGGCAAAGGGTTATTTTGAAGAGTGTACAGGACAGTCGCCCACATCGTTTTGTTGGTATTTACCGCATTTAGGAGTGGTAAATCCCAACAATCCGGGGAAACTCAGAGTCGTTCATGACGCAGCAGTTAAAGTACAGGGTGTGTCACTAAATTCCATGCTTGTTTCGGGTCCTGATTTTTTACAACCTCTACTCGGAATTTTGATGTATTTTAGAGAGGGAAAAATCGCCTTGACCGCCGATAGGAGAGGACATGTTCCCGCAGATTAAAATACAGGAATGCGACCGAGACGCACAGCGATTTCTCTGGCGCGATGATCATGCGGGTCCAATAAAGATCTTTCGCATATCGTCTATGATTTTTGGGGCATGTTCTAGTCCATCTACGGCGATTTACATCCTCAACCGAAACGCATCGGAATTTATGGTCAAATATCTACAGGCTGTGGAGGCTATCACTTCTGACACCTACATGGACGACTATATCGGAAGTGTAGATATCCCTACGGCAGATGCCACTCGATTGGCAGCCGATATCGTAGAGGTTCATAAGCGCGGAGGATTTGAGATGCGCGGTTGGGTGTCGAATGAGCCCAGCGCACTCAATGAGTTGACAAGCGAGCAGCTGTCTGACGTCTCATTAGCCAATCGCCGTAGCGTAGAGTTGGGTGTCGACCGTCCAGTGTTTTCTGTTTCCAGGTGTCAATTTTCCGTTATTATATGTCACTATTGTTCGAAATTTGTGTGTTAGCAGGGTCGTGTAGGTTGAGTGGTGTGTAGTTAAAATCATGTTTTACTATTTCTTGATGAACATTACTTTAGTGTGATTTTGTAAAGAATAATGCTTTCAAATTGTATAGTTGTTTTTGCCAGAGACGTTGAATATCTATAAATCCTCTGCCTCCATTTTGTCTTTTAATCGTGAGCCTCTCGATTGCAGATTTAGGGTGTAAATAGTATTACTTTGTTAGTGTAGTTCGCGTTACTCGTTCTAGTTGTTCCAAGTCTGTCTTGGTCCATTTTATTAAGCCGAATGAGTAAGTAAGTATTGGAACGGCATAGGTGTTAAGTCCCTTAATAAGATGTTTACCAGACAATTGTGTTTTACAAATGGCGTTTATTCTTCTCTTGTATTCTATTGTCAGCGTCTGTTTTATTCTTGCATGATCTAAACCTTTGAGTTGATTATAACCTAGGTATTTACAGAGATCACTTGGTTCCATAGCTGTAATTGTGTGTGTATCATCTATTGTGTAGTCGCCGGGTCGGATTTTTCCTCTTATTACGTGTAATGTTTTGCATTTGTCTAAACCAAATTCCATGTGTATCTTTGCTAAATGTTGCTGTTTTTTCTAGGAGTATCTTCATATCTTTTTCTGATCTTGCGTATAATTTTATATCATCCATGTATATGAGATGTGAGATAACAGTTTCTGTATTATGTGTTAGACTATATCTGACTCGGCAACGCTGTAGTAAATGTGACAGTGGATTCAAAGCAAGACAAAACCAGAGGGGGCTTAGGGAATCTCCTCGAAATATGCCTTTTTTAATTTTTATTGGTCTAATTGTAACTGTATTCTCGTGATTATTTAATTGAAGTGTTGTTTTCCATGGTGACACAATATTGCGCATGAAATTCGTTATTTTTGGGTATATTTTATAAATATTTAAATCTTTAAAAGCCAGGAATGTGGTATGTTGTCAAATGATTTTTTGTAGTCAATGTATGTGCAGTGTAAATTTACTGTTTTTCGTATAAGCATGTTTATGGATAGTGGAGTCAATTATGAGTTGTTCCTTGCACCCCATATGGCCCCGTCGACATCATTTTTGTTCTTCTGCTAAAATTTGATTGTGTTCAATGTGTGCTCTAATTTTATGGGCTATTGCATACATACATACATACATAGAGTCACGCCTGTTTCCCGCAGGGATAGGCAGAGACTACGGAACGCCATTTGCAACGATCCTGACATATCTCTTTTGCTTCATTCACTTCCATCAAGTTTCTCATGCATGCTCTTCTGTTTAGGGTACTTCTGACCTGTCCTTTTTTTAGTATGTCTCCAATCTGGTCAGAGAACGTCCGCCTAGGTCTTCCCCTTCGTCCTGTCCCATTCACATTTGCATTATATATCTTCTTTGTCAGTCTTTCGTTATCCATCCTCTCCATGTGCCCAAACCATCTTAACATGCCTTTCTCGATGCTTGTCACTACATCTTCTTTTCTCTTCTTTCGGTGCCCGCTCTCACAGGGTTACTTTAAGGATGGATTTAACCGACCGAACCAGCCGCTCCCAAGCTCCGCCCATGAATGGTGCTGATGGGGGGATAAAACGCCACTTAATCTTTTCATGTGCTGCAAACTCTGGTACCGCGGCATCGTACAAAGCTCTCTAGTTCCCGATTTGCTCCTACAAATGACGTCCCGTTATCCGAAAATATTTCTGTCGGCGTACCACGTCGGGCGATGAAGCGTCGTAGGCACATAATAGCGGAATCTGCGGACAAGCTGGCTACGATATCGATGTAGATAGCTCTTGTTACCAGGCACTTAAATAAGGTGACCCATCGCTTCTCACGCCGACGCCCAATAGAAATGGTTACAGGGCCGAAGTAGTCCACGCCGGTATACGTGAAGGTACGTCGATGATGAGCAAGTCTCGCCTCTGGTAGGTCTCCCATGGGTGGTTGTAGGGTTGGGCTCTTCAGCAACTTGCATAGCTGGCACCTGTGTACTACTGCCTTCACGGCGTTCCTCAGCCCGATAATCCAATACTGTTGCCGTAGCTCGTTTATCACTATTTCAGTATTAGCGTGCGCAAACTTTTGGTGGTAATGGGCGATTAAAAGACGTACGGGTGGCTCTTTCCCATCTAAAATCATTGGCTGGCTGTTAGAGGCGGCTGACGTTCTACCCGCGAGGCGGATCACTCCGTCCCACAGTACCGGCGACAATTTGGCCAAACGGCCCTTCAATTTGGGCTGCTCACGTGAGAGATGAAGCAGTTCATCCCCGAAGGCGCTAATCTGACTGCTAGACAAAATGTGGAGCTCCGCACGAACGATGTCCTCGGCGACTTAAGGTACTGGAGCGGTGGGAGAAGTGACATCTGGCCGCAAACCGTCGGGCATATCTCTAAAACAAATACCCCGAATCCAAAAATTTTAAAACTGTCGACCCCGATGATTTTTGAAAATGGCAGCAATGAATTTATGGGTCCTAGCTGTTGCCCTTACCAGCCATATCCAAGAACTAAAATGGGTAATGTCAGCTTTAACTGGTAAGGGTGGAAATTAGTGACGTTAATGCATTCTGTGACATGTGATTGTGATCGATGCAATGATTTTGACTGACGGAGAGATGGCTTGAGTTCTTCATCTCCAAGAGCAACTGGTTTTGTGACTTTGGGCTCCAAAGGCCACCCAGTAGTGGGAGCCAGGAGAAAGTTTGGGCCACATATCCAACGTGGTTCAATGTTGGCTTTCCCCCTCGTCGCGTCGTCAGCCACGTTTAGCTTGGTTGGGACCCAATGCCATTCAAGTACAAGTCATTTCCAAAATCTCTTCTACACGATGCGCCACAAAAGGTTTATAATTTCTTGCATCACTTCGCAACCACCCTAACACTGTCATGGAATCACACCAAAAAACACGCCGATTCGCCTTTAAGCGGTGGGCTTCACAAATCCTACTCGCAAGTCGAGCGGCTATCAAGGCGCCTTGGAGTTCCAGGCACGGGATCGACGCCGGTTTCAACGGAGATACACGTGCCTTGCTAGCTATCAGCGCCAGTTTCAGGTCACCATTGGGTAGCACAAATCTCCAATAGGCAACTGCGGCATGTGCCAGCTCGCTAGCGTCACAAAACACGTGCAACTCCAGCTCCGAAAATCCACACAAATTATAACAGCGTGGATTTGTCAAGTCTGAAATGGATTTAAGGCACTCAAAGGCAGCGATAGCCTAGTGTATATACCAACAGACTGCCATGCAGAGGGTATCGAGTTCGAATCCACGGCGCGCACCAATGACTTTTCGGAGTTATGTGCGTATTGAATTGTTAATTATCGCTTGTCCCGTGCCTCGGAGAGCACTTTAAGCCGTCGGTCCCGGTTGTCATGAAGATCTTTGACAATCGTTACAGGGCGTCAGTACCTTCTAATTAAACTACTAGACGCTAGTCTAAAGCATGGAATATCGCTATCCCTTCGGGTTGCGGAGGTCAGACAGGCAGTCTCTCTGTGGAAAAGCTAATATTCAGCCAAATCCGGTTAGACTAGTAAGCGGACCCCAGATTGAAACTGGGATAACGCTAAAAGAAAGAAACCATTCGAGCTAAGTTTCCTGGTCAGTCCGTGATAGCCTCTCGTCCCAGTCCAGGTTCTTGCGCCACAAATTTTGGAATAAAAGCCTACAATGGGAGCTAAAATGCCTAGTGGGTCATAAATGCACATGACATGGGCTAAGACTATACGTTTTGTGAAATGACCAGGTGTATCCTTACACACAATTACAGCTATGGAACCAACTGATCTCTATATCGCAAAAACAACTATACAATTTGAAAGCATTCTTCCTTACAAAATCACACTTAAGAAATGTTCATAAAGAAATAGTAAAACATGATTTTAACTACACACCACTAAACCTACACGACCCTGCTAACACACAAATTTCGAACAATAGTGACATATAATAACGGAAAATTGACACCTGGAAACAGAAAACACTGCACGGTCGACACCCACATGGGTGTCGACCGTGCAGTGTTTTCTGTTCAAGGTCATGTGACCTTGAACAGAGTCACGTTGACTTAGTAGCGTCGAATAAGTGGTTGCAGATAGGTAATTTGTTTCTAGAAACAGAAGGATTTATGATAGCGATACAAGATCAAATAACAAACACAAAAAAACTTAGAAAATATATAATAAAAGATCCCACCGTAACAAATGATAAATGCCGTAGATGCCATACACAACCCGAAACTATCCAACATATAACCGGAGCATGTACGACTCTCACACAAACAGACTATACACACAGACATAACCAAATTGCCAATATTATCCATCAAAACCTAGCACTTAAACGTAATCTAATCCGAGACATAGACACATCATATTACACATACACACCACTGACTATCTTGGAAAACACTACACACAAGCTCTACTTCGACCGCGCTATCCTTACAGACAGAACCATACACTATAATAGACCGGACATAACACTAATCGATAAAAACAAGAAAACTACATACCTCATAGACATTGAGGTTCCTAATTAAATGAACATCAAAATTTTACTACATTATGCTTGAGTATTAAGTAGAGTAAATATATACAAATGACATAGAAGGTGAAACAGTTGCAGCACCTTACAAAATTTAAATTTGTATGTATTATGCAAAACCTGGCGATGAAAAAGAGTGACCTTGAGTTTTATTGCCCGTTCTTTCTCATGGTTCTACCTATTGCTTTGCGAACGTGGCAGTAAATGTAAATGTAGAAGCTTTAAGTAATTATTTTTTTAAATTGACGTTCATAAGTGTCACTTTGTGATTTAAATGAATAAAGGATTTTGACTTGACTTGACTTGAATACACACAATATACAAAAGACTATTACTGAGAAAATTTGCAAATATTCAGAACTGAAAGAAGAGGTAGCGAGGATATGGAACCAGAGTAAAGTTTATATAGTACCAATAGTCGGCGTCGTTCCTAAACACCTCCACCATAGCATAAAGTTGATAGACCTCTAAGACAGCCTTTTCATAAATCTACAGAAAGCAGCCATCTTAAATACTGGCAGGATTGTTCGCAAGTTTATGTCCCTTGATGAAAATGACACAATACATATCACCATAATCTTTAATCACTACACACTACATTTACTTGGTTTTTACCCGTAGATGTAGTTAAAACCAGCTAAAAGCTGAGAAAAAAAAGAAGAAACGAAATAATAATAATTTATTTCACTTTAAGGTTAACAATTTAATCACAATTTCTAAAAAAAATTACAGTGTACATAGCTAATATATTGTATCGTTGACATCTGTGCTAATGGGAAACATTGTATCACAGATGCCAGCGCCTTCCATTAATTGAACAAATAATGATGGTGTAGTTAGGAACTATAGATATAAAGATAACACTAAGTAAATAATTAAAATACTAAAATTGTAAAATCTAAGCATGCTAGAATATTGTATTTTCTTGATGTAAATGTGTGAATGTGAATGTGGGAGTGTATGGTTGTAATAGTGTGCATGTTAATGTTTGTGGATATGAGTATGTGTAATGTCAACTATGAATTAGGTTTCAGGAGATCCTCCGTCTGCCGATAATCCAAACATAACAGCCAGCTCTGCAGCCAATTTGCATTTGTTTTTAGGGTTCCGTACCTCACAAGGTAAAAAAAGGAACCCTTATAAGATCACTTTCTTGTCCGTCTGTCTGTCTGTCTGTCTGTCCGTGTGTCACCACCGATTTTTTCAGGAATGGGTGGACCTAGCAAATTGAAATTTGGTGTATAAAAATCAGGGTCCTGGGTCAACCCGATAAAAGATATCGATGCCTTACGGCCAAAAGAGGCTAACCGCCACTTAACAAACTTTACAGGAGAGTAGTTTAAAGTTCAAAATAAGTGAAAAAAAATCATAGAAAATTTTCTGTACGTTCCAAAAGTTTCAAAATTTAACCATATAGTTTTTGATTAGGTCTCTACGAAATGACATTGTTAATTAAAACAATTCACACTCCTAACACTATTTACTGTCGCTTACCCTCAAATGGTCCTAATTATACTAACAGGAAAAAACGTCGTAAATGAAAACAACCCAATTAATGAGTTCCAACCCAAATGATTTAACTACACCATTTATTTTATTTCTGTTGAAGAAAAAGAGCATACCTGTGCTTTTTCTGTTCATCAAGTGGAGCCAATATGACATGACCGGCTATTGGTTAATGGCAGAAGAACAAGGAAATTGTTATAAGTTAATTATCTATAAAAAATACTATAAGCTCTTTTATACAACGCGAAAGCGCATTGTGATTAATTCTTATAAAATTATACATACATACTTACATACATACATTAGACTTTTATAAGTTTTAAACTGGCTAACCGACTAAGGTATGAACTAAAACAAAGAGAAATTGTGCTCAATCAGTCTTTAGTTTAGAAAATTAAACAAAACAATTGTTACTCATTGTAAGTTAGTCTTGCATTATACATTCATGCTGACATTCTAGGTATGACAATAAAATATACACTTAAAATTTCGTACCTAAGGACCACTTTTAGGTATGACGGTAGGCGTTGGGTCCTCGTCGTCCGCATGTCCGCGTCTACAGTTGTCGTAAATCACCTCGCGACGTCCCACAGTGGTCAATGAGCGGAAAAAATTCAATTTTGCAAAGTATGACTATTCGAATATGTCATACCAGTATTGGATAATACAAGCCTAAATAAACACAAACACATTATAATTTTATTTTTATTGCGTTATCTTATTAGTTTAATAAAATTACAAAGTTGAAGGATATTGAATTTTCACTTGAAAAAAGCCCTAAGTTAGTGGGTTGTATGTTCCAGTTTGTGGTGTTTTTTTAAATATACTTAAATTTTCTGTAATACTACATGTCTTCGTCGTCGAGAATCTACTAGATAATTAGTATTGTCAATAAAGTGATTAGTATGAGTACAGGATAATTAGAGAAGAAAACGTGTTTTTAAGTAAAATTCTTAGTTTAAACGGCCATATCTAGGTTGCGGCGGCTTCCGGCGGTTTCTCTTATAATTCAAATAATAGGCACATTTGTGTAGATAATTAATAAATCACTTCCAGCTGCGAATACCTGCGAATCTCCATTTTTTGCCATATTAGTTAGTTAACTCATTATTACGCACATTAAGATGGTGCCACAGACACTAACTTGTTTCTAACAACATTAGTTCCTATCCGTCTCAGTGACCAATGAAAACAATCTTCGGTGTATTGGGAGAATGAATCTCCTTCTTCAACCAGCTACTGTAGACCAGTACAGTTTCAGTTCATGAAAGAAACTACAGACGTCAGTAACAAAGAAATTGCGAGAATGGCAAGTGAAATAGCAAATCTTCACGAAACATATATATTATTATTACATAACCTAATATCGATGAAAAATATTTTGTTTTACTACTTTCTAAAGGAATAGACAACCTTCACAATTATTTCCGCTGCCCCATACAACATGTACTTACTCCGTAGCCGGGGGAGTCCTTCACAGCAAAGAAACTACCCAAAACAACCGTGTCCGATGAAGATATGCGTCAGGCGGAAGGTGAGGACACCGTGGCGGCCTTCAGCCACTCCAAAAAGAGGGTTCTTACTATCGCTTTTGCCGTGTATCCATTCATTCGCACTCACCCATCCATTCACTCAATCGATAAAACAATGATGATCACGCATGTTAAATCAGTCACGGTGATAAATCTTGAGGCAGAATAACAATTTGCAAAAGAGGGACCTACTAACGCTAATATATGTGCAAAACAAACGTGCAGTTTTTATTCTCTCACTCTCATAGTCCCATTGGCAATTCGACACAACAGAGTCATATCAGTCGCAGGATTAACTCTTGACTGTTACTGAAAATTCATCAAAAAGTCCAATAATTCCTTGCAGGCCCAACCTGGGATTCGAACCCTTGATTATGATCCTAAGCCAGGCCAGCCAACAAAAACTCTGTAGGTACTTATTTAACCATCCAGTATTGTCTGAACAAGATAGCAAAAGAATGACTTTTTCCTATAAAACTTAAAATAAATAATTAGAATACACAATTATAGATGAATATAAAAGTCTACTAAAATAATTTTACCGTTTTATTTCCTTCGAAAAACTTCGCGCCAAACGGACTCGCAAGCACGGAGGTGCTTATGCCCGCGGTGAATATTCGCTGTGCAACGCTAACGATATTTTGTTCGAACGAAGGAGTGAGATAACCGACGCTGTTTGTCATTCTTCTGTAAGCTAACCGCCAAACCTTTGATTTACCTTGTTATCTAACCACCATACCAGATATTTTTTGGGGAGGGAAAAAAAAGGGTAAGCGACAATGTAAGGCGACATTCGTTTGGATGAATTATCCTAAGCGCCTTTGATGATTGATTTGGTGACTAGGGAAAATAAAAATAAACGCCAATTAAAGTCACGGAAATGAGACCTAAATGTAATAAATGACATATATTTTATCCAAAGGAACTGCCCTAATATCCTATCCGAAAGTTTGGTACACAAAGATTCAAGTAAAATTTGACTAATGTATTTTTTACAAAAAAGTATTTACAGCCCAAACTACTTAACGTTCAAGTAAAGAAAAAATATTCAAAGCCAAAAATGCTTATCTCAAAGTTTTTAAATATAATTTTTATCCAACCACCATAATACAAAATACGCCAAAAATAACTGTCGTTTATGACGAAAAACTTAGTGTTAGAACCTCAATTCCTTTACCGCCTAAGCGACAAAAAGTTTGTCCTAGAGCCACGAAACTAAGACCATTAGACGCAGAAAAAAAGCCGATTCTAACCATATACATATATAAGTCGATTTCGCAAAAAATGTCGCTTACCCCCTTTTGGCCGGAAGGCATCGATATGGTCAAAATTATATTTTTGCGAAAACTTGTAAGTACCAAAATTAACCTTAATTTTCAACTTTTTTTAATTTTTGGAATTTTTTCCTTACTTGTGCTGTTAGACCTTGGTTTTAACTAAAATTGACAATTCTAGGTCAACCGTAAGTACCCTATAGGTTTTGGGTCAAAAACCTATATGGTAGTTCCCGTTGAACTAGAATCATAAAATTTGGCCAAAAGCATGATCTTACAGCATAAATAAAGGAAAAATTACAAAAAAATAAAAAAGTGGTAAATTTAAGGGTGTCCCCATACATACATAGTAGACTCCATTTAAGATAGTCCTCTAAGTTGTATGGGCGCTCATACAGATTTAGAGGACTAGCATATGTAATTAGCACCAACCTCAAATAAGGTAAACTGCGTACGGAACCCTCGGTGCGCGAGTCAGACTCGCACTTGCCCGATTTTTTTTTGTTAGTGGATAGATGTAGGTGATGTGACGCAATTATATAGGCGACTAGCAATAAATCCAGAACTACGACCAGCGAGAGCAGATCTATGGCGCTCTATGTCACAAATACGGTCTTTTCTACGTTTGTCTATTGGTTTATAGGGGATAGAGGCATGCTTGCGCAATACAATTTGCCGCACGAAAAGCTGTCTCACGGTCAACAGCGAACATTCTTTATATAATGCTGTTGTAGAATATCTACGAGCTTTGCCTGAGATTACTTTGAGAAAACCTCTTTGCGCTCTTTCTACCTTTAGCATATATGTAGCACATGCACCGCCCCAGACTGGAATGCAATAGGTTAGGATTGACTCAGCTAAGGAAAACTAAACCAATTTTAGTGTTTCTGCATCTGCCGAGGATCTAAGTTTTTTCATTATAAATATGAGTTTCCTTGTACGTGAAGTCATATTCTCAACATGTTTGTCCCAGCGAAGGAGAGCGTCAATATGGACGCCAAGATATTTTACAGTTGACGTTCGTTCAAGAACACTGCAGCTACAATTTGCACCTACAGCGTTACAAGTGTGCGCCTTTAACTGCAGACTGTTAGATGGCTGGCCAGAATGGGAAAGAGAAAAAGCTAAGTATTTTGTTTTTGGAATGTTTACTGTCAGGAGATTGATGGTAAGCCATGCCATGACTGTGGACAGTGCTTTCTCAGCTAGCAGGAAGGCAAGATCCCAAGTCTTTGCACTAACGATCAAAGCCGTGTCGTACGCATACGTCAAAATTTTGCAGCTTTCTAGTTGTAACAGACACAGGTCATTGATATAAATAAGAAAGAGCGTTGGGCCAATTACGCTCCCCTGAGGAACACCATAACAAGTAGCCTGCAAATCACTGGTGTATCCGCTAACCTTCACACTTTGAGAGCGTTCACTAAGGCAACTTCCGAATAAATTAAGGGCGTTACCTCTTATTCGTATTGACTTTAACTTGCCTATAAGATGGCGCTCGGAGATGGCATCAAATGCCCTTGAAACATCTAAAAATATAGCTATTGTCCTTAACTTCGAGTCAGTTAAGTTTACTACTGTGTCGGTTAAGTTCAAAACAGCGTCTTCTGTTCACTTTCCTTTAGTGAAGACATATTGGTTTTGAGCAATTACATTAAAAGCAACGATGTTTTAGCTCTTTCGCTCATATTTTGGTGATGAATACTCAGAAGTGCTGTTTCATAAAGTTTCTTCTGACTGAAATGAAACTGCACAAGCCACGTTGAATGACAAAGCAGCTTATAAGTATGCGCCCTGTCTTGAGTAAATACATCTACATAATCTTAAGATTAAAGTTTGCACAAGTTCTGATGGCATGCATCCAGTTTCGAAGCAAATATTTTTTCCATTTTACTTAAGTGTAGTTCAACATTTTTAACTGTAATGGTGCTATTTATTTTGTAAATACATACTAGCTGTAACTAGCTATGTGTTCTATGAATACATTTTCGTTGATTGTTCAAAGTGTAGGTGCGACAAACATTTTAAATAATTCTTATAAGAAGTTTTTTATTTGTATCTAAGAGTGTGTTTATTGTGCTGAAGGAAAATCGTAAGTGTCATAAAGATAGAATATAAATTGCCCACCTAAAGTGTGCTCAACGTAAATATAATAAGAAGTTATTTATGCACAAACGGTAAGTCTAACATAGTCCACAAATCAAGAAACGTGTGAAAAAGAATTTGCCGTTATTGCGATGGGAACACGGCAAAGGCGGCAACGCTCCTGCGTTATTCATGAGGCTAGACCCACACCTTGCCTCCTATCCGCAACTAACGTTGGCCATTTCCACCACAATTTTTTCCAACACTTACAAACCCTTAAGAAACTTTAATAGAATTGCGGTCTCTTTAACGCAACTTTCTTTTTGTTTTAAGCATTGCTTACGTTTTAATCTAGAAATTCATATTTGATACCAGCACTACGCTGAGTGGAATATATCTTTTATTGGATAAAGAATTCGATTGGGATGAATACTTCAATTCAATGACAGTAAAAGAATGCCAATAGATATTTTCATCAAGCCATAGAAGCTCTACATACTTTCATATTTGTAACACTTCCATTGTAGTGTGTTTCATATATCTTATTTGATACATATCTGAATATAATATTAAATCTGCCTCCGTGGTCCAGTGAATAGCGTATGCGACTGCTGATTGGAGGTCCCGGGTTCGACTCCCGGGTCGGGCAAAAGTGTTACTGGGTTTTTTCTAATTCTCAGTAGCAGCATGGAGTCTGGTGATGTGCCGGTAACGGCAATAGGCTCGCCCTCTATTACGTGGGACCTAAAAATTCATGGCGAAATATGGGTGTAATATTACACCTCTGCCTTCGGGGATACAAGCGTGAGTCTATAAATAAATATGAAAGACGGTGTAATACCAATTTTTTAGGAGAATGTTGAAACAACATTTGTAATACCCTATGGTATGACTCTAACAATTGAAGTTGAAATAAAATGAAGTAAATTTTGATCACGTAGCTCCGACATCAAAGTCAGAGCCAAGAATCTGGATCTTAATGAGAATCCAGCACTAATTGGAATGCTCGTTTCATCCCGACTTGTGATAGGGGATTAAAACTTTATTATTTACTGAACGATCGTTACGTGACACATATACCGCTTTATTAAATACGTCGCTTTTTAAGCGTAGACATAAACCTAGTTTATAATATTGGGATTATGTAGATAAGTATTGCTCTTTTAATACTTTTTGGAATAATCAGCATAAAACTTCTTTTTATAATAATCCATAGCATCAATTACGAAAATAAACGATTTACAAATAAGCTCCCAAATTTGATATTGAAATTTAATTTAGAAGCATTTATTACACTGACTTTCACTGAAAACCCCTTTGATTGCCAACAGGCAATACTGAAATGTTCGATAAATTATAAGTCGCACATAATGTACAGATCTGTATAATATTTCAGCCTCAACACCCGTGAGTACTAGGCGGATATAGTTGCAAGGTTTACAGTGCGCGCCCTACGCCAAATATTTAACCTACTTTTGGAATCGCTACCTACTTATATGTTACAGATTATCCATTTTCACCAAATATCTTGTACATCATTTGTAAATCCAATCGTTCTTTTACCTCTAAGCGGTGACTTTTCCAAGCCTAATAAGTTTTAACAACTTAAGCAAGTCTCCACTTAGACTGGTTAAAAACTCTTTTCGTTCTTTGAATTAGATAGCCTCGTGATCTGCCCTTGTTTAATGTATTCGTTGTACAAATAAACTTTAAATTGCATTTTCTTACTGAGTGTATCCGGTACTCTCATTGTGTTGGAAGCCCGGGCGTTAAGAGAGACCTCTTTCATTCTATTCCATCCAAGTAAAGAGAGCTTACCTAATAAACTGTACGCCAGTTTACTTGAAAATAGAAACATAATTGCTATTTATTTGAACCTCGTCTTAAGAAGAAATGTGGCCATAATTCCAACAAATTTATCACGTGGATAAAAATTTCGTAAAATTTGAACCTCTACATGACGTTAAAGCATTGCATGAAATTTTAGAAAATCCAAAAAATGACAGTGAGTCATAAAATATGTTTGCTTACATGTACGCATAATAAAAAGTGTGTTACATAAGGCAGCCGTGATCGCCAGTAAAGCAGAATGTCAACGGCTTCGGCATCAATCACTTGCGATGGCGGGGATTACTCAAACCCGGGCGTCATCCTCTGGCACGGAGGCGACGCAAATTTACATAGATAAGCTCATCTGTATTCAACATGCAAGGCGAGAGGAGCCTATGCAACAACATGTGGCATTCAACTTGCAGACCTCCATTATTAATTGTGGTCAACTGACGCGAGGGAGCAGTTCCACCAGTCGTCCGATGCTACCACCGACCTCGTTGTTTCTATTTTAATGGAACTGCCGAACGCTTTTAGCTCCACGTTGTTTATTTATTCATATTTGCACAGCTTACGTCACATATTACTTCCATTCACATTGCACCCGTTCCCGTCATGTTTATAGCGCTTCGAACACAAAGCGATAAACTTAAAAGCTTCCAAATCATTCGCAAACGCCGGAAAAGTTCCCTTGTACTGGCAATTTATAACTTGAAACCGGCGGCGTGTTATACTGGTGCAAGCCGCGCAAGTAAACGTGTAAGAGTACTTCATAATAATACAGTTTAACAACAGAATTAACCCCGAAGGTTGCTATTAAACAAGTTGGTCGTACATTTAAATTTTGAGCTCGTAAATTAACCTTTCATCCTTTTGAAATAGCAAAGGGATTGGGACCTAATGGTCTATTTGTGAAACGTAATGGGCCGGCCTGGCCGAGCGTATTAGACAATTTGGACATATTCTGACTTCACACTATTCACGTAAAGGCTTTATAATGGATCTTTATATAAATGGTCGCGACGAGCAGGGATTAAAATAACTATCTAAATAAACTTTCTTACTCTTTTATTTTATTACTTCGTGTTTAAAGTTACAAGTTTTATGTAAGCAGTAAGTGTAGGTTTTAATTTAAATGGTAACTAATTACACTTAGCATTTGAATTAACGGCTCAGAGACGGATGTAATATGTATTTACTTAGTTAAATAAGACAAATATGTTAAAAAAACACAATATTTCATTTTAAGTGTAACTTCGGATTAAAGGATGAATAAATATTATATATTAATTCAGTATCTTGTTTTTACGTAGAAATAGATTATAGATGTATTTCTACGTAAAAACAAGACACTGAAGAATAAAATATGGCGTCTACAATACACGTTTCGCAAAGTGTGATGTCAATCCCAGTCGTCATGTAAAATCTACGGGAGTCCTTGAGGGTAGAAAATTAAATAATCGCTACAACTAGGTTACGTAGGCGTAGCTTAGACATCAGTCACTATGTGCAAATGTTAGCATGTTAGAAATACGTTTGGGAAAAGTATACAAACATCGTTTGTAATCTCTGAGCTCCCTTGGATGTTTATTATTAGAGATAAAATGAGTTGTCGCACTGAGCTATTTTTATCTGTTATAGTAATTAATCATTATTAAACTGTGTAGAATTCAGTTCGCTTATATTGTCAAACTTATTTGACACTTTTCTCTACCAGTAAGATACAAGGTCGATCTAATTAGGGTCAGTAGACCGCAATAATAATTATTGATATTAATAAACATTATTACTTAAAGCCAATAATTAGTTTTTTAATACAGTTTATATTAAAGCTTTATATTAACAGAAATCGTTTATTTAATTCAATTCAGTGCGGTTTGCGGGTTCGTATCGACGGATGGTTGTTATTCGATATCACCATAATAATAAACGAATTTTAATGAAATTCGTTTATTACTGTAGTCACTAATGGAAACGGTTCGAATGAAAAGGTACTGTCTGCATAGAAAATTATAGTAAAATTTTTAAAATTCTCCAAACTTACAACACAGTGTCTTAAATCAAGTTTAAGACTTAAATAAAAAATATGCAATGTACTTATTCCAGCAGATTATTAGGGCTATGCTGGTCTCGTAAGTTACTTGGTGAGAATCGAAGCAAGTCTTCGATGCAATCAATGAAATACCTGACTGTGCGTATGACGTAGCGGTTTAAGTAGTCACCTCGTAACATAACAATGAACTAAGGGCGGTTTCAGATTAGCGTATTTTTCTGCGTGTATACGGTCGTTTCAGCATAATCACAAAACCGGACTCGCGTAAACCGGCATATTTCAGCGCGTTCACTCGACAAAGTAGTGACATCTTGTCAGTGTCAACATGGATTCTGACGGCTCGCGCTTATACGAGCATAGAAGCGCGTCAACGCTCGTACGAGTTGCGCGTGTGCTAGAAGGCGCGCCTATACGCGCCTACATGCACTTCTAAAAACGAGCTTATACGCTCGTATAAAACGCCCTAAGTGTTGTGGTTCTGATGACCCACGGTGAGCACTTTGTGTGACCCCCAAATAGTTGTAACACTTACAGAATTCGAAGATCTTTAAAAACAATAATGTTAGAATATAAAATTATTTTTAAGTAAATAAAAAAAAAACCGACTTCAAAAACACTAAGGAACTAAAAAACAAAAAATAATTGGTTTTGGAGCAAACATTTTTGGAGTCGGTGCCAAGCCAAGTATTTCTGATCTGACTATAAAACCTCTACACATTTTTATATAACTTTTGTTGTTGATAGAATAGGTAGTTTGTAATTTAGTAACTTTTTGCTTAAGGCCTTGGCACCGACTCCAAAAATTTTCTTTTTTAGTCCCTTAGTGTTTTTTGAAGTCGGTTTTTTTTTATTTACTTACAAATAATTTAATTTTTGCATTTTAGTGGTATACTGATAAAAATAGTAATAGGTGGTAAGTAGGTACATAGGATAGTGAAGGTGGTACATGATGGGGAGGCCTTCCTTACGTGCCTCAATTCTGAAATGTAGACCTGTACCTTTCTAGCAATTTCAAGTATTTTTTTTTCAACTACCTAGCCTAAACACGTTCGTTTCAGTTCCATCATCAGATCCCGGAAATCATCCAATACCAAAGTATTTGCCAAGACAAAAAAAACGAGCCTAAACACGATGAGATTGCGTTTTTGTATTACAAAGATCCCATAGCCACCTTCCTGCTCTATCATCAGAGTTTGGTAAACATTTAGCACTAAAGTCCATGTAAAGACGAATCAAACGAGCCCAAACTCAATGGGATTGCGTCTTTGTATTACAAAGATCCCATGGCCACCTTCCTGCTCCATCATCAGATCCTGGAAAACATCCAGTACCAAAGTCCATGTAAAGACGAATCAAACGATCCTAAACTCGATGAGATTGGGTTATTGTATCACAAAGATCTCATGGTTACCTTCCAATTCTATCATCAGACCATAGAAATCATCCATCATCAAAGTCTATGTAAAGACGACTCAAATGTGCCCAAACTCGACGGCATTGGGTTGTTATCGTCAAATCGCTTCAAGTGTGCTTATAAAATTTGAAGAGTTCCTTCGATTTTTTTCAGGATTCCATGATCAGATCCTGACCGGATGATCATGGGACCAACTAGGAGGTATATTCTTTCAATCAAAACAAGAATTTTCAAAATCGGTTCAGGCGTCTTAGAGAAATCCTCCTTTTTCTGAAGTCGGTTAAAAATAATTTATCTTTTTATTTATTCCATGATTCGAACTGTGAACTTTAGTTGACAGACTAAATTAGGTTGTGCGTCAGTTCACTTCAATTCTTTTCAATAAACATTTCATATATTGTTTATGAAAGTAAAGTTTATTAAATTTATATTGTTTGTTGCAGATTATAACTTATCAAAAGTATTGCTAACTATTCACGTTTATTTCTACACTAGATTACAACCGTGGCTCCTCCCGCGTAAATTAGGCACTTAAAACGTCCTCACATTACTTATTGGTGAAAACCGTTCGGTCTTTTTTGAGTTTATTGCGTTCATACAGACGGAGAGGACGTAATGAAAACTTCATTTTATACTAAGCATATTTCTACAATTACATAGTAGAGGGTCAGCGAAAGAGCGTGTTGCGGTGTTTAGCTTACAGTGAGATTGCGAAATGATAGATAGGATTGAGTGTCGATTAAATGTTTATTCCACTTCACAAATAATAGTAATTACACTATCTTAAATACTAGTTAAATTAATGTTGATGTTCTATGAAAGTGAAAAATGTTGATGAGTACAAAATAATGTTGAATACTAATTGTAAGCTTGACGCGAATGTTAAGTATGTACTGCCTTGCACTTATTTTGTAGGTCAATTTATAAAGAGTATTTTATTGATTACATACACACAAGCCTGTATGAATGTAGGTGTGATGACGGTGTTCGGGTAATGACCCGAACATATTCCGGGGCCTACAAGATGAAAGGAATGAGTAAGATGAAACATTATTGTTGTGAGGATGATTGTTAAACAATGCAAAAAAATAAAATAAACATGTGCATTAAGTAATTAAAGATCAAATTTATAAATCAAATGAAACTCCCATTTTATAATACTAAGTTATCAGACTAAAATAGGTATGAACTAAGTTATAATAGTATGGTTTACGTTATAGTCTCTAAAAACGTTTACGCGGTATTGGCGAACACGATTTGTTAGTTTTTTGGATATTGTCACTTATTTCACTATATTCGGCACTGGGTTGTCGTTCAACCCGAGGCTGACGCGCACTAGCACTTATTACCACTTCACTAGCACATTCACTGGTTTCGTTAGCCCGTTGTGCGGGCGCGGCCTGTAGCTCGATGTCCCGCGTGATGCGCGCGCCCTGCTCGCGCCGGCGCCGTCTGCAGCGCCACAGCAACGCGGCCGCTGCTGCTGCCACCACTGCAACCAGCGAGTAATTCACCACATAATGGTGTATGTTATGCGGTGAATATGTCTCTGCCAACTCTACCTGGGATTTCTTCATCTCGTTTATGCGTGTGTGCAGATGTTCCAAAGCATCCTGTAAGTCTGTTGTATCGCTAATGTTCTCGATGTTTTCCCATGGCAGCGACGTATTAATCAGGTAATTGAGCTGATCAATGTTAGTTGTATAAACATCTGCCGACATGTGGATGTCGTTTTTCAACTGTTTAGGTAACTGCAGAGTAAAATCCGTACCTTTGAGTAAACAGCCATTTTCTACATACAAGATACCAGCACAACTCAACCGTTCTATAGCGACTCGATCATTGCAAATTATTTTTATAGTGTAGTTGCCACAGACGTGATAAAGGATGAGCGAAGGGTTTGTTAGTGGTATCCACTCATTTTGGCACTTTGATTGAGTAAGCCTACATTTCTCGGTACGATGGTCCATCTGACAAAAATTGTTATCGCTACTCAGATGATATACAGACTTCTTCAGATCGCACATATACGCTTTTTCTTGTTCGACACACGTAGACAGTTCCTCAGCGCTCATTGTGAAATATGTGTCCTTTTTCAAATCCGTTGCAATATATTCGGCTATCGGCGTATACTGTATCATGTCGTTGCCCACTTCATGTGGTATGGAAACGACTTTATACAAATGATACTCCTCTCTGTTGACAAGCGGGAATGTTATTTCAAATAAGAAGTATTCTGATGTTATCCTTGACTTTATCTTCAAGAGTTGGTAGATGGTTCGTATGTTAGACGGTCTAACTGGCAAGACAACATCGGCAGATAACTGTGATGATATGAGGCGAATCTCTTGTTCAAGTTGTTGTGGGGTAAGTAGATGCATATTGAAATCTCCATGGTGAATGTCCTTAAGTATATCCAGCAAAAGATCTTGACTTCGCCTTAAGTTGATGTACAAATTGTTCGCTGCTATTGACATTAAAGTAAAATGTTGAAGTAAGGTAATGTTATTGATTTCCAGTTGTATTCTATTGTTGCTTTGTTCAATTTTCACTAAATTTTGGTTGATAAATTTGTGTTGTTTGGCCATTAAATCTTCCGTCCGCTTTAATAAATTGTACTCAGACTCCACAATCGATGTCTGGTTCTTCCATAGACTTAATAGATGGTTTTCATTACGTTTTATGAGTTCGATGTCTTGAGCATATTTTTCAGCGAATCGTTCGTCCAATACACCGAACAAGGAATTTGCAACGTAGCCTATTCCATTGACGAGCCCGCGACGTCGTCGCTCGTGACCCGACACCTGCTGGTTCGTAAGTAATATATTATAATATTTTAATTCCTCGAACTCGTGCGACAATTGCGGCATTATCAGATTACACTGGTCTCCTATTGTTATGCATGTTTTATTGAGATAGGTCATGGTCTTCTGCAATGTTGTTATACCTTCCCAATACGGAGCCATGTTGTAATAAACTACTAATGTCCATCTGTCTTTGACCATATTCACTTGTTTTACAGGGTCAAAGTAAAGTGAATGATTGCTCCCCAGCCTTGTTATGTTATGCTCGGCCTGCACAGTTCCGGACAACGTTAAGAAAAATAATAACGCCATAGCTACGCTTGATAAACTGGTTCTTCTCGATGTTGGTTTTGTTGTGCTAGGTTTCTTCTCGGGGGTTGGAGAAGAGACTGACGAGGGGTTGCTATATTGGTCCTCTTCTCCGGGTGTTTCGAGGGGTAAAATGGATAATTTTACGATCGGCCGTTTCAAAATGCCATTTTTTGTTTTTAGGGTGACTACTCTGACATAGCCGTCATTCCCTGGGTGTAGTTCAATAACTCGGCCCATGGCCCATTTTCCTGCGGGGATGTTGTCTTCCCTAATAACCACCAAATCACCAATTTTAATGTTGTTTTGAGGTCTGAACCACTTCTGTCTTGCCGTTAACTGACTAAGATATTCGAGTTTCCACTTTTTCCAAATATCTTTGAACAGTTCGTTAGTTAAATGCCACCTTGTTCTGGCATCTTCTTTCGTCTCAATAACTGTTAAGTCTGCTCTTCCTGTTAAAAAGTGGGCGGGCGACAAATAATCTAATTCTTCTATGTTTTCCGTCAATGAACACAATGGCCGTGAGTTCAAACATGCCTCTAGCTGTGTCAAAAGGGTAGTGAATTCTTCAAATGTTAATTTTTGATCTCCAACTACACGTTTCAGGTGAAATTTCAAACTTTTGACGGCTCTCTCCCACAAACCTCCAGCACTCGGCCACGATGGAGCATTGAAGTGCCATTCAATGTTCATTGACGTGATTTCCGTGAAGAAACTAGTATCACTAAATATTCGTTGTAGTTGTTCCATTTCTTCCTGGATCATTCGGTTAGCACCAATAAAGTTGGTTCCTTGATCACTATACAAATGGTGCGGTGTTCCTCGCCTGGCTGCCATTCTCTTCAAAGCGGCTAGAAATGCAGAAGTTGTAAGGTCTGACACTAATTCAAAATGAACCGCCTTTGTCACCATACAAATAAAGACCGCTACGTATCCTTTATTTGTTTTTACACCTCTTCCTTTGTTTATTTTTATGTCCATAAATCCCGTGTAATCTACTCCTGTGTGGAAGAATGGGGCGGCCGGATTTGTTCTCGCCCACGGCAAATCCGCCGTCAGCTGATGTTGCGTTCGTATATCGTGCTTTCGACAGATAATACATTTTCTAATTTGCTTCTTCGCAGCGTTGTATCCACCTGTGATCCAGTATTGTTGCCGCAGCGTCGCCAGAGTCAGTCGTGGTCCCCCATGAAAAGTTAGGAGATGCGGTTCTTCTATTAATAGCTCCGCTAAACGGCTCTTGTGAGATATGATCTTGGGATGTTTCGCTTCATAACTCATGTTTGCGTTACTCAATCGACCTCCTACTCGTAAGATGCCGTAATGATCTATAAACGGATTTAAGTTTAAGATCTGACTTTTAATACTAATTTTGTCACCTTTGCTAATTTTATCTAAATCTGGTGCAAATTGTTTCCTTTGTTCATGTTTCACAATAGCCGATTTTGCATATCGTAACTCACGCAATGTTAGGTACGACGGTAACTGTTTACGTTGCGAGACAGGGGTCAGTGCTCGGAGAATCCATGCCAATATGCGCGTTATTTTATAAAATGAATTAAATTGTTTTAATAAGTCATCAATTATGTTTGTACTACTTTTCTGTATAATGTTAGATTGTTTAATGTTTCTAATCTCTTCGTCCGTTTTATAAACTAGTATTGGCTTGGATATTTCTTCCTTATTGAATTTTTGAAGCCATGAAGGTCCTTGAAACCATAAGGGATGATCCATTAATGGTGATATGTTTAGGCCACGGCTTGCACAGTCTGCTGGGTTGTCACTTGATTTGACATAGCGCCAGCAGTTTGTAGGCATAATGTTGGTTATGGCTTGTACTCTATTTGCAATGAATGGTTTCCAGCGGCTAGGTTCACCCTGTAACCACCCTAACACGACCATCGAATCACACCATCCATAAATTTCTGTTGCACAGCTCATACTTTCGCGTATTTTGTTAATAAGCTTTGTTAATAACAGCGCACCGCACAATTCTAAACGGGGTAATGTTACTGCCTTTTTATATGGTACAAGTTTTGCTTTAGCGGCGACCAGAGTAATAGTTTGCTGATGTCTCACAAGAGAATATACTACACATGCGTACGCATCCATAGAGGCATCGCAGAAGCCATGAAGCTCGATAGTCTCCTTTTCTCCGCTTTTGATCCATCTTGGGATTTTAAAATGTTTAATTTTATGTTTGTCTTCTTTTAACTTGGACCACTCTAGACAAATGTTATCGGGCACCGGTTCATCCCAATGTATATTATCTTTCCATAGCTTTTGGAAAAGCAGTTTTAACTTGGTAGAAAATGGTGTTAACCAGCCCAGTGGGTCAAAGAGTTTGGATATTTCCGATAGTAGGCTTCGTTTTGTTGGTTTAGACTGCGTTACGGCGAATTCAAAATTGAACTCAAATACATCTTCGGCTGCGTTCCAACACAGGCCGAGTGTTTTTGAAGTAGTATCAGCTGTTTTAAAGTTGAATACGCCTTCGCCATGATTTTGTTCTGTAATGTCTTCTAATAACTCTTTGCTGTTTGATGACCACTTTCGCAAGTTAAACCCACCGGATTTCAATAATTGGATTAACTCCCCAATCAACTTTTTACCCTTTTTTAAGTCATAAAAGCTATAAACGAAATCGTCCATGTAGAACGATCCCTCTAAGACTACTCTTGATGCTTCTGGGTATCTTCTCTGTTCATCTTCTGCTAGTTTTTTCAGTGTCAACATGGCGAGAAATGGGGCGGGCTTTGTACCGAATGTGATTCTTGTTAGCTGGAACGTTTGTATAGGCATATCGAGTGAATCACGCCACACTATCTTTTGTAGATGTTGGTCACTGTCGGCTACCTCTATTTGCCTATACATCTTCTCAATATCAGACGTAACGGCAATAGGATATTGTCTCCAGCGCAACAACAACGACTGCAAATCTTGTTGCAAGTTAGGGCCCTTGTGCATGAGATCGTTCAGGCTATAACCTGTGGAGGTTTTCGCGGAGGCATTAAATACGACTCTATATTTTGTTGTTGTTGATTCTTCTCGCTGCACGCCATGATGCGGTAAATAACAATCCGTTTTATGTTCGCTGTTTGACTTTTTCATATGGCCTAATGTTAAATATTCTTGCATGACATCTCTATACTGTTGATGCAAGTTACTTTGTTTCATAAGTCTTCGCTCTAAATTTCTGAACTGTGCTAATGCCATGGGTTTGGACGCCCCCAGTCGATGTTTCATGTCTTTCTTTAACGGTAACCGAACAACGTAACGTCCATCCCGATTTCTCTTTGTTGTTTTTGAGTAAAAATCCATACACTCCTGTTCCTCTAAAGACATGCCCTTTTGCTCACTAACTTCTTCAACTTCCCAGAATTTTTTGATCTCCTCGATGTTGTTTAGCACTACGTGGCAATGGTATGTTTTCACATTACCACACAACAACCAACCTAAATGAGTTTGTTGAGCTATTGGCTGGCTATCATTTTCTCCTCGTATAATTCCTCCTAACATAATGTTAGCGTAAACATCGGCTCCAAGCAACAAATCCACAGGGCGACTTTTATAGAACTCAGGGTCCGCTAGGTTTATGTTTTCTAAGTATGGCCACGATGGTTTCGGCAATGTTTTGTTAGGAAGATTTTTAATTAAATTATTCATAATATAAACTTCTGACTTGAAGGTAAAGTCACTGACCATTGACGCACAGTTAATTTCCAACATGCCCTTGCAATTGTTTTCCTTTTCCACGACGCCATAAATGATTCCCTTGCATCTTTGTCTTTTAATGCCTAAAAGTTGAGCCGCTTTCTCCGTTATTAACGAGATCTGAGACCCTTGGTCGATAAGGGCTCTGATGGGATAGTAAGTTCCCTCCGCGTTCTCTACTTTTATTACGGCAGTAGCTAGCAAGATCTCCGAAGTCTCCTGCTGCGAAGCATGCGAAGTCCCTGCTACAGGTTCGAGTGACTTTTCGGTGTGTTTCGACCTCTGATACCCAGTGGAACTCGGCTTTGATTTCGTGAAAGCATCGTGTAAAATAGTATTATGTGATTCGGGACATTTATGACATGTTTTGGTTGAAGTACATTGACTTCCATTGTGACTAAATAAACAATTAGTACACAATTTTAATCGGTAAGCTGTTTTCAATTTTTGTTCGTCTGGCATTTCTAAATAAGTTTTGCAGTTATAAATGCCATGTTGTTTATTGCAAAGAGGACATGTATAATTCGACGCATGCATTGTTTTCGCAATAGGCTTGTTGCTATAGCTCTGATTTTGATGACCGCTGTAATTATTAGAGTTCGATGGCTTGAAATTGTACTTTTTAGAATTCATAACTGCTTGATTATAATTATTCTTTTGTGGAATAATTTCTTTACGGCGCGATGTTACAGTCTCTAGGCTAGTAAATCTCCCTTCTAAAAATTCTAAGAATTCCTTGAGGACCGGTAGTTCCTTAGAGTTTTTCAATGATTCTATGTAATCTGTAAACGTGTCTGAATCCAGCTTTTGGCTAAGTATGTGCACAATCATGGGGTCCCAGGTTGATGTATCGACGCCCAAGTTTTTAATGGCATTCAGACACTCTAATGTTGTATCGTGGATTTTCTTAATTTGTTGAAGGGAAGGTTGTTGTATGCTGGGTAGTCCTAGTAATATATTCATATGGGATGAAAATATAAGTTTTTTGTTATTGTACCGATGGTTGAGAATCTCCCAACATACTAAATAGTTGTCTGTGCTTATTTGCAAATGTTGGATTAAACGTTCTGCCTCGCCACGGACTTTCGCTTTCAAAAACTGCATTTTCTGGCCATTAGAGAGAGAATTGTTGTTATGGATTGCTTCCGAAAATAAGTCCCTAAACGATACCCACTGATTGTAGTTACCGCTAAAAACTGGAATGTCTAATTTAGGTGTCGACTTCTCTCTATGTACCACCGAACACATCTTCGTACCTAAGGCTCGTTTTAGCAGGTTGAATTGTTTTTCGTATTTATTAAACAAGTTTTCATACTCTCGATTCGTACCATCCAACTCAATATCTATTTCCCAGTGTAGGGAATCTATATTAGACCATCTAGTTTGCAAGGATTTTAATGCGTCTTCGTATTCCCACTTGCTTTGTATCGAGTCTATCTCTATGTTAGCCGCTGTCCTTACAAAAGCCTTAAAGTTCGCGTATTGTTTGCGCATCAAGTCGTCAAGTTTGCTGTTCGTACCCTGGTTTGAAGTAACAGATCTGGGAGTATACTGTTCCTTCATCATGTCATGAGATGCGTCTTCAAAAGATTGTTCGTTTCCTCCTAGCTGCATGTTATGTCCACTAGTTGACGGACCTTTCAACTTGGACAAAAATTGTTGACTTTGTTGTTCAATCAACGCTTTGACGGACTCATATGCTTCAAATGTTTTGGCATGCTCTAACTCAGTAAAGTACGGATGCGTTTTCTCAGCATACTTATTAATGTTAGCATGATTAGTTTGAAAATCTGACCAGTATTGCTCCAGCGTTTCCAATCGCTTCTTAAAATACTCGGACGATTTTCTGTCAGAACTATCCTTCTTTATGTTGACACCGATCTTGACGATGTTCTCGTAGATCTTTGCTTGATTTTCTACCAAACCCTCCATGGCAATGTTAAGTAGAAAAGAAATAATAATAAAAAAAAAAAAAAAATGTTACTTGTTTTGCTATATGCTAGAAATATAGCAACTCTCCGGACTTGCTGTTTCTGCTAAATCCTTTGTTGTTTGTTGAATGTTAGCACTGCAATCCTGGCACTGCAATCCGGGCACTGCACTCCACACACTGCACTTTGTTAGCTAGTTCAAACCCTCACTCCACGGAATCGCGAGATACGAATACGCGGCGCGCGAAGGTCGCTCGAAAGACCAAAATGTTGCGGTGTTTAGCTTACAGTGAGATTGCGAAATGATAGATAGGATTGAGTGTCGATTAAATGTTTATTCCACTTCACAAATAATAGTAATTACACTATCTTAAATACTAGTTAAATTAATGTTGATGTTCTATGAAAGTGAAAAATGTTGATGAGTACAAAATAATGTTGAATACTAATTGTAAGCTTGACGCGAATGTTAAGTATGTACTGCCTTGCACTTATTTTGTAGGTCAATTTATAAAGAGTATTTTATTGATTACATACACACAAGCCTGTATGAATGTAGGTGTGATGACGGTGTTCGGGTAATGACCCGAACAGAGCGAGTGCGTTCATACATCCCACATTTTACGTTTATAATTCACTGTGTTTACCGAACAAGTCTAACTTCGCTTTAGGCTACGACCGTCCTTGGATACTCTAAAAACATTTCAGAGTAATAACGCATAATATGAAAAAAAGGCTGTTACTTATAGAATAGCCGCAAGCAGATGTGTACTTAGGTTATAAAAGTCAGCATAAATATAGCCTGAAAATTGATAGTTGTGATACCCAATTACCCATATTACCTTTCAATAAATTAATGCAACAAAACCTACAAATACTTCCAACATTTTTCGATTTGTACACATACTAATATTCTGGTAACTAATTCCAGTCTAGTAGAAGCAGTTGTTAATTGATCAAGAGTGATGAAATCCGCCACCGAAACGTAGTCAAAGGTATATTAAGGTATAACTTTGTGTTTGACATAGAAATATTTTTTATGATAAGTTAAATCGATTATATCAGTTTAGTTGCGTGTTACTTTGTCTATTGAAAATTTCTGACTATGGTCACACTATGAACTGTCAAATCATTCATTCACTCTGATTCTTTGTCGGATCCCCAAAAAGCTCTCTCTCACGTCGTGCTGGAAAAAATCCCGTTTTGTGAACGCGTTTTGGAATTAATTATATTGTTAACAACCTCGCAACCGTCGCTATTTGAAGTTGTCCGACGGGGTTATGAGCAATTGACAAAAAGTAAAATCAACACGGTTTGTCCTTCGTAGAATATCGCGCTTTGGAAGCACATGGTTGCTTCGCGAATCGAAGTAAATTCGTGTCATAAACCCTCGTGAATGTCGCTTGATCTAGTGCTGGTATCGGTAAATTGTGATAGAATTGTGAACTATTGAACCCTTGTAAAATTTGTGTGTCGTCATCTACTTGCAACGTGTCCAGAAGAAGGACGGTGAGCTGGACCTTCTAGTAGTAACTATAACGATTTTCTTATCATTTTGGCCAAAATTATGAGTGTAATCTTATAGGTCTACGAAAGGACATCACCAGGAGATCCCAGGTAAATTTGCACATGTACCTCTTAGTTGAAATATAATCACTGTTCAATCACAGTATATAGTTTAGACCTTTTGCCTTGTCGTGGTCAGGTGGATATAATACAAACTTCCACTGCGCACTCTGAACAATTTCCTACCTGCCTACCGCAACTCTAAACAAGCTTGGTAGCAGAGCTCGGTTGGTTGTATCTTAGCCGCTGTTGATTGTACCTAAACTCAGATTGGTATTGTATAAGCTTGTATCTGAACTATATATCATAATTGTTAACAGTGTTGTATTGCTTCTCAGGTCAGTTTTGCCTAAAATACATAATATTTATTTGTATTAGTTGACCTACTTAATTTGAAACACATGTCATACGTAACCTCAGATAAGTAATTGTTTTGTCTTGAATTGTTGAAATCTAGCTTAAATTTGTTGTTGTTAGCATTAATAAGTCAGTTGATTGGATACATAACAGTTGTATGTGTCAATTGAATTAGTTAATTGCATATATTGAGTTTGAAACATTATAACAATCAAACTTGACCTTGCATCTTGGGCGGGCCACATTGATAAACCTTTGTTTGTTGTAATATATTGATAATATTGTTAGGTAACACATACTACTACTTTTATATATCTCAAATAACACAGCCAGTCTGTCTATGGTAAGTAATTAATTAATTAATTTGAAGTTTCAACTTATTAATTTGTTGTGAGTTATAACTTGTTTTTGTGTCAATATGATTGAATATATAATTGAATTTTGTTGGGCAGTAAATACCTGCCACTTGCTTGTACCAGCAGTAAACAGGCTAATACCGTGTTGGTTTCAAAGAATTAACAAATTTTAAGTTTTTGTTAAGTTTTAATTGATAATATTATTTATCGCTTGTCCGAGCTCTTTTGAAACTTAATTATGTCAGCGATCAAGGACTTGCGTGCGGCTGCTGGTGCTATTGCATCAGATTTGCGCTGGTTTGCCTCAGCCAGTGCTTTGGTGAACCGGCCTGATCGCCAGCAAGCCTTACTACAAAGATATGAGCGGATCCATGATCGCCTGGCAAGTGTGGAACAGCAATTTCGTAATTTCAGCGCTTGCTGTCTCGAAGTGTCAGTTGTTGACTTCACCGCTGACCAGCGAAATAGAGTCAGCGAGAATTATGCCCAGATTTTAGACCTCTATGATGCTGTCTCCAACTGTGCAAGACAGTTGATTGCCGAGAGGGACGGGCAACCCGCCTTGAAGCAAGAGCTTCCTAGGCCAGCACCGGGACTGGTGAGTAGGCTTCCCACTTTAGACCTCCCGCACTTTGATGACTGCCTAGGAAGCTACCTGGGCTTCATTAACTTCTTTGACAGCCTGGTCGATGACAGGGCTGACTTTCGGCCGGCACAAAAATTGGCCTATTTGATGCCGGTTCTGGATGGGGAGGCCAAAGGCTGTGGCGTATGACCGGTACCTACCGAGTGTACGTCATAATACCGTCCATACGCTCGACCAATCAGAGAAGGCCATCGTCCGCGCTCGTAAGTTTTGCCTATATTTGGTAATGCGCCGACACGAACTGATGGAGGGCCCGGTATATAAAGGGGCCGACAGAGAGGCCGGCACCGCTACTCTACACTAACCTACTACCGCTACTAAATTCTATACCGCTATATCTATAATTATACTACTTCATACGTGTATCCTGGTCCCAGCTGTGGGTAAGTTACTACATTTACTGCGTTAGCGTACTGCCCATCTCTCTACCTGCTAGCTGAGGCCGGCTGACGCCGCCTGCCTGACTCTATTGGTTGTGGCTCTCCTAATGCTGCTTTCCTTCAGGTTCCAGGTCCACCTTAAGACTTCGGCTGCGCTCCTAGACCGCTACACTTCCTGCATCGCCTTCGGCGTCACTTCTGCCGAAGAGTCTGGCCTGCCCTGCTCCTCGTACTCGCACCGCCGGCGTCTGCCCGCTGAACCAACGGCCTGCGAGGATCTACCGCTACGCGCAGCCTTCGAGCAGCCTGCCTACACACTACCGGAGGGAACAGCGTGGGAGACTGCAGCTCTTAGTGTTCAGGCCAGTGTCGTGTTGTTGGTCGGTCATACTCGTGGCAAGGGAAGTGAGACAATACTCGGCAAATAAACGCATATAAGCTTTTCTGCGTTTTACTACCAGAACCCGTTACAGTGGCGCCTACGTGGGTTATTGTCTCGCTTTCCGTGCTCGAGTTCTCATCTAGCAGGTCTCCATCATTGTAAGCGAGCAGGTGCGGCTACAGCGAACCGGTACGTATTGTTGTACTAATTGCCTACCTTTTAGTGTAACTACCTACTACGTACTAGTTCGCAAATTTGAATCTAACGTTTTTCTAATTAGTCCTAACTGTCGAACTTTTACGCCTAATCGTAAAGTAGGCCATTTGTAAGGGAGGAACGCTTGCGCACTTAGTGTAGTGTGTAGTGTATACTTACGCGGTTATTCATACACCATGGGCTCACACCCCATAAAATACTTCCTGCTAAACAAGAACGAGTTAGCTTACGAGGTCGCGATTAGAGGTGAGGAGCCGGCTACCTCTGTCCTAGGTCTGCGGAAGCAGCTCCCTAAATTACTGGAAGCCATTCCAAATGATGACATTTTGGAGTCGGGTCTAGCCATAGCGGTGGACTTCGAGGGCGCTAGCGAGGCCGTCTCTGAGCTGGCCAAGCGACTAAATTCGTTATCTGTTTCTTACGACGCGAACCTAGCTAGGAGGTCTACCGCACTGCACAACCACATTTTCCATAGACTCCGTAGGATGGAACGTCCTACGGCGTATTCAAAACGAATAACCGAATTGTGTAGCCGGTTCGACAAGCTCTCGGCGGAGCTGTCCGCCATTGAGCAATCAGCTGTTCGCTCAGCTGATGCTGTGGCAGAGGTCCAACCTGCGCCGTCTACCTCGACGCAGGCAGGGTTAGCCCCAGTATTGCATTGCGAGCATTTGAGAGTTAGCAAACTGTCTAAGCTAAAATACGACGGTACGGGATGCGTCCGAGCGTTCCTACAACGCGTAACTGAATTCCAAACCGCGCGTAATCTACCTTTCACTAAAATTTTATCATATGCCTCCGAAATTTTCACCGGTAACGCACTTCACTGGTACCACGGCCTAAAAGAATATTTCACTACATGGGAAGAACTCACCACTAAATTAATAGACGATTTCACACCGTACGATTATGACTACCGGTTAATAAATGAAATCCGCCGACGTACTCAAGGTGCTACCGAAACTATAATTATTTATCTCTCGATAATGAATCAGCTGTTCGCTAGGCTGTCTCCGTCAAAGCGATTGTCCGAACGCGAAAAGTTAGACATCCTATTGCATAACATACGTCCATGTTACTCACTAGTGCTAGCTCCGTCAATATCTTCAATAGACAGTATAGCAACACTGCAGACGTTATGTTTAAACTACGAACGGATGAAATGTTTGAACTCTCAATTCCGCGAACCGTATTATAATAACGACACGTTGACACCAGACCTAGCTTACAGTCACAAACCTAATAACCAAGCGCGTAATAATTCCTACAATAATTATCCCGTTGCTACTCTAGAGGGTACGTCCGAATACACTGAGAACAACGAACCTAGCAAACCTAAGTCTAAACATAGCTCTGTCGCTCTAGTCACGTCCAAGTACTGCCCGCGCTGCCGTATCAATGATCACAGTTTGAATGAATGCAAACGCGATCGCTTCGCAATTTGCTTCAAGTGCGGCCGTAGGGATGTGACATTCCCTAACTGCCCGAACTGTAAATCGACGAAACCAAAAAACTAGTTGGTCAGGGTCGGGGCGTGTCAAAATCTAAATTAGGTTCTACAACCTATTCAACCAATTTTGACAAAGATGATTGGAGAAATTGGCTAAACACTCTAAAAGTGTATTTCTCTAGTTATTCCGTCGCCTCGATCCTGGATAATAAACCTAAAAATGACCTACGGCCCTATGTTAACGTAACGATTAACAGTTTACTAATTTGTGGATTGCTCGATTCCGGTTCAGCCATTACAATTTTAGGTAACAAATCCCATCTGGAGGTAATTACTAAAACCGGGTTAGAAATACAGCAGTGTCACAACACTAATTCCATTCGGACCGCTAATGGAAATATATTGTTGCCGCGCGGTCTTATCAACTTACCCACTACTTTTAATAATCAAACCCACTTATTGAAAGCTTATATTATTCCAGAAGTTACAAGTAATTTAATTTTAGGCATCGATTTATGGAAACTATTCAAATTACTGCCTAAGCATATCGCATCCGTATGCATGTCTAAAACATTGCCGTGTAGTGTGTTAAGTGAAAATAAGCCGAGTAACACGAACGTATTGCAATCTTTTAGTGAGTTGAGTGAGTCACAACAAAGAACGGCTAAGTTAATTATAAAGCAATACGAGTCGATTTCTACTGAAAAAACCGGTCTAGGACGAACTCACTTAATAGAACATGCAATAGACACTGGCGATTCTGCGCCGATACGCCAAAGATATTATAGGTTACCGCCGGCGAAATTAAAAATAATTATTGACGAATTAGACGAAATGCTTGCATTGGGAGTGATAGAAAAATGCGAAAGTCCGTGGTCGTCACCAATTTTACTAACGCCTAAGAAGGACGGTAAACTAAGGTTTTGTTTAGATAGTCGGAAACTTAATTCTATTACTAAAAAGACGCGTACAAACTACCTTACGTATCCGAAATTTTAGACAACCTTAGGAACGCTAGATATCTAAGTAGTATAGTCTTATCTAAGTCCTTTTGGCAGACGCCTCTTCGCGAATGTGATCGTGATAAGACTGCGTTCTATGTGCCTACTAGAGGAACATTTAGATTTGTGACTATGCCGTTTGGTTTAACGAATGCGCCTGCGACACAACAGCGTTTGGTGGATCACTTGTTTACAAACAGTCCTGAGTTCGAAAACTCTGTATTCGTTTTTTTAGATGATATCGTGCTTATATCGCCATCTTTTAATGCTCATGTGTCACTATTAAATAAAGTTTACGAAAAATGGTACGAAAAGTGGCAAGGGAAGTGAGACAATACTCGGCAAATAAACGCATAGAACCTTTTCTGCGTTTTACTACCAGAACCCGTTACAGGCCTCATCCAGCATCTGCCCGTGTCTGACGAGGCGTACCAGACGGCTCGGGACTTAATTACCCATAGGTACCACAACAAGCGTGGCCTCGCAGACACCCACATCGAGCAGATTTTGAGCTTGCCCACGCTAACCCGGGTCTTAAGGTTGCGCACCCAACTTTTGAACCCGCTCTTGGTGGCAATCAACGCCCTAAAGTGCTTTGATCTGCCCGTGGACCAATGGTCCTACCTATTGGTGCACATTGTGCTCAAAAAGCTGCCTGCCGACCTAAGGTCGCGATTTGAACACCGCTTTGGTGGGGATAGCGCGACGCATCTGTCCCCCTTTGCAGACTTGGAGAGGTTTCTCGAGGATGAGTGCCGGGTCTTGGATAACTCCGGTGGTGACACACCGGCTAAGTCACAGCCGCCCAGGTCAAGGAGCAGGCTCGCGTTCACACCCGAGCCAATGTTGATCGGCGCTCTCCTCGCTTTGCAGTCACGCAGAGCCCAGCGGAGTGCACTTACTGCAAGGTCACGGGGTACAGAACGGCCAGTTGTAGGGCATTCTCGGACCTTCATGTCGCCTCTCGTAGGCGCATCGCGAATGCCCGCCGCCTTTGCTTCTATTGCTTGGGATCCCACTACAAGCGAGACAGCCCAAACTCTCGCCCCTGTCCTCACTGTGGAGGACAGCATTTGGACATTCTCTGCATGAATGCAAGAGAGGTAGGCCGCTTGTCCAATCAGCCGACGCGCGCACGGGCGGGTGTTTTGAAGGTGGCAGCCGAGGCTCACCGGCGCGCAGCCGAGAGTCGCCTCGCTCAGTTGATCGCCGCTCACCCCGCTTGGAGAACCGTAGCGTGCGCACGCCTCCTCTCTCTCACGCACCAGAATGTGCGACCGCTCAACGTCACCAGCACCATGACTGCTGCCCCAGGTATACCCCTCCTTTGGCGGAGCGTCCCCGCCTTGACTCGCGCCCACCTCGGTTTGGGCGTGTGCGTCATTATGACCCCCCACAGATGGCGCGCGGATCGAGTCATCGCGCCTTTGAGGACTTCAAGTTGCACCCTCATTTTGATTTGCCTGGTCCTGGCCAACGGTTGCCGCCCAGGCAACAATAGGTCATTGACTCTTGTTGGCCATTTTGCAACGCGAGTTTTGGATTTTGTCTGCCCGAAGAATTATTCGGAGTGTAGTCTTTTGCTGCACCCCTTACTATAAGCTCAAGGCTTCTATCATGCAGCCCTTGATGGGAGACTTACCGGCAGATCGCGTAACAGAGAGCAGGACATTTGACGGTGTTGGCACGGACTTCGCTGATCCCTTTTTGGTGAAAACATCGACACTTCGAAACAGCAAGACTGTTAAGGCCTACTTGTGCGTTTTTGTTTGTCTTTCCACAAATGCCGTACACTTAGAACTGGGCCTCAAGTCTGTTATTACAATAGTGCCAAAATGGTCAATCACTGACTTCATAATTGTTGATTTTGACAGGTTTGGTAGTCTACTGTTACAATGGTGTCATTATGATTTTCCGATGGTCAACCACTGACACTCCATTGAAAGACATGGCATAGATTGGTAGTCTCGAACATAATGACAAATCGATGACTGACGTATGCTACCGCATACGTCAGTACCAGACTACCGTCTGGTAATATTTTGACAGTTCTTTTGATCAGTGATCTACCATCGTAACGCCATCGTGCAATCATTGCTTTTGTCTAGTGTTTGCTTGTGAAACATAGTGATAGACAATCAAAAAGTTTAATGTACTACAAAAAAGAGATAATGTATTAATTGCGAACTAATATTCTCGAGCTAACTAGCAAGCCCGTCGCTTAACGAGGATGACTACAAACCCTTTTACGGATATTCCCGAGGCGAAATTTGTAAAAACGTTTCATCTTAGAGAGGGAAGGATTCAGTAAGGGAGTTATTTCAAAAACTCATTCCCCTTAAGGCCAGACCGCGTCAAAACGATAGCGTATCGGCAGAAACAAAGGTGAGAAAACTAAAGTTAATATTGATTTATTATTCTATTCCTATAAAAAAGAAATTGATTCATTAATGTTATATTTGTATTGCTGATTCTGGTAGCACTCATTTTACGCATCAGGATCTTACCAGACCTTGATTGGACAGGGTGCCCTCCATGACATTTCGCCAATTACTGTGTCGCAGCCCACTAAAGAAGTTACAGAGGCATTATATAAAATATACCATCAATATATTAAATGGAAAGGAATATCATAGTTCGCCTAGTTCAGTTTGTGGTTTTCCAAATTTGATGTTCAAGTGTCTACTTGAACATCAAATTATACATGTACATTCTGCCTTCCGAAATATACAAGGACGTCAAAGCTAAGTACTCATATTCCAAAAATAAGAAACAGGAAATTAAATAATATTTTCAAATGTTGTAGCTGTGCTTTTAACCCAACTATGGCAGAGCTCAGATGAACTTAATCCATCTGAGTGACGGAGCTAAAAAGAAAGAGTAATGTTTTTACACATTGGGAATGGAAGTGATATTGCCATACCTACCTGACAGGAACAGTTATGTTAATGATGACTAGATAGTGACCAGGCTTTATATAATGTTCCTAATTTATCAATATATTCTACCTACATTTTATGGAGTCTTGTAAAGAATTTAAGTACCTACATAATTCAATTAAATAATGTCTGAATTATGATGAAAAGTGTTTTTAAATTAATTGCATAGTATAGAAGATCTTAGTATAAAAGAATATGATGTAATGAGTGGTGTGTTTATAAATATTTACTTATACAGATACTCTTACAGATACAAAATTCAAGCAAACGGGCAACTTCTTTATGAGTTTTGTGACCACCCATATCCATCTGTTTGAGACATACATATATGTGAGGATTCTGCAAAGCCAGTATGAAGAAAGTTGCTTTGCTAGTAGATGCAAAAGTGAAGATTTATGATAGTTAGTATATGAGAATAGTGTTCAATTTTTGTGTCTATAATTGGAACCAATAATTCTTAATAAATTCATGTACCTACAGAAATTATTTATCTTTAATAAAACAACATTGTTAATAATAACACATAATTATGAGTTTTATTTTCCTTCTTGATACAGTTACAACACATGAAACACAAATAATATTTTAATTGTAATAGGAATGTATCTATGATCTAACTCAATCTTCAATATTTTATGTTTTGGTTATGCCAATTCTTCTTCGAATATAAACAACTTTAGTAGTTAACTCGCTATCTTTAATTATAGTATTTACTCCTGTCGATATAATCACTTTTCTTTGAGGTGTGAACTGCATAACCTTGCTGTATCATTTCCTTTGGAATTTGTTATCCATAGAGCATTTTCCATTGATATCTTCGTTTTGGCTCTAAGAGAAACATACGAGCTACTCGGTATTTAACAATTCAACGCAGTGCATTGAGATTATTGAGAAATATAACAAACTAGGACTTTGTTTACAAAAATGATGAGTTTTGAACTTTTGACAGTTCTTACGTCAAAACATGATTTGACTTTGACAGCTAAACAGAACAAATATTATTGAGTTGAATGGTTAAATTCATAGTTTTTTTGCTATTTACGAACTTTAATACAACTTTAGAGTGCTTATAACACTAGTAATGAATATTTAAAAAATATATAAATGAAATCTGGCATGAAAAATGATCAAATTTCATGGTAGTTTTCAAAAATAATTTCTTCTAATGGTTTTTTTTTTACCTATGGCAATACAACAATGCCATTCTGCCACCATTCAATTACGAGACCACTGATCGATCACTGAACTATCATGATGACTTACCAGACTACGAACTTTTGTCAAAATGACAATGGGATCGTGTTGGAATGACGAATGTGTTTAAAATAGCAGACTTGAGGCCCTGGTCTCCTCGCTAACGACCGAGGTGTTTGTAGCCACATTTGACAGATTTGTATCCCGCAGAGGGCTGCCCTCCTTGATCTGTTCTGATTGCGGCACTAACTTCAATGGCACATGGCTACACAGTCTGACATTTCTACTAATTTAAATTAAATAGTTCGACAATAGAGAATACCTCTTGCAATAACACTTTCATTAATAATGGGCTGCTATGTACGAATAAGCCCAATTCAACTAATAATACATTTAGAAATTCGCAAGTATTAAAACTGGTACATCAAAATATACAAGGTATGTCAAATAAAGATTTAGAAGTGGAGTTGTTCATGAACGGTGAATGCGTTAATGTTTTATGTATAACAGAACATTAGCTTAAAGATCACCAGTTCATGTGCAATTTTAATAACCATCTAGTTGGTAGTTCGCTCAGCAGACAAAATGCAATACATGGTGGATCGTTGATTTTAGTTAACAAGCTGCTTAAATTTAAGAATCGTAGTGACATTGTTAGTTTCTCTGTTGAACGGACAGTTGAAATAGCCTGTGTGGAGTTGGACCAACTTGTTGTGTTGAGTGTGTATAGGCTACCGTCGTCCTTCTATGATAACTTTGAAAGTGTCATGGATGATGTGTTACGGAAGCTATGCCAACAAAATAAATCTATAATAGTAGGTGGCGATTTTAACATTAATTTACTCGAAGATTCCCTGAATTGCCACAAAATTAAGAATTTGTTCAAATCATATAATCTTGCATGCTTATTTTTGGAACCCACCAGGATAACTTTCACGACATCTACTTGTATAGACAATATATTTACAGATATTGTACCAGTTAGAAAGCAAATAATTAACAAATTAACATCAGATCATTGTGGACAATCTATAACATTTGCTATGCAGTCTAAAAAAGTAGGTAGAAAGGAATTGAGTGTGGTGTCAAAAACTTTGCGTCGTCTGGAGGGACTTAAGGATAAACTCACAAGTACACTACCATACTTATGCTATAATAACGATCCCAATAAGTTGTACAATTCTTTCTTTGACATATACTGTACTATATTCAGTTCTATCTTTGTCCCTAAGAGGATCTCAATTGCTGGTACTACATCCTTCAGTGAATGGGCAACCACTGGAATTTATAAAAGTGAAATAAGCTTTACGAATTATATGAACAGAAAGTAATTAATAAAAATGATGAAAAATTTTGTCAATACGTAAGAAATTATTCTAAGTTATTTAAAAAGATTTGTCGTGAAGCTAAGACACTTTATTTAAAATCAAAAATTAAAAACAGTGACAATAAAATAAAAGCAACGTGGGATATTATAAACAATGAGACTGGAAGGGTCAAGATTAAAAGTAACGATTACACTCTTCAATTAAATAAAAAGATATTAAAGTCAGATTTTGAGGTTGCCACAGCATTTGAAAATTTCTTCACAGACATTCCAGTCTCAACCACTAAATCCCTGAACTCATCCCCCAATGACGCCGAATCTCTATTAAAACAAAATGTCAATAGGTGTAACATTGAATTTAGATTTAGTTATGTCACTGACAAAGATATTGTAAAAACTTTTAATACCCTTAATTTGAAGAAGACTAGTGATCTTTGGGGCAATTCTGTTGTGATTACGAAATCCATAATCAACACAGTAGCACCTGAACTGGCAATGATTTTCAATAGATGCATTGACTGTGGTGTGTTTCCTGATCAAATGAAAAGTAGTAAAGTAATTCCGTTATTTAAATCAGGTAGCACATCTGACCCCACAAATTATAGGCCAATATCTGTGCTACCCACGTTTAGTAAAATTTTTGAAAAAATAATTCTAGGCCAGCTTCAAACTCATTTTAATAACAATAAGCTGTTACATGAAAAACAATTTGGTTTTACTAGGGGTCGCTCAACTACCGATGCTGGAGTTGAGCTTTTAGATAGTATTTTTGATGCCTGGAAGGAGTCGCATGATGCTCTAGGAGTCTTTTGTGACTTATCTAAGGCTTTTGATTGCGTTTTTCATGAAACATTGATCAGGAAATTACATTACTATGGAGTTAAGAACACTGCTTTGGATCTCCTAACATCATATTTGAGTAATAGTATACAGAGAGTTGAGGTAAATGGAAAAGTTTCTATGGGTTCAGTGGTCACAATGGGAGTGCCGCAAGGTTCAATTCTTGGTCCATTCCTTTTCCTTGTAGATATTAATGATTTGCCATATATTATGCAAATTAATGAAGAGATAGTGTTATTTGCTGATGATACATAACTTATCTTTAAACTTAGACGAGAACAATCAAATAATGACGATGTAAATAACGCTCTCTCTAAAGTAGTTCAATGGTTTACTGCTAACAATTTACTGTTAAATGAAAGAAAAACATAATATATACGATTTTCAAGACCGAATGTGAAACAAGTTAAACCTAACATATGTTTGAATGGAGAAGAGTTGGATCTTATAGATAACACCGTATTCTTAGGCATAACCTTAGATTCTAGGCTACAGTGGGGCCCACATATAGGTCAGTTGTCGAATAGACTTAGCTCTGCAGCGTACGCGGTTTATAAAATTAGTCAGTTAACTGATATAGATACAGCCAGATTAGTATATTTTAGTTATTTCCACAGCACAATGTCATATGGCATTTTATTATGGGGCAACGCAGCTGACATTCAAACTGTGTTTGTACTGCAGAAGCAGGCTATTCGTGCAATCTACAGTCTTGGTTCAAGGCATTCACTGAGGGAAAATTTAAAGAAATTAAGATAATGACTGTTGCATCTCAATACATTTATGAGAACTTGTTATATGTTAGGAAAAATATAAATATGGTTTCTAAATTCAGCGACATTCGTAAAATAAATACACGAAACAAAAACAAACTTGTTCTACCTTCAACTAGACTACAAAAAATAAGTAACTCATACAAGTGTCAAAGCATACGTTTTTATAACAAAATTCCAGGTAATATTCAGGAACTAAGTATTAATAAATTCAAAGTATTTATTAAACAGAGCTTGTGTTCAAAAGCTTATTACACAGTTAAAGATTATTTAGCAGACAAAAACGCCTGGAATTGAGTTTAAAAATTATGAATTGACATTAAATTATGAATTAACATTATGAATTTGACATTATGAATTTTGACATTTTGAAATTAGTGACATAATATTTTTAATTACATTTGTAGAACTTATATCTTTACATTCTGACATTTTTGATTTAACATTTGTAATTTTATTTATTTTGTTTTGACATTGTTATTTTATTTATTTTCTTTTGACATTTAAAATTACTTAAGTAATATATTATTATTTTATTTTTTAGACATTCCTAAATTGACATTCAATAATATTTTTTGACATTTAAATATATGACATTTTATTGTTTAAATTTTTATAATTTTACATATTGTTTACAACATGTATTTTACTATGTATTAGCATATAAAGTTGTGAGTACGATGTGGGCATTATTAAACATATAAGCAAATAGTTGTGGCAACCTGTCTGATAGCTTAGGCTGACATCCTTATGCATACACCTTCTGATGGCGTGGAGGCATAGTGATACAGATCGTGCTGGCTCCCTCAATCAAGGTTGAGCCTTACGATCTGTATCACTGGGTCTGGTTCAACAGTTCACAATTCTATCACGAATAAACCGATGCCGGCAGATCAATTAGCGGCAATTCACAAGGGTTTTAAATTTACTTCAATTATCACAAAAGCACGTGAGAAGGCAAAAAGCGTGGACTAGCAAAAATCAACGTGTCGTTAAAAAGAATTTTCGAGAAGAAGCTTAACTTTGTCAATCGCTCACAACCTCGTTGGACAAATTCCTATAGCGACGGTTGCGAGGTTGTTAATCAATATAATTCAACTCCAAAACACGAAATTACAAGATACGGCGTGGGACCAGCCAAATTTTCTACGGGCACGACAATGAATCAAAAAGAGTGAATAATTTGACAGTTCATAGTGTGACCATAGTCAGAAATTTACAATGGACAAAGTAACACGCTACTAAACTGATATAATCGATTTGACTTATCACAAAAATATTTCTATTTCAAACATCTACCCGCCCCGGACCGGCCTACCGGTCCGCTAATCAATTGGTAGACGTGACAACGTTGCAACCACTCTCTTCAGAATCGAACCATCCACCAAGACCTCAGCAAATCGGGGAACTCCATCAGCCCCAGTTACCAAACGAAGAATGCGCCCCCTGCGCCATATGAGTGGCGGAAGGTTAGCCTCCTTGATCAAAACGAGGTCTCCAATCTTGGGTGGATCGGTCTTGTCGGTCCACTTAACGCGTTGCTGGAGTATGTGCAAATATTCCAAATTCCAGCGTTTCCAAAAGCTCTGTGTAATCTGGCGTACCAATTCAAAACGCGAGAGACGATTAGGTCTCGTATCAATATAAGGGTACTCAGCCAAGGCGACAAGTAGGCGACCAATCAAAAAATGGCCCGGCGTAAGGGCTTCCAAATTTTTCGGATCTGAGGAGATCGGGCACAATGGCCTAGAGTTCAAAACGGCCTCAATCTTACAAAACACAGTCTTGCGAGTTCCTCAAATGTAAGGACTGATTCACCAATTGTCCCGCGCAAGTTTGTTTTGGCCGATTTTACAGCGGCCTCAAAAATACCACCCCAGTGTGGACAATTTGGTGGGGAAAACAACCAATTTATCCCACGTCGGGCAAGCCTATTGCCTATATCAGCCTTGTTGGTTTCAAGGAAATTAACTACGTCGCTCAAATAATTATAGGTGCCCTTGAAGTTAGTGCCGCAATAAGAACGGATCAAGGAAGGCAGCCCTCTGCGGGATACAAATCTGTCAAATATGGCTAAAAACGCCTCAGTCGTAAGCGAGGAGACCAGTTCTAAGTGTACGGCCTTTGTGGAAAGACAAACAAAAACGCACAAGTAGGCCTTAACAGTCTCGCTGTTTCGAAGTGTCGATATTTTCACCAAAAAGGGACCAGCGAAGTCCGTGCCAACACCGTCAAATGTCCTGCTCTCTGTTACGCGATCTGCCGGTAAGTCTCCCATCAAGGAATGCATGGTAGAAGCTTTGAGCTTATAACAAGGGATGCAGCAAAATACTACACTCCGAATAATTCTTCGGGCAGACAAAATCCAAAACTCGCGTTGCAGAATGGCCAACAAAGCATTACAACCAGCATGCGAATTTTTTAGGCGACGGTCAGTTACCAACAAGCGTACCAAATGACCGTCCTTAGGGAACAACAGGGGGTGACGTGCCCCGTAGGGGAGGTTGGCATTCTTGAGACGCCCTCCAACGCGCAAGAGACCCGTATCGTCCAAAAAGGGGTTCAATTTAGATACAGCTCCCGATAATTTCGATCTCCCTGACTTAAGGATAGTAATCTCCTTCTCAAAATGCGCCAATTGCACAGAACGAATCCAAAAGGTGAGAGACTCCTGTCGTTCCTGTGGTGAGAGAAACGGTGTCAGTCGTTTCTGTTGTGGGTGCCTAAAGTTAAAAACAAGACGCTTTATCCAAGCAGTAACACCTAACAACTTGTCAAGGGAGCTGTAGCGATTCAACAAGAAATCGGGGTCGAAGGCGCATTTAACCTTCTCAAGAGCGAGTGTTCGTAGACCCGGCAAATTAGAAGTATTCAAAACTGGCGTTCGAGGCCAATCAATTTCTGGTTGACTCAACCATTCCGGACCCCACCACAGCGAATGACCTATGCTCAATCAGCGGGGTTGAGCTCACCTGGCACGTGTCTCCAAACAAGCTTGACTTCAGATTTTTGTATTTGGGAAACGTGATTAGCGACAAATACTTCCAAAGTGTGGACAGACGCCTTCAACCGACAAAGAACAATTTGGCTGTCTGTCCAGGCGTAGGTCCCAATAATACAAATTGTTTTATCCAAAGTACTAGACACGTGATTCAACAGGCGTACAAGTTGGGCTGCTCCCGAGAGCTCCAATTTCGGAATGGTCAGAGATGTCCGAAGGGGTGCAATCTTGCTCTTCGCCATGATCAAGGAAACCCTCACCTGACCTGAGACACTGACTGTACGCAAGTACACCACGGCCGCGTGACCACGTTCCGAGGCATCATAAAGCCCGTGAAGGGTGGCCTTGTACTTTCCGGGAGGAAGGATGTGACGAGGCAAGGAGATCTCGTTGACAAAGTGAAGATACAAAAGAGGTCCATTCCTCAACAAGAGTACCGTGTAGAGGTTCTTCCCAGGTCAATCCTGCTGTCCAAAGCTTCTGCAAGAAGCATTTTGCCCAAAATATAATATGACAAATCCAACCGTTTGGATCAAAGGTTCTGGCGACAGTAGACAACACGAGATGTTTAGTCCAAGAACAAGGCAATTTCAAGTCTACGTTATACGTAAAGATGTCTTGGACTGGTCTATACTGAACGCCGAGCACAGCCATCATGGCGGTGTTGTTAACAATCTCAAATAAATGTGGATCTTGCTGATGATCCTCTGAACTCGGAACTCTGAACACCGCAGTTATCCATGACCCGGCACTCATCCTCGAGAAACCTCTCCAAGTCTGCAAAGGGATGTCTCCAAGATGGGTCGCACTATCCTCACCAAAGCGCTGTTTAAATCGCGACCTCAGATCGGCAGGCAGCTTTTTGAGCACAATGTGCACCAATAGGAAGGACCATTGGTCCACGGTCTGGTCCAAGCACTTAAGTGCGTTTATTGCCACCAAGAGCGGGTTCAAAAGTTGGGTGCGCAACCCAAAAACCCGGGTCAGCGTGGGCAAGCTCAAAATCTGCTCGATATGGGTGTCTGCGAGGCCTCGCTTGTTGTGGTACCTACGGGTAATTAAGTCCCGAGCCGTCTGGTACGCCTCGTCAGACACGGGCAGATGCTGGATGAGGCCTTTGGCCTCCCCATCCAGAACCGACATCAAATAGGCCAATTTTTGTGCAAGCCCCAGGTCAGCCCCGTCATCGACCAGGCTGTCAAATAAGTTAAGGAAGCCCAGGTAGCTTCCTAGGCAGCCATCAAAGTGCGGGAGGTCTAAAGTGGGAAGCCTGCTCACCAGTCCCGGTGCTGGCCTAGGAAGCTCCTGCATCTAGGCGGGTTGCCCGCCCCTTTCGGCAATTAACTGTCTTGCACAGTTGGAGACAGCATCATAGAGGTCTTAAATCTGGGCATAATCCTCGCTGACTCTATTTCGCTGGTCAGCGGTGAAGTCATTAACTGACACTTCAAGACAGCAAGCGCTGAAAGTACGAAATTGCTGTTCCACATTTTCCAGGCGATCATCGATCCACTCATATCTTTGTAGTAAGGCCTGCTGGCGATCAGGCCGGTTCACCAAAGCACTGGCTGAGGCAAACTAGCGCAAATCTGATGCAATAGCACCAGCAGCCGCACGCAATTCCTTGATAGCTGACATAATTAAGTTTCAAAAGAGCTCGGACAAGCGTTAAATAATACTATGAATTAAAACTTAACAAAAACTTAAAATTTGTTAAGTCTATGAAACTAACAAGGTATTAGCCTGTTTACTGCTGGTGCAAGCAAGTGGCAGGTATTTACTGCCCAACAAAATTCAATAGGCTAGTTGACAAAATAAAAATATAAGTCTGTCCTTTAGATTATTAAAAAATAAGCCATACGTATTTTTTGACGTGACAACGTCTTATAAATTGGTTTGCCGGGTGACACTTCAAGAAACTGCGTTACGCTCCGCTCACGTTATGCGCTCACAATGAGAGCGAGTGAGAGGCACGCGTCCCGTCTAAGAGCGAGAGAGACAGACATAAAAAGTGAAAGGCACGCGTCTTTCATCCTTCTTCCTACTATACGAATGAATATTCACATTAAAATTATTTTACCACTCAAAGTCGTTGTCACGTAAAACTTTCGCCCGTATACCGACTTTACAGGCAACCAATTTTTTATTTGTAAATTAAACCAAAAATGACCAAGCTATAGCTCATTAAAGTTACGTATAACGTCACACCGTGTTGCATTTTTTCGCACTAGATGACGTCACACGTAACTTTCATGGGCTATATCTTTGTTATTTTTTATTTAATTGAAAAAAGAAAAATACGTGTCCAATATTTTTTTATACCTAATCTAAAATACGGACTAAATAAAATGTAATTATTTTGACCCTGGAAACTACCCTATTATATATATTCAATTATACATACATACATACATACATACAATAAATAGGTTTTAAAAGATGTGTTAACGTCTAAATAGCCAACCCGTAATAGATCAGAAATTGCCAGTAAGGAATTCATAATATTAAATCGATTATCTTAATCGATTTAACATTTCTCTACTCAAAATGATTTTAGTGACTAGTAAATCTTTATTTGGTCCTTAAACATTTTTATTATGTGTATTTTTAAGGAATATATGCAATTAACTATAAATAACTTCGATTTTGAACCAAATAATATATATAGATTGATAACCTTGTCCGAAATCTATATCGATTAATCAATATTATTTAAAAGCTGCAAAATGGCAACACTTTTTTGACTGTTAGTAAATGTCAATAATGTCATAGTCAATTTATTTTATTATGTTAGTTATTCACCCGTGTGGTGACGGATTAAGAATACGGATTGTCACCACCCCATATCATCCCATGGGTGTCGTAAGAGCCGACAGAGGGAGCATATTATGCAGAGAACAGCACTGTAAGAGAAGGAAAACTTGATACAAACCCTATACCAACCCGTTTGGCCACCGTGGTATAGTAGGCCGATTCCTCCTTTCTAAGGAGAGGCCTAGTCCAGCAGTGGACTGTTAAAGGCTGATGATGATGATGATGTTAGTTATTTGCCCGTGTGCATGGTGAATGTTTGTGGATCTTTTACGACTTCTGGCTTTTTCTTTCGGATTTCTACCCTTACCAAACGATTAACTCATTTCTTTCTACTCAAAACTACGAAATACTGTAACTTTCCTAATAAAAGTACGTACACACCAAATTTTTTTGAGTATAAAAAGTACTTCTTGTAATAAAACTATGAATGTGGCCGACCTCTAATCAATCTCAAAATTCTAGTTTAACACTCTTTTATCGAATGCAATAACAACTACTACGATTTTTGACGGTTCATACCTGGGGCGACGTCTCTAAGAAAAATGGGCAATGTTCTTTAAACTAGATTTCAACAATACAAGTCAAACAATTACTGATTTGAGGTTATGTATGACAATGTGTTTCAAATTATGTAGGTCAACTAATACGAATAAATATTATGTATTTTAGGCAAAACTGACCTGAGAACACCACAACACTGTTAACAAATGAGATATATAGCTCAGATACAAGCTTATGCAATACCAATCTGAGTTTAGATACAATCAACGGCTAGATACAACCACGCTCTGCTACCAAACATTTATGTTTAGAGTCTGGCTAGAAAGCTGGGAAAGGTTGTTTGCAGAAGGCAGTGGAAGCGATCAATTCATCCAGTCTGGTCTAGCCAAGGCAAAGGTCTAACATATATACTGTGTTTCCACAGCGGTTAAAATAATATGTACATGTGCAAATTTACCAGGGATCTCCTGGTAATGTTCTTGTGTAGACCTATAAGATTACACTTATAATTTTGGCCAAAATGATAAGGAAATCGTTATAGTTACTACGAGAAGGTCCAGCTCGCCGTCCTTATTCAGAGCACGATTTAAGTAGATGACGACACAAAAATTTTACAAGGGTTCAACAGTTCACAATTCTATCACGAATAAACTGATGCCGGCAACAAGGGTTTTAAATTTACTTCAATAATCACAAAAGCACGCGAGAAGGCAAAAAGCGTGGACTAGCAAAAAATCAACAAGTCGTCAAAAAGAATTTTTGAGACCAATCTTAACTTTGTCAATCGCTCACAACCTCGTCGGACAAATTCCTATAGCGACGGTTGCGAGGTTGTTAATCAATATAATTCAACTCCAAAACGCGAAATTACAGGATACAGCGTGGGTCCAGTAAAATTTTCTACCGGACACGACAATTAATCAAAAATAGTGAATGATTTGACAGTTCATAGTGTGACCATAGTCAGAAATTTACAATGGACAAAGTAACACGCTACTAAAATGATATATTCTATTTGGCTTATCACAACAAATATTTCTATTTCAAACAATATTTCTAACATAAGTCTATATTTGAAAGAAGTTTAGTTCATTTACCACGTTTTGTATCTTTCTTTCGGCATATTTATCTAATGTAACACATCTTGTCTCTTAGATACATTGTAGCAAATGAGCCCTGTTTCAGTTTCTCACAAGCATTTTGTTCGTAATATTTTTGTCTATACTAAGTTCTTTGTTTTAAGCGATATCTGTCCTGATTTCTGGGTACTTTGTAGAGAAAAATTGCCATCTCTGTACGACTGTACGTAAGTAAATTGGGTGTAAAATGCGAAAAAATATACAATCTAAAGTTGTTTGTATGCGAATTTGATGGAAAACAAACAAAAATCTGAAAAAAATATGATTCTAAAATGTGCCAATGACTTTGTTGTCGAACAAGTTTTAAGTATAGTCATTGACACTATCAGAAAAGACGATCCATCTATTTAATAGCGCAAAACTAACGTTTATTAAGCCTTAATGAAGATAACAGATACAAATAAAGAGCTATGGCAGATTTTCAGTGTTCAGTGCACTAAAAGCGTCTTAAAAACTGATTACAACCAAAATTCATGAAATATTTTTATACGATTTTCTATATTTTAGTCTAATTTAGATAAGGCTAGGTAAAAAAGTTTAAAATTAAAAATAGCTATTATGTTAATTGATTGCCGGCTTTTCGTAATGGCCATTTCTTTGGTTTGTCAGAATGCCACAAGGTTGCCAGAGTAAATAATTATTTTTCCAAGATAGAATCACCAATGTTTTTTTATAGATTTAAATAGTTCATTAATATTAATAATAATTTATTTTGCTTGTTACGTTTATTTTTATGCGGATTTTAAATTAAGTACAGTATTAATAACTTCTTTCGACATTTAAAGTAAGACTGGGCGCTGGCTAAAAGATGGCCATTTAGAGCTATAAAAAAAAATACAACATGACATTTGACATTTCGTTTTTTTTCACATCTCGCTGTCGCCCGCGCTTGTTTGTGTTCTGTGGGTTTTCGTTGCTTTTCCCCTGTTTTCAGTATTCTTTTTGACCTGGATTGCCCAAGGACTCTGTTTTCACTTCTTGTTATATGACTCAGACTGTTTATGGACTCTGATATTGCCTCTTTGTGACTTGTGCGTGCTTAAGGATTCCGATACTGCCCTGTTTCTTGGATATTGTTTTGTACGCGGTTTCTACAGCCAAAATGAGTGTTCGTGGTCGTGGCCACGGCAGTTGAAGTCCGTAGGGAAAATATAGAAACAACTGAATATAATCTCAGAGGCAGTGATGACGCTATTTTAATAAGAGGTAGAATAAAATCAAGACACATAAGTCGGAAATAATATTATGTTTATATTTTGATTGAAAATATATACCTGGACGAATAGGAATTACTGAATATTGCTGTAGTTGCCTCGTTGGTCGGCGTACGGTAGGATGTTGCGCTCATGTAATTAATGACCATCTTTTGGTATTTGGGATGGGCTAGACATCATCAAAATATCTATGCACCAGCTGCCTTTTTAGATGATGTGCTAGTTATAGAGGATGATGAATAATAAAATATTGTAAAATGAAATCTTGTGTTTTTACTATTTACCCTACCTTTTTCATATATTAGGGAACCTGAAACATCTTTTTATCCTTGGTAATCCTATGTAAGTAACACGTTAAGAAACCGTCGTCAGCTTACTATTTTACACGACTGCCTAAAAAAGTAGTGTATTGTTTGTTTTTTATAATCATAAATCATATTTCATTTATTCATGCACCATGAAATAAAAGTATACATACGGTTATCCGCAATAGGCTTCGTCAAAATGTCACAGAGTATTACAATACAGCAACATGCTTCGTCAAGTGGGTTTAGAATTCATGTATGTGAGTTTCTTTATTCCGCCATAACTTCTAAATGGCTGAACCGATTTCGATGAGTGGACTATTGTTGGAATCCTCACGTGACATAGGCTATATAATTTTTGGGAAATCAGTCATGTTTCAGTTTTCTTTGAAAAAACGTTCAGTATGTAAATAAATAGTCAAATTGATAGCAGATGTTTAAAGCTGTATAAGAGCATCTGATTTTAACGACTGATATCTATGTATGTCATGATAACAGACTTGTCTCTCTGTGCACAGAGGAGCTTAAGATATTTTGTGGTCACAAATCCAAGTGGTGCCCACACCTGGGGTTGCTTAACTTGCGCAATCATTAATAATGTTTACTAGTAGGCATAAATAGTATTATGCCATTGAGCTCCTTCAGTTTTAAATACCAATAAATTATTATTTCATGCAGCAATATACTAAATAATGGTTAATAATGACATAAACTATAAAACTTCTAAGCATAACTCAAAAACCTGGCCTCCTACAGTTACGATTTTTTACCCTTAGAATTAGCAATATATATTCTATCAAACAAGGTATATTTCATTTATAGATGCTAACTTTGGTGATTAAATAAAATGATCTATGGGAAGCTGCCATAGCTCTTTGTGTAAATTTAATTAAAAATATTTATTTTTCGCTTCGGAAAGTAACTACCTAACCTAAACATTTCATTACTTTTTTAGGCAATTTTTCTAACATATTTTTAAAACAGTTGTTAAATAAAATTGGTTCATAGCTAAGATTTAAATATTTGTTCTGTGTATAAGAAATAGGTTAATCCTGCTTATGAATGTATTTATGTGACATAATAATATAAGATTTTCCTAATATTCAGGATAATTCAGCAGAGTGCCAATCATTTGGGGGGGTGCCAACGTTACTATAGTTTAGCCTATATTGGGACCGGCCCTGGGGATGGGTATCATATTTTGTTTCGTACGGCTATCAAATGCATATAAATAAACAGAAAAACCGATTTCGATGAATACATATATTTGTCTTTTATACTTTCATTGATTAAAAGGGATTTGGATGACATATAGCACGGACTTCTAACCTAAACCGAACTTCAACTCTACCGAGGTAGTAATTTATACCTCATTATCTATAACAAGCTGTTACAGCATATAGAAACAACATTACTAACCTACGTTTTTACTTCATTAGTAAATACACAGATTGTCTCAGATACTAGTAAACTAATCACAATAGTTTAGTATCAGTGAAAAGAAGCCTTTGTTTATGTTGATAACTTTTTAATTTTATATCGATTAATAGTCTGTAAAATATAGCTTGATCTCTGTGACAGATTTCTACGACAGTGACGAAGTAACTTTGAACCAGCGTCATGTCTTCATTTTTAATTTTCTATCACCCTTATTTTTATCCATTACAATATAGTAATGTGTCCGTGTAAATTGTCCGTGTGGTGACGGATTAAGAATACGGATTGTCACCATCCCATATCATCCCATGGGTGTCGTAAGAGCCGACAGAGGGAGCGCATTATCCAGAGAACAGCACTGTAAGAGAAGGAAAACTTGATACAAACCCTATACCAACCCATTTGGCCAGCGTGGTATAGTAGGCCAATTACTCCTTTCAAAGGAGAGGCCTAGTCCAGCAGTGGACTGTTAAAGACTGATGATGATGACAATATAGTAGTTATACAATGTGTTGATCTGCATTTGCAAAATATTTTAATAATACAATATAGACACTATACTTATTCACCTAAAATTATTTCAAACAGTGGGCGATGATATAAAAACCTCCTGCAAAATAAGACTGTATCGCGCAGTCACTGTAGGTACGTGTGCTTGTGTGTGATAGGCACCTGCAATGGCGATCAGCTGCGCGGCGGCAGCGGTCAATACTCTGAGTTAATTTTCAAAGTGAATGATGACTGCCTCGTTGGTCTCGCGGCATAAATGTGCGCGAGGGATTGGGAGGTCTCGGGTTCGATTCCCGGGTCGGGCAAAGTGTTATTGGGTTATTCCGTTAGGAAATTCTCAGTAACAGCACAGAGTCTGGTAATGTGCCCGGTACGGCAATAGGCTCGCCCCCTGTTACCTACGTGGGACCTAAAAATTCATGGCGAAATGTGGGTGTAATATTACACTTCTGCCTACCCCTTCGGGGATACAGGCGTGAGTCTATAAAAAAAATTACGATTTTTTTTTTTTGACTTTTGGTGACTTATATTTTCATGTATTTGTATTCAGTTATAGTAGTTCATTAACCCCTTAAAATATTTGCAAATAATGCAAATCAACAACCTATATATAATCTTTTTATTTATAAAAATCACTTGTCCCAACTAACACGATATTAATCATCATTATCATTCAATATCATCGCAGAACCTAAACAACTCAAGATAGCAAAATATACAGTATATTTAACGGAAGAATATTTAACATTCTATACATAAAGACGTGAACCAGGAGTTGAAAATGTTATTGAAAATTCGCTGATTTTTAAGCGAGCCCTATGTGAACTTAATACCTAGCTAAAATACCAAATACCTAGTAGTATTAGAACTCTATCTACTCTCCTATAAAGTTTCCATTTGTTTTTATGACAGTAACTGTATACATAAGTGGATCTGCATAAAGATTAGGACGTGTCAACTGAACAATTACGATACTGCGAGCTTGTCTCTAAGGAATAAAGTTCAATTGAAAGAAAATTCTTAATTAGACCAATAACGCTCCAATGTTAAGTGGCGGGAAGGCAAACATAGATGCATGGCATGACCAGAATTTTAAGGTCACACGTCTAAATTTGAATGTACCATTGTGTCTTATAAGATATATGTATACGATGACTCTATTCATAAATTAGGCAAGACAATTGATACGATAAAGCTTTCACAGCCTATCTATGAACTATATTATTGATAGTAGTTTAAGAATACAATAATTTAGTTGTTAAAACATGAAACTACACCCCTAAATTGTATAAGAATACTACCCATTCATAACACCTGTATTTACAATTGATGCAAATAAAGTATCTTTTACTTAAAAAAATATTTTTATTTGTCGCTATTTTTTACCTTGCTAACTGAGAAAATCATCCAAATTTTGAGAGTCAGCCAACATATGTATTTTTTTTAATACAACATTAAACAGTAAAATGACCGCTGGCCCTACGACTAAGTATATCTTTTAAAAAATACCCGTCAGCATGTCATCCACAATGCCATTATTTTTTACGTTAGCGGGCGAAGCTTTCCAAACACGTGTTTGGCAAATTACCGCCCTATATTTACTAGTGCTGCGCTGTTACAACGCCAACAGTTCGCATTTTTTTTTCGATATTTGCACAAGAACATCGAAAAGGGCTTATTATTAGCCAGTACTAAAAATACGCCAGATATAATATTTGTTGATAAACGCGTGCGCTCAAACCATGTGAAAGCTTTTAAAACCATTTAATTTCGTAAAAATAATTTGTTTTGTAAACCAAACGGTGTTCTGTGGCCTCTACAAAACACATTTTGTAACTTGATCTAAATACGGTAAATTAGGAATGACAAACGCGATTAAATGAACCGCCAGGTTCGGTAAGGCTTAATTAAGGATTATGTTACCCAAAAAGGACACACAAATTATACCTCCGTTATATTTACAAAGGTACTTTGGACGCTGCGGGGCGATGCGGAAAAAGTGTGCTTTCATGTGAATTACAATTTCTATTTTCTAAAATTTTAAGTTAAATTTGCTACGTAAGAATCTATTAGTTTTGCTTGCTTATATAACCATTGTCTGTAAAAACTTTTTTTGCAGAGACTAGCCCCGTCAGATGTAAAAATTCCAATATACCATAGATTTCTAAAACAAAACCATATTTACTTTATTGTTCTACCAAAACTAGGGTCTGTTTTAAATAACTATTGTAATTACTTCTATGTGAGAAGCTCAATTTACATAGTTTTCAATCCGTTATTATAAATTCCGAAGTGAGTTTTGTCAGTATTACTCGAACATTTTAATTTAAATTTGGTGGTCCTTGAAATCTGAAGGGAAGAGCGTAAAATACATGAATTTATCGAAAACTGACAGATTTACATAGACTGTGAATACTGTTCTGTTTCGAGTCTTTAGTTATCAACTCAATCCTATCTCAACAGATAGTCCGCAAGGCTTTCTCTAACAAACTGTTCACTTAAGAAATAATTATTAAAAGCAGAAATTGGTATAGTGACTTATATAACCCTGTTTGTTGTATCAATCAAATTGAATTTCACACCGCCTAGTAAGCTGTGACTGTGTGCTGGCATTGCTGATAAAGCATGAACGGACTACAGAAAAACATTACAATAAATAGTTTAGCTAAAACTAATCTAAACCTTTGGTTTATGATTAAATCTGTATTTTAGGCAACTAAAATGTTTTAAACTACATTAAATTTAGGATGATCAAGCAATCTAAAGCTAATTCGATAACTATTCACAAAATGTAGGTCTCTTTTTATGGAAGCAAATTTATGCCAATGAATGATCGTTCTCAAATCAAAACTATAAAGGTAATACAATGACATTCAAATATAGCCGGCAATATGTACGAAAACTAGCAACATATTCTTACAAAATACATCCACGTAGACGCAAACCCATTGAGCCGTATGTTCGTAACATTCGACTCGCTTATGTAAATCTTGTTGGTGCGTGCAAGTATTCACGCCTTCTGATTTTTATCGTCGAGTATTTGATTCACTGAGGTGTATGATATATTTACATTTTATCTTCTCATGTCATATGATTTGAATGAAAAGAACCGGAATAGAGAAACGATTTTCTATCGAATGCTTCATTGACGCTCTTTGTGATGGCGAAGTTTGGGGTATTTGAAGTGTATGCTACTTTATTTATCGATATAGCTGTATGTGTATTCCGTGTGGTGACGGATTAAGAATACGAATTGTCACCACCCCATATCATCCCATGGGTGTCGTAAGAGCCGACAGTACCAACCCGTTTGGCCAGCGTGGTATAGTAGGCCAATTCCTCCTTTCAACGGAGAGGCCTAGTCCAGCAGTGGACTGTAAAAGGCTGATGATGATAGCTGTATTAGGTGTGAATTCTATATTCATCGGCACAATTAACCACTCACTTATGTTTTTACTATGCTATTTCTTAAACTTAGAATGGGAATTCTGATTCGGAATGGGCCATTGCCCAGGACATTGTTCTCTTTGGACCTATTGTTTGAAAATTATTCAGTCCCTGACTAAATAATTTATGGATGACTGACAAAACCTGTCAAGTCATAAATGAAAGAAAAGACTTTCTGTGCCGGCATTCGGATTCAGACAGAAACCAATATCAAAAGCTGTCGGCCAAAATACAAAGACTCTGCAGGCAAGATAAAAGTGAAAACCTAAACTCTATCTGTCAAGACATCGAAGACCATTCCCAAAACGCCCACACAAAAGATCTTTTCATGAAAGTGAAATCTATCACCCGTGACTTTAAGCCAAAAACCTGGGCTATAGAAACTCAAGACGGACAACTGTTGACAGAGATCGATCAAGTAACCGAGAGATGGAGATCGTATTGTAAGGATCTTTACAAGGATGACCACGAAATGGTTGCTATACCAACCCCATGCATTACCTCCAATACAACCATGGAACCCAAAATCTAAGAGTCTAAAATTAATAAAGTCATACAAAAACTAAAGAGGAATAAGTCAGCCGGAAGAGGCTCAATCTTTGCAGAGGACCTAAAACATCTAGGAACCAAAGAGGGCCGTGTTCTCCGTGATATATGTAACCACATCTGGAAAACAGGCGAGTGGATAAGTGATTGGAAGGAATCGGTACTTATCCCCATTCACAAAAAGGGATCAACAAAAACGTGCAGCAATTACCGAACAGTAGCCCTCATATCTCATGCAAGCAAAATTATGCTCTATATAATCAGTGACAGACTAAAATCTTATCTGGAATGGCAAATACCATGCAAGCAAGCAGGTTTTGTTAAAGGACGTGGCACTAAAGAGCAGATAGTAAACATAAGGCAGATGATAGAGAAGAGCCGAGAGTTTAATATGCCTATGCTAATGTGCCTCATTGATTACTCCAAGCCCTTTGATTGCGTGAGATGGGAGTGTCTATGGAGAGTTCTAATTGCAATGGGCGTGCCGGAACACCTAGTGATATTGATCTCTAACTTATATTCAGATGCAGAGAACATGGTGAGAATCAACAATTTCATTTCTGGACCTTTTAAAACAATGAAAGGGGTGCGGCAGGGGTGTATACTATCTCCCATTCTTTTTAATATATATGGTGAGCATATCATGCGAAAAGCCCTGGAAGGATGGGACGGTGATATATCAGTGGCTGGTAGGAAGATCAGTAACCTCCGATATGCGGACGATACCACCCTGTTCGAATCCTCAGAAGCTGAGCTGACCCAGCTGTCTAAAAGAGTGGAAAGAGAGAGTGAGTTGGTAGGTTTACATATCAATAAATCAAAAACTAAGCTGATGATAGTCGATAGAACTGGCCAACTCACACGTACTAATGAACTCTCAGACCTTGAAGTTGTCTCAGAATTTATATACCTGAGGTCCCTACTAAACAACCAGGGCGGATGTGAGAAAGAAATCAGTAGACGCACTCAGATGGCCAAAGCTGCTATGAGCAAGTTTACAAAAATATGGCAAGATCGAAACATCTCTAACAAAACAAAAATGAGACTAGTGCGATTACTCGTGTTCTCTATCTTCCTATACGGAGTAGAGTCGTGGACAATCCGCTCACAAGAAAGAAAAAAATTGACGCGTTTGAGATGTGGTGTTGGCGAAGAATGCTTCGTATCCCATGGACCGCAAAAAGAACCAACAAATCTAAACTTGAACAACTAAGGGTCAAAACAAGGCATCCACTTTGTGTTATCAACGAATCCAAATGTAATTCGGTCACATTATGCGTAGGAAGCCCGACAACCTCTAAAAACTGGTTATGGTCGGCAAAGTCGACGGGAAATGACCGAGATTTCCAGGTAGTAGAGCCTTGCTGATTTTAGCTTGAATGGGCCGGCTCAACCGGGGAAGTACTACCCTCTCACAGAAAATTGACGTAAAGTAACAGTATCTAAACTGTTGCATTTCGTTCGGTGAGTGAGAGTGCCGGAGGCCCTATCCTCTATTCCTTCTCCCTTATCCCACTCCTCATCCTATCCCTTTTCCCAATCCCAAGGGGCGGCAACGCACTTGTGACTCCTGTGGTGTTGCTTGTGTCCATGGGCGGCGGTAATGGCTTACCATCAGACAATCCGTCTGCTCGTTTGCCGCCTATTACTATAAAAAAAGAAAACGACCGAGAGGCAGGTCTCCTGTACGCTGGACAGAACAGATACGACTACTGACTGGTTTGTCAGTACCGCAAGCCTCAAAGCATGCCGAAAACAGCCAATCGTGGAGGCAGACTACAACCCAGGCGACGGAAGACTTCCAAAGAAGACACGACCTTCAGTAATGAAGAACGCGACTATGATGATGATGGATAACAAACGGCACCTGCCTGTGATACTCCTATAGCATCCGTCTGCGTGGCAGGTGGTGACTCGCCAACTCACAAGATGGGCCTTCTCCAAACAGCTTTCGAAAGCAAACAAAGTCTGCCATAAAGGCAGCCAGAGGTGCGAGTGGCTAGGGGTGTCAAGGGGTGCGGCACAGGTTTCGTCATCGTGGGTCTCGTGACAACGAAGACCCAGAGCGGGTTTCCCCGTAGTTACGGCGCCGTTGAGAATGACACTTCCACCCCCGAGCTAATAGCTCTTGCGGCTTCCCTCTGGCCAGCCGAACAAGGCAAGCCAGAGTTGAGAGTCCAGCGGGCACTCTTGGAAATCCACTCCAACCAGCCAATAAAGGCAATCCGGCGACGAGGCCCTGAGCAACTCCCTGAAGCGTTCAGGCCACACACATTCAGCTCGCCACAAAGCTGCCTTTTTTTTTTGGTGTCGGTTTGGAAAATCCTCATGGAGTCCCACCGCCCTGGTGGAAGGGCGAAAGGGGCTGTCAGACTCTTACTGACTAAATACCAACCCGTGTTCCTCATGTACCTGTGTATCGGAGGGTCGCCCAACAAACATTTATGACGTTGAGCAAACGTTTTGGTGGCAACTTTATGTTATTTAGTATAATCGTATAAACGTCATGAGGACGTTTACTCGACGGCAAAAGGGCCCACTTTATTCAACTTAAAGCGCTAAGAGTTTCGTGTAGCTATCATATAATTCCCTAATTAGTCGCATAGAAGTCATATATACACGTCGGCGATTTTACTGCATGTCATGTAATAATAGCTGTCGCGGCGTGTATTTGACTTTATGTCGCACAATATGACTTTAATATAATGAAATTGTTGTGTTATTGTCATGAGAGAGATAATGCAACTTATATTGAACTAATATAATGACACATTACCTATATATCACCTTAATTTATTATGGCAGTATTTTTGACAACTGAGTTAATATTTTAATTTGTAATTTGAAGTGATAAAACTCTTTCCTCAGTTGTAAATCATTAGGCCATCAAGTTTACTGATAAATGTTAGGAAAGTACGAAACAAAAATTTTATGCGCTTTTAAAATTCTAATGTTTTCTCATATTTTATGAATAAATTTATTAAATAACTGCGTTATATGACAACTATATGACTTCCCGACCTATAAACTGCGTGTTCATTGTTAATGTGTACGCCATGACAGTTGATTTAGGGATCAATAATAAAACAATAAACGACTAGCTAACTTAGTTCAATGAATTTATATTTTAGGAACAATTTTAATACTTTACTACTGTTTTCGATCTATGTTGTACCAAACAGTCAATAAATACCTATGATTAATTTGATTTCAAATGGTAGAAGTTGTATACAAGGTTATTATAAACTTTTAATATGATTATTAATTCAATAGCGGTCGTATTATCATGTTTGTGATACTTGAATATGTATACAGGTTGCACTCGTAATACTTATTCGACTTATATATAATGGTTACAAATACAACGTATAAACGATTATTATCCGTGTAGAAGATGTTCAAAAGGTAATTATATGTCAAAATTGACAGTATTATAATGTTTATACTACGAAAACGTTTACACGACGAAAAGTTATATAAGTAAGTTTTATAGACGTCGTCGTAGATGCTATTATATGACGGTTGAAAAAAAAAGGCAATAGAACGTTTATATTACATTATTATACGACTAAAATGTATATGACTATTCGGACACATAATACACCAGTACATGACGAAGAGTTAAAAAATTACTGTTATATAACTTTAACCCGGCGCCGATGACGTGAAAAAAATTCCCCGGCCGATGACATCGGGTAAATTTTACCCGAATTTTAATTTGAAAATTTTTCAATAGTTTTATACATAGTTTATATTACATTTTAATTGATTATTGGTGAAACAGTATTTACGCATGTGATAAAATAAAAGATGGTACCAATTTATAATGAAAAATAACTTTTTTATTTACTTTTCATACACAATAGAAAAATCAACCTGAAAAACATGATAGTTTTTAGAAAATTATTTTTGTTAGGATATTTAGTTTTATTTATGAAAATAATTATCTTATTTACTAAAAAAAGAACAAATAAAGACTAAACAGAAAAAAAATTGAAAGAAAGGAGAACTTAGTCAACTTCTTCATTATCCACTATAATGAAGCAGCCACCGACCCATCATCATCAGAATCAGGTTCCTCCAAAACACTCAAAATCCGTTGATCTTGGTTAGTCAAAGCCATTTGTGACCAAAAACTAAAAAAAAATACAAAACAACTTGTAAAAACTATTATAAACACGAATAAAAATACGTCATGAAAATATTACACTATCTATGACGGTGGGTAAAACTTACCCGTTTTGAATTGAAACACTTGTATCTCACTACACGAGCGGCGTAATAATGATGTAAACAATAATCCAAATAGAGGGTAGTTGTATCTCCAGCTATACTGGCGGATAAGTAAGATGGACGTCAGGAAAAATAAATATACCCTCTTAAAATCACCTCGGGTAAATATTACCCAGCATCAACGACGCCGGGTTAATAAGACCCAAGGTCATAAAAAGGTTTGATTATATGACAAAAATGCTTGTTGGGCGGGTATCGCCAAAGCTTTCATCGCTACCCCCCGACGGGTATTGGCTCTCCAGATGGTCAGGCGGGTCCCGAACAAAACCTCCTTGGCGGCGGATGAAGGTGTTGGGCTCCACCGCCAAAACACCCAGCGGCCGCAGAGGATAGGGAAGACGGCAATCTGGCAAAACCGCATCTCCTCTTCCTCTGCGGCCCCACCGCGACGCAACAATGGTGCGCCCCCATTTGTTCGCGGGAGATATGGGGCGCGGCAACGCAACACCGCTTCTCCTCCCGCGACCGCGCCCGACTACGAGGGACAGACAGAACTGTCCCCCGCACCCGCACCTTTCGACGCATCCTGCGCAGGTCCCTCCAAGCCCACGCGGAGCGTCCACTCCCAGGATCTCTCTTCGCTTCACCGCGGGTGTCCAAGCCACGGTTACTGAGCTCCCCCACCACGACAAGGTGGAGATCCCACGGAGGGGCACAAAGCTGCCCTGCTATATTATTATTATTATATATTATATTATAATTACAGATTAACTTCGATAAAAATGGAAGGTTCGCTACCACTATAAAAATTAAAGATCTTTTTAGAAAAAAATAAAATTGTCCTAGGAAAATTACACTGTATATTCTGTTTATAATTTAATTACTTTATTTTATGGAGAAAGTCAAAAAGTAAATAAATTATTTATTGAAAAAGTTCCAGTCAAGGTAAAGGGTATCTAATTTATTAAATTTTCTTTTCATCCTGTCCCCATAAATTGAATTAGAAATGTAGTTTATAGTCGCAACAAAAAGGTATAAAACTCTTTTGTTATATTTCCTAACAAACCATACAATACAGAGTCTAATAGTAATAAAATTACTCTCATAGATACCTGGTATGTATAGCTCTGTACAGCCGTACCCAAACGTATAGAAGTAAATAATTTAATGTGTTGTACGTAACTTGTGTTCTTCTTCATAAATTAGAATGTTTCTTTTCAAATTAATTCCCTAGTGTCATATTTCTTGAATACTATCATAAAAATCTCCACAGTCCGTTAATATATTAGTTACAAAAACTAAGTAAAGAGACTGCTTTGATACTCATGCGTTGTAAAAATAATACGAGACACGACTAGCATATTCATGACATATTTTAGTTATAGGTAACCTATTATAGACTTACTACACAGGAAATACATATCGATATATCCTACCACTACGGGATGTCGAGGATAACGTGGTCACAGGAGCCACATTCTCATGGTCTCACCTCAACCATTAGAATGTGGCTCCAATAGAATGCAGTAGAACCGCTTTCGTGGGTCGTTCCCACCCATGAAAGCGCTTTTACCACAAGAAAAAAGGTTATTGTAAATATTAATGTATTGCGTATATCTTAAGTGTTTCTGTGCATACGTGTGTATATGTGAGGAGTGACTTTTCGAAAGGGCTTATTTCTTCACTAACTATATTTTTAGAAAACGAAAAGAACTCTGAACCATATTGTTTAATTATTAAATAAGTAGGTTTCCCACCTCCCAAAATCGGGCTCAGTGGCGTGCCATTGGAGATCTCCAGCGAGGCTCCAGCAGTGGACTCTTGCAGGCTGATGATGATGATTAAATAAGTTTTGAATTTTAATGCCATATTTGACATAATGTTGACATGATTAAAATAACATATTTATATTTTTCTCGCCACCCACGAAAATATACATTTAATGCCATATTTTAGAAATAAACACTTTGAGAATTAAGCTGTTTTGTTCCGTACTTGTTGGAAATAAGCCGTTTTGATTAGGAGCTTAGTTGGAAATAATTTGTTTTTATCTAATTAATAACTCTTTATTATGCCTCATTATAAGAAAAATTATAATTTATTTTTCGAATAGTAGCTCTTTTCTAATAGAAGCCGTATTTTGACAACTCCATGACACTCAAATCTATAGTTTACGAAAGCAATGAATACAAATGTATGAGCTTTTTGACGAAAGTTTTAATTTTGAAGACATTGACAACTCCTCAAAAATGACAATCGCTTTTTTTATTTAACTCAATAGAAGTATGCAAGGGCGTATTCGGTATACCATACAGCCAAGGTGATGAAAACAAAACTTACAAGGATAAGAAATCATCAAAAATAACAGCGGTGAGATTAATTTTTATATATATATTTCTTGTGTGCGTGTGTATGTCACTGAACTCCTCCTAAACGACTGGACCGATCTTGATGAATTTTCTTGTGTGTGTTCAATTCTTCTTGAGAATGGTTTAGATTCACAATTTAGTCCACTGGAAAATGTTTGTTTACTTAATTTTTAATATGTAAGTAGTTGTGGATTTTGGAATGTTTCACATTGGAACCGACGGACTGCGCTGCTATCGCAGTGTCAAATCTTATAATAATTATTTCATCAAGGAGTACATCGAAACCTTACCTGAATAATAAAACATTAAAAAATAAAGATATCGAGTCGACAACATATATCCGCAAAATTTGGATTGTCGAGTATTTTGTTAAATTCTAATGGTTCTGACAGACAAATCCAAAAATCACAGTCGCCATATTGGCCGATCTAGCGAAACGACACAGATACCGGATAACACCTTGGATAACAGTCTTTACTAAGTAGTTTGTATGTGTAAATACTTTTTGCAGTTATATTTCTTAAACAGTTAAAACGACAACTACGGAAGTATCCGCCCAATAAAGGAGATTTGTATCAAATATAAAAAAAATATTAAAATATTTTTATCTATACTAATTTAATAAAGCGGAAGTTCGCGAACGCGCTAGTCTCAGGAACTACCGGTCGGATCTGAAAAAATCTTTTTGCATACGATAGCCCAATTATTCCGGAAGGCTATAGGCTATATAACATAACGCTTCGACCCTTTGGGGCCGGGCAAAAGGCTAAAAAGGCTAAAAGATAATGTTGGCTAATCTCAGGAACTAGCAGTCGGATTTTAAAAATTGTTATTGCCTCGGATAGCCCAATTATTCTGAAAGTCTATAGGCTATATAAAATTACGCCACAACTTTTAGGGGCCAGACAAAAATAATAAAATGGTCAAACTAGAAGGGGGAGGGTTGGGTCAAAGGCAAAAAAAGGCTAAACGAATAGGATACAATCTATATGGGTATCGTTTTCGAGATTTTCGAGACGCTGATTAATAATATGAAATTTATATAGTGATCCAAGATGGCGGGCGGGAAATCAAAGATGGCGGATGAGGAAATTTTAAAAATCAATATGGGTATCGCCTTCGATATTTTAAGGGGTGGGGAATCGAAATACAACATCTATTTCGTGATCAAAGATGGCGGATAGGAAATCAAAGATGGCGGATGGGATTTTTTTTAAAAATCAATGTGGGTATCGTCTCCGACATTAAAAGGGATGGGGAATCCAAATACAACATCTGTTTCGTGATTCAAGATGGTGGATGGGAAATCAAAGATGGCGGATGGGCAAAATTTAATAAATCAATATGGGTATCGTCTCTGGTGGTTTAAGGGATGGAGAATCCAAATACAACATCTATTTCGTGATCAAAGATGGCAGATGGGAAATCAAAGATGGCGGACGGGATTTTTTAAAGTCGATATCGGTATCTTCCCTGATATTTTAAGGAATGGGGAATTCAAAAATACCATCTATTTCGTGATCAAAGATGGCGGATGGGAAATTAAAAAAAAATCAATATGGGTATCGTCTCCGACGTTAAAAGTGATGGGGAATCCAAATACAACATCTGTTTCGTGATTCAAGATGGTGAATAAGAAATCAAAGATGGCGGATAGGAAAAAAATAAAAATTAATATTGGTATCGTCTCTGATGATTTAAGGGATGGAGAATCCAAATACAACATCTATTTCGTGATCAAAGATGGCGGATAGGAAATCAAAGATGGAGGACTGGATTTTTTTTAAAGTCGATATGGGTATCGTCTCCGATATTTTAAGGAATGGGGAATTCAAAAACACCATATTTTTCGTGATCAGAGATGGCGGATGTGATTTTTTTTTAATCAATATGGGTATCGTCTCCGATGTTTAAAGGGATGAGGAATCCAAATACAACATCTATTTCGTGATTCAAGATGGCGGATGGGAAATCAAAGATGGCAGATAGAAAAAAATAAAAAAAAACAATATGGGTATCGTCTCTGATGATTTAAGGGATGGTGAATCCAAATACGACATCTATTTCGTGATCAAAGATGGCGGATAGGAAATCAAAGATGGCGGACGGGATTTCTTTTTAAAGGCGATATGGGTATCGTCTCCGATATTTTAAGGAATGGGGAACTCAATATTATATAAATATCTATGTTTGTTTGTTCATCATTTATAGACTCTGAAATGATAAGAGATTAAGCGCTAAGTCAATGGTAACTTTGGAAAAGGGACTTGGAAAAAGGGAATTAATTAAAAACTCTTAAAAAGGCGATACGGAGTTCGCTGGGTCAGCTAGTAATATAATAAAGCCGAAGAGTTTGTTTGTTTGTTTTTTTTTTGTTTGTTTGTTTGAACGCACTAATCTCAGAAACTACTGGTCGTATCTGAAAAAATCTTTTTGTATACGATAGTCCAGTTATTCCGGAAGGCTATAGGCTATATAACATAACGCTTCGACCCTTTGGGGCCGGGCAAAAGGCTATAAAGGCTAAAAGATAATGTCGGCTAATCTCAGGAACTAACAGACGGATTAAAAAAAAAAATATTGTCTATGATAGCCCAATTATTCCGAAAGGCTATAGGCTATAGGCTATATAAAATTACGCCACAACTTTTAGGGGCCAGACAAAAATAATAAAATGGTCAAACGAGAAGGGGGAGGGTTGGGTCAAAGGCAAAAAAGGCTAAACGAATAGGATACAATCTATATGGGTATCGTTTTCGAGATTTTCGGGACGCTGATTAATAATATGAAATTTATTTAGTGATCCAAGATGGCGGAAGGAAAATCAAAGATGGCGGATGAGAAAATTTGAAAAATCAATATAGGTATCGCCTTCGATATTTTAAGGGGTGGGGAATCGAAATACAACATCTATTTCGTGATCAAAGATGGCGGATGGGAAATCAAAGATGGCGGATGGGAAAGTTTTTAAAAAGTCAATATTGGTATCGTCTGCGATGTTAAAAGGGATGGGCAATCCAAATACAACATCTGTTACGTGATTCAAGATGGTGGATGGGAAATCAAAGATAGCGGATGGGAAAATTTTTAAAAATCAATATGGGTATCGTCTCTGATGATTTAAGGGATGGAGAATCCAAATACAACATCTATTTTGTGATCAAAGATGGCGGATGGGAAATCAAAGATGACGGACGGGATTTTATTTAAAGTCGATATGGGTATCGTCTCCGATATTTTAAGGAATGGGGAATTCAAAAACACCATCTATTTCGTGATCAAAGATGGCGGATGGGAAATTTAAAAAAATCAATATGGGTATCGTCTCCGATGTTTAAAGGGATGGGGAATCCAAATACAAGATCTATTTCGTGATTCAAGATGGTGGATAGAAAATCAAAGATGGCGGATGGATAAAATTTAAAAATCAATATGGGTATCGTCTCTTATGATTTAAGGGATGGTGAATCCAAATACAACATCTATTTCGTGATCAAAGATGGCGGATAGGAAATCAAAGATGGTGGACGGGATTTTTTTTTAAAGTCGATATTGGTATCTTCTCCGATATTTTAAGGAATGGGGAATTCAATATTATATTTAAATCTATGTTTGTTTGTTCAGCATTTATAGACTATGGAATGATAAGAGATTGAGCGCTAAGTCAATGGTAACTTTGGAAAAGGGGCTTGGAAAAAAGGGAATTAAATAAAAACTCTTAAAAAGGCGAAAGGGAGTTCGCTGGGTCAGCTAGTATAATATAAGCCCTTTTGTTCTGTAAATATTGTAGAAGATTGCATTTGTCAGGGGACGCAATTTAATTTTATAGATGTCTAGAGGGGGTTAATATAATGTTAAATCCAAGTTTGTGGGATTGCAGCCCTTGTCCTGCGCCCGCTATCTTGAAAACAGTGGTACAAATGGGTTTCCTAGTTTATCTAGCAAACTATTGGCCGTACAGAAAAATGCAAAATATGTTTTGTTGCAAAGGAAATTATTTACAACTTTGATTCCGTAGCATTTAGCCTTAAAATGAAAGATATCAAAGTTACAAACGAAAATCGAATGAAATTTGCAACAAATTTTCTTTTCAATATGTTTTAATTTTTTCATCGTCAGCATCATATAATTCATTTAATTTGTCTATTCTTCTTCCAAACTAGACCTGGTCTTCCACCTTGAGAATCTGTAGTACCATAAGGTCAAATTTTCACTCATAACAAAGACCCTAAAAACTGAGGTTGAAAAAGAAAAGACAAACTCTATCTCTGGGCATCTGAAGTTGATAGTCTGCCCAGCTAGAGGATACTGATTCTGGTAATTTTCTGGGGACTTCTGCAGGAAAATTATTAGAGATATAAAAATTAAAAGAGGAAAATGATGAATTATCAACAAAAAAGCAATTTTCTTCTGGGCACTTAATCAGACCCTGTGCCAAAGCCTGGCTCATCTCAAAGACTGGGAACACAGTTATAGTGGGAAAACATAAAAATTGCCAAAATACAACAATAGAGATATAACTTTTTATTTTTGGCTTTAAGAAAAAAGTTTCAAGACCAAAGTTGTAGAAAATTTAATTTGCAACAAAAAGCTCTTTCACATATTCTGTGTGCGGCAAATAGTTTGCCAGATAATCAAGAAAATCTATCTGCTGCCGCACTTTTTTCCAAGATGGCGGCAGAGGGACAAAAAGTACAACCTCTCAAAGAACAATGGCAGAATTTGGTCTGGGTTTGTTGTGGCGACCTTAAAGTTCATATGAACAAAACAAATTGGTTTTTTTTCTACGATTTTTTGTATTTTCACTTTGTCTCGTTAAAGCTGGAGTATTTTATGATGATAAAAAGCATTTCAATTGATTACGAATACTTTATTATTTGATTGTTGCCATAGACAATGGTGTGTCAGGAATAGACGTGAGTGCTATATCCGTATCGATTATTAAATAAGTAATCGATACGATCGACCTTTATAGAGTTGGTTTGGTTTAAAATGCAGTTATTTAATATTTAATCAACATTATATCAATAAGCTAATATTTTTGAAGCAAAACAACGTTTAACTGAAATAAAAACGTCACAGCATCGTTTTAATGTTGTATTGATTTCACATAAAATCGATTTTAAATGTGCAGCTCTGCTTTTGTCTTTGGCTGTGACAGTTAGATGCTACAAAATACTTCCGCGTTTTGATGTCAATCTGACATAAGTCATTTGATAATTCAAACGTACATACCTACATTGTTTAACTTTCATACTATAACTTTCCTTTTACCTACATTGTTCATTCTTAACTAAAAATTCAAACACCGATATCTTCTTTTTCCACCTTTCCTGAGTGAAAATAGAATCATTACTTACGCCAAATTTTTTTATATATTTTTTATTACCGTACGCTTCAATTTAATTTCAGACATTTTGATGTATGGAGATCTGCCATTGACCTTTAGATCATGCTTTAAACTAGCCCTCCCTACACATTGGTAAAATAAAATTGTGTCCACTGATAAATGCAACCCCAAATGTAACTTTTCAATGGACTACTAGAGAAGTCAGAAGTTTTGAAAAGTAATGTTTCAATGGATTCAATGGACTAAAACGATATGGATTTCATACAAAATAATTTAGCGGATCTGAATCACGTTAACTTAACTTATTTAAAGTATAAATACCTATTTGTTCATTCACATTCGAAATGGAGGTAGACGGATCGTTACCCTTTTTCGTTAAAAAGACAGTGAGAGATAATGGTACCCTTGGACACACTGTATATAGGAAACCGACACAAACCGACAGGTATCTCAACGCGGACTCACACCACCATCCGCGGCACTTGGATTCCGTTGTGTCCTTGTTAGTGAACAGAGCGTATGACCTATGTGACCCTGAACAATTAAATAGTGAGCTGTCACATGTTCGGGAGGTACTTAGGGGTAACGGATACAAGAAAAACATACTCCGTCGCAAGAGAAACGAGCGTAAACCTGAAGTAAGCAGAGTGCCCGCTTACATGCCGTATCTAAAGGGAGTGACGGACAAAGTTGGAACAGTAGGTACTCAAAAAATACTCCATCAAGACTGTATACAGTCCGCACTCTAAGATAGCACACAATCTGCGTACCCCAAAGGATGTCATTCCTCTCCAAACACCTGCCAAGCACCCATCTACAAAGTCGATTGCAGCTGTGGTAGTTCATATATCGGGCAGACTAAGCGTACAATCGCTGAAAGAGTATAGGGACATATCGCAGCTGTAAAAAACTGACATATTAATAAGTCAGCGATAGCTGAGCATTTGTTGGAGTCTGGACCTAACCACTGAATTGAACTGCATCAACCAGAAATCTTACCCACCGATCATCGCTATTACTCCAGGATAGTACGTGAAGCGGTAGAAATCAAGAAATTTAACAATTTCAACAGGGAGGATGGATATAGATTATCGGCTACTTGGAATCCAGTCATCAGCAAATGTAAACACCGCCGCAGTGATAAAACTCAACAGTGTGTAGTCGTTACTAGTGTAGTGTGTCGGAGTACCGACATTGCGAACTTTAATAAAGACCAAGTGAGGGTATGTGCCGAAACCCGCACTTCCACAAGACGGCGCTGAGCGCTCATCAGTCTCTCCGCAACCACGCTCGGTACAAGACGAGCGAAACGTCGGAAACAAATAGGTATTTATACCTTAAATAAGTTAAGTTAATGCGATTAAGACCCGCTAAATTATTTTGTATGATGTATTCAAATCGCGAAAGTTTAAAATCGATATCAATTTCTCTTTTTCAGGTCGATTTTCTAGGGGAAAAGCCCGTTTTTAACCAAACTTTAATTGAAAAATATTAACAACATGGTACTAGAACTCAACCGCATTAAAAAAAAAGAAAAAAGATTAGAAATAAGCCGTCTTGAAAAGTCACTCCTCATGTTTAATCGAAAGTAATAAAAATTTTATAGTGTCATAAAAATGCCAATGATTTTTACCAAATTAAAAACACGTCAAATGTAGAAATTACGGTGTATACCACTCCAACAAAGTATTTTTCATGTATGTTGTCAATAGCAGTTCTAAAAAGTTGAGTGGACTGATTTCATATCACACACTGCACTATAAATCGCACTGTATAATCTATAATCGATTTTATGTATATTACGAGGGTAGCCTAACAATGTTTTTTTAAGTAAGCTACTCCGCACCTTATGGTAATAATGACCTCGTCCCCAAGTGATTATAAAGGCTTCGTATTGGAAAGTTAAACGTGTTCAAGAAATAATGAGTATTTAATTTGAATAATAGATTGGTTCTGCGTTTACAAATCAACTTAATTGGATAGGTATTGGTTCATAATTCACTGTTGTTGGCTGAATTTGTCAGCTGTAGTTTTATTACCGAGTGAATTAATTACTGATAATGTGTTTTATTAGCCATACGACATACAAATGCACGTGCCGGTATATAAACGACCGGACTGGGATATTTGTGATGATAATTGTGTTCCCCTGTTTATATCACCATACTATCCTTGGTACGTATGCGCGACTTCCTGATGATGTCAAAATTCCTGTTTGGACCTTTATATGATGACAGTGACGTTATGTATAATGTTGCTCCTAAAAATGTATTATCGCCAGCGAGTCGTCGGCTATCAAATTCATTGCTGATCTGCACCTTGCCACTGTTACTAATACAGATATATCTTTTAAATGAGCCATAAGTCTATTGGATTTATATATATAAATAAGTAATATTATTATGGTTTGAAATTAATTTGTTCTTTTTTAACTCATTTAGAGAAGTTTAATCCTATATAGCGGCTTCGTTGCGCTTGTATTGTATTGATTTAATATCTGTCAGGGTTAATACTCTCATGGCTACTATAGACGTATTATTTCCTTATAGATCAATATTGCTTACAGGTACATAATAGTATTCACACTATTGTATGTTTTGAACGCGTGGATGATTTCTCTTTGAACCTTCATAAAATCCATACGACAATTCTTTTAGCGCTTGATACGCCTATAGAAAATAAACCTCAAAGATGAGACCACACATGTTTTGAACCAAGTAATGAACGTTCAAAGCATGAAAAATAACTAAATAAATGTCGTATTCGAGAAATAATAAGTCATCTTATTGAATGGCTAAGTAAAACGTCTCGCACGCGGTAAGGCTGGCTTCAGAGTGACGCGCGCGGCACGCGCCGTGAGCCAGCGCGTCTCAAACAGCGCGTTTGGCGCGAGGTCCACTGTGAAACGAGATCGCGTTTCTCTTTGCAATGTATGAAGCTTCGGCAGCGCCGGCCCACGGCGTGCGTCTCACACTTGGCGCGTTTGAACTGCGTGCCTATGAAACAATACTACTAATCTAGTGTAATTGTAAGCGCGCGCGTGTGGGCAGCGCCGGTCAAACGCGTGACTCTGAAACCAGCCTAAAATTGTTTCAGAATGAAATTTACTTTACAAGGATTAAAGTTAGAAGGGTCTTTCATTAACAAACTTGTATTGCGTAGGGAAGAAATATGAGCTAAGTTCAATAACTGAATCGAAGACGCCTGAACGCCTTTAAATAGAATTTATTTAGAAAAAGCCGGCAGCTCGAGGTGAAAACACACTGATTGTTCCGTAGACTCTTTGTTATTTATACCTACATTGTGATGAAACTGATTATTTATTATGTTATGCGTGCAGTTTTCATTATTATAGGCCCTTGAACGCTGATGTTATTAATAAGAAACTAATATTTATTTTAGTTCAGTAATAAATAACAACATTTCCAAGCTAAGCGAGTGCTAAATTATTACAAGTATGATAACGATAAGGTGTATGTATTGCAGTCAGAGATCTAAAAATTTCATGCCTCCACCCATAGCACACCACAACCCTCCTCAGGAATTACCTAATCCATTGGTGTCAATCATACTGAAATCTGTTCGGTAGTTTTTGAGTTTATTGCGTTCAAAACGTACAGGGCGCGGCGCGACGGGGCCTTTTATAATATGCATAAAAGTATCGGGTTTTATGTAATAGTCATTTTCAATTATAGACGAAACTCATAATTATACAGGTAAGTGTTGATTTAATTAAGAACCAGTCGACAAACCAAACCATCCTATTGAATAACAACTCTTTTAAATTTTATTAAAATATATGTGCCACATATTTTAAAACACAGAAGTCTTAAAAATATCAAAGCTACGGGTTGAAATGTACATATAACATTCCAGTAAAGTATTTTTAATAAGCACCATATTAAAAATACTTAAGCCGCATAAATAACACACTTAAAAGAAAATATAATATTTTTAAAAGCACCAACTGGCTTAATATGCACAATCTTTTTTCCGTAGGTACTTAGTACAATTGAGGAGAGTAGTGGTGGGGTGGCTCAGTAACCGTGGGTTTGAGGTACACCCACGGTGAAGCTAAGCGGGATCCCGGGAGGGGACGCTCCACGTGGGCTTGTGTGAGGCCTGCGTAAGATGCGTCCCAAGGTGCGGGTGCGGGGGACAGTTCTATCTGTCCCTCGCAGTCGGGTGCGGTCGCGGGAGGAGAGGCGTGTCGGTGTTGCGTTGCCGCGCGCCCTATCTCCCGCGACCAAATGGAGGCGCACCATTGTTGCGTCGCGGTGGGGCCGCAGAGGAAGAGGAGATGCGGTGTTGCGTTGCCGTCCTCCCTATCCTCTGCGGCCGCTGGGTGTTTTGGCGACGGAGCCCAACACCTTCATCCGCCGCCAAGGGGGTTTCGTTCGTAGCCCGCCTGACCATCTGGGGGGCCAATACCCGTCAGGGGGTAGCGAGAAATGCTTCGGTGAAAGCCTACCCTCCGACACATGGGTACATGAGGAGCACGGGTTGGTTTTTAGTCAGTAAGAGTCTGACAGTCCCCTTTGTCCTTTCCCCCCAGGGCGGAGGGACTCCATGAGGAAAAAAAAAAGGTACTTAGTACAATTATTCTAAAGCCGGACTTGGGTAAAGGGACATCATGCAAGTATAATTTATGAATGCAACATGAAAGTATAGTACTAGAATGTGTAGTAGAGCCTTGCTGATTTCAGCACGAATGGTCTGTCTCGACCGGGGAAGTACTACTCTCTCAAAAAAAGTAACAATACCTATACTGTTGTGTTACGTCCGGTGAGTGAGAGTGCCGGCGGCCATTTCCTATTCCTTTCTTCTTTATTTTCATCCCGTTCGTCTTTTTATTCCTTTTCGCAACCCAAAGGGTTGTAACTCACCTATGGTAGTAGAGCCCATAGACACAAGCAACACCAGAGGAGCTGATGTTGCTTGCGTCTATGAGGGTAATCGCTTATCATCAAGCGATCCATCTTCTCATTTGCCGCCTATTACATAAAAGACTTCTTTGAAACGACTGGACAGATTTTCATGTCATTACGTATTAGTATATATATATTTGGTATGTATGAGAATAGGTCATACAATATGTTTCAAGCCGAGGTAATCCCTACCTAGAATATTTTTCTATGTTTTTGACGCAATTTCCTTCTTCATTCGGCTTTCAAACTACATTATTATAATCCTGGAAATAGTTTCTATGGCAAAAAAATGTTTGCCGGGTTAGCCAGCAAGGTATAACATTTTAATGAGTATCTGCATAATTGCGTTTATTCAAGGCGGGTTACTGAGTAGCTGTATCGTTTTCCGTACACACCCCGGGACTCCAAAAATTAATGAAATTTGGAAGTCGTCCGATGACTTAGGAACTTTACTGTGTTACAATGATAACTTAGTTCGACGATATTAGTCACACATGATTAGTTTCAAATGTGCTTTTATATTATCTAGTGAGCCGTGTTCTTAGAGGTACGTATATTCTTCAAGAAGTTCATTATATTATATTAATGCATAAAAGAAACTTTGAATGCATAATTTGTAAGATATTATGAATGTGATGTTAGAGAATTATATGTCACAATTTAATTGAGATATGCGAGTGGGATAAGTCTACCTTGATATTATTTTTTTGTTGAATACGATACAATTAAGGATGATTCACGTTACACCGGGCCGTGTCCGGGCCGGGCCCCGGCCGGGGCAAATATTCATAGTATTAATTTGTATGAAGTAATTCACGTTAGGCCGTGGCACGGCCGTACCACGGCCGGAGCATGGCCGGGCCACGCCCGTGCTCCGGGCTGTTGATGATTTAGGCCGGAACACATGGAGCTATAATTATAAATTAATATTAATCATAGGTCGGTATATTATGGTATATTTTTTTTAGTAATCGGCGAGTGACCACACACGCAGCTTTTCCATTCTTCATTCCATTTACTGCTACCCTTACTTCATCCATATTTACCATTCTTATTAGCCCCTCATTCACAGGTATATTCTCCAGCACACCACTCCAATCATTTTCTTCAGTCATCAGTATCGCAAAGTAATTCCTCCATCTATCCTTAATTTTGTCATCCGCGCAAAGTACCGTCCCATTTTCATCTTTTATACACTTAATGTTACATACATCCCTTGCTTTCCTCGCTCTAGCTTTAGCTAGCCGGTAAAGTTGATTTTGGCCCACCGGGCTCTCTAAGTTATTATATAAGCTTTCCTCGGCTGCTGTTTTTGCCAAAGCAACGGATTTCTTAGCTTTCTTCTTTAGCTCATCATACTCTGCCTTTTTTTCTTGTTTCAGGCTAACATTCAATTCATCCACACACTGCCATTCCTTGAATTTCATCTTCATATCCTTCAAAACCTTTTGTACTTCTGTCGACCACCACCATGTATCCCTATCTATTGTACCTTTTCCTTTTGATTCTCCTAAAATATCTTTCGCTGTACTCCTAATAAACCCTGTCATTTCACTCCAGCCTTCATTCACACTTCTACATTCCATATCGTCCATCTATAACTTATATTTTTACTACGTCATCAAAGTATGTCGACAGATATCGGACAATATATTTTGGTATAGCACGAGACATGTTCGTATAGCAAGACATATTAACGCATAGGTACTTTGATATATTTTTAGAACACAGGGTGTTATTTTTCATCTGTTATTTGTATGCACGTTGAACACAGTAATATCCGCTGCGCCCGCCACTCAGCCTTGACGCCCTCTTGTAGTAAAGGTACTCTGTGCGCCCTCTGCCTGTTTCCCTTGATTAACAACACCATAGACCTTAGTCAGGCATGTTACCAGATAGTTTTACGGTAATAACTGTATATGCACGGAAATTTTGTTTATTTTTTACCAAAACACGGTCTACGGTAATGATCTCTTGCCGTGTTATTTACTACGGTCATCATCGACCTAGGGTTTTTCCGGTTGCATCCAAGATTTAGAGCCTGAGGTCCGATTACTAGTTTAACCAGCTAGGCGATTCAGAATCCTTCGATATCTCATTTGACATTCGATTCCGTTAATTGTCAAACGAGCTACCTCCTTTTCTGCCAAAAATATCGCATTGCCTATTAATTTTATGCTTTCACTATTTAAATTACCGTAATAAAACTGTAGAGGTGAAAAACATTAAAGATATTTTGCCATCTTCTTTTGGTACTTTCAGTTCGTTTTTCCAATGCTTCATCGTCAATGGCAATGGCGATAGCTGCCAACTCAATTTGTGAGAATTGCATTTTAATTCGTAATAATTACAACCCCCTCATGTGACGCTATCCCAACAAGTACCGACAGGCACGGCCGTGCAATGAATGCTCGGAAACAGCCCGGTGTAGCATGAATGCCTAGCCCGGCCGGAGCACGGTGGATTCCCGGCCCTGGCCCGGTGTAACGTGAATGATCGAGCACTGATTGCACGGCCGTGTCTGTCTGTTCAAGTAGGGATTGCGACAGTCGAAAGAGAAACAATACCCACCGACATTACGACGCCGTGGCCACGGCCTAACGTGAATTACTTCATACAAATCAATACAATGAATATCTGACCGTGCCACGGCCGTGCCCCGGACGGGGCCCGTCCCGGACACGGCACGGTGTAACGTGAATCATCCTAACTGTGTCCCGGCCGTGGCCCGGCCCGGCCCCGGCACGGTGTAACGAGAATCATCCTTTAAGGTATCAAACCAAATCATGTCACATAAGCCTAGTATATTTGTCAACTAAAATTATGAAAAGTATGTCAATAGAAAGACAATAATCATTCTCGTTTAATTATTTTTAATTTTGGGCCAGGTGTCTTATATAACAATGAGAATAATAAACAAATAAGGTAGATATTATAACTGAAGAAAGTTTAAAATTGGAGAACATATCATATTCAAATTAAGTGAGTGTGACTTACAACATTCGTGTTGAACAAAACTATTTTAGTAGAAAATAATAAACAACCTTGACGGAATACTAAAACTACAAGCTTGTAAAACACAACCCGTATCTAGAGCATTCATTAAAAGAGAGCAGGCGTCATTCTGGTCATAAATAAATTATGCTCACTATAAATAATGGCACTCTTGTGCCTGTTCAAATACATGTAAAAGAAGTGAAAAACACTAATACAGCACGGCACACACCGGGCGCAGAGTAAACACCGGTGCGTGCCGTTAAAAGTAAATCGTAAACTGTCGTAAAGGTAAACATGTGTGCAGTTTTGGCACCGGCCATCGGCGGTAAATCACGTGAACATTGACAAACACGACTGCGCTGCAAACGCGGATGTCCCTGTCTGCGCTTCCGCGTCGCGATGACTAATATCCCCACACCGCGCTCACAACATCTGCACGTTCATACCCCTTGTATTGCTATCCAGTAAACTGTTACCCATAAAAGTATAAGCGCTGGTAAAATTCACCCGTTAAGTGCCGAATGGGGAGTAAAGTTTATTGATCGCTTAACGTCTGGCACAAATTGTGAACGTTAATTGGAGTGCTTGTTTTACGTGGTATTAATGAGTCTCGGTCGATCAATATTTTATGTGTGGTACGGCGTTTTAGTCTTTAGGCTAACGGTTGATTAGGATAGGATTCAGCACGGTGGTTGCGTGAACTACACGGGCTAATTTTGTTTGTATTTGTATGTGAGATACACCAGCGCTGCGGATCGGTTAGATTGACCTGCCAATTACTCCTTGGTAGCGATCCATTGGGCCGTACCCCGGCTATGGAGAACTATTAGCGAGACTTAGAATCGATAACACTGAAACAAATAGTTATAGAGCTTGATAAGTTATTTAGTTTACCTACTTGTAATGAAGTATTACTTAGAAACTATATAATCCTTTAAGTATATCTGATAATAATAGCTAGGCATAAAGTTTCAACATTACCTAAAATTATATAATTGCTTAAAACTTCTTGGATTTAATGCCGAAGATGATCTATATATTTGTTTTATTATCTCTATTTTATTAGCTTACCAAAAAATACAATAGATCAAACATGACCTTACATGACACCTAAGCGTAGCCGAAAATAAAATAAAATGTAAAGGCTATGGTGACCGCCATCATTCACAAAGAGTAATTTCGACTTTGGGTTTTCCTAGTCTGCATAGCATCTCTGCACCTCACAGCAAAAAGCGCATAGCACTTTCTCAGTCTTAGATAACTAGGTATTTTTTATGCTAGGTATTACCGTGTAAGCAGTCCTTTTGTGGAAATATAGGCTTTGGGTTTGGTTGAATAGTGTGTTTCATATATGTCTCTATTCTGTGAAAGTGATTTTACTATTCATTATTGTAATGTGATTTCTTCATCAAATAATTAAAATTAATTTAAGGCGCTTACAACCGCTATTGAGTTGAGCTGTTGCTATCACTGTCGGATTGTATACATAAGCAAGAGAAGCGCGACGACGACGGGACGTTCAGAACTCTTTACAAACCATAAAATAAATCAAGTACAGAAAATGTATTGATTGGATTATAAAAGTAAAACAGTGTTTCGTTAGTTTGTTGCTTGTTTGATTGCATGTATTTTAATATGGTTTTTATTCGTTTAAATATTTTTTTAGAGGTATCTTTGTGATTTTTTTCTATGGACTAAAGTTAGTTGTATTATGTTTTCAACACCCTACTTAACTAGATTATATCCTGAAGAATATCATACATTTTCTGATTATGTTAACTGCATTGAATCATATACTTTAAAGCATTATAAAACTTGCGTTTAGCTCTTGTAGTCTCCTTAAGATAATCTTAAATTATTTATAATTATTTTCTGAAAATAAAATAACCTCGTAAATAGGATGCTTAAAGGAAAACGTTGTTGCTTTCGGATTAAATATTTTCAATTAGTCTTTTGAATTAATATTACTGTATTAATGGATGACAACAAGTTCACTGTTTGAGTAAGAAAAGTAAGGGTTTTTATGCTTAGCAGGGAATGTATTGTATTAGATGCGGTTAAGGTTAATTTACACTATTATCCGCTTGACCTCTCACCATTTTTAAGTGCTTACAGCATCGACAAATTTCAAGTGCGCGCCGCCACTTAAAGACGGGCGCGCTCATTTAATTAGTTTTTGTTCGATTGTTAATAACGTCAGAGGAGTCGTGTTTATTTTTCTGCAACCTAATGAATGACTCATTCTAATGGTACAAAACAAATTACGTTTGAATGAAATGTTTACTTTAGGTGAGCGGCCGTAACATAAACAATGTCGTCTTTAACGACTTACTCGACACTTTTGTTTATCATAATAAAAGTATAAGCTGAATCTTATTTGCTGTTGTTTTTTCATGTACCTGGTGATATTATCTATGTAATAAAATAAAGTTATACCAATACTTGCAGAAAATTATTTAGATGTAAGCATTTGAAAATATATATATATTTCGCTGACTTTGCATTCCGCGCGCGGGGCGTAATTATGGATTAAAAACATAATTGTAAGCAAATTATGTAATTATATACTTATCATACTTTTATGTTTTTTTTTGTAAATTAACTGATTAATTATGAAGTTACAGCAATAAAATAAATAAATAATGTGTATTACTTTAATTATAGACAAAAAATTATCGTAAAAACGGCTTTTGTTTATGTAAACAAGTTTAAATACATATGTATGTATATAAGGTTACATTTATGCGTTGTTTTATTTTTTTATTATGAGTATATAAATAAACCTTTGATAAAATATATAATACTCATAATATTTATGAGATATTATTTATCGAAAATTTTGGCGGGAACTTCAGTTTTTTTGGCGGCAAAAAGTAAACAACTGTGCAGCTTCCAATAAAAATAATTCTTATCAGATTCTTATCAAAATTGGTTTTTATACTTGGAAATCTAGTTGGAAGGAAAGTTATCTAGGTTTGAATCTGATATATAACATAAAACGGTATTTAAAAAAATAAAATATGAAAATTGGCGCCAATTGAAAAAAAAATCTTTGTTTTATTTTTTTATGTTTAATATTAAAATGTTTCTTTTCATTATATTTATTTCCTCTAAAAGTAAATTAAATAACCTTTCTAACTGTGTATAATACTTATATACCTCCCATAATAAAAAACGACGAGAAAAAGGAATATGTCAGAAATATAAAATCGCGCTCAAATATGGCGGGAAAAAAATTCTAATTTTCACTTTATACTACCCTTGCGTGGACTTCAACCATATTATATGGTTTTAATTTACATCATTGGAAAGCTCATTTAATTACGCGTCTATTGATATGCAACATACCGCAATCGGTTAAGTTATCCGAGTTCCACAAACAGATTAGTGCGCAGCGAAAAAGCGTGGAAAAAATGACAGTTTACGCGCTCATCTGTTTTAGCAAAAAGGGAAAATAGTCACTTGTGCGCGGTCAAGCGGTTATAAAATAGATGTACCCGTCCTTAGATAGACCTCGAGAAATCGTGAGACTAGTATATCATTAACACTCGATTAGAATAGCTAACCGCTCTGCGAATATACTGAGCGTAATAGGTTTTTTATATATTCGCATTTAACATAAAATACGATCTCTTTTATATTCTCTATTATATAAGATTTTTCAATAAATATTCTGAAAAATCTGTTCTCAAGGTACAGACCATAACTAAGATTTATTTTATCTGCCACTTGCTTATGGTTATATTTAGGTACAGAGAGGTTGGACGTTTAGACCAGAGAGAACATGCTCGTCATATTTCCTTATACCGAACGTGCAACACGTAATGTCAGTTGGTCTTAGTTGGTTAATCATAACGTCAAATTACGCGTCTCATTTAAAGAGGCATAGACTTCTTACAGACTCATATCTTTGACTGCATTCTCTAAATAGCCGTGCTGTAAATCCCATCATTAAGGAGTGATGGGATTTGACAGTGAAAAGAGATATCGATGTTTTTTGAATGAGGGATAAATACGGAAACAAACTATCGGACATGAATGTAAAACTGAATCGTACCCGCAAGCTTCGGCGTGGCAATCGGTTGCACTCACGCCAACTGGGTTGTCAAAGTAGTTCACTGCTGTACTAATATTTACATAAAGGCGAATCATTTGTGCTGGCGGATCACAAATCGGATTACCTACAGCTCTAAAAAATCGAGCAGTGTCCAACGTAAGCGATAGCAAGCAACGTGATATGATGCGACGCACACAAATTGCCAAAGCCTGCCGCATTAGCCAATCTGATATAATTCGTACAATACATAATCTAAGTGACAGTTTCTTAGCATCTCATCGCAACGCATCGCTCATTAGTTTATGAATACTTTTGGTCAATAGATTTTATGGCTAAAATGAACAATTTAACACGTGAAATTTTTTACTACTGTCTGTCTGGCAAGTCATTGCAAAGCACTGTCCGGCGTCGACAGCAAAAACTACAATTTCAATATTTTAGTTGTTGTTTACTTCTACGGCTTAAATATATCGACATATAAGTTAGACATTAACCAAAAATATTTATCGATAAATCATCACTGTTACGAACAACACTCGGTTTCCTAACTCTATGTTTTGTCTACTGTTTGCCTACCACGACGCTGCTATAAGAGCGTGCTGCTAAACATATCGACAGCTCTTTCTATCATACTGCATAAGCCATTAGAAAGAAGATATCAAACATAGCAACCGCTGTTGTTATTTAGTGTTACTTCTATGACTTAAGGTTATATTTCTTTGTTTAGGAAAGGTGTTGTCGAAAGGTCACGACCCAGATAGTGGTCCTGAATGGGTGATCTTTTCATTAGCTGTTTCAATTTGTCTAAAACCCTTATGGTGCAATTGTGGCGACATGGTTACGCGGACATTACCACGGGGAATTATACCAACATTTAACTTCGCATAAGGGCCGAAAATTACATATTAAGAAAATGTTAGTCTATTACTGTAGGACTACGTAGATGTTGCAAAAGAGATTTTTAAGTGGGTCTCTTTAAGTATGCTTGTTTTTTTTATTAAGTTGTATCTTTTTTTGTTAAAGCATGTAATCGTCATAAATCTCGAAATTAACCTTATTGCAAGTTTTAGGAGATGGTTTACAGATATTAAGAATGATTCGACCATACATATGTTACCGGCTCTTCAAATACGTATACCTATGGAGCTGACACAAACAACAAAGCTTTTGAATTCAAGCTGCGATTCATTGGGCACTTTTAAACACATATCACACTCTAGAGATTAATTACCTAAGTAGCATTATTGAACTCAAATTACACATTCTGCCGTATGAGTACGAGACAAGTGCGTTAGTTATTGCGCCATCGCTGCAATATATTTTGAGATAATTTCTTATAAACCTTTAGGATTCTGTACCTCAAACACAGAAATATATGCCAATTACTAATACAAATAAAATTACATAAAACGAACACACTTACTAATTTGTTCTCTGGGGATAAAATTACACGCGTCAACTTTTTGAACTAAATATCAATTAATAGCCTGAATTACTTGTCAACTATCAAACAAATTCACTCACAGCCCTAATTATTATTTCTATGATTACAAGAGTGTGGCCTCCACTGAAATTACCACGCATTAATTATAGCAACCGGAACAACATACCAGAATGCTACGTGGGTACAACCGGAATGTTACGTGGGTAGCAAAGGTCTTGCATATCCATTATAATAATTTATATTGCATCGCTTTAAAAATGTGTTTGGATTCTTCTTTCTTAAACTCGTCAAATCAATTACGATAACATGACTTGTACTAATACTAACAAATCTTTTACAAACATCCATATTACTAAAGCTGGAAACTTGAAATTCAGAAAACGGGTTCCTTTTATTAATATGCCTGTCACTCTTTTTTCAATATCTGTTATTTTCATTTAAATTTTGCGGTATTTTTAATATGTCTGAAGGAGCACATTAAACGTTGTAAGTTTAGGGCAAGCAAATCACGGTTGACTGGTAGTAATAGTTATTTGAATATGTCTGCTCATTTTTTCCAATTAGTAAGCTGTAAGTTTGATAGCAAATGCAGCGCTCTATTTAACTTACCGTTTGTGTCTGCCGCTCAACACAAACAGAAACATTTGTGTTCATTAATGTATTTGAGACTGAACAAAGAAACAAACTGTGTAATGTTAAATGATATTACACATTGAATGTTCTAACTGTATCTCGCGGTTGTAAACGTATGTAGGGCGAATGTGGTTAATGTTGTAGTTTTTTGCGTGGTGAGGCATGATAATATGTATACATACATACATATACTCACGCCTTTTTCCCGTTGAGGTAGGCAGAGACAACAGAACGCCACTTGCTCCTATCCTTACAAACCTCACGCGCTTGCTCTACACTCATTACTCTTTTCATACATGCTCGCCGGTTTCGGGTACTTGGGTATATGTATATCTGCGCTAAACCCACGGTTACACCGCTTTTTTGGAATACTGTTCCGTTCTATTCGCTCTTAGCGTGATGTTACGTAGTCTATACAATAGCCTCCTTGATGAATGGCCTATCCAACAGAAACAAAACTGATTTAAAATGGGTGGTATTTAAACGCAAATCAAATAAAATACTTTTTTTATGAAATAATAAACCAAATTTCCATCAAAATTACTGATTGCACAGCAGAATACACAACTCAAAGTATTAGAAAACACACTACAATTTATTTACGTAACGTACGGCTGTTTATCTTAATGCAAAGCAATTTTATTAATACACTGCTTATAATGACTAATATCCCTTATGGGTTGTATTTAACTGTTAGTCAAAAATACTAATTTTCCATCAAAAATACTAATTGCACCGCTAAGCTAAGTTGACGGAGCCCTGCTTCGCAGGGCTCCTATTTTTGAGAGAAGGGTCACAAGAGAACCTAACATAACCTATTAAGTTTTCTGAGTGGATAAGTTTACTCGGATAGATATTTTGCTTTTACAGTGAGTATCTTCTACATGCGCACAAGTTAATTTGCTGTGCAGTTAGTATTTTTGATAAACATTTAGAATTTTTGTACTTAAATAAATTTATTTGTATCGCATTATGAGGATAAAAGTAATGTCATGCATCAGCATCAAACTATTACTGCAGAAAAAAATAAAAAATACATCAGTATTTTTTATTTTTTTCTGCAGTAATAGTTTTGTTAAACATTCAGTTTATTTGTAGTAGGTAAAGTAATTTATTTGATTTAAAAAAGCATATAAATGATGAAAATATATTGATATGTGATTATTTATTTGATGTGCAATTAATAATATCCCATTTAAAATTATTGATTGACAATATTATTACCCGTAGTAACTCAGATTAGCGCGTTTAACCAAACAAACAAACTTTTCAGCTTTAAACATACATACATACATATCGTCACGCCTTTTATCCCCGAAGGGGTAGGCAGAGGTGTATTTCTACACCAACTTTTCGCCAGATATACTTTAGTCCCACGTAATAAGGGGCGAGCCTATTGCCGTACCGGGCACATTTCCAGACTCCGTGCTGCTACTGAGAATTTCGTGACAGAAAAACCAATAACACTGCCCGACCCAGGAATCGAACCCGGGACCTCCCGATCCCACGCGCACATTTATGCCGCGAGACCAACGAGGCAGTCGTATAGGCTTTGATGTCGAGTTTTCCGTCTCTACGCTAAGATGGTATTTGCATCGTGTTATCCAAACGGTGGTGGTGACACTTGTATTCTATGCCGTCAACCACACGGCAAAGCTTTAAACATTACTATAAAATTACTTCTATTATAAATACGAAATAGATCTGTCTGCTATTTGTTGTACTCGGATATCATAACCGAAGTAATGAGTCAAAGTGGATGGTCGTTTACGACAGTTTAATGATAAAAGTACTTCATAATGGATTTTTCATTCTGAGTTGCCTATAAGGTGATATATTTTCTTTTATAACACTAAAATGAAACATTGCAGTGTGAGTTTGCCGATGTACCCGGGAATTTTAATGTCGTTCACATAAATGCCCAGAGTATTCCGGCACATTTCCAGGATATGCTGACCACTTTTGACTGTAAGAATATCCATGCTATTCTTGTTTCCGAATCTTGGTTAAAACCTTGCCTATCGTCTGTGTCTTACTCTCTTCCAAATTTCCGACTCATAAGAAATGATCGATCCGTGAGTGGTGGTGGTGGTGTTGCTATTTATCTCCGTACTCACATTCTTTTTAATGTTGTTGATATGTCATCACAACCCCTACCGCTTAATGCCGGCGAACATCTCTTTGTAGAACTAGATTTGGCTTATACCAAGGTTCTGCTTGGTGTTTTTTAGTACCCTAGCTGTCATATAAATTACTTCTCTTCTTTCGAACGCATCTTAGAAAATCTAGCTCCTACGTACAGTCATACCATAGCCATGGGTGATTTCAACACTTGTTTATTGAAAAAGGGTTCGCGCTCATCTTCCTTGTGTACTATTATCGAATCGTGTAATCTCTCTATCTTTCCTTTAAATGCTACACATCATTTTCCTAATTCTACTCCTTCTCTTCTTGATCTCATTTTTGTTTCCTCACCTTCCCACCCACCTTCTCTTGTCGCCAAGCATGGCTAGCTACCAGCTAATGCTTTTTCCTACCATGACCTTATCTTTCTCTCCTATAAACTTCGTCTTCCTAAGACAAAGACAAAAACTCTTCTGCGACGCAATTTTGGTGGCATGAATGTAGAACATCTTCGTAGAGATGCAAGTATGATCGACTGGAGTCTTTTACAGAGTGCAGAGACCATTGATGAGAAAGATGAATTATTCACTAACTCTATTATTCGTCTTTACGATGTCCATGTAGCAGTCCGTGCGATTAGAGTCAAACAATTACCATCGCCTTGGCTAACCACTGAAATTAATGTTCTGTTGTCCAAGAAAGCTATAGCTAAAACAAAATTTAAATGTCGACCTACTTTCCGCAATTGGGACAACTACGTTGCTATCAGACATCACTGTAAAAAGGTGTATAGGAAAGCACAACGCCAATATATCCATAGCTCTGTTGAGAATGAAAATCCAACCAAGGTCTGGAAATTTCTAGAAACTTGGGGAGTTGGAAAATCTTCTCTTGATGTTGTTTCTGATAAAATAGATATTAATTCACTAAATCGTCATTTCACTACTTCGTCTAAATTTGATCAGACTACCAAAGCTAACACTCGAAATGCTCGATCTTTCATCGCTTCCAACCCCAAATCATCCATCTTTTGTTTTTAATCAACTAACTGAATGTGATGTTAAAAAGAGCGTATTATCCATTATTGCCTCTAACGCAGTCGGTAATGATTGTGTCAGTCGGGAAATGATCCTTCCCGTATTAAATGAAATCCTTCCCATGCTTTGTCATATTTTTAATTATTCCTTATCTGGGGGCGTTTTTCCCACTATATGGAAAGACGCCCAAATTATTCCTTTACCTAAAAAACCCAATCCGTCTTCTTTCTCTGATTACCGTCCAATCTCCATCCTACCATGGCTGTAGCTTGTCTCTCAGTCAGTCAGTAACGCAAGGATTTTATATATTAAGATTGTCAAATTGAAAGATTGAGGATGGGTTTTTCCAAAATGATGAAGATCGAAGAGCATGTGTGATTTAGGACCAAAAAGACAATATCTAATAATAGTGAATGCCGAGTGAATATTAATTTTGAGTAGTCTGTCTGAAACTTCACTAAAATTTTGAATCTTTTCATGTAAAAATTAATCGAAACCTTAATCGAAAATTGGGGACCCAAGGAGGCGAAGAGAACTTTTTTCGATGTGGGACGTTAGGTCCGCTGCAACCGTAACCGGTAGAGGTAAACATCGCGGAAAGCGCTCCCGTCATCATAGACGTCAGCGTGAGTACGCAGCGCACGCGGGAGGTAGCGAACCGACAAAGTCGGCGAACGCACCCCCCGCGGGAGGTAGCGAACCGACAACGTCGGCGAACGCACCCCCCGCGGTAGGTAGCGAACCGACTAAATCGGCGAACGCACTCCCCGCGAGACAACAAACAGCTGGTGCAACGCACCAGCGCGGACATCCGCCCCCAGCCAGCGCGATGAGGGAACCGCCCAGGACGAAGCAATCGGCAGGACGCGGCGCGATTTGTGGACGCAGCAGCTCAGGCTTGCAAGCGGAAACTACGCGGACGGCGAAGAGTGAGCCCTCGGGCTCGCTCCCGCCGGCTGCACGCGCCGCTCTGGCCGATGCAGTGCCGGGCACCCCCCGTCGCGCCCCTTCGACGGCAGTCGGAGATGCGGAACCAACAGCCCCATGGGGCACAACCGGGCCCTGCCGCAAACGCGGCCCCAGAAAAGGCGGACCCAGGCACGCACCGACCAATCCGGCGCTCTTGGGACCACTTCGGCGACACCGTCGAAGAGGAACCGTCACGACGACACACCACCAAGCGCCACGACGAAGCGTGCGAGAGTGGACGCAACACCGAAGAGGGCAAAGATGAGCTACGCCGATGCGACTAACTCGCATCTGATGGTGGCCTTCGTTGCCACTCCACCCACAGACCTGACGGTGGCACAAGCACGGCAGCTCGAGCTCTCCATAGAGGAGCGCATCATGGAAGCAGCTTTTGCACCACCGTCAAACACCGAGCCCACACTCGCGCCATCCTTTAGAGGCAAACCGCTCGCAGCAGGAGGAGTCCTAAAGCTATGGTGCGAGGACGAGAAATCGCTGGCGTGGCTCAAACGAGCGGTAGCAGGACTGCAGTCACCGATCGAAGGAACCAGGCTGGCTGTCATCGGGCAGACGGACCTCGCGAAGCGCGTACGCGCATCGCTCTGGCTGCCGAGGTCGACCAACCTGGAACTCCCGAAGATCCACCAACTCTTAGCTGCCCAAAACCCATGGTACGCTGTCCAGACGTGGCAACTGTACAGCGCTACTATGCAAGAGCACGGCCTATACTTGTTTTTGGGCATCCCCGAATCGGAGGTCCCGAGAATCGAGGCGCGCGACCGCCGAGTCTCCTTCTTCACCGGCAGCGTGTACGTAATGTTCCACGCTGCCGGGGCAGGGGCTGGCAGGACGGTTGCCGCGCCCAGGGAAATGCCGCCCGCCAGCGGGCATACACAGGGACGAGAGACAACATCGGCCGTTCCCAGCACGTCGGGCACAGCCCGTGCACACACAACGCCCGCAGCGACAAAGAGCGCTGTGACGGCAGTTGACGACGAGCACAACTCGTCTGACGGGGAGTCCGTGGACAGCAATGTTCTCGGATCTTCGTCAGACTAGAGTCGTACAGACCAACCTCCAGCACAAGCAGATTGCAATGGCTACCCTACGCAGGCTGCTGGAGGTTAACCACCACACAATAGCCTTAATCCAGGAGCCGTGGATTAGAGGCGACACCATATGTGGACTCAACAACATCGGAGGTAAGATATTGCACTGGAGCACGGCTCCTAAGCCGAGAACATGCATATACATTCCCCGAACAGTACCAGCATTGCTGCTGACTAACTTTTGTTCTAGAGATCTCACAGCCGTGGGAATACGAACAGGGCCCAATGATCAGATGCTTGTACTAGCTTCGGTCTACATGCCCGGTGATGAGGAGATCCCATCGAAGGAGCTGGCCGAGATGGTGCAGCACTGTGAGGACCACGGCTGGCCAATAATACTCTCGGCAGATGCTAACGCCCACCATCCACTGTGGGGGAGCCCCGAGGCAAATAGACGAGGTGAGATCCTAACTGAATACATCTACACAACAACACTAACGGTAATCAACAAAGGCTCAGAGCCCACATCTGTAAGCTCCAGATATCAAACCATAGTAGACATTACACTGGCATCGGATGGGGCCGCGGAACTTGTCACGAACTGGCATGTGTCCGCCGAACCATCCTTTGCCGACCACAGACGTTTCTGCTATGACATACGAGTGCAAGAGAGGGTCATACAACCAAAACGCAACCCACGTAATACCGACATTGCGAGATACAAGACCCTGCTCGAACAAGAAATAGCCATGTCAAATTTCAACGACATGAACACAAGCACTACACACATAGAACACAACACTAACTTACTAACAAAATGCATACAACGCAGCTACCAACAAGCCTGCCCCACCACACTACCGAAAACGAGTAGTAAAACCCTATGGTGGGGATCGGAACTGGAGAAACTCAGGCGCAATCTGAGACAACTCTTCCACCGGGCCAAAAACACAAGGAAAGACACGGACTGGGACAAATACAAAGAAGCCCAGTCGCACTACAAGAAACGCATACGATTCCGCAGGGGAAAATCCTGGCGAAATTTCTGCACCAACATTAATTCCACATGCGAGGCAGACAGGGTAAAAAAGATCCTATCCCAGGACAGCAACAAGACCCTAGGCTCCATAAGAAAGTCTGATGGCACCTACGCAACCACAGACATGGAAATAAGCCAAATACTAATCGAAACGCACTTCCCAGGTTGCACTGTGACCGACGACTGTGGTTGGGAAGAATCAGAACACAGAACACCGACCCAGACAGACTGGACGATAGCCAACAACATGGTTACCGGGGACCGGCTGAAATGTGCAATTAACAGCTTCCAGCCTTACAAATCTGCAGGCCTGGACGAAATAATACCAGCACTTCTACAATGGGGCTGCACAACGATTGTGCCACAGCTACTCAGCATATATAGAGCATCTATAGCGCACAATTACATACCACGAAGGTGGAGGGAAGTAAAAGTCATATTTCTCCCAAAACCGGGCAAAACGGATTATACGCAAGCAAAATCGTTTAGACCTATCAGTTTGACCTCCTTCTTGCTAAAAACGCTGGAGAGGCTCGCTGACAGATACCTGCGGGAAGGCGCACTGCTACGCAGACCACTACACCCGCATCAACACGCCTACAGAAGTGGTAGATCAACGGAATCAGCGCTTCACTCCGTAGTGGGGACCATAGAGACAGCGCTATCTGACAAACTAATGATCTTAGGCGCCTTCATTGACATAGAGGGCGCCTTCGACAAGACTAAATTCACCAGAATTAGCCGGGCCCTTAACAAGTTCGGAGTTGAACAAACCGTCAGTGGATGGATTGATCAACTCCTGAAACAAAGGGCTATTCAGTTCACGGTTAATACCACCACAAGGGGGATAGTAGCAAAAGGCTGCCCACAGGGAGGTGTCCTATCACCACTGCTTTGGAACATAGTGATAGACGATCTGTTGAGAAATCTGAATGACAAATGCTTCTTCACGGTCGGCTACGCAGATGATATTACCATCCTAATCAAAGGAAACTCAGAAGACATGATCCATTATCGGATGCAAGCAGCCATCAGGATCATGGAACAATGGTGCAACCACCATGAACTGACGGTCAACCCAAATAAAACGGAGCTAGTACTTTTCACCAACAAAAGGAACACCCGTATGACCAGAAAACCAAAACTTTTTGGCACGGAGCTTAATTTATCGAGTGAAGTCAAGTACCTGGGCGTAACACTCGACCAGAAGCTCAACTGGAATAAACACATCACCACTAAAACCACAAAAGCATGTACAATCTTCTGGCAGTGCAGGAGAATAATAGGCAAGAAATGGGGTCTAAAACCATTCATCACCCTATGGATCTACACTGCCATAATACGCCCCATGCTCACATACGGTGCATTAGTGTGGTGGCCACGCACTCAACTAAGCACAGTCAAGAGTAAACTGCAGAGCATACAACGCCTCGCCTGTCTGGCCACAACAGGCTGCATAAAAACAACTCCAACGGCGGCACTGGAGGTGCTTCTCGACTTGCGACCACTGCACCTCATCATCCAGCAAGAAGCAGGTGTCGCTGCGATCCGGCTCGATAAGTTCGGGCTCTGGAGGAGAGATGACCGTATAACCCACGCACGCCTGAAAAGGACGTTAACTAACGAGATCCCGATGCTAGATGCAACGTGTGATCTCATACCTAAAACCTTTGTCTTTGACAAAAAATACCGCATACAACTGCAAGAAGAGCACAAGGATAGTTCTGGTATACACGAAGTTAGAGTATACACAGACGGCTCAAAAACAAAGTATGGGACGGGTGCCGGAGTGTTCTCCCATGACTTGAATATCAATCTCTCAACATCGCTTGGTAAACTCAACACCATCTTCCAAGCTGAATGCGTTGGGATAACAAGGGCGGTGACGGCGATCGCGGCCAGAAATGTGAGCAACCTGTCAATACGCATCATCACAGACAGCGCCTCAGTACTACAAGCTCTCGATGGCAACTGCTTTAATAGCAGCCTAATTATGGAGTGCCACCAAGAGCTACAGAAAACTGCAGCGAGGAATCGGGTCACGCTCCAGTGGATACGAGGATACAGTGACTCCACGGGCAATGATTTTTTTGATGAATTATTTGACGCAGTAGACCAACTGGCAAGGAAAGGATCGGACACGACAACTCTGGGACCCGAACCAATTGTTCCGATACCTTTCAACCAACTAAGAACATGGTTACGCGAGAGAACCCTACAACAACACGAAAAAGAGTGGGCAGAGTTAAAAGAGTGTAGGCAATCTAAAGATGCCTTTCCCCAATTAGATAAACGACTCTCGCAAAAACTGTTGCACTCCAACAGGAAAACACTCAAGCATCTGACTGGCATAATAACCGGCCACTGTCCACTAAACAAGCATCTCCACAACATCGGCGTCACGGACAGCCCACTATGTAGGGGCAGCATGGGGACCGAAGAAACACCCGCTCATGTGATCCTACATTGTACCAGCGTGAGCGACCAACGGACGAAGTTCCTGAACAACCCCAGAACCATGAGTGAAGCCATACGCAGTACTGGTCAACTCATGGCCTTCTGGAAGGAGCTTGCATGGTATGAGTAGCAGGCGACAACCGTGTCACTGCTAACGCACAATGGCCCAATTAAGTGGCTAAGTGCGGAAAATACCTGTCCAACTAACTAACTAACTAGCTGGTCTTCTTGCGCGAGTAGGATTCTATAAGGGAAAGTGAGGAGATGTTCCCAAGCCGTCAAAGAATTCTCCCGGACTACAAGGTCAACGCAGTGTGCCAGATTTTGGGCCACTGAAGGGCTTGCACCCCGGGGAATTCGTTTGATGATCGGAATAGATATTTTTAATTTACTCAAGTATTGCCAAAAGGGAATTTCATTTGGGACTGTTTGCACATTTTGTGTGGTGTAGTGTGTTGAAATATTGGGGCCAGGAAGTACATTCTGGTTTTTGTGCATTTTACCAAATTTACTTTTAGGTCCCGCTCACCTTTAAAGAAACGAGCCTGGGAACAAATGGGGCATCGCACCAGAGTAGTCGATGTGCCAGGTTGACTGGCACCTATTTCCTCACCACTGTTGCCACCGTTATTCGACGTGATTGATTAACACTTAATATATACACTAAAAACTTATATACAATAAAAATACAATAACAATAATATTACAAAATGTGACGTTTGACACGAATTGTTTTTCTTTTCCGTGGCGGCAAGTCGTGGCCAGCGGCCAGTATGTAAGCGGAGGCCGGCATTGAGGCCCACCGCCGAATCAGCCTCTCACACCAGCCATATACAGCCTCAACTGCTTATCAATAAATATTCCAACGCCATCTCGCCACTGAAGGCCTTGCACCCTTGCCAGGTATAATGTGGCACTCTTTATGGCAACTTATAGTAATTATTATGTCTACATTAGAATCTCATGATCATCGTTGTTTGTGTTATTGATAAATATTGTTATTTCATAAGTTAATTAAAATAATCAGGTGAACAGATATTTGATAACAACTTCATAGGTGCCATAGCAGCACTGAGAAAATTGGTTTAAATGAGGTAGAAGAGCCACGTATGTGGTTCTCTTGTCCCTGCGTATCCAATTTTGGGCCAGCATATCCAACCAAACATCATGATTAAATTTTAGGCTATATGTAATTATCTACCTTCATCACTTAGGTATCACCAATCTTATAGTCATAAACTTTACTTTAGGCAGCTCACAGGATGCTTGGTGTGACTATTGTATCGGTGTGTCGGTTGGGTGTTTACCCTAATCAAGAGCCTGTCAGTGTCTGGGCAATCGAGATAATTCTGTATAATACGTTTGCCAGTCAGCCCAGACTTTACTAGCAGAGTTCAAGTACTCTTGTTCAATACTTCTTCTTTCTAGTTGCCAGTACTTTGCCTTCTTAACAAATAAAGTATATCATCACAAACAAAGCTGAAAAGAAGCTTTTCTCATCGTAAAGTAACTGTCAGCTAGTATTCTGGCGAGAAATTCTGATGAATACGCAAGAATATCCAAGTATTCTTGTGTGATATCCAGAAACTCATAAGTTTTTGACGGTAAGTAGTAAGGAAGATCTAAAGACAGTCAAAAACTTATTTTTTATAAACTACGTTACGTAACATGGTAACATTTAATCCTTAAATGTTTGTTCTTATAGTGATTTTGATTTTTTTGCAGTAACGACTCGTGTGTGTATAAAGAACTTTTAATGGTTTCCTCTTTAATGTTCGACAATATGTGAATGTTTCTTTTCTCTTTTAGTTTCACGTGTTACGTTTGTCGTGACAAAAACGAGCGAATTCCGTGCCGCGTGCAAACTTCGCATCAAGCCACAATTAACTTGTATTTACTTGTTATCATATAAGTTTGGATAAATTGCTTATAATTATTTTGAAAGAGATATTCCTGATTTGTAAAAGATAGTAGAAAAATAAATGATTTATTTTACTAGTTTCGTTTATAAATTGCTAGAGTTCCGCAGGTGATCTATTTAATTAGTTAAAAGCGCACAAAAAATCTTTTCAGTTGTTTTTGAGTTTATCGAGTTCATACCGACAGATAGGACGCGGGGACTTCACTATAAAATATGTTTATATTTTGTATGACCAAATACCACCCAGTTGAGTCGCTAATCTGAACGTCGACCGAAGCCCACCATGGTGGCCTCAATACGCAGACCCCAAACGTCAGTCAGTGTGACAGCAAAAGTCTTACACATACCTTCTGCCTGTTGTGAGAGGCAGCAGATAAGCCAGTTTTTGTGTTTGGACAGTGAAGAAAACAAAAATGGCTTCCATATCAAGGCAGCACGTGTATAGTCCACTGTTTCGCTTACTAGTAGGCAGAAAATTATTATTGGTATTAGTAGGAATTACTTCCATTGAACATTATGGTAAGTCAAAGTTAAAATCGTTTATTCATCTAGGCCACAAAGTGACGCTTATGAACGTCAAAATTTAAGTTAATTACTTAATGATTCTACATTTACATTTACTGCCACGTTCGCAATGCAATAGGTAGAACCACGAGAAAGAACTGGCAATAAAACTCTTGGCCACTCTTTTCAAACAAATATAATGGTGGTACATTTTATTTTTGCAAGGAGCTGCAACTGTTTCACATTGTAGACATCTACTAGTAAAATTTTTAGTAGCTATTGATATCATACTCAAGCAGTAAATGATGATCATATGGTAAGCCTCCCAAAGTAAATATGGTGAAACAGGAGCATCCTCGACAACCTATTAGCTAGCCCATGACCACGAGTTACCCACATTTTACAAATCCGCAAAGTTATAATGAAAGTGTGGAACATGAATGCAAAATATAGTAGGTATGAAATGAGAATATCGCAATTAACTACACTATAAAATAAAACTACTAATTATTGACCAAGTCAAAAGCGAACAACTACTTCCAAGCGCTCCTGTCATCAAAATAATCCTTCAAACTGTAATATGCCTTATTTATAAGATTATTTTTAACTTCTGCCTGAAACGAACTTAATGGCAAGTCTAAAATATGAGTTGGTATTTTATTGTATATGCGAATACTGAGCCCAATAAAAGAGCTATGCGTTTTGTGCAAACGAAAATACGGAACACATAATTTATGTCTATTTCTAGTATTGATATTGTGTATGCCACTATTCATTTTATAAGAATTTATATTTAGTCTTACATGCATAAGACTGTTATAAATATATTGTGACGCTACAGTAAGACTACCAATAGTTTTAAAATTTTCTTTGAGTGAGACTCTTGTCTTTAACTGGTAAATGGCCCTAACTGCCCGTTTCTGCAATATAAAAATATTTTCGATATCAGCAGCTCTACCCCATAACAATATGCCATATGACATAACACCATGAAAATAACTAAAATAAACCAATCTAGCCGTATCGACATCGGTCAACCTACGAACCTTCTTAACGACATAAGCAGCTGAGCTAAGTTTCCCTGAGAGATATGTAACATGCGCACCCCATTGTAACTTCGAATCAAGTGTTAATCCTAGAAATAATGTGGATTCAGTTGTTTCGAGTACCGTCATTTAAAACTATGTTAGGACCAAGGTTTCTGACATTAGGCAGAGCAAACCTAACACATTTTGTTTTTTTGGCGTTCAGTACTAGATTGTTTACATTAAACCATTTAGTCACTTGAATGAGTGCACTGTTTATTTCGAGGTATAATTTAATATAACAATTAGCGACGTACCGTTACCTAATAAAGCACAACTAAACCCTTTATGTCTGTCATCCTACCTATTAGGCTTATTACTTCCAAGTGCGTATCGGCACTAGAATTCTAGTCTAATCAGAAAACTAAGTATCTGCCTATTCCAACTCACTGGTACTAATTAATACATTACTCTATCATGATACAAAATTGAAATTAGAGTACTTAAACGAAAAGTGGTGCGTTGCTTTTCCCATCGTTTTGTTTTGCTTTTAGCAACTCTTGAAGTCGCAGAGTGTCTTAGGTATTCGCTGGTAATGTTCAAAGGTAAATCATAATAGGAGTAATTGAAAATAAAGTGAGAGAATTTCAGTCGCAAAATTCACGTTCAGCTAAGAATTATTGTAAGTTCTTGTAAAAAGATCCGATTTAATTTACGTATTATTAATATTGCATATTCTTGTAAAAGTACTTGATTTCATTTCATTGACCGTCTCCACGGGCACAAAAGAAAACATTTTCAATTAAAAACGGCAGATACATTTTCAACCAATAACTCGAAGAAACAGTTCGGAAAAGTAAATAATAATCAGGCAATACAAGTCAGTTCCAATACACAACAAAGGGAAAGAAAACGTTAGTGAAGGGCCGCCGATCGGCCTGTGATGGATTGTTTCCCTTGGGGCCGAGTATGTCACTCAGTGTCATCGAACTTCGAGGCCGATTTATTCCGATTACCTACTAACAACGTTATTGACTTACTACCACTGTACAATGGAGATACAGAAAAACTTTGCCTTATATATGTGTCACGTATGAAATTTTGGTTTTGATATTTTAAAGGAATTATTTTTTTGTTTAGATAGGTTTATTTTATTTTCTCATCCTATATGCAGGTGTTCGCAGCTACGCTCGCACATTTTATTTAAAGCTAACCGTTTTTGCCCAATCTGTGGGAATTTCAGAAAATCCCTTCTTAATGTACCCCTAGGGACTCTAGGGAACATACATGACAAATTTCAGCTTCTTGCGCCCCATAGCTTTGGCTGTGTGTTGTCTGTTAAAATAGTAGGCGTTAGCATTTTTGTATTCATGGGTTACACATATTTTACCTACATGACATTTACCTATATAGGTATGTATAATATTGTAAAATGTCGATTAAAATATCATTTTTAAAGACAACTTCTGCATAAGGGATATATAACCTCATACCTTCGTTTTGATTAACCACGTATCTTCGGTACATCTGTGAACATGGCGCTTACAACAGTGCCAGAATATCGGTTACTCAAAACGAAGGTACGTGGTATATATTGCGTAGGAACAGTAAAAGGTAATGGTAGTGACCACGAAAGTTTAAATTCCTTAACTTCTGCATAGGCGTTAACCCACGTGTAGACCGAAAACAGTATAGAGTCATTCGGGGTAACCGTACGCAGTGGGTAAGCGAGCGCACTGTGGATATCTCCGGAACCAGTTGTGGAGGAGGGGCGGTTCATTCGGGTGAAACAAGGACGCCGAAGTGGCCTACTAGTTGCGACATGACATTACGCCGCGTCACTTTTCGTTTACTTTTATTCGCAAATAATTACGTTTCCTAGTTTCATTGGTAATTTTTGGCATTTTGGCAAACCCTGTCACGTCCAAGTTTGTGATTCAGTAACGGTAAATAATATTTTGTTTGATAATTAGCATATTTTTGTAAAGCTATGAGAAGTTATTTTGAGGTTATGTTAGGTTTCTAAATTTGTATCAAGTTTTAATTGTATTTTGACTTCCTGGGGAAAGCGTGCGCGGATAAGTATGCGCACGCGTACACTTACCCCCATGGGCAATATATTAGAACGATACCGAGTCTTAATTCACTGAATAAGTTTTTTATACAAATCTTCAAGTTGCTAATACATTGTTTTATGTGGCACTATAAAAAATCATCATGGCGCGAACATATATTAGGAAAAGTTCTGAACTAGCATCAGTGACAGAACACCAAATTGATAAGGCGAAACCATGGCTAAACATACCCGAAATAGCAAAAGTAAGATAGCTGCTGCAGCTGCCAATGCCATTGGTATCAGTGAATCCTGTCTGCTCAAAAGATTTATACTGAATAAAGCTGCAGATGCAATGAGTCGTTTTAAGACAATATTCAATATTAAACAAGAGGCAGAATTTGTAAGCAAGAAAATGTTTCAAATATATTTCGGACTTACAATAAATACAGTTAAGGAACATTTAACAGTTAGAACTTCGAGAAAAATGTTGACAAAAATACTGTTTTCTAATTATTATACTAAGGAATGCGTTTACTTACCCCATATGCGTTTACTTGCCCCAGAGGGTTGCGCACGGTTACCCGCAATAAGGGGCAAGTGAACGCCTTCCTACTTTTTTCCTATAATTCCAAAACAAAAAGATATACTTTAAATTAGTTTAATTTTCTATTTTCATTTATAGATGAATAAATGCTCTATTCAAAGATATATTTTTTATTTCTCTAGCGTTAATATTTAAAACACAGTAAGGTCTGAAACGCAAAAGTGCGCACAGTTGCCCCGAATGACTCTAATCCGGCGAGTTGATCGCTTAAATCATTCGTAGCTGCGCTTAGATAATAAGTCAAGTCACACGGATGATTGCAGTGGCCGCATGGAACTCACCATTTATTTCTAGTTCTGGCTTGAATGTCTAACATGTGAACATCTAACAAGTGAACTATTTTAATGTAAAGAAATTAAATGTAGATTGACACTAAAACACTTGCAAAATTACTAGTAAATTATTTAAACATGCATATTCTATCATGGCCATGTGTGAACCATCATTCGTCTTAAGTAACATAAACAACATAACAACGGTTTTCAAAAACTCTTAGTAAGGGCACATCAGAAATGATTTTCATCTAATAGTATCAGTACTCTTTACTCACAATACAAATGAAAACTGGCCCCTAACAATATTGTTTTAATTACATTTGAGTGCACATTTATAACACCGTATAGAGGCATTACACGACTGTATGAAGCAGCAAAGGACCAATTTCACGCAGGACTGAGCGTTGTTCAGTGTACTTTGTCACATATGGTTACAAAATTCCATTGCGCCAGACGGCACACTTCAATAATTTCGTAGTATGAACTTTTATAGAATTTCGTTCGCTTACAGACAGGTAAGAATAGATACAATAACACACTGAGAAATGTTAATTCTGTGGATGGTTTAATCTAGATATATGCTTTTTGATATAAATAAAAATATTACACAGTAAACCTGAACTACAGTTTCTAAGACACTGCATTTGTCCATAAATAATAGTCTCCGTTTAGAAATACATATTCATTTTATGACAGTTATCAAGCCCAAATTACATACATAAATTAATACGCCATCCATCTATTTAGCCTATAAGCATTTTACTGCTTCATCTTTATTTATATGAAACAATCGCTTTACCGAAAGGCTTGTACAGTCAATCATTATAACAACGCCAGTCCGGAACCAAATCAATCACAATAAACTTATTCAATTAAAACCACGGAAGCACCTCATTCATTATTTTTTGACCGAGTTAAGCCTCTGTTACATTTTTGTGCTTCGTCATCGTGACTAAACCTAAAAATAATAACTCTATTAGACGGCCATTTTGTGTGGAAAGCGATAACATATCTATAGAATACAACTCAATTATTTATTTATTTTGGGTACACGGATAAAAGCTACTCAAAATATTATTTGTCTTTTTAAGGTAAATAAATGTTTGAATACATTTTCCTTTGATGAAGTTCTTTAGGTAAATACAAAATGAATTAGAGCACCTGTTAAACGTTTAAATCTAAAGAAACTCGACTAATGTGATACTTGCCATTTTTTTTTTTGGTGTCGGGTTGGAAAATCCTCATGGAGTCCCTCCGCCCCGGGGGAAGGACGAAGGGGACTGTCAGACTCTTACTGACTAAAAACCAACCCGTTTTCCTTATGTACCCTTATGTCGGAGGGTAGGGATTCGCATAAGCATTCGTCGCTACCCCCCGACGGGTATTGGCCCGCCACATGGTCAGGCGGGCCCCGAACAAAACCCCCTTGGCGGCGGATTAAGGTGTTGGGCTCCGCCGCCAAAACACTCAGCGGCCGCAGAGGATAGGGAGGACGGCAACGCAACACCGCATCTCCTCTTCCTCTGCGGCCCCACCGCGACGCATCGAATGGTGCGCCCCCATTTGGTCGCGGGAGATAGGGCGCGCGGCAACGCAACACCGACACGCCTCTCCTCCCGCGACCGCACCCGACTGCGAGGGACAGACAGAACTGTCCCCCGCACCCGCACCGTTGGACGCATCCTGCGCAGGCCCCGTCAAGCCCACGCGGAGCGTCCCCTCCTGGATCCCTCTTAGCTTCACCGCGGGTAACCAATCCACGGTTACTGAGCCCCCCCCACCACGACAAGGTGGAGATCCCACGGGGGAGATGTGATACTTGCCTGTGCGGTGCAGCGCAGCCTTAAAAGCACAGGTTGTAACCTCCTATTAGATTTAAAAGATCACTGTGAAAGCGTATATTTTTACTCGTTAAAGTAGCGACGCAGCGAATTTTAAACTTATGCCACAGCAATCGTGTTGTATTGAAATATTTTTAGTAGGCGATATTCATTCACTACCTGCTAGGCTTGAATTACAATTCTAGCTTGAACAATTTTGAACAAATTTTATCTTCATGTGACAGGGTAAGCCCAAATAAAATTGGATGCCAGTTAAATTTCATAGAGACTAACTACAAATCCTTCCTGGCTAGCCTAACCTGAAACTAAAATCAACTCAATTTGATAATACTTTTTATAATATATTTCCTTATGGAGTCTCGCTCTTAAAGTCATAGCTGTGTGCCTCAGGGCTCGATGTTTCTATACATATCTGAATTATAACACATAATGTGAAGATCATTACAAAGATAAAGTAATTTTTCACGTAAAGTGCCCAGATCTTGCGCAAAAGTATATTAGGTACGTTATTATGATCTAGATTTACCCTGATTTATAAACCTAAGACCCAGATAAAAAAATACCCTGTGATATAAAAATTTGCCGGTTTTATCTAGTAAGTCTGCGAGTCACCGTCTGCGATATTATTTAACCTTTTCAATTGGTGAAGGCAGTTGATAGTTTTAATCAGTAATAATTTTGTGAAAAATCGGTTCATAAAACATTCAACTCTGTGGCCTAATTTATTATCTAGATTCATATCGTGAAAAGGTTCTAGGTCTGCCAAAAACAATAATGCTTGTAATATAGGTAATTTTTGGTAAGTAGGGTCACTTAGAATTCGTTGTATTGTTACCAAAATAACCAGATACAGTGGTTCAATGCTATTATCACCATCGTTGATTTGAAAAGCTCTGAAAATTTAATTCATGTCAAATCAAGGTACATGGTTTGTGACGTGTCGGGCTACTATTCATTGAATTAGTATTCAGATAACAGACAAAGTCATACAAGTTGCTAAACATTACACATATTTAGTTGCGCCTTATAATATTCTAAGCATTTGCTGATACTAAGGTATAATACAATGAAATCAACTGTCACCTCGACAGAGAGTGATCGTTTTGTAACTTAAACATTTTTATATCATTTTATTCATGATGATAATTAATAGTGGTACTATTTTTACATTTTTATAGGAATTTAAACTTATTTTAAATTGTCTTTCGGGATATATACCACGTAACTTTGTTTCGAGAAACCGATATTTACATCCGTGAACATGGAGCTTGCAACAGTGCCGAAATATCGGTTACTCCAAACAAAGGTACGTGGTATTCCTATATCCCGAAAGATGATTTAAAATAATTTTTAAGTTTTTATTTTAAAATGCCAAAATTATACTTATTTTAGCGAAAAATATAAAAAAATAAAATTTAATAGTATCTAAAAATACTCTACATTGTAAACAATATCTATAAATGTGTAAGTTTATACCTTCCTAATATTCATGAGCGAAAAATAAAACAAAGCTGTCTTTACAACTCCACACAAATACAAAAAGCTTCTACACACAACGTAGCGCAATAAACTTTATACGGATAGCCTACCAACAAAAACACAAGTTGTAGGTGCCAAATTATTGGAAACTAACACACGGGGCAACATAGTTACACATAATGTATGTTATCACTTATCTCTATAGTTTTTAGGCCTGCGCACCGCTTGTTCTGGGTTAAGATATTACGCTCGTATTTCTGTATAAACTAATAAAGTGGAGCTGTGTTTATTTATTGGAGTAAGTGTGTAGTACTTTGTGACTAATGGTAGTGTTAAATGCAATACACTTTTAGATAGGCCATTTGCCATACTTTTCATTTTGAAAAGTAAATAAAAATATCAATTTAATTAATATTTTTACTTTGAGAACAGTCTAGTGCCTGCATTGTAAACTCTTTATTCTTACACACAAATATTTATATTTTTGCTTAATCTAAACAAAACTAATTCTGAATCGCGGGGCGTTATAAAAATATTACAATAAAACCAAAACTTGAAAGAACAATGTTGATCACTATCACTGTGCTGAAAATCTGAGTGTCGTGCATTCGGTCGGTACAACGTATTGTAGAGATAGAACTTACAGCATTTACCGCAGTGTTAAACGTGGAGGCGACCTATTTACCCACTGTGCCGTCCGCTGTCGAGTCAATAATCATAAGTATAATAAGTTTGTTTAATATATTTTTCCCAAAAAATTGGCTAATCATTACTTGTGAGTTTAATTAGTGAAACAGTTTTATTCTAAACCATATTTGTAAAGCCACAGAATAAATACTCCTTAAATTTTGTAATACACTCTTTTTTCATAAACCCCATTGTTACAAATGTACGCCCACCTTTCGTCCTTGCAAAATTAAAGAATCTGGTAACCAACAGAATGTATAATATTATTACAGAACCAGCAGTAAGTAAACATTTTGCCAATCCCTGAGGCCTCGTGAGTGAAGTCGCGCGCAAAAGCTAGTATTTAAATATTTACGAATGTTTGTTATCTCTGAGTAGAGAATTGTGCTACAGTATCGCCACATGTTATTCCTTAAATCTTTCAAAATGCTTTCTAGCTCAGTCCATAGAGGATTGTTTAAAAAAAGTTAATCTTTTTGTTGTTTTCTTTGTATTAGGGTCAGCGAAAATGTAAAGGAAGCAAAATAAGTGGTTGAGGGAAAATTTTATGTTATTCTCTTTTTTAGTATTTCAACATATTGTGGTAAAGTATTTATACAGGAGGGAAAGTAAAGAGTTGAAACGTTACTCATCACTGTAAAAAGAAGGAGATTCGGTATTGATCCTTAAAAAAAGTCATAGTCGCAAAAAGTTCAAATTGTGGCATCTAATACGCATAAAATATTATATTACTATACGGTTATAGAGTACGCCATACCAGCCTAAGGAAAACGCATCGAGTGCCCCTCTTTTAGTTTAATATACCCGCTTACCTTGCTAAGAGTATAGGTAGCGTAACGATAATGTTCTTATAATGTGTCAATAAAGAAAGAAGCCACCACTCCTTAGTGAGTAGTGGTTTGGAAAATACTACGGCGCTTTTTCTTTCGTGGCTCTTATCCGATATAAGGCGTATAATTCTTTAATGTATGTGCAGTCAGCGTTTGAAGTAACTAAACTTTTGCAATATTCAATACTTTGCTTTATTGAAAACAATTCTTCTTTTCTTATCTCGTATCTAAAAGACGCACAGCTCATTCGGCTGCTCTACGGAAAAACAAAGTAATTGCAGACAAGCAAAATTATCAGGAGGAGCAAAAAAACGAAAATCACAAAATTAAAACGTACTGCCGGCAACTTAAGTACTTTTGTTATTTCATAATTTGTAAATAATTCTATTTGTTTCAAAGCAATTTTTTGAGTAAATATTGGTAACTTTCCTTTAAATTGAAAAAAATATTTTTCTATAGACATAAAATTCATTTTAAATAAAAATAACAATTCAGTAACAAAGTAACTACAGTCACTTTGTTTTTTAAATAATTTAAAAAGAGATGGACAAGTTAGGTTTTAGTTTTAATAACAAAGCAAATGCATTTAATTGTTTTTAACAAAGACAATGAAGACATTTAAAAATTAATATATCTACTATAAGATTTGTTGGCTTTTGCTTTTTATGAATCACATAATTTGTAAGAATTGTAAAAACTAGTTCATCTTAGGATTTATTAAGATAAGTGTCACTCAAGGAATAGGGCATGTATTTAACGGTTACCTAAAATAAATTAAAAAATCATAGATATAAGTTATAATCATATAATGAAGTATTCAATCAATCCGCCTATCGCAGTACACTGCTGCACATAGGCCTCGCCCAACACACGCCACAGTACACGGTCCTCAGCCTTCAACATCCAGTCTGTCCCAGCCACCTTTTTCAGGTCGTCGGTCCACCTAGCCGGGGGCCGCCCTACATTACGCTTGCCGAGGCGTGGTCTCCACTCTAGGACATGCTTGCTCCATCGGCCATCAGTCCTTCTACAGATATGACCAGCCCACTGCCACTTGAGCTTACTGATTCTGTGAGCTAAGTCGGTAATTTTGGTTCTTTGTCGGATTACTGCTGAGGATATTTGGCTGGCCTAGCTCCTAAAGAGATCTAAACGGCGGGTCAGTTACAATATTCATATACTCGTATGTGCACTTTTTCTGTGTAGCGAGAATCTAGGTAATTCCTACATTACACAAGTAGGCAACTTTGGACATAAACTTAGTGACTTAATGTTAGCAAATCCACAAGACAAATTTGTGGTAGTAGGCGATTTTAACTTTGGCAATGACGTTGAGTGGTGTCAGGGGGATTCATCCCTGGGTGAATTAACACCCTTAAACGTGTCATCACACCATATCACGGCTTTCATTGATACACTTCATACACTGAACATGTCGCAGTATAACGGTGAGCGTAATTCTAGTGGCAGATTGCTTGACCTTGTGTTTTGCAATGATTCTATATCTGTCTCGGAAAGTATGGAGCCATTAGCACTGCCCATTGACTCGCACCATAAACCATTACACATACAAACACATTTTTTTGAAATTGATAAACTCATCGACAATCCTACAAAACGGTACATATTTTCAAAAGGTGATTATACCACTATTAAAGCGGAACTCGATTTGATGAACTGGTCTCAATTATTAATGACAGTGAGTTTGGAGGATGCGGTTACAACATTGTATAATATAATGTATGAACTTAGGGATAAATACATACCAGTTAAAACTTGTAAAAAATCTTCTTACCCTCCTTGGTACACCCCTGCATTAACTAAAATGATTAAGGAAAAATATAAATTTCATAAGAAGTATAAACGATACCATAACTTATCAGATTATAATTCATTCTCTGTTCTTCGCAGAAGATCTATTGAATTAGAAAAAAGGTGCTACGAAAAGTATATTGAAAATATTGAAGCTTCTATTATTACGAACCCCAAATCATTTTGGACGTACATGAAAAATAAGCGCATTGGGGGCGCTTTTCCTAACGTTATGCGTTATGGTGAGACATATGCGGATACAGGGGAGGATATAAGCGAGCTATTTGCTAGGTTTTTCAGGTCCACATTTCTGGTACCTGAGCCATCAGCAAGCAGTGAAAACACCTCGAGTGAGCAGCACAGCGTGACAGCAGTATCCGTTGGCACAGTTGACATAAATAGATCGCGCATACTGAAGCTGCTCAAATCATTAGACCAAATCGGGAGGACCTGACCTAATACCGCCAATATTTATCGTCAGCTGTGCTGACGGTCTTGTTGAACCTCTGTGCATTTTGTTCAAACGTTCTTTAATGGAAGGCTTAGTGCCGGGTATTTGGAAATCGGCATTCATTACCCCAGTTTTTAAAAAAGGTGATAAAGCTGATATTGAAAATTACCGCCCTATATCAAAAATATGCCTATTTTCAAAAAATCTGGAACGCGTAGTCTACACCGATGTTTACACAGCTTTCAAAGCTAGTCTTGGGGAGGAGCAGCATGGGTTTGTTAGGAATCGTTCAACGACATTTAACCTACTTCTGTCACATGAATTTATAAGTAACGGTATGGCACGAGGACAGGTCGACGTAATCTATACGGATTACTGCAAATGTTTTGACCGGATAGACCATCGGGTGCTGCTGGAGAAGCTTTCGCTTGCAGGAATACACGGGGACCTGTACCGATGGTTATCCTCGTATATAGAGAACCGAACTCAGGCTGTTGCTCTTCAAGGTTATGTCTCAGATTGGAGTTCTGTCCCATCTGGAGTCCCTCAAGGCTCAATTCTTGGGCCCTTGTTGTTTACGTTATTTATGCGCGATACAATTTTATTTACACGGGTCTTATTCGCGATATTTAATTAATTTAAGGTATAAATACCTATGTTTTACCGACGTTTCGGCCGTCTTATAACAGCCTTGGTCGCGGCAGGACTGATGTCATCTCAGCGTCGTCCTTGTGAAGCGCGGGTTTCGGCAGCTACCCTCACTTGTTTTTTATTTTTATTTTTATCCGAACTGTCGGTACGTCGACACACAACACTTATGACGTCTACACACTGATGAGCTGTGTTACTGCGGCGGGGTTTACATTTGTTGAGTACTGGATTCCAAGTTGTAGACAGTCTGTATCCATCTTCCCGGTTGCAATTTTTATATTTTTTCATTTCAACCGCTTCACGTACTATCCTGGAGTAATAGTGACAATCGGTAGATAAGACCTTTGGTTGATGTAATTCGATCCAGTCCCACTGTGAGTGTACACATATTGCAGTAGGGGCGAAGAGAAAACTCGACGAAGCTTGCCAAACGCTGCCCAACCCACTTGGGTTGGGCAGAGTTTGGCAAGCTACGTCTCAGTAAGATCCAGTAGGATCCTGCGGTCGATTTCTTTCTCGAAGTTGTTTCATCCAAGCTGGACTACTTGACCAAGGTAGACATACTCTTCAACAACTTCGAGCATCGGTCCGTCGACATAAACCGGCCCCGGCACAATGTGTTCGTTGAACATAATCTTGGTTTTATGCAAGTTCATGCCGAGACTGACCCGTCGAGAGGCTTCATTTAGGCTGTGCAGCATCTCATTCAGCTCTTCCAGGCTCTCTGCCACGATGTCGATATCCTCGGCAACCCTAAGGTGGGATATGTACTCGCCATTAATGTTTATGCCCCGTCCAGTCCAGTCCAGCGTCTCAAAGACGTCTTCGAGTGCGTTGGTGAAGAGTTTAGGGGATATTACATCCCCTTGCCTCACCCCTCTATGCAACTCAATTTTATTAATATATATTTTTTTTTTTACTGTCCTGGAGCTGGACGGTCATAGTGGCCGTGTTGTACAAACATCTCAACACCTCGATGTAACGCCAATCGATGCAACACCGCTGCACAGCTCCCTCGAACTTGGAGGTTACGGTTTTGCCATCCGCAGTATTGAGTTTCGACAGATGAATTCTACCAAGCTGGCGAGCGAAGACTTTGGTGCCTCGATTCTGTTCAATCGCATCAAATTAATATATACTTCCGATCAGACATGATGAAGTCTATCTCGTCCCTTGTCACAGTATCGGGGCGTCGCCATGTCCACTTTCTATGAGGCTTCTTCTTGAAGAAGAAGTTCATTAAGAAGAGCCCCTGTGACTCCAGAAAAATGAACAGCATTTGCCCCCTGTGATTTCGGCGCCCCAGGCCATAGGGTCCGACTTTCGTTTCGCCGCGATCTTTTACTCCCACTTGGCATAAAAATCCCCCATAACAACGCTGCAGTGTGTCTTGGTGGTATGATGTAGAGCCTTAGTAATATCTTCATACATGGCTTCGACTATGTCATCGCAGTATGTCGAGGTCGGCGCATATACCTGTACCACCTTCAGAGAGTACGCTACCCGTGTCAACACACTGCTGATTTCTACAACGCTGTTGGTAAGAGATTTGTTAACGAGGAAACCGACACCGACCTAAGAGGGCTGATCACCTTCTCGAAAGAAGAACAGATTGCCTGAATGAAGGGTTATCGTGTTCTCCCCCTGTCTTCGGACTTCAGACAACCCCAATATATGCCAGTTTATACGACCTAGTTCTACTTTGAGTTCGGTAATGTGTTGGTCCAGCCGTAGAGAGCGTCCATTGTACGTAGCCAGGGTCAGTTTCTTGTGGTAGCCGTTTGCCGTAGCCCGGCGATTCTTAGCACCCGCTGCCCCACTGTTACCGCGACCGCTACCGCAGTTGCGGACAGCGGGACTACCGGGAACTGGGGGCCTTTTATTCGTTGGTGCGCTCATTGGGTGGTATTTGGCCTACTATACTGCGCTGGCCAGACGAGTTGGTTGGGTTTGGTTTCAAGTTTTCCATCTCTTCGCAAAGATATTATTCGCTTTTTGCAATTATCTTAGTCGCCTTTTACGACACTCACGGAATGAAATGGGGTAGTGACATTTGTATTCTTTATCCGTCACTATAAGGACAGTTTATTAACAAATTGATTAGTATTTCTTATAGACAACCAAATCAAAACAGAAAAATAGGTACTACTTCATGTATGCCTACGATATATTTCGTAAATAGGTATTTACGAAATGTAAAGACACAATACAAATAATTGGACATTTGCACTTACATTTGTGCTAACTGTACCATAGTTCTCAAACGTAAACTGTTTGTAATATGGTATATATCCCGAAAGATAATTTAAAATAAGTTTTAAGTTTTTATTTTAAAATGCCAAAGTTAGCGAAAAATATTAGAAAATAAAATTAAATAGTATCTAAAAATACTCTACAATGTAGACAATATCTATAAATGTGTAAGTTCATACCTTCCTAATATTCATGAGCGAAAAATAAAACAAAGCTGTCTTTACAACTCCACACAAATATAAAAAGCTTCTACACACCACGTAGCGCAATAAACTTTATACGGATAGCCTACCAACAAAAACAAAAGTTGTAGGTGCCAAATTACTAGAAACTAACACAGGGGGCAACATAGTTACACATAATGTATGTTATCACTTATCTCTATAGTTTTTAGGCCTGCGCACCGCTTGTTCTGGGTTAAGATATTACGCTCGTGTTTCTGTATAAACTAATAAAGTGTTGCTGTTGTTTATTGGAGTAAGTGTGTGGTACTTTGTGACTACTGGTAGTACTAAATACAATACATTTTTAGATAGGGATGGCCATACTTTTCATTTTGAAAAAACATAGCAAACTTTGTATAAAATTTTACAGCTACCAGTTTAATTTTCATCATCATCATTCATCAGCCCTTTATACTGTCCCACTGCTGGGCACGGGCCTCTTCTCTGAGAAAGGTAAGGCCAGAGTACACCACGCTGGCCAAGTGCGGGTTGGCAGACTTCACATGTCTTACGAGTCATTATGGAGAACTCTCAGACATGCAGGTTTCCTCACGATGTTTTCCTTCACCGTTTAGCAAGCGATAATTAACAATTTAATACCCACATAACTCCGAAAAGTCATCGGTGCACGCCATGGATTCGAACCTGGACCCTCTGCGTAGCAGTCTGTCGGTCTCTCCACTAGGTTATCGCTGCTTAACATAATTTTAGTGGGTAATTAATTTCTTTATTAAATACAAAGGTCATTGGGCATATCTGACCCGCGTTGCGTACAGTGGCGGACATTAACCAAAATAGTTTTAAACAAAGGGGAATAATATGACCTTTCATTGCATATAATTATTTGATTAAAAATCGTCGGAGAAAAATGTGCAGGATCCTTTAAAAAAGAAAACAAACGGTATCAAAGGCTTGTATTTCATCTTATAAAGGTATCAAAGGTTTTTATTTCATCTTATAAAGGCATAAAAATAATATCGAAATGAGCTAATGTTTAGAGATATGTTATACGCTGTCTCTTTCGCACATTGAACAGGTTTTTTTCGCACATTAAATAGCTGCGCCCATATCGCTAGCATTGTTTATTATCTGTCTTGGGCCATACACCAGGAAGCAACAGACGCACCCGTTGCCTTTTTAAATGATCTTATGATTGCTTTGATTAAATTGTTAATTATCGCTTGCTAAACGGTGAAGGAAAACATCTTGAGGAAACCTGCATGTCTGAGAGTTCTCCATAATGTTCTCGAAAGACATGTGAAGTCTGCCAACCCGCACTAGGCCAGCGTGGGGGACTATGGCCTTGCCCTTCTCATAGTGAGAAGAGGCCCGTACCCAGCAAAGGGACAATATAAAGGGCTGATGATGATGATGATGATTGCTTTGGATCAAATTGAATAAAAAATACATGTTAATGAATTAGTATTTTATTTTTTTTACCTATATCAATTAATTAGTGGACGCCCGCGACTTCGTCGGCCTCATTCAGTGATACCGCGGGAATATCGGGATAAAAAGTAGCCTATAACCTTTCTCATGAATGTGGCTATCACACACATAAAGATTTTTTCAAATCGGATTAGTAGTTTCAGGGATAAAGAGTATGGAAATACACATAGATAATACTTGAATTTTTTGAGATTCCCATTGCTCACATTAATGCGACTAATGCCATAGTAAATGAGAGCCATGAATGAATACAGTCTGCTATATTTTGTTTCTGTCCGCCATGGGTATGGTTTCCATACTAAGGTGCCCATTTACCTTTACGACTGTAAGCGTAGTGGTACAATCAAATGTAGCTGTTTCAATTCCTAGAAGAGACAATACTTGCTGTAATCCACTAATTGTAGTCATCCCCTATACAATATTACTGCTAGTATGAACTACAATTGACTTGAAAATCTATGTAAAGTCGTAACATTAAGCAACCCTTACAAAAGTATATTCAAGCAAATGCAATATTATATTTGACTATATAAGGGCCAATTACTGATTTGACATAATAAAGATAGCATAACAAGAAAGCTTTATCGCAAATAATTTCATTTTTAGCCATGTGTAAACCCCATTGGCCCGGCAAGCGGATGACAACCATGGGCTTATCTTGATAAAGGAGCAGGATCTATCCACCTGTCAAACTTAACGTAGGTAGCTACTATGTTAACCCATGCGCGACATTGATTACACTAGCAGAGCTGCCATGGGCCCACAATCCAGCCGACGCCAGTTTAAATGCAATGCTATGTTCGTGTTGCTATGCGAGTGTTACTGAGAAATGTATACCTATTACCTAATTATTAGGGATTATCTATCCTCTACTTAATTCGGTATTAAACAAATATTGTTGCCTGTGACTTCACGCGTGTACCGGTTATTGCCTTTATGTTATTCTGATGTATAAGATAAATCCATTAACAGTTGGAAGCTGCCGTATTTTCTAGAGGTTACACTTTTGAATTACATACAACCAATGGACACGATGAACACCCAGACTCGTAAAAACAACTAATACATACATAAATACATACATAGACTCACGCCTGTTTCCCGGAGGGGTAGGCAGAGACTACGGAACTAATGAATCACACAAATTGTTGTCTCGTGTGAGATTCGAACCCACAACACCCGACGCGGTGTCAAGCGGCGAGGCGGCCGCTTAAACCACTACGCCAACCATGCAGTCAAATGGCAGTATAATTGTGTTTGCTAGTTTCAAATTTCATATATTATTTTTTATAAGTCATAATACATAGTCTTTATTTATTTATTTATTTATTATAAGGTTAACCAACAATTGTTTACACAGATCATTACAGATTATTTGGCTATGACACGTTTACAGGTGTAACAATCATTTACTGGCTAACACCACATGCACTAATAACGGTTAAACATAGTATATATATTTTTTTTTGTGACAAATTCATAAAATTACAATAATTAACAAACACTACAATAATTACAATAATTTAAAAACATTACAATCACAGGAAAACAAAATTATTAACTAGAAATAATTAAAACTTAAAATAATTGATTGTGATATTGATGTCCGTATTCATAATTGCTTTAGAATTTTTAAATAATACAATTGGATTCAATTAAAATAATAATAATAAATTAATTAAATAAATTAGAAGTTAAATTAATTAGAAGTTGGAAGTTGCTATTTGTTATTAGTTTCTGTTGTTAAGACTCTAATCAATTTTCTTAAGCTGTCCTGGTGTATGTCCACTAAGTCACTGAAGCTATTGAGAATCCTGCACAACCTAGGCAAAGGGGAGTTAAAACCCAGCACGGACCTACGCAGTGGTGGGCATAGAGGTGTGATTCTATTCCTAGGGTACCTAGAAGGAGCACGAAATCTCACCAGACCCAGTAGCTTTGAGCAGTCAAGCTTATTTCTTATTAGTTTGTACAGAAATACTATGTCTATGATATCTCTGCGTGCGGATAGACTAGTCACCTTATAATAATGCATGCGTGTTGTGTAGGAGGGGAGGCATTTGGCTTTTCCTTCACGAAACGCTAGATGCCACATAAAACGTTTCTGAATTCTTTCTAATCGCAACGCGTGATTGGCATAGTGGGGTCTCCAAACTACACTGCAGTACTCTAAAACACTCCTGACCAGACTATTGTACAGCATTATCTTCGTGCTAGCTCTACGGAACCCCTTTGTGTTGCGAAGTATGAATCCTAACATTTTCGACGCCTTTTTAATTACGTACTCTATGTGTGGTAGAAAGGTTACTTTTCGGTCGAACAATACCCCGAGGTCCTTAATTATTTCGACTTCTTGTATTTTGTGTTGGTTAATGAAGTATTCAGAGTGGATGTAATTGAATTTTCGTGTATATTTAACATGATAACATTTTTTTATATTGAGTTGCATTCTATTATTGATACACCACTCTATAACTCGATTTAAGTCGTCTTGTAAAAGTTGCTGATCGCTAGGTGACTCAATTTCTTTTGCAAACTTTAGGTCATCGGCATATAAGTATGGTTCAGAAAATCGGAAGCATTTCGGTAGATCGTTTATGAATATGTTGAACAATATTGGAGCTAAATTTGAACCCTGGGGAGCACCTGACGTTATTTTGTGGGTAGCAGATTGAAACCCATTGACGACAACGTAAAACTTGCGTTCACTTAAGTACGTTGTTAACCATTTCAGTAAGGACCCAGTCACGCCGTAAGTTGCCAGTTTGGTTAAGAGGATTGAATGGGACATTTTATCAAAGGCCTTACTGAAGTCCGTATATACCACGTCGAACTGTTTACCTGCATCTACAGACTGGATTAGTGACTCAGTGAATGACACCAAGTTCGTGGCTGTAGACCTTAACGCTACAAAACCGTGTTGGCTGTCACAAATGTTTATCCTAAAGTGATGTTGAATATGAGGGCAAATAATTGATTCAAAAACTTTTGCAATGCAGGATAGGATTGAGATAGGCCTGTAATTGCAGACAACGTCTTTTTTGTCTGATTTGTAAACTGGGACGACCTTAGCTTTTTTCCATTCCGAGGGAAAGATACCAGAGGCCAGCGATGTATTAAAGATAATAAATAATGGAGGTACTAAGGATGAAGCACAGTTGGAAATAAAAATCGGCGGAATGCCATCAGGCCCGGCTCCTTTTTTGATGTTAATGGCTTTTAATTTCTTGTAAACCTCGTCGCGATCAATGGCTGGAGTAGTTAAGCATATGCTGTTACTGTGAAGTTCTTGCATGAGACCAGAACCACTATAGGCTTGTTGATTGCTATCAGACGTGTACATTGTAGAGAAATGATGCGCGAAAAGATTACAGATGTCTGGACCACTGGATGCTGTTACTTGTCCGTCGGACATAACCATCGGGTAGGTGCTAGTTCCACCGCGTTTGGCTTTTATATAACTCCAGAAAAGTTTGGGATTGTCTTTGATATCGCTTTCAATATTCCTTATGTATTCATTGTATGCGTTCTTGGCAAGTGTTTCACACCGTTTAGAGATCAATTTCAGCTCCACTTTGTCCATAGGATTAAGATATTTTTTATAACGCAACCTGAGCTTATTTTTTTCTTTAAGAGATTTTATTATTGTTTTGTCGAACCATACTGGATACCGCCTGTTATTTGCCTTGCGGTTGGGTACAAATTGTTTGACAGCTGAATTTAAGTATTTATAAAATACTGCCAGCATGTCATTTACATCGCTACTATTCTCGAACAGCGCATTCCAGTCTAGTTTGTTTAGATAGCTGTTAATTTCTACGTAATTTGCTTTATAAAAGTTAGGCATACATTTAGAGCTATATGGTAGAGCGCGGTTCTTTGCTAAGGATAGGGTAATTTCGAGAGGTGGATGTAGTTTGTCAATAACAGTTAATGACGAGCTAGATTCATTCACCGAGCACATTGACTCAGGAGACAACACCAAATCCAGTATACGCCCAGAACAATTTTTTACATAATTGCACTGTACTAAGTGACTTACATTCATAAAATCTAGAAGGTTTTGGCAAGTTTTCGGCAAGGATTCATTCACGTGGCCTAAGTTCCAGTCGAGTTTACCCAGATTAAAGTCGCCAACTAGACAGATCGGGATATGTGTCGAGTCTAGTACTCTATTGCAGTACTCGATAAAGTGGTCCAAAGTTGCAAGACATACAGGTGGAGGAAGATATATTGCGCAGAGAGCTACTTGACGTGATTTTTGAGATGTGGGTATATCGACAGTAATCCAAAGGTCCTCACAATTACTTTGCCAGCGTTCTATACATCTCGAGGTAATTTTTTTGTTAACGGCTATCAAGACTCCTCCCCCATCTTTGTTGCACTGAAGTCCCGATGACTCCCTATCCCGTCTGTAAACTTCATATCTATCGTCAAATAGCTCACTGCTCAAAACATTACTATTCAACCAGGTCTCTGTCAGTATTATAATATCATAATTCATACAACACAAGTTACAGTAAAAAATATTTGTTTTTGTTCGTAGACCTCTACAATTTTGGTAATAAATGAGTATGTCGCTGAATTTTATAACTTCTAAATCTTAAACATGCATTAGAATAGACTAAATATAAATATAACGCAAAAAGAGAACATACATATTAAACAATTTTACTTAGGCTATTGTTGTTCTTAATTTGTATAAAATCTGCGCCGTCTGTTTTCCTTACAAATATCCTACCATTTCTAACCCACACATATTTATAACATTTTTCTTTAGCTTTGATTCTCGTAGCAGCATGAAGGGCCCTGTTAGCTGGGGATAGATGTTCACTTACGTAAACAGGCGTTTTTGGTCCGGCGTATCCAAGATGGGAGCAGTTTAGCTTGTCTTTTGTGTTCGTGTGATTATATTTTATAGTTGCTGCCAGAAGTTGATCTCGCAATCTGGGTGAAGCCAGCTGGACAACTATGGACCGTGGTCTAGCGCTTGACGTGTTGGCCTTGGCGATGCGGGTACAATGTAGTACGTCTTTCTCGGTAATCTCGCAGTTTACTACACGGGCCAACTGCGTTGCGATATTATAAACGTTTTCATTTTTGTTTTCGGGCACACACTGTACTTCTAAGTTGTTTGATCTGGAATGCTGCTCCAATTGGTTGAGTCTCTCTGTTAGGTCCTCAACTGCAGTCTTGAGTTGATTATTTTCCAACTCTAGTTTCTTCGCCGTTTCTTTAGAGGACTCATGTTCGTTCCTGATTTCTTCGAACTTTTTATTTATAAACGACATGGAGTCGAGAATCTCTTGCATTTCCTTCTTAACTGGCTCTAACTCTCGGTTTATTGTGCTGACAATGGTTTTGTTAAACTCTGACAACATCTCACTAAATTCTTCTTTTATTATTTCTTTTATGATTGAGTGTAGCTCGCTTTTGTCGTTTGAAGTTGGAGGAGGTGAAGGGGGAGTTATTGCTTGCCTTCTGGTACCTCTACTGACAGTCACGTTACGAATTGGGGTTGAGTCACTTCTGCACATCTTCGGAGTGCTACTCATACATAACGGACATTTCCAAGTCATCATATTGCTAGGTGTTTCTTTGAATGATAAGCAGGCGTAGTGGTAGCACTTGCCGCATATTGTGCACCTTATAGATTTTTCTGTTGCATTCGCTTGAGTGTCATTATTGCAACAGCCCCATTGTGCAGCTTCGTTGGCCATAGTAATAATGAGGATAACGTAATGAGGCTCAGTAAGATAATAATATAGTATACAAACTCACTAAAGCAATATTGACTTGTATTGTAATGGTCGTCCTCACAGAGGCAACGTCCTGCAGGCACAAACTATTGTCCCGTCTGCGATGATTAATCGTTGGCACGAGTCGTTGCATGCGTCGTTACGCTACGGCGCAGGCGATATTGTCCCTACCGCGCACTGCGTAACCGCGCGAATGCCGTACACTGGGCGTATAAGGTATTGTCACTTACCCACCAGCTGATAATGTGACATTTAAAACTTTTGACTGTTTGCACTCAATATTGGTGCAATAATGCACTTTTTACTGATTGTTTTTAGCGGAACACACTTCACTGACGCTAGTTAATACTTTTGTCGTAGTTTCTTATAATATAGATCACGATTAAAAGGAAGAATTGCAAGTTTAACACAGAGCAGATAAACACATATGTTGACCGTCTTAACATCGGGGTAGAGATTGAACTAAACAACTTTTCTTAACTTGGTCTTGAACTAAATAGTTAGCAAAACTGCAGATAAATAATAAATTTAATTTTAGTTTATTACAATGAAGCTTTAGCGCAGCAATCGATCCGACGAAACGTCGCGATGCCTACACTTTTTTAACGAGCAAATCAATCACTGTGCCTGAGATCCAATATATCATTTGAACAGGACGGCAGCTAGTCTATTTCCACTGTTTTTCTTTCATTTTCTGATAAATAAGTACCTATCTAATACTCGTCTTATTGTGTATCGTAATAATACGACACTCTTTGAGTGTAAGTACTCGGAAAAGCAATATTAAATTATGGCACGTGTATAACGTACCAACAAAATATGGCATTTTCACACTAGGAATAATATCTAGACTTTTTTATTTATTGAAATAAACTCAAGAACTAAAGTCGTTTTGAAATGACGCGGCGATAGCAAATTTGCTATCATACAAGTCCTTTATATAGCAAAACGCCACGTAGTTTGCTCCTAACATCATAGCCTAAACAATTTTTCAATGATTCTTTTTTTACTTTATGAATTAAACTAAATCAATCTTAATCAAAAAAGCTCTTAAAATACAAACAATGGTATACTTTTATTTTATTTGCGTCATCATTTATTATAATAATCATATCGATCAGAGACAAAACTCAAAAATAGTAAGATATTAATCTTGTTTTTGAGATTCAAGTAAAAATACAGATTGCGTGATAAGCAGCAATGAGCTGTGCGTCTTTTCGATACGAGATAAGAAAAGAAGAATTGTTTTCAATAAAGCAACGTATATGAATATTGCAAAAGTGTAGTTACTTCAAACGCTGACTGCACATACATTAAAGAATTACACGCTTTATATCAGATAAGAGCCACGAAAGAAAAAGCGCCGTAGTATTTTCGAAACCACTTACTCACTAAGGAGTGGTGGCTTCTTTCTTTATTGACACATTATACGAACATTATCGTTACGCTACCTATACTCTTAGCAAGGTAAGCGGGTATATTAAACTAAAAGAGGGGCACTCGATGCGTTTTCTTAGGCTGGTACGGCGTTCTCTATACGGTAGTAATATTTTATGCGTATTAGATGGGACAATTTGAAATTTTAGCGACCACGACTTTTTTTAAGGATCAATGCCGAATCTCCTTCTTCTTTATACAGTGATGAGTAAGGTTTCAACACTTTACTATTCTTTCTGTATAAATTCTTTACCACAATATGTTGAAATATTAAAAAAGAGAATAACATAAACTTTTCCCTAAACCACTTATTTTGCTTCTCTCACATTTTCGCTGACCCTAATACAAAGAAAACAGCAAAAAGATTAGCTTTTTTTAAACAAACCTCTATGGACTGAGCTAGAAAGCATTTTGAAAGATTTAAGAAATAACATGTGGCGATACTGTAGCACAATTCTCTACTCAGAGATAACAAACATTCGTAAATATTTAAAAACTAGCTTTTGCCCGCGGCTTCACTCACGAGGCCTCAGGGATTGGCAAAATGTTTACTGCTGGTTCTGTAATAATATTATACATTCTGTTGGTTACCAGATTCTTTAATTTTGCAAGGATGAACGGTGGGCGTATAACAACATGTGTAACAATGGGGTTTATGAAAAAAAAGCGTATTACAAAATTTTAGTAGTGTTTCTTCTGTAGCTGTATTTTACGAACATGCTTTAGAATAAAACTGTTTTATTAATTAAACTCACTAGGAATGATTAACCAATTTTTTGGGAACAATATCTAATATAAAAGACATAATTATTATACTAATGATTATTGACTCGACATCGCGGATGGCGCAGTGGTTTAATAGGTTGCCTCTACGTTTAACACTGCGGTGAATGCTGTGAGTTCTATCTCTACAATACCTTGTGCCGACCAAATGCACGACACTCAGATTTTCAGCGCAGTGATAGTGATCAACATTGTTGCTTCAAATTTGGGTTTTCTTGGAATATTTTTATAACGCCCCGCGATTCAGAATTAGTTTAGTTTAGATTAAGCAAATATATAAATATTTGTGTGTAACAATAAAGAGATTACAATGCAGGCGCTAGACTGTTCCGCAAGTAAAAATACTAATTAAATTGATATTTTTATTTAGTTTGTCTTTACAAAATATAAAAAATTGTGAACTAAAGATATAAAAAAATATCATGTTACGTAAACTCCTGCGTTACTGACTGACTGACAGACAAGTCACAGCTTAAACTACTGGGAACAAGAAGCTGTTTGGTATGTATGTTACTTGAGGACCGTAGGAGTGCACTAAGAAGGGATTTCCCGAAATTCCCACGGGATCTGGAAAAAAAGGTTGAAGTAAAAACTGCGGGCGTAAGTGCGGACATCATTTAGTATAACATAAACTAAATGTCAATGTACTCCGATCGACTGAAAGTCATTTAGTAAAAAGGTCAAGGTCCTGAGCCGACATTGAAACATGACATGATGAATTATTATTATACGTACGTCTGTAGTTAAATCTAGTACCTAAGCAACAAAATAAACTTGAATGAAATTGAAATATGAATAAATTAATTTGTCACTTACAGCATTTCCTTATTGGAATATTTTGTGCAGCTTTCACGAGGCTTTACCACATATTACTAAATAGTTTCGCTTTACTACTTTGAATTTTTTTTTGTTCTCCTACCCTCCTATTCTTTTGTAATTTATTATTTTTAGACACAAAAATCAATCTTTCGCGCTTTTTACAGCGAACAAACAGGTTGTTAAGTATAACAAATTTTGGTGGAAATTGCGATAGCCATTTCGTCCAATGGATCATTTCTCTTGGTTTTACATTAAACCTTGGCAATACAAGACTAAATTGTATAATTATTGACTCTAAGTACACAATGATGTACTTAAAGTCAATTATACAATTTAACTCTACCATTTTTTTTTTATAGACTCACGCCTGTAATGTTTTTTTTTTAGGACCCACGTAAAAGGGGGCGAGCCTATTGCCATACCAGGCACATTACTAGAATCCGTGCTGCTACTAAGAATTTCCTAAAGGAAAAACCCAATAACACTTTGCTCGACCTGGGAATCGAACTCGAGACCTCCCAATCCTACGCGCACATTTATGCCGCAAGACTGTAATTAAAAAAAAAAAAACTGTAATTAAAAAAACTGTAATTAAAACTAATCAGCCTTAATTTATTGCCAAGTAAAGTAAATCATTGTAGTACATTACATGTTAAGTAGTTACAGTATCAAGTAGTTTACTTACTGTTTTCCTAGCTAGGCTATGAAATAGCCTGTATTAAGGAAAAACAGCTCCAAACCCGCATTAATACAAAATACATAATATTTAACGACACTAGTTGCAATATAAAAGAAGGTATGAAAACTACAGTTTTAACACTTTTTGTATAACATGCATTATTAAGACAATAGGTGGAGATATTATGCAAAAATTTATAAGTTGGTGTGTGTGAGTGTGTGTGTGTGTGTGTGTGTGTGTGTGTGTGTGTGTGTGTGTGTGTGTGTGTGTGTGTGTGTGTGTGTGTGTGAGTGTGTGTGTGTGTGTGGGTGTGTGTGTGCGCGTATGTATGTGAGTGTATGCAACCGTATCCAAAAAGGCAAATAGAAGCTATATATCAGGACAAAGGGATTAGCATATTTTCTGTCTCATCGTAATTTTTATGCAATAGGTAATTTAGGACGGCCGACTTACAATCATGACTAGGTAAGTTATATATATAAATGTGCCTGTTTATCTGGTTGTAGAGGTAAGGTCCCAGGTAATAGAAAAATCTTTTAATGAAAGAAAAATGCATTCTAGGTATAATACAGATGTAATCCCTGCGACGCTTGGAAGAATGTATGTATGGAGTCTTGCGATGTTGCAACATTACCGTGTGAAAAACGTGAATTTGTCGTACATTTATAATGTTCCAGTTTCTATATAAATCGTCAGTCGGGTACAACATAGGACGAAACGTGGCTACTTTTAAAACTGCTCTATGAGCAATCTCCAATGATTTGAGAGTTGTTTTATGAGTACCTCCCCAGATAGAAATACAATAAGATATTATAGATTTGCAGAGGGCATAGTAAACACTACGTATGATTGTAATATTAGCGACGTAACGAAGCGATCTAAATATAAATATAAGCTTGCGAACTCTAGACGTCAGTGCTTCAACCTGAGGTTTATAGTTTAGGTATTTGTCTAAAATAACGCCGAGATACCTGATACTGTCAACAGAGCTTATGTGAGGACAATGACAATTTATTACAGAGTCATTCAAGCAACTATGAAATATTAAATCTAATGGGGTATTAGGCAGGGTGGTGGACGAGATAGAGTACGTTAAAAATTTTGTTTTTGCAACGTTCAGAGTTAGAGCATGAGAAGATAACCAATCCGCAACATTGTTTAAGCCGGCTTGGGACGTTTTTTGTAGCTCAGTCCAGGAATCAGAAACAAAGGTAATAGCCGTGTCATCAGCATATGAAGTGATTTTGGAATTAGGGATCTTCAAATTACAAAGGTCATTAATAAAAATTAGGAATAGAGATGGCCCGAGTATACTTCCTTGTGGAACACCAATGGATATAGGAAGCTCATCACTAGTGTAGTTACCTATCTTGACCATCTGTGTACGATCTGTGAGGTAACTTTTGAAGAATGCTAACTGTGGGCCTCTGACACCTATTCTTTCCAGCTTCAAAAGAAGAGTGGAAATGGGAACAGTGTCAAAGGCTTTGGCAAGGTCTAAGAAAATAGTCACCACCTTTTTACTGTCATTTAAATTAGTGACTATGTGTGCTGTCAATTCCTGGACGGCGTCTGAAGTAGACATGTTCTTCCGAAAACCGAATTGGTTGGCAGAGAGGATATTGAATTTGTCTAAGTAGCTAACTAGTCTAGTATTTACAACCCGCTCCAAGATCTTAGATAATCCGGTGAGTACAGCTATTGGACGATAGTTAGTTACTAAAGACCCGTCTCCACCCTTAAAGATGGGATGTATAATGGCCCTTTTCAGTGCTATGGGGAAAACTGATAAATCAATACATTTATTAAATATATGGCTGATAACTGGCGCAATAATATTAGAATACCTTTTTAAAAAAAATGTGGATATTTTATCCCACCCGGTTGCTGCGTTTGATCTAAGAGCGTTTATTATATTTACTATCTCACACGGGCTTATTTCTTCAAAAACAAAAGAATTAAAATTTGGAAAAGTAGAGGTATAGTTAGTTACTGGGATATTCGACTTATAAGTAATTTTATCTGCAAGGCTCTTACCAATTTGAACAAAAAAATTATTAACCTTGTTACAGGCGTCGTTGGGTGATTGTGAAAGTGTAAGTAATTGCGAGGAAGACTGTTTTTGATGCTTTGTGTAAGTTATGTTTCTAATTATTTCCCATAAAGCCTTGGAATTTTGTCCTGCGTTTGTGAGTTGTTCAGAGTCATATTTACGTTTGGCTTTCTTTAATATTTTAGTACAAAAATTCCTATATCTTTTGTATGTGATGGAGAGAATCTGATTATTGGGTGAAAGTTTTGTTTGCCTATGCAAAGAGTCTCTATTACGGATACACCTTAAAAGTCCAGGTGTTATCCATGGCTTTATAATTCTCTTTTTGGCTGGCAATTTAGTGGAAGTTGAGTTATTGCTTATTGTTTCTGATATCAAAGTAATTAAAGAATCAATGGCAATGCTAGGGTTATCATAAGATAATAGTAAGCTGAAATCAATTTGTGTAACGGCACTATCTAAGGTCTCGTAATTAATTTTTGTTATAGATTTAGGTGTATTAATTTTATAATTTTTAGTTTTTAAACAAAGCAATGTGGAGCAGTGGTCAGTGATGGTCGTTTCTAATACAAAAGTCATTGCTTGCCTTTTCGTTTTCAAAAAAATGTGATCTAGGCAGTTATTTCCCCGAGTGGGAAAGTAGATTTTTGATATCGAGATTAATGTCTCCACTTACAATAACTTTTTCAAATGATATTATAGTCGGCAAGATATTATTAAGACTGGAAAGAAATGTCACAATATTATCATTAGATGGCGATCGGTAAATACATAGTATTGCTATGTTTGAATTAAGTTTAACTACAAGCCCAGAGGCCGATTTAAGAAACTCTGGTTCTTCTATTGTAAAGGTTAAATTGGATTTTACATAAACAACAACCCCATCACTTTGATTAATGTGCTTAGATGATTTACAGACAGTGTAATTGTCCAAACTAGGTACCAAAGAATTATTTGAACAGTCTAACCAACATTCCGTGAGTAAAATAAGCTCACAGTCAAAAGATATCTTTGCAAGAAATGATTGTAGACTAAGGAAATTGCAATTTATTGACCGTATGTTTTGTGTGACTATTTTTAAGTGGTCATTAGGGTAATCGATCAATTCATTACATCTGTCAGGTGAGCATAAATATGATTTTGATACAGAGAGGTCGTCTACGTTATGCATAAGACTATTAATATCATCAATCATTTTTATAAGTTTTATGGAAGGGCAAAGATTTATGTTTAAAAAGGAACTGGACGTTAGGGTTTTTTACTCTTAGATTTAATGAGATTAACCTGAGGAATCGCACTCTATTATTTGGTTTGTAACCAAAAAACCAGGGAGGAAACGGTGTTGAATTATTATTTGTTATGAAAAAATTTGAGTTTCTGATATATATGAGAATTATGTGTTTGTGAATAGTGTATGTGTAATGGGTTTGTAGTGTATTTGTTATAGTTATTAATTTGAGCATAATAACGCAAGTTATACAAAATGAGTATATGAAAAACAAAGCGGTAAAACAATCAGTGACAAAATAAGTAGCAAAATTCACAGATCGTATAAAACAAAAAAAGGAAAAAGGCACATAATCAATAAATAGTCATGCTTCTTTATGTGAGAGTAAATTATTTACTTGAGTTTCATTTTTTATTATTATGTAAGGACCGTCATTCTCCTTTTTCAGAAATACCTGGCCATTTGATGTCCGCATAGTTATTATCTTTTGCCAAATTTCTAGTCATATAAAATAACTTCCTTGTAAACAATGTAAGCTGTTCGGAAATATAGATAGGAGAATTCATATTGTCAAAACCTATATGACTCGCATTTAATTTATTACTGACATTTTTCTTATTGAAATTTTTGACTGCTGCCAAAAAATCCTTTTTCAGGAGGGTGTTTGTTAGTTCGAAGGTCAAGGATGTAGTCTTGTGTTCATGCTTTGAGGGCTGCCTGGAAACATCACGGATATCAGACATCTTCAATTCGAGTCCGACTATCTTAGATAGATTTAGAACCATTCCGTAAATATGTTTCTTTGTTTCATTTGTCTGTTTTGGAACATTCCTTATTTCAATACAGGTCTTTATAAGACTACGATCAAAAGACTCTATCCGATCCTCTAAAACTGACAATTTTGATGTTATTACACTTCGTTCCTTTTCTAGGCTTGTAATCTTAGATTCCAATGACGAAAGTTGATCAGACATGAAAGACATCGATTTTTCAATGACTATGTTTGTACTTTCTATTTTACTGAATTGGTTCTTAATCTCACAAAAAAGGTTCTCCAGCTTATCCAGTCGATAGTTCTGAGCAGATATCAGATCTCCAATAAAGCTTTTTAATTCGCTCGTAATTTCGTTCTTCAAGTTCGTGTACTCCTTTGGTAGATTGGTTTCACCCAATTTACATCGACGCTTTGGACGCTGAGTATTGCTCGAAGCCTGAGCATCTGGAGTCAAGGCTTCTTGTACACGTAATTTGTGTGGATCTGATTCTGAGCCTGACTTGCCACTGGTTTTCGGTGGTGTTTTGAACATTTTGCATGAGCACTTATATGGTTTTATTTTTACACTTTTTGCAAATTCTATATTATTATTATATTATTGCTTATTTTGAATGCACTGAGATTCAATTAAATATTATTTACACACAATAATACCGATAAATGTTATTTATTTTTCGGAGCGGTTTTTTACGTTGGCACTGACAGATGACATAAAAAGATATGACAACGAGACCAACGAGGCAGTCCAATACTTATGCTACGGATCTTAATCGCGTTATTACTTACAGAAGGCACTATTCTATCTACCTCAAAGTTTCGGTTATTATAGACCAGTGCCGCCATGGGCTAACTAGTATGTACAAATTGTGTCATCATCATCATATCTGTATATTAACTGTCCCACTGCTGGGCACGGGCCTCTTCTCACTATGAGAAGGGTATAGTCCACCACGCTGGCTTAGTGCAGGTTGGCAGACTTCACATGTCTTTTGAGAACATTATGCTCTCATACATGCAGGTTTCCTCATGATGTTTTCCTTCGCCGCCATTTAGCAAGCGACAATTAACAATTTAATTCGCACATATCTTCGAAATGTCATTGACTCGCGCCTTGGATTTGAACCCTAGATCCTCTAAGTGGCAGTCTGTCGGTCTATCGCTGCCATTAATAAAAATTGTATTCATAATTTTAAAAGATTTCAATTTTAGTTTACCTTTAAATAGTTATTTTAGTTTACCTTTAAATACACACTTAAGTACAAGAGAGCCTTACGCGCGCTGGGTACTTACCGACTGCCGAGGTTATTCGATACAGAGCTTAAGCTGTCTACCGAGGTCAAGTACCTGGGTGTCACTCTCAACAGCAAATTGACATGGAACAGCCACATGGAAAATAAGCTCAATAAAGTCAGCATCGTCTTCTGGCAGTGCAAGAAGATGATAGGTAAACGCTGGGGCCTATTCCCCAAAATTGTCTTATGGCTCTATAAGACAATAATACGTCCGATGATAAGCTACGCCGCAGTATTGTGGTGGCCTTGGACCAACCTAACAACGGCCGCCAACAAGCTCCAAAAGCTTCAAAGACTTGCATGCCTAGCGGCCACGGGCTGCATGAAAACTACACCTACAGCTGCACTCGAAGTGTTGCTGGACCTGCCTCCTCTGCACCTGTTCATACAACATGAAGCAACGATGTCGGCGGTCCGGCTAAGAGCTCTGAAGCTCTGGAAAGACAGTAACACCCCGCATACTAACAAATTAAAAACACAAAAACACTTTTTAAAGAAGTTCCTCTCACACAAGCCATTGGCGACCGAATACCGAAACAATTTGTGTTCGACAAGAAATACAAAATCCAACTGTACGAGGATCTGCACGAAGGAGCGGTTAATCACAACGATCTCACGATCTTCACAGATGGGTCTAAGACTGATGCAGGTACGGGTTCAGGAGTATTCTTCGAGGACCTAAACATCAACATCGCAGCACCGCTGGGAGCCTACAACACGGTCTACCAGGCCGAATGTTTTGGCATAATCCTAGCTGCCACAGCAATCATGGCACGTGAGGTAAGGGAACGATCCATTAGGATTCTCTCAGATAGTAAGGCTGTCCTCTCAGCCCTCAAAAGCCATACTATCACCTCGGCACTCACGCTTGAATGCCACCAGAAACTAACAGAGGTAGGTAAACATAACAAATTAACACTGCAATGGATCAAGGGCCACAGTGGCTCAAGAGGGAATGACGCAGCCGACGTAAGTACGTTTAAAGTGGCCCCTCTTCTGGCAAGTGCCAGAAGAGGGGCCACTTTAAAGGTTGTGGGACCCGAGCCCATTATTCCCCTCCCTTCTGGTTTTTATCGCAACCTGGTAAGAAATAGGACCAGGACCCAACACAACCAGTCCTGGATTGGTATTGAAACATGTAGGCAGGCCAAGGAGGCTCTTCCCGCAGTAGACGGTAAGATAGCCAAACAAATCCTCCGGCTGTCCAAACAACAACTGCGGATAGTCACGGCCGCGTACACAGGACACGGATTCTTTAATAAACACCTATTTACTATAGGTATCACCGACAGCCCGTTGTACAGGGCCTGTATGGCAGCAGACGAGACGGCAGCTCACCTGCTCCTCGACTGCCCTGAGGTCGCACAGTACAGGCAGCATTACCTGACGAGATACAGCACCCTGAGGGAAGCCGTGGGCCACATCAAGAGTCTGCTGGACTTCCTCGAAGAGCTGGGGTGGCTCAAATGACGACACCATTCCCACCCACACCCAAAATACTCGCCAAGACGTGGAGTTGCGGAAACAGCCCGTGCCATCAAGTATCAAGTAAGAGAGCCTTAATTCCTGTTAAAATACAATCCAGACATCCAAATCTGTTTTCTTTACGCCGTAATACGGCTAAACCATTTATAATTTTATAATTATCTGGTAGATGTTTTGAAAAGGCAAATAAAACGTAATTAGGAGGGTTAATGAAATAAACCTTTTCTGCCAGATAATATATGTTACATTTTCTGTTAGCTAACAGATCGTGTCGGTCAACCTCTTGTATGCAAAATGCGAGCCAAATCTATTTGGAGCAACCTGATTATGAAGTGAAAATTAATGAACAACATTTATTGCATGTTGTTTAAAACAGACAAGATAACAATGTGCTTGTTATTTTATGAATTTAAATTTTTAGGGGTAAACAAGAGTAATTACTAAATGTTATAAATAAATTGTAGCTTTTCTAATGGCGAGGAAATTAAAAGAAAGATAGCTATATTATCGCTGTTGGTTTCAATCAAGGTTATTTAGAGCTGTTTTCTCAGAGTGAATAAATCCCTAATACATATACCTACCTAATTATCCGGAAAAATTAATTTTGATAAAAACTAACTACTACTAAAAACATACTACAAACAGTATTATTAAGATCCTGGTGTTGTTAGAAACTTATTAGGTTATATTATAATAGGTGTAAGCCATCAAAATTTACACTGCAACCTTGTCCTGTAAAAAAAGGGCATGTACACGTATATCTTCAATGCGAGTAAAGAATCACGTGGACTCTCTCGCTAAAATCTCCAGTCAAAAGATCCCGAACGAACAAAGAAGCAACGTGAAACACTTGCCGCTCGTATCACACTCGACCAAATCCTCTCAAACTCCCCAATGAAATAAATGTTGTTATTAAGAGGGTGTTGAATGTCTCCGGACAGTAGTTACACTACGAAACAAAGACGAAAGTTTGAAGGTTGTGTAACGTGAGTGTACCAACGTCAATCCCTGCCTCCCTCTGAGTAAGAATGATTTTAATCGTTGCGGGTACTCCTCTAAGAGAAAATCTCATCTTTTCAAAAGGCTGTCCAAGCGAAACTGCCACAGCCAGCCAAGTGCTTACACATCGATCCCTGAATGTAGATTTTATTAGGTATATTGCGTTCCGACATGCACACTGGCACGGTTATATTAAAATGTTTATGTTTACGGAGTCTGGGAAACGGTGAAGGAGGTTAATTTGATATGGAGGTCTTAGAATGTGCGCTTATTTTATTTGCAGTTTATGTTTTCCAATAAAGAAATGATTTTGATAAGTATGGAATTGAGAATTTCGAATATATCTACGTATACTTTAAATCGTCACGACTATTTTTTACATGTTTGTATACGGCAAATTAAAGATACGATAATTTATGGTATATCGTAAAACAATTATTTGAGGAAAAGTATAAGTATCGATATCCGGACCACATATTTCTCCCATTTTTTAAGCCGCAATTAAAATTGTGCACGTATAATTTTCGAAATACCTACTTATCCATGGGTGCAAAGGACATCCATGGAACAGATTGGCATGGTAATTGCATCGATTATGTACCTAATTACAAAAAATCCATTGTAACTTTGAGCCTCAATATCTCCTGAACCAGTCATTTCCCAGGTATGGTGCCGAAGTAAAAATTGTTTGTATTATATGATTGGTACAATATGGGCTTTCAGATTTCGTTAAGGGTCTTTTTACACCCTGTATAAATATATTTTTTATATTTTCGTCAGAATTATTTTGATCCCACGTAATAGGGGTTGAGCCTATTGCCGTACCGGGCACTTTACCAGACTCCGTGCTGCTTCTGAGAATTTCCTGACGGAACAACCCAGTAACACTGCCCAACCCGGGGATCGAACCCGAGACCTCCCAATCCCACGCGCACATTTATGCCGCTAGCGAGACCAACGAGGCAGTCGTACCTAAGTATATATATCTTAATCCATTTAATAATCAAGTAGCTTGTTCGTATCTTATCAAACAAAATGTTTCGAATTCATGTTTTATGACAGATGATCCTTGAATATCAGGAACAAATGCTGCAGAGGCAATAATTTTTTATCTCGCAAGACGTAAAAAGGGCAAGATTGCAGTAAATTGCCGTCGTATAATCTTATCAAACACCGTAAAAAAGTGATCAATCGCTAAAATATGCAGTAGAGAAAACAATATTTTCTATAGTATTGATGGATTTCAGCGCTACCTCTTTTTTACACAGCGTTCCTTTATTAAACAATACGGCACTTCGTTCCTCGCCAAAGATAATTTATAATCAAGAAAAGATATTTATGTATATTATTTTCAGAAGCTGAAATAAATCGGAGTTTACAGACTTCGTACAATTCTACCTGGGATTGAAGATATGGAATTGATGTATTATGATATGGATGAATTATGTGTAAGAAGTAAGTAGTAGTACGTAAGTCATAATATAGTTCTAACAAGATTAGATATGCCAACTAATGTATGCTGCTATAATTGAGAGTTATATCTTATAACCTAAATATTACTTTAAAATTTCTGCAGATGATAAAAATTTTGAAGAATGTCTGTGAGTATTGCAAAATTTATGTATGCATATCTATGAAGACATATATATGCATACATAAATTATGCAATACGCACAGACATTCTTCAATATTTTTATAAACAAATAAGGGATCCCGTCATAGATATTTTCGTAAAGATACTGGAGAAAATCGTATATGCACAAGTATATTCAGCTTTAAAGCGAGTGTTTATAGAACAACAATAGGTTTTCTAAAAGGTAGATCCACAACAACTAATCTGATTATTTGCAGCGATTTTATCTCAAATTGTATGTCGCAACGGTCACAAATCGACGTTATATAATTATATCCACTACAGCATGACACCCTAATTAGGAAGCTTTATGCCATCGGTATTCGGAGGGTCGGGTATCGCCGAAGCATTCCTCGCTATCCCCTGACGGGTATTGGCCCGCCAGATGGTCAGGCGGGTCCCGAACAAAACCCCCTTGGCGGCGGATGAAGGTGTTGGGCTCCGCCGCCAAAACACCCAGCGGCCGCAGAGGATAGATAGGACGGCAACGCAACACCGCATCTCCTCTTCCTCTGCGGCTCCACCGCGACGCAACGATGGTGCGCCCCCATTTGGTCGCGGGAGATAGGGCGCGCGGCAATACCGACACGCCTCTCCTTCTGCGACCACGCCCGACAGAAGAACTGTCCCTCGCACCCGCACCATTGGACGCATCCTGCGCAGGCCTCCGTTAAGCCCACGTGGAGCGTCTACTCATGGGATCTCGCTTAGCTTCACCGTGGGTGACCTAACCACGGTTACTGAGCCCCTCCACCACGACAAGGTGGAGATCCAACGGGGATGACCGATGCCAGACTGTGGTGTTGGATGGGTATTCTTCTAGACCCATTTTTATCAAATCTGGTGTTCCCCAGGGATCCCTGTTAGGTCCTCTTTTATTTAATATTTTTATTGATGACATTTATTCCTGTTTCCAACATTCCAAAATATTATTGTACGCAGATGACATTAAAATAATGAAACAAATAAATACTAATGACGACGCTATGCTTTTGCAAGAAGACCTTCAGAGATTTAAATCATACTGTTTTAGAAATAAGCTTGACCTTAACCCAGTTAAATGTAATGTTTGTACATTTACCCGCAAACCCATTCGTATTATACACTCCTATAAGCTTTTAGACACTACATTGACTAGAGAGAATACAATTAGGGATCTCGGAGTGCCATTTCACTCTAAACTTTTATTTGATGTGCATATTGAAAACATCATAAAAAAGGCATCCCGATCGCTGGGTTTTATCTTTAGAATCTCTGCTGGCTTCAACAATATAAAAACTATAAAAACCCTGTACTGTTATTTCGTTCGCAGTCATGTCGAATACACCTCCCAAGTCTGGAATCCTAGCTACAACATTTACAAATGTCGCTTGGAGGCCATACAGAGAAAATTTCTGAGATACATTTAATTTCGATCTAATTGCTATCTGCCAAATGATTACATTAGGTGCAAGAAATTCCATCTTCTACCTCTAGAGGAAAGTTGCAGACATTTCACTGCTGTTAAAAATCGCGAATGGGTCGCTAGACGTTATCGAACTGGCAAACAAAATAGGGCTGCGTGTGCCATCTGCACTCCTACGTAAATCGCAGTTGCTGTCTACACCCACAGTTTATACAAACTATACACAAAACTCGTATATAATTCGAGCGAGTCGCATGTTCAATGCGGCATGCCGGAGTGTTGATATAGACTTGTTTAGAAGTACCAGTACCCAACTTAAAAAAAGCCTGTGTAATTCTTTGTTTGGTGTTTAGTTATAGGATTTATTTGAGTATATTTCTTGCGTGCATATTGTCATTGTCACCTTAAACATATTATTTATTATCATTTATTTTATCTGCTATCTGCGAAAACTTTTAATTGGCCTCCTTTTTTTGTTTTTGATTGTGTTTAAATTAAAATGTAGCTGTAAGTTTTCCTAAAACTGTAAAATAAAATAAAATAAATATTATATTTTACGAAACGGATAAAATATACTACTAAAACATGCTAGACTCTATAGTGGCATAAATTAAAACATTAATATTAATAACTCTGTTCAATAAGTTGCATGCTCATAGCATTAATATAAGAAGTCATTAAGAATTTAAGAAGACTTTTTAGGGTTCCGTACCTCTTAATAAAAATTGGAACCCACAGGATCACTTTGTCGTCCGTCCGTCTGTCAAGACCCATTTTCTTTGTTAAAAAATACTAAGGTTTATAACACCGTGAAGCTGTAATAAAATCAAACTTCTATGTCAACGCAATCAACAGAAACAGCAATTTAAGCATATTTTCAAACTCGCAACTACTCGCAAGGGAATCAAAACCTACAGGGTCTTCCCCTTGAACTTCTTCAGAATTTTGAAATTTGGCACGAAGCATCATCTTATAACACAGATAAAGGAAAAATTGCAAAAGGACGTAAATTTTTAGTAACATCATTATAATTAAAATATTTTTAATAATTTCAAAGGTACCTACTACCCAGTTCCTCATGAACCCGTAGAGATATAAAATTGAAATTCATATAAAATTCTTAAGTCAAAACTATAGAGTCGTACTTCCAGTCGATCTAGAATCTTGAAATTTGTTATTTCCGTACAAATATTAAATGAGGTTGCACAAAACTTTTCTAGTATCGTTATGTAGTAACATTTATATACCTACTCATTCTTACCAAAATACACAGAAATAGCACAAAATCTGTAATGTTCTGTTTTCTCCGCAAACTGTCTATTTACGACTTTAATATTCTAAATGTGACAGAACACCCGCGTGCCAATACACTTTAGCTTCTAAGGAATACGTAATCAAAGCTTTCACATATTCAAGCGTCTTCAGTTTAACAATTTTTTTTACTAACTTTAGTATTCATTATTATGGTCTGCCTAAAAGCGCTGATACATTTGAACATTCAGATGTAATGAGCATTCTTGCGAATGTTACATTCCCATAAAAACGAACGAGAGCGTATGAGCGAGCATTCTGCCGAGGATTATGGCGAGCATTCTAGCAATACGAGACAGAGTCACACTTATCCTAAAAATGTATTTTTGTTTTTAGGCTAAAGATTGGCCATAATTTCATCTGATCGTAAGCGAAGATACAGCTTCCGATTCAGAATCTTTGCCTAGGCGGAAACAATTCAGAATTTAATTGTACTCATAAGGAAACACAGAACTCCACACCTTGACAATACGCATGAGAGAGGATGAAGCAAAGCGCTTTGCACATAAGAATGGGATACCGACCATAGAACGGTGCCGCTTACTCGATTTATATTCAAACTATGAGTTTTTTTATTGGACACGTAATACTAGCTGCTGTTGCCTACATTTCAAAGTGCAAGCTTCACAGTCAGCGGATTTTCAAATATTTAACATTTAACCCATATTGAGCCCGTTCAGGGCTGGGATGCTAAAAATATTATAGCAGTATTGCTTTATTTATAAAAGGAATCAAATATCTAAATTTCACGTTGCTGTCTTGAATGGTCTGGACTCTCCGATGATACGTCAGTTAGGACAAGCAATTTGGCATGTGTTAGTTGTTAGTTTAATTAGTTGAGCAAGTTTGATTCACACACGATCGATTTATTAAAAAGTCTTCTCAATTTCTTAATGACTTCTTATATTAAAGCATTGAGAAGGCAGCTTATTGAACAGAGCTATTCCAAGATTTTTTATAAACATTTCTATTAGGGGCATAAAGTTTCATAAGCAATTGAGATTCACACAACAGCTTTCAATTTATCGATAGCATCCGGCACAATGGGTTAATCATAAGTTTTCAGAATTTACAAATGGTAAACTGCAAGAACTAGGTGAGTAGGCGACTTCCAAAAACACTTCTACAAAACTCCAAAAAGATTAAGGCTGTGATATTATCTAATATTTATACAAAAGTATAATATTGTTTTGACTCGGCTTCAGGGATTATGTTCTACGTAGACTTTGAATAAGTACTCCATTCACGTTCTCGACTCGCTTATTCCAAAATTTATTAGAGAGTTCTTCACAATTTTCCGAAACAACCTCCGTAGGCTAGTTGACGGGCTTAATGTTTGTTCAAGTACTTAAGTTAATTTATACACGCACAAACTTTATTAAGCGAAAAACTCAATTTCATGTGTAAACACTACGACAGGCATTTCCAACCGATCGGTTCAACATTATTTCGGCCTGATGATTTATTACTACATAAGGAGGATAAGTGGCTTCGGGTTGTGTTAAATACATGTTATGTGAGCTCATGTTTATGTAAAGTGACGTATGAACGGTTGGCTAGGAAAACAAAAATCGTATTGTGGAATGGTACATTTTTAGTTTCTTTAAATAATAACGAGGTGAAATATTTTCAACTATACACAAGCACGTAATCGTATTTGAGTGTTCATTTTTAGTCGATGTTGATAACTCAAAGCGAAATATATTCATAACATAAACATAATTCGGAATTATAAAATGTTGGCACATAAAGGTGAAATTCAATTTGATCTTTATTGATAAAATAACACTGAGCAAATATTTGATTAATTAATTAATTTATATTATTACTAAATTTACCACTATCCGACTAAAGTTTGCTTCAAAAATTATTTATTGATATTTTCAAGACTACTCGCTTACTGATTAAATTTTTGGATCACGTGAGAAATTTCCAAATATCTTGGAGACAATTAACTAGTCATAGTCCGGTAAATCGCACATCCCAATAACGAAGGTCTTGGTTTTCATGTCTTCGCTTTATTAAAATGACGGAAAATATCTAGACCCAGAACAATCCACAACCCACAGAGCACGGGCAGTGGCGAGGCTACCATTGAAACCACTGCCAAAGATTGTAAAATAATAACATAATAAGTACTTACCACAACATGAAACGTGAGACTTTTAAAATAATGTCATGGATTTTCTTAACTTAATAATTAAGTCGTGCAAAATATCGAATATAACGTAAAATGTATTGTAAGGAATGAGTGCACAAATTGTGTGCTGTATTTAGTACAGAACGCTTTGTGTTATAAATAAACTCAACTTATTGGTTGGATGGGTAATGGGTATACTTTACATCAGGAAATATATAAAAACAACTTTGCTTGGCTCATTTTATTTACCCTTCTAGGAAACAAAACATTTATGAAAATGTATTCGCATGTTTTGATGTAAATTATTATTTTATTATATATTTTATTATTTTGTTGATTTTGTGTTCGCACACCAATACATTTAACACGACAACATAAATGAACAGTTGCTATAAAGTGCTGAATGTTTGCATAAATGAGGAAACACACGTTATATAACGTAGATTACTGTTGACTACAGCTCGCACGAAAGGTATCGTATTTTATGGCTGTTTATACAACATATTAACGCTTTCCTTCAAATAAGTTCTCACCGATTGAACATTAAAACGTCTCTGTCAGAAAGATTCGTGTAAGAATTCTGACGTCGACGAAATGTGGCGAGATTTGCACAAGTGGAGCCCCTTTGGGAGGTCTGTGTAACGAATTCAGGGAAGGCGAGGCAATCCAATAACGTAGTGCAGTACGCACAAGCACATTAAAGCTGTCGATATGATGGCACACTTAACCGAGACATTGTATTATACACCCACGCTGTACTCTCGCGGCTTATCTATACACTGACACTTTGCTGATTGCATTGACAACCAAGGAAACTACTTTTTGTTTTCACTCTACTTAGTTCGCCTGTGAAAAAAACCCTTTAGTGTACTGGTCCGTTTAGTGCTCAGTTTTAAATTTAAATTCGATTCCTTTGCTCCTTGTATTTTCTCTAAGCAAAAAAGAAAACGTTCTAACCATTTATCTCACACAAGGTGCTTCAGTTCGTTCTGTGAAATCCTAGAATTTAATTTGTGTTTCGCTTTTGGATTATAAATCTCCGTTGTATTACAACCATACGGAAACGATACATCGTACTAGTAGAAAACAAATTATTCGATAAGCGTTCGAATGCTGCGAGTACGCGCAGTCAATTTTGTTGATATTTCGTTCAGAGTTTTATAAAACAGTGGATAATATAGTTATTCCTCCTGAACTCCCTTTTATAATATCATACCAGGTGTTCGCCGCGCCTTCACTTAAATTCTTTCATCTCGACAACAATCCTAGCAGCTTTGCTAGTAGGGTCCACCCAGTACAGGCCTGTTGCAAACTCCGTCTGACGTCTTTAAAACTTATAGGTATAAGTAGGTAGGTACCTATCGAATGTTATCATGAACCACGTAGTTTTATACTTTAGATTTGGAGATTTGACATAGGTACATATTTGTCATAAGCTCCATCCAAATAATTATGTCAAACACGTATCTTGAAACTCCAAATGCATGGATAGATCGGATTCAATCATTATTAATTTTAAAAGTAAAAAATAAATCATCGTAAGATGACTTCGAAAACAATGATGAAACCTTTTACTATTAATTTAAGTACAAACTGACGCTTACCTGAAAATCATTTGAGAGTTGCTCGAAAGACACTGAATAAAACCATTAAGGTGAAGCAAGAAAACATCCTTGTTCGCAAGAACTATCTGTTTGTGACACATTTTTATATTCCTTTGTTGTATGCCGTGTTAAAATTATGCTTTGTTTAAGTAAATATTCCTCTCAAACTTTCGCTATTTCTACTTATTTTCATATTTATGTTACGAGTATCAATCATGTAGTTATTTGAAAGATATATGACGACCCGGTGGTGTAATCGACTGCTACGTCGTAGGTTCAATTACCAGTCAAGTCAACAAGTATGTCAACATGGTTGTTTGTCTTATTCTAGGTTTTTCTATGTATAGTAATTATGCTTATATTGCCAAAAAGTATAAGCCATTCAGCCAGTGGCCACAGCTGTTCTAAACTATGCCACAACATCGGAGCAAATAGAAGACTATTGCCTTCTATACCTATTTGTTAATATGTTATTTAACTTCATTAATTCACCTCAGCGCTTACAAAGCCTGTACGTATTTGGATTTTAATCCCCATGAGGAGAAAACAAATGTATTGTGATACGAAGTTGCCCTGGCTTTTCTTTCGACTGCAGTTTCAATGCGTGTTGTTTTCTCTATACTGGAGACAAGTCTTATTATTTTAGTTTGGAGTACAATTTTAAACAACCGATATTATGTACGTATGGAAATCTATTATATCGGAGGGGTTTATATACATAATATAAAATCATAAATGTTTTCTTTTTTATAAAATAGATAACTCTCGTATTAGAAGCCAGTCCGGTGTAGCAGGAGACTGTAGGTGCATACAAAATCAATCACAAAGACAAAGGTTATCCTGACCGCTAGCTCTCATGTATTGTCTTCTGTGAGAATCCAACCTATTGTTGCTAGTCGACAGCCTAAAATCACAACGCCTTCTGCGCAGGCAAGCTCTGCAGAGGTAATTACAATTTCTATAAATTGTTATCCAGATGAAGGCAATGTGGTCACTACAAAAATCTGTCTATAAAGTAAGTTGTCGCAGTTGTTTTTTAGATGAGTGAGCAGTCACAAATGTCACAGTAGTCCACACCTTGAGTACCCGAAAGCCTGTGTCGGAGCCCAACTGTTATACGAATCGTCTTAAGTAAATCATAGAACATGACATACCCTTTGGGTTACGCAGATCAGATGATCTTCTAAATCTGATTAGACTAGAAAGTCAACCTTGCACTTCAAGGAGATGTTACCAAGAAATGGTAGTTACTGTAGAGCGAATTATTTGTCTTTTTGTATTAATTGCTCCATATTTGTACTGTATTTTATGAACTGTTTTTTTGAAAATACCTATGGTTTACACAAACACTTAATGTCTGAAATACGAGCTCTTTTCTAATATCGTTCTTACTGTTTAGTTTCCTTGCCAAACTTACACACTTTAGTTTCGGTTTTTCGGTCAATACTCTTTGTTACTTTCATCTACGGCTCTCCATAACCTTCCAGATTGATAAGGTACATAGGCTAGGTGATCTCATACAAATTCTATCTACACCAATATAAAATGGGTCACCAATCGAATCGAGGTGTGTAAACTACTCAAAAGAGACTATGATTTCTCCAGAGGACGCCTCTATGTCAGTCCGGTGTTGCCCCAACAAACCTCTCACTTTCACTATAAATAGATCAAGATAAATCACTATGGGGATTATGGCGCCCTCTCCACACCAAAGTACAGATGTATAAGGTTAATTATACGGAAATATATTCACGGGTTTATCCCTAAACAGGTAAAAAGATTATAGAAAGATTATTCTAACTACGTTTAGTTGTTCATTTCGAAAGGAGCAGTTGTTCTAATCTGTACGAATTTCAATAGATTCTCTGTGTGAAAAAAAGATTCCACCACAGTGTATTTTACCTGCTTTAAAAATTTTTTGTTAAGCTATTATGTGATTTTTGTGTGTACGTTCAGGAACTTTAAATTGGGGTTTCAATGTAACTCTGTCCCTTGTATGGGTTATGTGACCTGAAATAAAGGTTTTTGTTGTTTATTTTACTGGCCTAGTATTTAAACTTAGGACCATAAATGATCGAATTGTCTTATCATTTTAGATACGTCATTGTATAAGCGTTTTAATTTGTCGTGTGCGTATTTAATTGTTAGTTATTTTCGCGTGCTTAACGATAATAGAATTATCTACTGTGAAATAATCTTCATGCTTGAGAGTTCTCCATAATGTTTTCGAAAGACAAATGGAGGTTACAGCAATCCGCACTTGACCAAAGTTGGGGACCATGTCCTTAACCTTTTGACATACACCTTAACATATTAAGAAGGGGGCTATTCCTAAAACCGCAACAGTTCATATTCAGGGCTGAACACGAGGATAAAATATGTCCAATTGGGTAGTCATATAGGTATTGCTTATGGCATTTCAGATGTATATATCATAGCTATATCCATTTTACAACAGTTTAGCATAGACCTTATTTGAAAACAAGTAGCCAATTTAAAAGGTTTATAACTCTTGCAATTTTGAGCTATGCTATTACGTACATCATTAAACCTGTACAGAAATGGCCATTTAATATTTTAAATAATCATTGACCTGGGAGCAATAAACAAAATTATATTATATTCAATGAAAATAATACGAGTAATAAAGTTTAAAATGTCAAATATTAAAGAATTATCATGACAGCAGCAAACGGCAGTTGTGAACACTGAATTTTATTGTAACTATAATTGAAAGTATTGACAAGAATCGATGTTTATTGACGCTTTTGTTAATCGAATAATAAATAACCTATAGTTGGTGCCACGAGAACATAGACTTTTTGTAAACAAACATTCAGGGCTTCACAACCTTTTTTGAAACAGTTGTGTTTTAGATTTTATACTTTTTGAACAGTATTTTTTTTTCAATGCCTAAGTATGCCACTATGTTTTTAAATTAAATATTGTTAAATTTTAATGAAATAAAAATATTCGGTTTCGTGTTTGAATGGTCGAATGTTCATAAATTTGCCGATTTTTTGACACGTAATCTATTCTGTAAATTAAGGAAAAACCATGTATGTTAATGATAGAGTAGGTACATACATGTTACTCTATTATTGACACGATTTTTTGTAAAACATAGACAATCAATCATTTGCTTAAAGTAGCATACCTATCCTAAAATATTAAATTATTGACCAACAATGAATAATATTACAGATAAAGCTAGTACAATGCATAAAAAATTCTAGGCATGGAGTTTTTACGTTGTCTGTGAATGAAATCGTCAGAATGCACTTAAACAAAATCCATTAAAATTACGGTAGTCTGAAAACGCAATATCTTTTTTAGGTATAAATAATTTTCTGCTATCTGCTATTCTGCACCCGCTTTTTCGACATGCCGGCCGGCAGCGGGAAGAGAGTTGCGATCCTATAAACTTGTATTTAACTTTACATTTACCCCTTCTTGATAACTAAAAATTAATTTTATCCTCTGATAATAATTATGCATGTTAAGCCCAATAATGTAACATTTCAATAAACTAACGCCAAATGTTGACATTCTAGGCGTCAGTACCTCAAAACATTAAAAGATCCTGTTGACAGCGCATAATATCGATAAAAACACGATCCATTGACATATTAGTTTCCAATGACACGTATCCATGAACCGTTGCGCTCATTGGATTTGACATAATTTGTTTTTGACAGAACTATCGCTAAGTCATTTAGTAGAAATTCTTTGTTTACAAAAAGTCTATCTTCTCGTGGCACGGACTATATTTGTTTTATTTGTTAACGTCAAAGCGACCGACATTGACGGTAACTCAAATTGATTTATTAGCTCTTATTTATTTACAGAAGAGTGTCCGTCCATGTTGTTATTCGCGTGGTATATGGCCTGGGCACCACTCGCTCCGTGGATGTCGCCCCTTCGAATAAAATTATTCACTCGCCCCGTTTTCATGTACATATGTGCTCAACCCTAAACAAGGGGAGAATAAAAGTTTCAAATTACTTGTATTTTTATCCTAAGTAAGTCCTATTTAGTCCCCTAGGCTTGAAATCTATCTGCTGGATTTCAAGCTTGATGAAAGGGGACGCTCATACAGGAAATATCTACATAACCACCGCAATAACAACCAAAAAACATGAAATATACTGGCGACTGATGTCACGTTACCCTTTTATCATCTGTTAAAGCTATTACAGATTATTTTGTGACGTCAAAATTGTGGCATTAAAACTCAACTTATAATCCGTTAATGTGGTTTGTTGGGACGACACGAGGATATTAGTGCCGCGCACCACATGGGAGTAATCTTAATAACAATCTTTACACCATCGTCATTAAAAACGGTGGCATGTTGAGGCTGCGTAGCGGTTGTGCGTTGTTTGTAGGGACACTTTATAATTACAGTTTATGGAGATATATATTAAAGTATCTTATAATTATACAAATATAGTAATAAAATGATTTTATAGTATTTTAGTGTGTTTATTTGTATGTAACGTTTGTAAGGTAAAAGCGCTAAACTTAGCACTTTTACCTTGCAAACATACTTACTTTTGCAAACGATATATACTGACTTTCATCGAATCTAGTAAGACTGTTGGCTTTATTATTATCATGAAAGACAATAGGATACGGGTATAAATAATAACACCGACAAATAGCTAACACTACGAGATGCCTGTCGCATGTTTCAGTCTCGACAAACATAGAAATTCACAAGAGTATGTCAAAGAAAGTATATTTTAAAAACGTTGGCATGTTCAGGCTGCGTAGTGGTTGTGCGTTGGTTATGTGGACACTTTGTAATTACAATTTATGGAGACCCTTTATTAAAGTAGTTTATAATTAAACAAATATGGTAATACAATATGTGAAATATTTTAATGAATAGTATTGTGTTTCTTTGTAGGTATGTAAAGTTTTCAAGATAAAAGCGATATACAGATTTTTATCAAATTTCACAAAACTGTTGGCTATATTATAATCTTGAAGACAATTGTATAAAGACAAATACTAATACCGGTAAATAAGCAATAAGGTTAGCCTTTCGTGTATTTCATTCTCAAAAACATTCAAAAGAAAATCTATGAAAGTAAATTTAAAAAATCTTTTGCTTGGTAAATCTCTATGTAAAACTGTTCCTACATTGCTTTATAGACTCAGGAGTCGGACACATAAATTTTGTTTAGTCTTGGGTGGACCCGAGATCCCATTTTTATTGGACATTGGTTCAATAAAATGTGAAAACTTGCCTATAGTTCGGTTTTATCTGATAGTACCTCTCTTCGGATAAGTTTGTATGAACGTATACATCACAAAGTCCTGAGTTCGACTCATAAATCGGAAATTGTCTAACGGACAACAACAAGCTGTGATATCGCATGGAATTACGTAGTAGTATTGTAGAGTTACTTCAATAATAATTTTAAATCTTACTTCATTCAACCACGTACTTCAGTTTCAAATATAATAATTTTCTTCCATATATCATACAGAGCAACTTCCAACTCGAGAATCATCATACGCGATTCTATGCAGAAAACAAACACTCGCTTGAATGGATGCAGTAAAAGCTAGACTTAAAACACACACCCTGTGCTAACTTTCATGTTTATCAAAAGTTATTCGGAAAATACAAATCATTTTCTGTATCATACGATACGCGGATGCAGTCGGTGTACCCATGAAAGTAATTATCGAACGGTTGCAAGTAATGAATGTTCAATTACCTACTCAATCAGAATTCATGATTAACAATTTCGTTTTTACGTGATGTTTTGGGTTCTGTATAAACACGGAATTGTGATAGTTATGCCATGCCCAAGAGACCGATCGAGGTTTATCATTGATGCAATGGGTATTAGAGTACACTTTGACAATGACTTACTGTATAATACATTTTTAAAAGCTTAATTTTTTATTATCTAAGCTGACAAAGTATCAATCGTAATCTTTCCTTGCTCTTTACCAATTTCACCGTAGTATTTGAGTATCCATGTCAAACTTTGGGAGCGGCCTGATCAGCAGTGGACGTCCGCCGGCTGAAATTATGTTCTTCTGATCTAGTTCCACACGCACTAGACTGGTCTATATTATGACAATTAGATATTACTCTTGAAATTAGTACTTCGTAAAACTAGCTAAATCCTTTGACGTCCCTGGCACCCATAGTTCGGTTTGCTTACAAAAAAAAGTGCTGTTATTACTTGTGTAACTTCCATACGTAAGTATTTCAGTTACATATTTACCCTTAAGATAATAAAGGTACCATTTATTTTGCCTGTAAGTTTTAGCGAAAATAATTTTGAATAGTTACATAAAATATATCCAAAAGTTTGAAAGTATTGTTGACGTTTACACTAGTAGAATCAAATTATCGCTCCAAATATTTTCATTCGCGCATCTCGTGCTATAAATCTCACAGTGATGGCAGCTTTCCAGTTCACTAGGTGCGAGAGAAGGACAGCGATATTAAATGATCCTCTTTGTAACATAACATAATATGTTTATGTGCCATGTTGTAAAGTGATTTTTTTATTGTTTCTGTCGGAGCGCTGACTTTTTTTATATAACACAAACATATCTTAGTGACACGCAGATAATAAATTTTATACAGCTACATTCATGTCACTAGGTTTTGTATTCTTAATACCTAACAGCCTAAACGAAGCACGATTCACGGTATAGCTATCTATTTTTAGGATCTCATTGGCAGAACAATATACGATATTCGCTTTTAAATATACGATATTTTGATGAACGTAAATAGGACACCATCCCGTATAGACGTCAGCTGCAGAAGTTTTAAATACAAAACGCTGTATAGATTAAACCTGAAAGTATTACAATATCAAATAATAAATTTTGGTGGTACGATACACATTGTAGATAATATATCAAAATTTACGACTATGTTCTGCACTTATATAATGTCGGATAATATAGAATCCGTCATCATGGGAACATTATTATGAAGATTGTATTGCTTAACAGGTTTCGGCAGTTATTGATTAATGGTACATGGGCACGCAACAATTTAGGCAGGTGCTGGGTTGTCGGTAAATTGATAATTTAGTATGGCAGGTTGCCTTGGAGCGTATGAGTCTGAACCGCGGCCGGGCCAGAGATATATGGAGGGATAAACTGTGCCTCCATGTTCGGAGATTACCGTCCGGAGATATGGGGACGTTTCAAATGTTCAATATGCTCTGCGATTGGAAATGATGAACTTTAGAGCAGCTGTATAACATGATTCAATGTATTTCTAGTTGATTCAAATGTTTCATACACCTGCTATAAGTAATTGGAAAGGGATTTCATACAGCCTTACCTAGTAGATATAGTGGTTTTATTTATAATAAAGACATTGAATGTAATTTATAAATGAATTTTAACATAAGTTTTGGCCGAGAAAAGATTTTCAATACGGAGGTGACAGTATTATAAATATTTGACTATGTTCAAGAAGGCAGATATGTATAAACAAAAGAATAATAAATGATCATTTAAATTCTACCCATTGAAGTAAAGTACTTCAAAGGGGTTTGACAAACACTAAACTAACTGGTTGATTTTAAATTATTAATATAACGTTTACAACTTCAAGAACATTCCAATTCTGCCGTCTACTTATATGCTGAGTTTCACAATATATCAGGAGTTTTCCTGATATATTGTGAAACTCAGCATTAGCATTAGCATTAGCTTGAGGTAATAAATTACAGATTTGCCAAATGATTTGATAATAAATTGTGGAGGCGGGGTCCGCGAGCTGCGTGTTTTGCCTCGTGTGCTCCGGTCATACATTTGGTCTTTGAATCATTTATCTAGATTTTCCAGGCAATTATACTATCCTTTTTGTATTCAAGGTCTTCCACGTCTTATTAAAAGTATAATGCTCATTGAATGGTTTTATAATCTACATTATACGGCAACTAGTTTTTCAAAGAATGGTTGTTATTTATGAAACTCTGAGTACCTACCTAATTAACATCTGTTTCAAATTTAAGAAGCTGGTCAATTTGAGTACGGCAGTTTGTATTTATAAAATACTAGAGGATGACTGCAGCTATGCCCGCACTTTTATTTTATTTCAACTATTTCTGCCTCCGTGGTCCAGTGGATAGCGTATGCGACTGATGATCGGAGACCCCGGGTTCGATTCTCGGGACTGACAAAGTGTTACTGGGTTTTCCCAAATTCTCAGTACACGGTACACGGAGTCTGGTGAAGTGCCCGGTAACGGCTGTAGGAGTATAGGCACGACCCCTATTATGTGGGACTTAAAAATTCATGGCGAAATGTGGTTGTAATATTACAGCTCTGTCTACCCCTTCGGGGATACAGGTGTGAGTCAATACATAAAAATAAATATATTGGTTGGTTTCTTTTGGGAACCAAGTAACGTGTCGATTTTTCCAGACAATCCTTACAAATTTTTGTTCGATTTGTTAAGTTCCCTCATTTCTTGTCACTGTCCACTGGACAGAATATAACTGGACCTTATTAAAAACTCGAAATTGTACGTCCAACACAATTTTTGTAGGTACCTAAACTTTTAAACATCGGACGTTTTCTGCAACAAAGTTCAAGAAATTTTCAAATAAATTTAAAGTAAAATTCATCTTAAAAGTGGACTGGCCGTGGCTTGAGGCTACGAATCTGGCCCCAAACAGGGTCGTTACTCTTTGCCTCAAAGAGGTCGATACAAAAAGCCTCTCACAAGAATCTCTTTTCATTTTGATCCTCTATTATTAACTTTGGTAGAATTCAAAAGTAGCATGAAACTTTATAATGGTACGGTGTTTTGTTTAGTAGCAGGTTGTAGGTTTGCCTGTGAACATAGTTTTGGGAATATTAAAACTTTACTTGGTTATAACTAGCTGTTAAATATTGTTAAGTAGGTGGAATAAATTGATATTAATAAGTGAAACTGTAAAGATAATTCTTACATTTTGTTCCGGGTTGATAGTTGTTAGTGGATAATATTAAAGTTTGAACAACCTCTTTCAAAAAACCTACGTAATAAAATAGTGATACATTAATAATTTGAATGTCACATAATAATTACATTATCATAGCGATATCGGTTGTCGATTCTGGTGATTAACTCCATTAGTTTAACCGAACGAAGACCCTTCACCTATCAGTTAATTTTTTTCAAATTTGACATGATAAAAAACACATCACTTTCTTATCAGGTTGGCAAAAAAATCCTGGCAGAACTAAAAACCTATATTATTATTATAACCTAATGAATAATTGATTGTCTTCTTTCTCTTAGCGTTATCCCAGTTTCAATCTGGGGTCCGCTTATTAGTCTAACCGGATTTGGCTGAATATTAGCTTTTCCACGGAGCGACTGCCTGTATGACCTCCGCAACCCGAAGGGATAGCGATATTCCATGGTTTAGACTAGTGTCAGTTTATTTAGAAAGTACTGACGATATGTAACGACTGTCAAAGATCTTCATGACAACCGGGACCGACGGCTTAACGTGCTCTCCGAGGCACGGGACAAGCGATAATTAACAATTCAATACGCACATAACTCCGAAAAGTTATTGGTGCGAGCCGTGGATTCGAACCCGATACCCTCTGCATGGCAGTCTGTTGGTATATCCACTCGGCTATCGCTGCCTTACTAATGAATAATTGATTGTAATATTCATTAAACCTCATAAGCATTATCATTCAGATTCAGACTTATTAAAACTGTTTGATAAAATATAATTATGTATTTAATACTTATTTTCGTAATAAATGTATGATATTGTACCTAAATATGCAGGCATGGCAATAGGATTTTTCCAGAAATATGTTATATGGCTCCTATCGAGATTAAAAGGCAATATGGCCCAAGAATTAAAGTAAACAGACAAAATACCAAGAACAAAAGGATGCCACGAAATAATAAACTTTACAACATAATAAAAACAATTTTATCATGTTTATTTTATGTGTGTACTTCTATTCATTATTTAATGGACTTACATCAAGTCTACATTTAGTTTAATTTCTGATATTAGGATCACCACCAATATCTATTACATTACACTAATAGAATTAGTAACGAATGGAACATTAAGCATCAAATTGACAATAGACGACTATATGTACAGACCATCGGTTTACGTATTAATTACTCTGAGAACATAATGGCTTTTTACTCTAAGTAACCTTGTAATGTATGTTTACATAAACCTCTTACATAAGAAGCTTTTTTACACAAAAAAAGACGTAGGTAACCAAGTACTACATTCACAGTGCCCAATTAAGCTATCTTTCTTATATATGATAGTACGCTCCCAGACGACTCGACATTGCGCTAGAACATTCCTCTTCGTCTCGTTAAGGGTGCCATGGATGAGACACGGGAACTTCGAGAGTAATTCATGGTCTGCGGTTTCAATGAATAGCTGCATCCATAGAGTGGTTTCCCTGATACGTATATTGTACAGCGATCTATAGCACCCGAGATGTTTCGCAATGAAAAATGTGGTGCGAACGTCGTGTTTATTTAACAAGGTTCGGCCTACGCTTACGTAATTTATTAGCATAGATAAATTTTAGCTCTAAACGGCGGCGAGTGGGCGCGAAACATATAGCCTCAATTGACGATAACGAAGTGAAACCCCTACTGTATTGAAATGTGGTTGTATCAAATCTCCACAGATACGAACTAAATTTATATTGAAAAAATAAGTGTATTGCACACTTGTATAGATTCTTGTGGTTCAATTTGCCCGTTTTCGGGTTACGTAAATATCGTTTTCGCCTGAAACTACTAAAAATATAAGGGTTTTATGTAGTAGATTCGGGGCAAATTTAATTAAAAGTCGCCGAGCAGTTCGCCACGCAATTTCTTAATCCAATAGAATATAGAACCAGTAAGCAAGAAGTGGGAAATCAACTCGTGGCAGCGTAATTGAAAGTCTTGGGTAAGAAGTGGAACATACAACAAATAAATTGAAATACAACAATTAAGTTCAGTGCAATATATTTTACGTTTAGGTACTTATAATTTCTGTTGTTGATTCGAAATTAGTAATCGTTTATTGTCTTATATAACATAAAAGTTTGTATCATTATGCATGTTTGCTATGCACGTATTCATGAAAAATAATGAATTTTGCTTCTAATTCTGAAGCATTATTCATAGAACTATTGCAACTTGATATGATATTAAAGCCAATCTTTTATAATTATTTCTTATTAATATTAAAATATTTTAATGGTTGCAATCAAATAGTTTCTAACTGTATTACGTTACTCGTTCCTCGTTATTTGTTGCATTGTTATATTTGACATCTTGCTACGTAATATTTACCTTACTTTGGTTGTGAAGGGTTCAGTCTATTTTGTAAATTGTACTGTATTAAGTAAATTATTAAATATCTTAGAAATATTAAATATTGCTATACATTGTAAGGAATAGCCACTTTCCGCTGTTTGTTTGCCGTGACACTGTACGCTATGAAGTCAAAAACTGCCGAACAAATTTTCACACGATTTGCACGAATTAAGTGATCTATGTGCCAGGTGAAAATTTAATTATACGAATTGTGGCGCTGATTGCTTAAGATATTTGATAATGTAATGTTGAGCTAGAGATTCTAAGCAGACCAATCTATAGTTATACAGATTAGCGCGTTCAATTAAACAAACAAACTTTTCAGCTTAAGAATATAAGTATGGCTAATTATTTTAACAGATCATAAAAGAAAATAACGAATCAGAAAATAACGTCCATAATATTAGACCCACGGATTGATTGTACATCAAAATAAATAAACAAAATGATTATATCTTAAACTATCGCCAGGCGTGACCTTGCACGCTGTAATATCCTGAATTTCAATGGAACAAACACGAGAATATCCGATTATGCAAACTTGTTGGTATTGTAACAACACAATTCATACGAGTGTTACAATGTACGACGTCAACTTTCCGTGTCCTAAGTTAGAGCGACGCAGTCTACGAGGCAAATTACTTGAATACGCCACCATTTTAAGGTATTTTAAAGCTCCCTCGGAACGTGTTATGTAGCCGTTTGAAATGACAGCATTACTTTATAATTTTCTCATGTCGTACATATGCGTTGGTGCTTTAGTAACTCCTTTTATTGTAGCTTAACTTTGTGCTGTTTTGTTTATGTTTAGGTGTTATTGTTTCGCTTAAGGTGTGCCGACTTATTCCCACGCTTGCCGTGACATCAAACGATCTTATTACAGTCGTGTTGACGTGGTTGATTGTAATATACGGATGCGTAGCGGCAGTATGTTAAACGCGTCAGTGAATTGTACGATTAACTTATCAATTAACAGTAATTAGCGCAAATTGGCGTTCAATCGCAAATGTTTCAGTGAACCGAATTTGATGTGAGACGAGACCTAAATGTTAATACAACATTAAAAGAACAAGTAGAATGCGCTGTCATTGTCTCATTTTTTGTGATATTATTTTTACCATCATTATCATCATTATCAGCTTGCTAGGCCACTGCTGGATAAAGGCCTCCAATGGCACGTAACTGAGCCCGATCTTCGTGTCAGCCGCTGTCAGCCACTTTACGAATATGGTTACTTCACCTAGCTGGAGGGCGGCCTATACTACGTTTGCCAAGGCGTGGGGTTTTCTATACAAATACGAAATAATTTAAAAGTAATACATAAGAAAATCATTAGCAAGCATTATTTTTAAATTGCAACCTTTCATATTGATCTGTTGTAATTTGCCTGGTACTTATTATAAACATAGTGAGAGTCCAACTTATCCAAAAATCGCACTGTTCATATGTATCGCACGGAAATTGGGAACGTAATCTCACGGGATAACAGAGTTGATTTTCGGATACATGTTGTTATTTGGTTTTGCTGGGGTGTTTTAAGAGTGAGTTCTAAGTTTGTTAAACGAAAACAGAAATGTCATACCCTGTAATGTCATCTTGATGATAAAAGAGTTTAATAAGGCAAAGCAAAATGATAATAATTATCTTGTACCGCCTAATGAAGCGTCCTAAATGTATTCGGCAGTATTCAGATTTATTAGAGATCCTTTCTATTCACATATCTGAATATATTTTACAGAAAATTGTTAACTTTTAGGCAAGTTTGCATTATAAAATTAATATGAAAAGTATATTATTGTACTTGTTATGTTATGACGGCTTGAGTATGGTGGTACTATTACCACCCAGTTCTTTTTTTATTCAAATAAGCTTCATCATATCAGCCGAAAGCCGTCCACTGCTGGACATAGGCCTCCTCCAAGGCTCTCCACATAGACCGATCCTGAGTCACCCGCATCCATCCGCTGCCCGCGACCTAAACAAGATCTTGCGGGAAGCCTACCTCTGCTACGACGTCCTGTGCGTGGCCGCCACTCTTGAACCTTTCTGCTCCAACGGCCATCGGTTCTTCTGGCTATGTGCCCTGCCCACTGCCACTTCAGCCCGACTATTCGGAGAGCTATGTCGGTGACTTTGGTTCGCCTGCGGATCTCCTCATTTCTGATTCGATCTCGCAGGGAAACTCCGAGCATAGCCCTCTCCATCACCCTCTGAGTTACCCTGAGCTTCCAAATAAGGCCCATAGTTAGCGACCACGTCTCGGCCCTGTAGATCATCACTGGCAACACACACTGGTCAAAGTCTTTCGTCTTGAGACACTGCAGGATATCGGACGTGAAGATATGCCGTAGCCTTCCGAACACCGCCCAACCGAATAAGCTTAAATTATAAATAAATTGGTACCTTGTTTAGAACGCTGTCAATTGTTGTGGGTTCGATCCCACACAATAACACTTTGTGAGCTCCAAAACTATTATTTTGAACCTGGGTGTATTTTGCGTACATTGATTGAATCCTTCGGAGTATATGAACTGTTATATTAAGTGCGAAGTTATTATTTTAACAAACAATAACATGTAGTACAACTTAATACATTCAATGTCCATTATTTATTCATTCCGTTTAGAACAGGCAAATTAGCAGCAAAGCCAGCATAACAAACTAAAATAGAGATTGCATTAATCCAATTTATGTTTAAAAATTAAGACTAGCTATCAGTTGTAGCGAACAAACTGACATGCGAATATGTCTAGTGCCAAGCGCACACCGTGATGACTGACGTCTAATTAACCACAAAATATGGCAAGGTTGAACCGTAATGGTATTCAGGGGTATGACATTCACTCGACGGGCTTTTGCAGCCGGTGTAGCTGATTTTATACGGCTAGATAGTTAAAAGCTCGTCTAGACTAAGTCAAGTATTTTGACTGTACGCGTAGTGTGGCGTAGTGTTTTAAGCGGTCGCCTCGCTGCTTGCTATTGCGTAGAGTGTTGTGGGTTTCATTCCCATAAAAAACTGTATGTGTTCCATAAATTGTTGTTTCGAGTCTGGGTGTTTGTACTGTTAATTGTGTCCGTTAGTTGCAAATTTGTAAAGTCCTCTGGGATACACAGGAATCCGCAGCATATATAATACTATAGCAATGTATGTGTCAGGAAGATGGTTAAATTCGTCGTATTTCTGGGGATAATTATACATATAGATTGAGATAAATAAATAAAAGCTTCTGTTATGTTACATGATCTGAGTTGACATCAATACAAACTGATATGCCATGATACCTACCTATATACTTATAATATTATTAAATCTATATCTATATGGATATAAACACCACAAAAACAAAAAAAATATGTGTCATTTTACGCCTTTTTACAAAAAATGGCGTTAATCTAAATGGCGAAATTCATTTTCAAATACCATAATTAAATACCAATTCAGTAAATCAATGATTATGTCCCATTTATTGGTTACTTTAGAAATGCTACAACTATAGACAAAATCAGACAAGCAAAATGTCAAAAAATATTTTCCTTACAAAGTAAATTGTATAATATCGCAAAACACTAATACCACAATATTATGTCTCTCATTAAAACTAACAACCTTCTGTGAAATTTAATAGATTTATTGGATTAAAAATATTCCTTTTACCCCTCTTCCACGAATTATTCGTCTAGTGGTTGCCAAACCAGAATGAAACAGATTGCTTATAAAAAATGAGCACCATTATGTGACACTTTATCAAAAAGTTGACGTTAAATATTGTTACAGAGTTTCTTCGTTGTTTTGGGATGTTCGGAGTCTTTTCTTGTATGCCTTTCTTTCTTTAGTCTTGCTAGAAACTTCGTGAGTGCTGGTTTAGTGAAAATTAGGGCTTTTCGATATTGCATGACTGTGATTATTTAATCATTTTAAGGGTCTTCTATCTCTAAAGTTTGTAGAAACTAGTGCTTGGTGCTGCAACTTGCGTAGCAGTATGCAAATCATCACTGAAGCAGTATCGAACCTAGCCTTAAGTGTATGGCAAGGCCATACTCAGCAATTGCTAAAGAGTTATAAGCGTTGTTTTGGGATGTTCGGAGTATTTTCATGTATGCCTTTCTTTATTCTTGCTAGTAACTTCGTGAATGCTGATATATACTGCGAAAATCAGTGAGAGCTGATCGATATTACATTACTGTGCTTATTTAAGTATTTTTGGGGTCGATGATCTCTTGAGGATGTAGAGATTGTGGTTGGTGCCGCAACTTTCGTAGCAGCATATTTATCAGAAATAGAAAGGTATATAACCGAGCCTTGAGTATATGGCAAGACCATACCAATCAATTTCTGTAGTAATATAAGCATATCATCAATATTTTTCTACATCTATTGCTTACTATGCCTTGCACAAAAACAAGGATAATTTGGCTAAAAAAATAAATGCCGGCTTTCTTAACGGCTGTTAATTTATATTCTGTCGAAAAAATACCGCATAACCTTGCATAGAAAATATAACCGTCGAAATTTGTCTTCCACCACTTTTATTATACACATGTTTATAACACTTACGATTACATATAGTACCTACTACATGTTTGTACAGAATACAAAACAAACTTACGATATCATTTGAATAAGTAAATTGTACACAGCCAACATTTCCTTTTAACCGCATCAAAGAAACAGATCTCAAATGTATCACCTGTCCTAAATACACTAACAAACAATTTACCACTTCGCACACTCAGTACCGGCAAGCTTCTGTCGGGGTAACGTAATCTAAAAACACATTCTTCATTAAAGTAACTAATGTATTAAAATTCAGCAAAAATTCGGATTAAAGCTCAGCTATGAATGAAATAGGATGGGCAAACTGTGTATAAAGGGACCCTTTTAAACGAAAGCGAAGCATGCGAGAATGTAATTAAGAACAGTGGGTTAATTCCCTTTTCACGTGCCTATATGAATTAGCGGAGTTACGCGGCTGTATTAGAGGATAGCTACGGGATCCGCACCCAATGGACAATAGCAAACTATATGGTAATACGAACGGAAATAACGTAATTATCGCAAGTTTTAAAATTTTATACATTATTAGATTTTGTTGCGGACGGTCTTTTGGTGGTAATTGGCTCTGCGGATTATTGGGTAGAAGTGTTTGAAATTGGAGAATTAAAGTTTGAGAGTAAGTATGATGATAGTTGGTACCTCCGTGTTGTAGAAATACAGCTATTTTCTATAATCTGCCTTTAATAGAGATTAGATTTTACTGTTTAAGTTTAATCTTATAAGGATAGTAAAAATAATAAACTAAGTAAAGGGCTTTTACTCCCAATCAAACATTTAAGAGCTTGGTGCACATTTGAAACTTAAATATGAAGTAGTCCTAATAGTAAGGGAGCCCATGAAGGGATTTCGGGATAAGCATCCGTGTCCTACGACTTTTTTATTAAGTAGGAATGTTAATCTGATCGTATGCATAATAGGGGAGGTAAGATTTCAAAATGTAAAAAAAGAAAATTGATCGTACGTGTTAGATTTTCTAAGGGGATGTTAAGTGAACCTAAAAAAGACTCTCATTGAATAATTTGACGATTTAGGTGTCACGCAAACTCGTAGCCATTATTAGAAAGTTGCAAATGTGAATGAGTGAATTCACCGTTTTGAAATACTCAAGCGCGTCAGATTACGATATGCTTATCCTAACGTCCTAGACGTATCTTCTCATAATCTGATGAATGTCTGGACGGATTAAGACAACAACTCTTTCTTAAATTTTGAAAGTCTCTAGCCACTCCCCAACCGATGAAAAATTATACATTTTTATCCTTTTATCATCTAAGCTTTGTAACCCAATAGGTCTCCATGACGCTCGAGTAAATCCCAATTTAGCATCGTGGGCTCCCCTACTATAAATGGTTATTGTCAAGACAACACCCACACTAGGAATTAAATTCTAGTAAATGTGAGCTGTTTATAAATACAACAGACTCTACAAAAAAACTTTCGATAATATCTAAATTTAATAATTTGGCATCAAACATCAAAATTGTTGATAGAACATCTCTTCGCCTCCTAGGTTCTCCAGTATTTGAAGAATCTTTCGATTCTTTCTTAGAGGAAAAGATACAAAATTTCTGTAAAGTTTCAGATCGCCTATTCAAAATTAATATTCACTCGGCTTTTACTATTATTCGATATTGTCTTTTGGTCCCAAAATTCACACATGCCTTAAGATCTTCCCAACTTTGGAAAAATATGCACTTTTAGAACAAGTCGACCAAATTATCGAAATTACTTTAAAGAAAATATTAAATGTGGACTTGGACGACCGAGCTTGGCTACAAGCGTCTTTGCCTATATGTCTGGGTGGGCTTGGTGTACGCAAAATTTCTAGTGTCAGTTTACAGGCGTTTCTGTCTTCAGTTCACAGCACGGAAGAGTTAACTAGGAAATTTTTATCACCTACACTAGTTAACTCAGAAGTGCTGTGCAAAACCGAAGCTATAAACGCCTGGAAAATGGCTTGTCCAAGCACTGATTTGCCTACCAACCTATTCTCCCAAAGACAGTGCGACGCTCTGCTTTGTGACATTGTAAGAAAAAATCTTTTGAATACATCTTTTAATGTTGCAGAGTGTGCTCGTTTGCTGGCTGTGTGAGAGTGGGAATCGGGTCTGTGGCTTCAGGCACTACCATTGTCCAACACTGGAACCATGTTGTACGATGAGACGTTCCGTATCGCCACCTGTATTCGTTTAGGTGCTCCGTGTGTTTCTCCGCATCAATGTTATTGTGGAGAAGATCGGACACCATGGGCTATCCTGCAGCAGAAGCGCTGGTAGAATTCCCCATCACGCCCATCTGAATGACATAATCCGTCGTGCTCTTGTCACGTCTGGCGTACCAGCTGTACATGAACCAAATGGTTTGTTACGCGACGACGCAAAGAGACCTGATGGTATGTCATTCTTGCCTTGGAAAATGGGTAGGCCTTTGGTGTGGGACGCAACCTGCGTAGATACCCTCGCGCCATCACGTCATGTTCCAAGCACGGGAGGCCATGCTGGCACTGCTGCACCTGCGGAAACCCTCAAACAGCGCAAATACAGTAATTTAGTGAGTAATTACGTGTTTGAGCCATTTGGGGTGGAAACGCTAGGCTCATGGGGTCCGAGCGCTCGTTCACTATTCCGGGAAATTTCTAAACGGTTAATCGACGTCTCACGTGACCAGAAGGCTGGTTTATTTTTTGCTAAGCGAATCAGCATTGCCATCCAGCGTGGCAATGCTGCCAGCCTTCTGGCCACGTTATCCGATGACATTGATGCGGAGGCATTTTACGACGCCTAAACCTTGTAAATATTTTCAATTTTTAATTTCTTTTTACGGTTTTTGTACATATACTACTTAGACATTAGAGGCGGCGATAGCCGAATGGATATACCAACAGACTGCCATGCAGAGGGTATCGGGTTCGAATCCACGGCGCGCACCAATGACTTTTCGGAGTTATGTGCGTATTGAATGGTTAATTATCGCTTGTCCCGTGCCTCAGAGAGCACGTTAAGCCGTCGGTCCCGGTTGTCATGAAGATCTTTGACAGTCGTTACAGGGCGTCAGTACCTTCTAAACAAACTGACACTAGTCTTTAACCATGGAATATCGCTATCCCTTCGGGTTGCGGAGGTCAGACAGGCAGTCGCTCTGTGGAAAAGCTAATATTCAGCCAAATCCGGTTAGACTAGAAAGCGGACCCCAGACTGAAACTGGGATAGACATTAAGATTAGATTAAGCTTCATATAGATTATAAAATTATGTTTCTTTAATGTATATAAGTAAAAGTCTTTGATTACGCTATAGACTTTACAACCAACGACATTCTACCAACGGACACTAAGTTTACGCAGGCTCGGTAGGTATATGTGTATCTCACTAGTGTTGTCTCGTATAGGGATCGGATTCACGACATTCGACGTGATAAGCGGAACGGCGACCGAGGTAAAGCATTCTTAATTACTTTACACTTCATTTATAACAAACTAACGGCCCTGTCACGACCTTGCCGCTCTGAGCGGCGGCTTAGCGCGGGGCGTCTAGCGGCAAGATCAAATGTATGAAGACGTTCGAAGCACGCCACGAGCCGCCGCGCACAGCGATAACGCGCGCGTTTTTTTTGGCGCGATTGGCTGCGCGGCGAGCGGCGCGGCGTGCGGTGCGGCGAGCGGCGGGAACAAATGTACTGCGACCGAGTCCGACGCCACGACTCCGAGCGGCACAGACAGCGTTACGCGAGGGACGAACTAGGCGGTTAAACTATTTGTTAAATATTTTGTGGCGGTAATGAAACTAATGAATACGGAGACATTTAAAGTCGAAATTTTTAAACGGTCGCGTGTGTGGATAGCAACACATACGCTGTATAAATACAAAAATGTTAATAAAACGTTGCGAGATGTAATGAAACAATGTTTTACAGAATGTAATGGTAGGTTTTAATATAAATCGCAAACATTAAAACATTGAGTAATGTACATATGTACCTATTTAGGTACAGACACAGCTACTATGAAAGTTAAAAGGTGATTTACCTACCTACTTAACGTAATCTACGTTGTGTAGGTACCTATTCAACGCCTCATTAATATTGCGAATATGTATTATTCCTTTGATATAAAATACTTGTAAGAAATGAAGATCCAATGTCGACAATTTTGTAGGTATACCGTATAGTTACACAAAGATATTTTGGGTATCGCCATATTTATGGGTAACTCCGTCGGCCCAAATACGTCCACATTTGCCGCTGCGTTTACCGCTGCTGTAGGGTCGTGGCGTGCACGACGCTCTGCCGCGCCGCCCGCCGCGACGCGCGCCGCTTAGACCGATCTCGTGAACAGGCCCTAAGTGAGCCACGCCTACTCATGGTTTTTTCGTTCCGTTAGTAGTATATAAAAGGTGCCGTGAACAAGTTATCGCAAAGTTTACAATTAAACAGCCCTAAACGATGCATAGCCTCATTACACTTTAGTACAATAAGTGTCATTAAGTGCCTTCGTCAAGATCTTTACGTAGGTTATTTTGTAGGTACGTAGATCATGTCTAAAATTGTATATCTACATCTTGTATACAAAGGAGCCACCAACAAAAACTTGCCTAAAAGTTTAGCGCGACAATGAATATTACGAAAGCTTTACAAACTTTTGTTAGATTATATTATTATTGTGTATGCAAAAATTAAATTATTAAATTTATATTTAAGTGTAAAACAATACAAATAGTATGGCAACATTTGACAGTTATATTTTTATAAATAGGGTATCATTATTATAATGATTGCTCACTCTGTTAAACGCTCTCAAAGTAAACGGACATTTATATACTTCCTAGTGATATTCAAAGTGAATATATATATCAAGTGAATATTTATAAAAGTGTTTCTCTTTTTAGTCCATAACCTCTAACAGGTTATGGGCCCAGTGCCACGTTTCTAAATTCAGTAAAAAATTTGTTACAACTACCGACAGTCTATAGTGTTTAAATCGTTAGTCTGTCGTGTGAAATAAAAAGTGCTATAACTAATGGAACAAAAGGAATATTAAACTGTTTGACGGCGATAAGTATAGTATCTGGAAATTTAGAATACGTTCGTTACTAAGTGTAAAAGTTTTAAATGTTGAAAATAAAAACGGAACGACTTATAAGCGGAAGTTTGAGAAACACCCGCATCAGTATAATAAAAAAAATTAAAGTGCAGAATAATACGAAATCTATAAAATGCAAGGGCACATTAAAAAATATACCAATTTTCTTGTTTAAGCACAAGAATGGAATTTCTTTAGTAAAACTCTTGAATCCTTTGAATATCGTGTAATTTCGTATTTTAGACAAATTCGTTGTACAGAGATAATATTAGATGATTTGCAATATTGAAGATGAATGAACTACCTACGTTTAGAATTATGACATTAATAAATATTAAAAGCCTACTCAAACATTTTAACATTATAAAAACTAAACATTGCTCTCGTAACTAAAGCAGGCGCTTGCACATAACCTCCGCCCATTGAAGATCCCTGATCTTCAATCTGAAAAGTCGTCGGCAATAGGCAGGGGGCATAAACGAACTAGAGATCGACGCACACAGCCTCTTGTTGTGTTCACATCTGCTACGCGAGGAATGCCATCTGGTCCAGGGTAGAGTCTAGCAACGCGTCCAAGTCGCCAGCATAATGGTGGTGCATTGTCCTCGTGCAAAAGAACAAGATCTCCGATTGTTAGCTTGGTAGTGCCAGTCTTCCACTTGGTTCTTTGTTGTAGTTAGGATACGTATTCCTTCTGCCACCGCTTCCAAAAATCGCGCCTTATTTGTTCAAGGCGTGCATAACGTTGTAGATGAGTTGCCTTGCCATCGTCTTGAAGTGGAGTTGGCAGCGCGTTGAGTGGTCTGCCAATGATGAAATGCCCTGGGGATAAGGAGAGGAAATCGTCAGGGGATGATGACATGGGACACATGGGACGACTATTTAGTACAGCTTCTATTTGTGCGAATAAAGTACAAAGCTCTTCAAATGTGAGATGGGTATTTCCCATGACCCTTTTTATGTGAAATTTGGCAGCCTTGACACCAGCTTCCCAAATACCTCCGAAATGGGGACTATACGCAGGTATGAAAGAAAATTTTATTCCTTCTCCTGATGCAAACTCAGAAAGAGATTGGTTATGGAATTTTAGAAAATGACTTAGTTCTTTAGCAGCTGCCACGAAATTTCGTCCATTGTCGGAACAGATTTCCGTTGGTCGGCCGCGTCGGGCAATGAATCGACGCAATGTCATAATGAAAGCCTCTTTAGTTAAGTCCGAGACGGCTTCCAAATGAACACATTTAAAGCGCAAACAAATAAAAACACATAAGTAACATTTAGATAATTTAGCACCACGTCCCTTTCTGTTTAGTATAAAAAATGGACCGGCGTAATCAATTCCAACTGATTTAAATGGAAAATCTACCGATATACGATTTATTGGTAAGTTACCCATTTTAGGACATAAAGTTTGACCACGAACACGCACACAGGTCACACATTGCCTTACAACACGTCTAGCAAGTTTCCTACCATTGATAGGCCATATAGACTCTCGGACAGTTGCTAGTAATAGCTGTGGGCCAGCATGTAAATTTTTGATGTGTTCGCGTATAAAATAAAGTTTTGTTACATAATGAGAAGAATCTAAGAGTATTGGGTGTTTTTTATCAAAAGAATAATTTAAGTTGACTAATCTTCCCCCAACTCTTATTAATTGAGTAGTTGGGTCAAAAAATGGAGATAAACTCAGTTACTTGGATTTTGATGGTAATCGTTTATTTGTAAGCATCAATTTATATTCATTGGGAAAAGATTGTTTCTGTATGATTCGACAAATAAAATTAAATGAGTTGTTTAGTTCATTTACGGATAGAATGCCTGATAATTTATTAAGTTTGTTTGATTTTTTTGTGTTGTGGAGAAATCGCAAAACATATGCAAAACTTCTTTGCAAGTGAGTAAAACTTGAATATTTTTTAAAATCGTATGTGGATTCTGGTAGATTAATATAATGGACTTTAATTTCAGGTAAATTGATGTTGTCATTTTGAGATAAAATTGGCCATTGTGATTCATGATTATATAGAAATGATGGACCTTGCCACCACATCAGGTTGTCGCGGAGCTGGTTAGCGTTTACCCCTCGAGAAATTAAATCCGCTGGATTAGCCTCAGTGGGAACATAACGCCATGACTTACAATTGGTCAGATCTAAAATTTTAGTAACTCTGTTGGCTACAAATGTTTTGAGTTTGTTAGAGTTATTGTTAATCCAGCAAAGTACGACATTTGAATCACACCAGTGTGTTACTTTAACCGGGGTGTTGTATCTTAAGGACTTAGTTACAGATTCACATAGTTGTGCAGATAACAAAGCTGCACACAGTTCTAGGCGAGGTATGGTTGTAGATTTTAAGGGACAAACCTTTGATTTTGAACATAACAACCTCACTGTTACCTCATTATTTTGATTTAATGATCTCATGTAAATACAAGCCCCGTAAGCGACTTGTGATGCATCGCTGAAAGAGTGAAGCTCTATAGATTTTGGTGTATCACAGAGAACTCTACGTGGAATGTGAAGATCTGCAAGTAAAGGTAAGTTTTTAGAAATTTCATATCAATTTTGTAATATATCGTCGGGTACCGGTTGGTCCCATTCAATTCCTTTGAGCCACAACTTTTGGATTAATATTTTTAATTGAATTATGCAAGGACTTATTAAACCCAGTGGATCGAAGGTACGAAAAGATTGTGACATAATAAATCTTTTGGTTATTGTGTAATTATCAGGATTTATTTTTACAGGAATATGAAACATGTCATTCGCTGGATCCTATCCCAGACCTAGAGTATTAGAAGATTCACTTAAGGCAAGTTTTTCATTTGTATTCATAGCAATATTATGACATAGTTTAGGTAAATTAGTTTTGTATTTTCGTAAGGGTAAACAAGCTGAATTTAGAGCAGTAGAAAGAGCATTTTGAATGCAGATAAGCTGACGTTCGCAGTCTGAGCCAGTGATGACGTCATCGACAAGGAATTCATTCTGAATTATGGTTTTTACTAATTCGTCCTCGCACTTTTCTTCTACCTGCCACAAACATTTAGTGCTGAGGTAGCTGGCGCTTGCAGTGCCGTAAGTGACAGTACCTAGTCGCAAGGTTTGAATAGGGTGCGACTCATCTTCTCTCCATAATATTAATTGAAGATTGCGATCAATTTGATCCATGACAATTCGTCTGTACATTTTAGATATGTCTGCTGACAGAATGTATTTATATTGCCTAGCTCTAATTAAAATGGAGAAAAGAGAATTCTGCAAATTAGGCCCTACTAATAAGATGTCATTTAGAGAATACCCAGAGGTTGTGGGAGATGAGCCATCAAAAACTACTCGCAGTTTCGTGGACTCACTGTCTTCCTTGAATACAGCGTGATGACCTAGAAAATATGAAGGAGTTGGAATGGTAATCGGTGACACTGAAAGATGTCCTAAGTCCGAATATTCACGTATAAATTCTACGTACTGTGACTTTAGTATAGGATTTTTCCTGAACCTTTTTTCAAGATTTAACAGCCGCCTTTTAGCTTGATTATAAGAATCTCCAAGGCAGTCAGGTGAGTCCTTTAATGGCAACTTGACACAGAAGCTGCCATCGATTAGGCGGGTTGTAGTATTTTGAAAATGATTTTCACATGCTATTTCGTCGGGACTGAGAATTTTTGTTTCAGGAACACTTTCTAATTCCCAAAATTTTGTGATAATTTCGTGTAAATTATTGTTTGAAATATTTGTATGATTGCATTGTATATTTTGTATGCCCTTTTGTGTATTGATGGGGCCGGCTATAATCCAGCCTAATTTAGAATTTTGTAACTTAGGATTATTTGTACCTAATGACTGTTGTTCACTGAGTAATAGATCCCAGAATATATCTGCTCCGAGGAGTATATCAACAGAAGCTGGTTGATTGAATTTTGGGTCAGCTAATATAATACCCTTTGGAATTTTTAGATGACTTATATCGACGGGAATCTTTGGTATGTCTCCAGTAAGCTGGTTAAGAACATAGCAAGATAAATTAACTTGGTAAGTACCTTGAACTGACTTAAAGTGAATATCACAAACCTCTAATATCATTTCACAATAGTTATTGCCTATTCCTATGATATTTAATGGGTCTAATGTATTACATTTTAAACCTAATTTTTGTTGCAGGGATTTTGTAATGAAAGAAGACTGACTACCGCTGTCCAACATAGCGCGAACCTTTTCTGACTTGTTATTTAATAGATTGTACACTTCTATAACTGCTGTAGATAAAAATACATAGCTGTTCCTTTGTAGTGAGAATGCTGATACGGTTTCATCTGTCTTGACGCTTTCATAATTAATATTACACGTAGCTGATACATTAGGATCGTGAAGCAGAGTGTTATGTCTTTGGTGACAATGTCGACATGAACCCAAGCTGCATTCAGATACAGGATGACCTTGACGCAAACAATTCTTACATAATTTGTATTGAGTTACACATAACATTTTCTCTTGAATTGACTTTGACTTAAAAGTTGGGCAGTCGTATATTCTATGACTTCCATTGCATACTATGCATAGATAGACAGTAGAGGTATTTTTAAGAACTTGTGACGTAGTTGCGAAGGAATTATTATTTTGTAGGCGATTTTGTTTATTATGTTTGTTGTAATTAGAGTTAGGTTGCATAGTAGATTGAGAAGAACGTGCGTTTAATTGTAGTTTAGAATTACTGTTGTTGACAGATTTATTACGATATATAGATTCTAAGACATCTGAACGATCGATCAAAAATTTGGTAAACTGTGATAAGGTTGGTACGTCACTTAAAGTATTACGGTATTCTTCCCATTTTTGTATAGTACGGTTATCTAATTTAGAGGCTAACAAATGTATTATCAGTAAGTCCCAGTAGTCTGTAGGCTGACCTAAACTGTTTAAGGCTCTTAGGTTTTTAGTGACGTGATCAACTAAGTAACGAAGTGATTTATCTGACTCACGATGTAAAGGTTGAATATTAAATAAGGAATCTAAATGATGATTGATAAGAATTCTTTTGTTATCATACCGTTCGCAAATCAACTTCCAGGCCTCGTTGTAGTTAGCTGAAGATACCTCAAGGTTGGCTATAACACGAGCAGCGTCGCCCTCTAGGTATGAAACTAAGTAATGAAACTTATGTATGTCTTGAATGCGATTATTATTGTGAACCAAATTGACATAGGTATCCCGAAACTCCAACCAACGGAAGCACGAACCATCGAATTTAGAAATTTGTATTTTAGGCAATCTAAAACCTAAGTTTTGACTATTAGAGTCCGCATTCACAATGATAGATTGACGGCGAGTACTGTCATCTTCGCTACTATATTTTTGTAATTCAGTCTTAGCTAAAGCTATATTTTGAACGATGCTTTGTTCAATGCGTTCTCGTTCATCAAGTTCAATGTCAATATTTTGAGAATTTAAAACCTCAATCTCAGTTTGCAAGTCATCAAACCTTGTAGACAAACCCTGAAATTTATTTAGCTTTAAACTCAATTCTGCAAGCTGAATACTAGATATATCAGATAATTTACAAAGGTTATCCAAATAGTTTTTAAATTTTGTTATTTGTCCTTTTATCGAACTACGTTTTATGAATAATTCCTTTAAGGATGCCTTGGTGGATTTATCGCCACCCTCATGAGACATTTTGAGCTATTAATTAGAATAAACTTGTGAAACTTCACTTATAATAATGTAACTAAATTGTTCTAAAAAAGAACTAGTTAGGTAGGTAATTGTCTACAAAGTCAAATAGATTTAGAAAAGGAATAAAATTAATTGTTATATTCTCACGGTACTCTCTCGTTGGTCTACCAGGAAGCTGGTATCCTCGGCTGGAATGCACTGTCACTCTCAGCTGGACTAGCAGTGATCAAGTTGTTAGATGAGATCAGCAACTTGTTTGGTAGGTTAACACCTGAAAATTTTGGCAATTCTTTTTTAATGTAATGAAAATAAAGGCACTAACTAGTTGTCTTCTATGGATTAACAACAATGTTAAGAGCGGATGACTGTATAGAAACCTAAACAATAAAATTATTTGATTGTGGGATGTAGGTACCTATAATATAAGTTATTTAGCTTATTTAGCACGATAAAACCTATAAAATTAAGGAAAATAGCACAAATAAAAGCCAGTTATTTAAAAAGTGTTAATATAGAATGGAAAACAGGTATGGAATTTGGAAAATAGGTATATTAGGTGGTGTGGTATAATGGGAAGAAAGGATGGCACTTAACTTCGCACTGTTGACGAGGCTCGGTGTATTCCGGTACGATCTTTGGCTGATACGTTGATCCAGGAAGGCAGGCTGGCCTCCAGTTACGCTGTTACGTCCAAATTTGATTCCTTTCTCGAAATTTCCAACCTCCAGTATGATGGAACTCGTGTATGATCTGTAATTCCTAGTAAATCGTCCTGTCACGGTCGCATAAAATGCAAGGGGCACATTAAAAAGGATTGCTTTTATTTTAAACGGACGAATAAACAGAAAAATATGGCGGACAGAACGAGAACGATTCAAACTGTCGGATTATCGCAAGAGTCGAAATCTGATGACTTTTCAGGTTATGCATTCATGACTGGACAGTGTCGGCATGAAAATAGTCCAAACAAAATTACATTCTTATTGGATTCGGGAGCTTCGGATCATATTATAAACAGGGATGATATTTTTATTACTTATGAATATTTACGTAAACCAATAAATATTTCTGTTGCTAAAAGTAACACATTTATTTCAGCCACGAAGAGAGGTTCCATCAATGTTATAAGCAACAACAGTGTTCCAGGTTTTCTGGAGAATGTCCTGTACTGCCCTGAAGTACCGTACCGTTTATTGTCAGTTTCAAGGATGCAGAAAGCTGGACTGGACATAAATTTGATCGGAATGGGACACTCATTTTGAAGGATGGTAAAATAATCATGACAGGTAATGTTTTAAATAACTTAATTACTTTAGATTTTGTGATACCTTTTAATAATGTGAGAGAGGGTCATTCTGTTTGCCAATTACGCCAGGATAATATAAATAGTTATGATTTATGGCATCAACGCCTGGTTCATATTAGTAACACTAAATTTATAGAATTAAATCCTAATAATTTGATTGAAGATGTACGTCAAATTGAATCCATATTACCTACCAATAGTTTATGTGAAGCTTGCATAAATGGCAAGCAGGTTAGACTACCTTTAAATAAAATGAAGAATAAGGAATACATAAAGCAACCTCTATATGTTGTACATTCAGATGTATGTGGACCTATCAATCCTTCAACGTTTGATAATAAGAATTATTTTGTTTTGTTTGTCGATCAGTTCACCCATTATTGTGTGGTTTACCCTTTGACTTATAAGTCAGAAGTGTTTTCGGCATTCAAAGATTTCGTTGCGAAAAGTGAGTCGAAGTTTAATTCTAAATTAGTTACTTTGTATAGTGATAACGGTGGCGAATATTTATCAACCGAAATGAAAGATTACTGTAAATCAAAGGGTATTAGTTATCACTTAACGGTTCCTAGAACGCCACAATTAAATGGTGTAGCTGAACGTATGGTGCGAACCATAACCGAAAAGGCTCGTTCAATGTTAACTGGTGCAAAGCTGGATAAGCGATTTTGGGCGGAAGCAGTGTTAACTGCTGTTTACTTAATAAATATTTCGCCAACAAAAGCCTTAAATGTTTATAAAACACCATATGAGATGTGGCATGATAGGAAACCGAATATTAAAGCCCTTAGGATTTTTGGTTCAACTGTGTGTCCATAATAAAACCAGTAAATGTAAATTTGACTACAAGTCATGGAAAGGCATACTGGTGGGCTATTGTCCAAATGGTTATAAGGTATGGAACACAGAATGCGAAAGGTATATGACTGTTAGAGATGTTATAGTCGACGAGGTAAATTTTCTGGTATCCAGGCCTACAATAAAGCCATATAAATAATGTGAAATATTCTCATCACAAAAGTGATATCTGTATTGAGTCTCAAGACTCTCAAGTTACCAGTATACCTAAATCAGATAATTCGAAATCTGATGAACTAGCAAGTCATAACGAAATTCGCAACGTGCTAAATGAGGTTCCATGTGAACCTGTGATCGAAAACGATTATTTACCTGTAAGCGAAAAATCTGATTTACCTAGAAGGAGTGATAGGCTCAAAGGTCGACTCCCTATTTGTTATAAGGAAAGTGATGGTGACGATGATTGCTTATTTGGTGCACAATCATTTGCATGTATTATACCTAAATCATTTCATGATATAAAGTCACTTGATAGTGGGTCTTATTGGGAGAAAGCTATCGAAGATGAGCTAGAATCCCATAGAATAAATAATACATGGACTCTGGTGCCAAGACCAGATAATAAAAATATAATAGATTGTAAATGGGTTTTTAGTATTAAAAATGATGAATTTGGAAAACCTTTAAGATATAAAGCTCGTCTTGTCGCTAGAGGTTTCAGTCAACAGTATCTTACTGATTACAATGAAACATTTGCGCCTGTCGCTTTGCAAAACTAATTATAAATCGAAAGCTAGCTAGCTTTCGATTTATAATTAGTTTTGCAAACCAACATAACTTATTAATTCACCATATGGATGTTAAAACTGCATTTTTAAATGGCGTCTTAAAGGAAAAAATATATATGAAAATTCCTGAAGGCGTTGTATGTAAGTTTAATAATTATGTATGTAAATTAAATAAAGCATTATATGGATTGAAACAGGCTGCACGGTGTTGGTTTGAGATATTCGCACGTTCTCTTAAAGATAAAGGTTTTCGAAACTCATCAGTTGATAGGTGTATATATATGTTAGATAAAGGAAATATCAAGAAAAACATATATGTAGTATTGTATGTCGATGATTTGGTTATCACATGTGCTGACATTCATACAATGAATTAATTCCAAGGTTATTTAATGACTAAATTTAAAATGACTGATTTGCATAATATAAAGTTTTTTCTTGGTATCAAAGTAACAAGGTATTCTGATAAAATTACATTAGATCAAAGTGCTTATATTCAAACAATTTTGAATAAGTTTAATATGATCGATTGCAACCCTGTTAGTACCCCTACTGAAGCTAAGTTGAATTATGACTCATTAAATCTGAAAGATAAATATGATGCACCATGTCGTAACCTTATAGGGTGTTTAATGTATGTTATGTTGTGTACTCGCCCTGATTTAAGTACATCGGTCAATATATTAAGCCGTTATACACAAAATAATAAAACTGAACTATGGCATTGCTTAAAACGTGTATTAAGATATCTTAAAGGTACTATGATTTTAAAGTTAACCTATAAAAGGAATAACTATGACAATATATTATGTGGATATGTTGATTCTGATTGGGGTGGTCATGACTATTCTGATAGAAAAAGTACTACCGGTTATTTATTCAAATTGTTTGAACAATGTACTATAACTTGGTGTACAAAGAGACAAACTTCAGTGGCAGCTTCGTCTACTGAAGCTGAATATATGGCCCTGTACGAGGCTGTGAAAGAAGCTTTATGGCTCAAGTCTCTAGCAGAAAGTATTAATATACAAATCAATAAACCTATTATTATATTTGAAGATAATAACGGTTGCATTAGCATTGCTAATAATCCATCTAACCATAAGAGGTCAAAACATATTGATATTAAATATCATTTCTCAAGGGAACAAGTTGAGAGAAATATAATTAAATTAAATTATATTCCAACAGGTAACCAACTAGCTGATGTTTTGACTAAGCCGTTACCAGCGAGTTCTTTTCATGACCTCAGATACAAAATGAGTTTAGAATAAGTATTATTATTATTGTATAGTTTGATTTTTGATAAACCATATTATATTGCACAATAAATATCTTGTCGATTGTTGTGCCGCATAGATTCGGCTGTTAAGTTAATGTCATAATCATTAACAAATGATTGAAATGGTCTGATTAGGTTTTTCTGGGTTTTCCCTAATCCTAGCAACAAATGTTGGACCATGTTTACGCATATGTACTCCCAGCAAACACTTGGAAGTGATATATATGATCTGTTGTTTGAATTGTATAATTTAAATTTTTGAGGGGGCGTGTTAGATTATATTATTATTGTGTATGCAAAAATTAAATTATTAAATTCATATTTAAGTGTAAAACAATACAAATAGTATGGCAACATTTGACAGTTATATTTTTATAAATAGGCTATCATTATTATAATGATTGCTCACTCTGTTAAACGCTCTCAAAGTAAACGGACATTTATATACTTCCTAGTGATATTCAAAGTGAATATTTATAAAAGTGTTTCTCTTTTTAGTCCATAACCTCTAACAACTTTGTATTGTATTTTATCGTTAAGGAACAGTCCTTAACTTGTGACCAATTATTATAATAGAAATACGAATAATGGCATTATTGTGCTTCAATATGATACGCAAAATACATTTTCTTGATATATATGTGACCCATTGTAATATTTTGACTAAAATCTCGTATATATGCAGCTAAATAGGGATGTAGAAAGCTTCATAAGTACCTACTATGAGAAAATCCAGTGCAAGCTAAGGCAGCCTCATTTGCAGCGGCGTCTGACGTATGGAAGGCACGCATACCGCGGTCAAATAGAATGGGACACTCAACTAGAGAGTGCAAGAATTGAAATTATACGGAATAAGTAATTTAATATGGTATTCAGGTTTGTAAGGGCAAAATTAATGCAAAGGATTAAGGTAAATTTTATAGGGTTTTTGGTGTTGCAGTAAACACTATGGCTGTACCTTTATAGAAGGATGACTACAACTGTCAGCAATTTCTTTTATAAATCAATTACTTATAAGGGTAAGTAAAGAATTTAGCTTTACTGACTCAATATCTGATGCTACTTATCAAGGTCTTCTGGTTAGGTACACTAGAAAGAGCTCCCCAGGCACCAAGGCGAAGGTTTTGGATGCAAGCTGCATAATGATATGACTATTAAAATGATGACGATGACGGTTTATGTAATCTTAACACTTTGTATTATCATAGATCTGTATTTGATTTCATAAAATTTAAATTAACGGATACAAAGAATATTCGTACTAAAAAGTCTTGGAACAAATGTCTGCGAATGTCACGAAGTTTTATGATTTGAATGTGAAATTCTTGCCGTTGCAAAGTGTCGAGGTTACCATTCAAACTAGTTTTTGCCAGCAAATTTTTCTCATACCTAATTTAAAAAAAAAAGATATAACCAAATCCTTGTAAGATTATCACTTGTGAAACTATTCATAATATGTTTATATCTAACAGAATTTAATTTGGGCGATGTTAATCTTATTAAAACTACAAAAGGCACAAAATTTGACTAAAACTTTCAAACTCTCATTCATCATCACCATCATCTTCTTGCCCTAGTCCTAATTTATTTGGCGTCGGCGCAGTATGTCCTTTGCTTCTGTCATTCTCTGTTACACCTCATCCGATCATTAACCCATTTCTCTTTTATGTTAAACATGTGGTTTACTGCGACGAATTTGACTGAAAAACCAGCTCTCCATCCTTCTGACTATCTCTACGCACATCAATTATTATCATCGTTCGGTTGCGACCAGCAAGACAAACAAACAAACATATTATTATCACGTTTATAATATTAGTATGAATTATTGGACTTCATCCTTAATTATACTCCTGATAGGATCCATTACACAAAACTTCATACGGATATTTCTACATAAAAATGCAGTAAAGTATCTGTCAACTAGGTACGTGACCAGTCCAAACTTGTCCAAAACATGGCACAATAATGCATACAATATAGAAACTATCCTAGAATCCTTACAAGCTGTACTCTAGCTGCCCAGTGACTTTATAAAAATTTGCAATATCGCAGTGCCATTCGCTCGAATAACAACGGATACAGTCAAATAACACTAGCTACATAATGCCGGAACTCAAGATTTGGTAAAGATACTGAAATGTACACAGCTTGAGATGTCTATACCAAAATTGCCTCACATGAACACAGAGTCGACAAAATTCGTACATTTTGTCATCCTGGGGAATACTGTTTGTTCACCTGAGCATTGCAATTTCGGCCACTTGAAACATATAAGCAAGTAACTGTTTGCATTTCTAAGTTTCACATCCATTTATTGTGAGCTAATGTAATGGGTTGTTATCACAAACTTGCTAAGGGTTGCCTAGGCGTGGCATTTATTATAGCCAGATTTTAACTTAATAAAAACCACATACGTAGTTCCTCAAAAATTATAATCCTTTTATTGGACAATTTGGAAATATGCTTCCTTACCTAGTTCTGTTTTGTTTAACCTTGAAACTAGGCATGTGAATCATATTTGTTTCATGAAGACGATGCTACCATATTCGTTCCGTGATAACTATGTATAGTTAAACATTATAACAGCATACAAGTTTATTATTATTACATTATTTTTATGTGTTAAAGTACTGAGTTTACAAACTACCTATATTCACATCACGAATGCTAATAATCTGACAAAGACAGAAAGAAGAAGAAAAACAAAAACGTTAACGACGTTATTAAAAAGAATAACAGTGAAATCTGTTGCTCGGACTGGTGTTGGTGAGCATTTGGTTTTAATTGTTCCGAGCTAGAACGACCCACAATCAGTTCGCAGAGGGTGTGCCGTCGAGAGCGGCACAAAGTTTCCTTGTCCTCGAAATATCGCCTGTTTACTGCTCCCGCTGCGCCTACGTGATCTGATTGAAAATTACACAATTAGTGACACGTGACTTCAAATGTTTACGAATATCGCCCGTTCTACTTACTAGACTATTTCAATGTCAAAGTCGTGTTTTGAAAATCGATATCCGAAGGGCCAGAATGCAAGCGTGCCTATTATTACACGAGCTGAGAGAAATTCGAAACGCCAACCTATTGAAGTTTCGACATTCTATAAGCGGTCGAATTAGTGTGTCATATTTGACGATATCAGTCTTATCTTTAGGAAGTTTCACCATGTCAAGTCACTGTTATGTTTTACTTTCTGTATTTTTAGATACTTGTACCTTATATAGATACTAATTAATATTTTACAAGTACATAATAGGTAATAGGTTATCATAACAGTTACCCTTTTTAAGAACTAACGCCTAAAAGTTTTCAATTATTGAATAAGGGTCAAGGCAAAAGCTGATGAGCTTTTATTCTCAAACCAACAAAAAGTACAGTTGCCACGAGAAATAATTGTACCCAAGCCAAGTTGCGAGCAAAGCTACTGTCATAATAAAATAAAACCGCAAGGGCAGATTCATTGATTTTACATAAACAACTTGTATTTAGAACGTATTTATATCTGTTTAAAATTAACTTCAAAAGAGAACCTTGTTGATTGCAAAACAAGGCATTGTTAATAAAAGCTGTTGCTTCGATCAAATATACTTATGAAGCCTTCTGCCGGGTACGTGATACCTAGTTTAACAAGATTCCAATTCTTTCATTCCCTTTTTTCTTACTGAATGTCATTCGTTAGACTTGGAGAAAATTACGTATTTCACTGGCTACATCTTGAAAATTCATCTATAGGTATATAGGTCAAATATCAATTATGTTTAATGAATGGATCTTGAATTTTCGTCTCTGCGATATTACTATTTGTAGCAGTACGCGACAGAAAATGGCATAATCGGATATATTAAACGTTGCGTACATTACTTCGAAACGATGGCAGTGATTCGCCGGCGGGTAGCGTTTGCGATACATTTTTCCTTATAAAATTATTCTTAGCAAAAGCGACGAGTTTTTCTTTATTCACGGTGCGCGCCGTGCTTCGCCGAGATGCAATGAAAATTTGTCGTCTTCTTGCCAAATCTGAACTTATTCTTTGCAAAAGCAACGATGTTTTAGCTCTTTCGCTCATATTTTGGTGATTAATACTCAGAAGTGCTGTTTCATAAAGTTTCTTCTGACTGAAATGAAACTGCACAAGCCACGTTGAATGACAAAGCAGGTTATAAGTATGCGCACTGTCTTGAGTAAATACAACTACATAATCTTAAAATTAAAGTTTGCACAAGTTCTGATGGCATGCATCCAGTTTCGTAGCAAATATTTTTTCCATTTTACTTAAGTGTAGTTTAACATTTTTAACCGTAATGGTGCTATTTATTTTGTAAATAGATACTAGCTGTAACTAGCTATGTGTTTTATGAATACATTTTCGTTGATTGTTCAAAGTGTAGGTGCGACAAACATTTTAAATAATTCTTATAAGAAGTTTTTATTAGTATCTAAGAGTGTGTTTATTGCGCTGAAGGAAAATCGTAAGTGTCATAAAGATAGACTATAAATTGCCCACCTAAAGTGTGCTCAACGTAAATGTAATACGAAGTTATTTATGCACAAACGGTAAAGCTAACACAGTCCTCAAATCAAGAAACGTGTAAAAAAGAATTTGCCGTTATTGCGATAGGAACACGGCAAAGGCGGCGACGCTCCTGCGTTATTTATAAGGCTGGACCCACACCTTGCCTCCTATCCGCAACTAACGTTGGCCATTTCCACCACAATTTTTTCCAACACTTACAAACTCTTAGGAAACTTTAATAGATTTGCGGTCTCTTTAACGCATCTTTATTTTTGTTTAAAACATTGCTTACGTTTGAATCTAGAAATTCATATTTGATACCAGCGCTACGCCGAGTGGAATATATATTTTATTGGATAAAGAATTCGATTGGAATGAATGCTTCAATTCAATGATAATAAACGAATGCCAATTGATATTTTCAGCAAGCAATAGAAGCTCTACATATTTTTATATTTGTAACACTTCCATTGTTGTGTGTTTGATATATCTTATTTGATACATATCTGAATATAATATTAAATCTGCCTCCATGGTCCAAGTGGATAGCGTACGTGACTGCTGATCGGAGGTCCCGGGTTCGATTTCCGGGTCGGTCAAAAGTGTTACTGGGTTTTTTCTAATTCTGCTGCTAGCACGGAGCCTGGTGATGTGTCCGGTAACGGCAATAGGCTCGCCTCCTATTACGTGGGACCTAAAAATTCGTGGCAAAATGTGGGTGTAATATTACACCTCTGCCTACCCCTTCGGGGACACAGGCGTGAGTCTATAAATAAATAAAGAAATCTGAACGTTGGTGTAATATCAATATTTTAGGAGAATGTTGAAACAATATTTGTAATTAAGTTATTTCCGTTATTAATCCCGCTATGTGTTTTATGTGCCTTCATAAAAAGAATAAATGTGTTTTTCTTTTCTTTTTCTTTCTTTTCTAATACTTTCGTTATACCCTCATAATAAAATTGAAGTTGAAATAAAATGAAGTAAATCTTGATCACGTAGCTCCGATATCAAAGTCTGAGCCAAGAATCTGGATCTTAATGAGAATCCAGCACTTATTGGAATGCTCGTTTCATCCCGACTTGTGATAGGCCATTAAAACTTTATTATTTACTTAACGATGGTGTACGATGTTACCGTACATACTCGGTTTAGCTGATTACCTTACATACTCGGTTTAGCTGACGCTGCGCTCCTCGCCGAGCGGGCGTCAGTTTACTTGAGGATTACATGTAATTTTATTTATATCGGACAGTGCAAAATACACCTCCAACTGAGAAAGAGTAGCCTAAGGTTTTTACTGTACTGACCTTGAGAATAAACTAACTTTAAGTGATTTCGTTATAAATTACGCTCTTTCTTTTTGCACTCCAACTATTATCAACCCTTCAAGTGTACGACACGGTACATTTCGTGGTCCTTCGAGCCGGATCATAGTGCTTGCGTGTCTCATCATACAGTAGCGAATCGGTGCCACTGGCCTTTCTGAAGCGAAAATCCCCAGTTGTATTGAGAAGGCGCACATACTGTATGTAGGATGCAAAACTGCTAGGTCTCCACAGCGACAATTTCAAATCGAAGAACTTTACCCTAGATTTGAAGCAGTGAACTTTTCAACTGAGCAGCTACGCAGAAGTTGTGCCTGTGAAACTAACTTGAAGCTTCCTGTCACCGTCAACTACGTGTCAGAAGTGAAAAAACTATCAACAAATATCAAGTTAACATAGCGTCGACATGGACCAACTAGAACTTTAGTCAGCATGTTTCGACAGTATCAAGGCCTTGTGTGTCAACTATCGCAAGGACACTGCTTCGAGGAAAAATGCAGACTACTTGAATAAGCGTCAAGTGCGTTCAGCGTTGTGGCAAGTTTGTGGCTGCCAAAGGGGTTGCTGCTTGTAATGTTTGCAGCAATAAATATCATCTTGCATGCGTGCAACTTAAGGAATCGCCGAAGTCAAGTAAGTGGCTATGTTTTTCTTGCAAAACTAAGGCCGATACTTTAACCGCCACAGCAAAGAAGGTATGTGGCAATGGCAGCGAGAGTATAGCCTCTGATTCGGCTAGTACAATTGCTTCGTTTGAGGATGCGGCAGAACAAGAAGCTTATCAGCGGGATGACTTAGCCATGCACTCTCGAGTAGACTTGTTGCATGAGATGAGGTTGATAAGAAGCGAAATACGTAACATGAGGGAGGACTTGAAAAATGAGCTCACAGAGATTCGTAAAGAAGTGAGTGATATCCGCCAGACTGTGTATACGTGCCAGGAACGAATAGATGCCCTGGAGGGCAGGGTGGAGGCTCTCGAAACTCGGCATACTGATGATACCTCTACCAATTTAGAAAGTAAATTAGAACAGACGGTAAACCACCTTAGAACTGAGCTGAATGATCGTGAGCAGGAGTTGCTGTGCTCCGACATAGAGATCTCCAACCTCCCGGAGGGTAGTGGCGAAAATGTTGTGCACACTGTGGAACTGCTGGCCAGGAAGCTGGGCGTTACACTCGAAACTCGAGACATTGTCTTCGCCGAGCGGGTGGGACCTAAGCCCAGCGCGGAGACAACTGGGTCAACCGGAACGAGTGTAGACCACAGGCGGGGCGGCGCGCGGGGACGTCGAATTGTGGTGAGGCTGACGCGCCGAGAGCTTCGTGACGAGCTGCTGCGGAGCGCGCGGGTGCGGCGCGGCGCCACCTCGGCGGAGCTCGGGCTCGCCGCGCCCCCGCAGCGCTTCTACGTCAACGAGCGGCTCACCCGCGCCAACCGGCAACTGCTCTACCGCACTCGCCAGGCTGCCGAGCAGCATGGTTGGAGGTATACCTGGACGAAGCGAGGGAAAATATTAGTCAGGCAGGCCGATGGTAAGCGTGCGCACAGCATACGCTCGGAGCATGATGTAGAGCGTGTTTTTGGCAGTGATTCCTCTAAGGACAGCACCATCTAAACAGCATTTTTTAACTGGGCACCTTGCCTGTACATGTATGCATAATTCTTGGACTTATTATATTTGTCTATATAGTGCTCCTGTTCCATTAAGTAAGGTTAAATATGATTATATCCTATGCAATTGCAAACTTCTGCCTTATCAGTTTACATTATCATACCTGGTAACATATGTACTAAAACATTATAATGACCTCACCTACCTAAGAATTGTACTATTTATAATGCTGCACAACTATTATGTGTATTACATTAGTTTGAAACATAACAAATTTCATAAAATTCAAAGCCTATTCAATTACATTTGCACATGTCTACATTCTAAACACAGTTGCTACTTCACAGAACAAATTTATCAAATATTTTCATACCTTGATACAATTAATATGGCAAAATCAATACAAAAATATAAATTACTCACAAATGGTTAGGGATAGCAAATTAAGTGTTGGACTATTTAATGCAGGGTCCCTGGGCTCGCGGCATGAGGAATTTGTGTTAGCTATGGAGAATGCTCAAGTAGATGTCATGGCAATTAATGAGACCTGGCTTCGGGAGGGGGAGGAGGGCCGGGCGCCCAAAGTACCTCAATATAGGTTACGGCATGTACCTCGCCCGAAGAATATACGTGGTGGTAGGGGAGGTGGCGTTGGCTTTTATGTGCGAAGGGATTTACGTGTTCGCACCTTGCCGCACCCACCATCACCTATGGTGGAACAGATGTGGATCAGGATGCAGGTGAATACACTGTGTGTTGTTATTGGCACAGCCTATAGGCCTCCCTGGCTAGATGTAGACACCTTTTTGGATGCCCTTACTGACTCCTTGAGCTCATGTGCTTTTGCCGATAGGGTTATTCTTCTTGGTGATTTTAATATTAACTATTTGGATAAAAATGACAGAAAAACGAAATCTTTATGTGCCTTCCTCCAATGTACTAGCCTGAGGAATGTAATAGTAGAACCCACTCATTTCACAGATCACAGCGAAACACTCATTGACCTAATATGTACAGATGCCCCGGTGTGTGAAACATCAGTATTGCATATACCAGAGCTTGGACAACATGCATTAATCTCTGTCAAATTAAATATCAGGACACAGAAGCCTATTCCTTATTGGATCACCTTTAGGCCACTGAAGGATATACTGATTGATATTTTCAATAAAGACTTAGTTAAAATTGATTGGAATCACATATTAGGCTTTAGTGATGTCAATACAATGGTGGATAGATTTACGTCATATACCTTAAGTTTGTTTGATCTACATGCCCCTCATAAAAAAGTCTTGATTAGGGAGAGAGGTCACCCATGGATAACTGACACTGTTAAGGACATGGTCAGGCTACGGGACAAGGCTCACCAGCGGTACAAGTCTAGTAAATCAGAGACTCATTATAATGCATATAAAGAACTTAAAAGAATAGTTATAGCAGCAATAAATAGTGAAAAATATGCCTATTTTAAAACTAATATTAATATGAATGGAAGAGACCCCAAGAGACTATGGAATAGTATTAAATCAGTAGTTAATTATAAAAATAATCACCAGTTACCATACTATTGCAATGACCCCGAGGTTATCAATAGGCATTTTCTTAATGTCCCTGGCTATGGAGAAGTCACAATTTCAGATCTGACTTACTTTGAATTTAATCGCTATGGTTCAGGGTGCTTTCAACTTCAGCCAGCCAGTGAAGGGGATGTCCTTAAGATCATTCAGGGCCTCCGATCCAATGCTCTAGGGATTGATGGCATATCACTTGACATGCTGGTTATGACACTTCCGCATACACTCCCAGCTATCACTGGTATTGTTAATAAATCAATTGCTTCTTCAACTTTCCCTGACTTGTGGAAAACTGCAATAGTCAGACCCATTCCTAAGAAGTCTACTCCAAACAGTATTAACGATCTACGTCCCATCAGTCTCTTGCCATGCATATCCAAGATACTGGAGAAGGTTGTCTCTTTGCAGTTGAGACAATATGTTGAAAACTGCCATATTCTTCCTGAGAGGCAGTCTGGCTTTCGGGTGGGTCACAGTACAACCACAGCCTTAATTGATGTTGTAGATAACATCCTGGAGGACAGAGACCAGGGCAAGGGGACGTTGCTTGCATTATTGGACTGTTCCCGGGCATTTGATACCATCAGTATTCCTCTTCTTCTTTCTAAGCTTGCATATTACGGATGTGATCACAAATCAGTATGTTGGTTTGCTAGTTACTTGAGTAACCGATACCAGCTGGTGCAGGTGATGAATAGTGATGGTAGCAAGTCATCATCTTCACTTGGTTCAGTTGTGAAAGGGGTCCCTCAGGGATCAATTTTGGGGCCACTTCTGTTTATAATATATACAGCTGACATTAGTAGAACTATAGCACACTCTAGGTTTCACCTTTATGCTGACGATATACAGTTGTATGTGTCCTGTAGGCCAGACAGCTGCTCTGTATCTGTGAATGAAATAAATCAAGATTTAGATAACATATCAGATTGGGCGAGCAGAAATTCTCTGATACTTAACCCCAACAAATCTAAGTTTTTGTTTATTGGCACTAGGGATATGGTAAGCAGGGTACAGAGGTGTGTGCTGGATGTGAAGATCAAGGGTTGTCAAATAGAGCAGGTACTTGAAGCTCGCAATCTAGGTGTTGTATTTGACCAATGCTTACACTTCGAGACACATATTGCAGAGGCAGTACAGAACTGTTTTTACAGGTTGAAGCTTCTTTATCGGGTTCGACCCTATATCAGTGAAGACATGCGTATTATGTTGTGTGAAAGCCTGATCTTGTCCAAGCTCAACTATGCAGATACAGTGTATGGTGCATGTCTACTAAGCAGAACGGAAAGGCTCATACAACGGGTGCAAAATGCCTGTGCTCGATTCTGTTTCAATGTCCCACCTCACTCTCATATTACACCCTTTCTCAATAAAAATAGAATTTTGAGAATGACATCGCGTAGAAAACTTCACTTGGCCTCACTTCTTTTCGGTGTTGTCTCTACAGGCAGGCCCACTTACCTCTATAAAAAACTAACATGGTCCAGTGAACTAAATAAACATAATACTAGAGGGTCTTCTTACTTACTAGTTACACCTAGACACCGAACAGCTGCTTTTCGTGGTAGTTTTAAAATTACTGCAACACATTGTTGGAACGACCTGCCACCACCTATAAGAAACCTGAAATCAAGTTACAGTTTCAGTAGACATTACAAACTACATCTGCTAAATCAACAACTACAGATTTAGACACTTACCACGACTAAGCAAAACAATCCAGTCCCACTGTCTAGCCATTCAACCGGCCAGCGACGTGTTTAGTGTTTGATACATTATCTCCAAAGACCTAGTTTGTGAGTTATTGGATTTTCTGAGCAAAATTGTTTGTGTTGTGTTATGAGTCAAACTGTGTTATGCACTTCATTAAAATTATCATGTTCTGATGCACAATTAACACCAAAAACGTAGCACAAACGAGCCGATTTATATTGTTATGGTTCACAATACAAGCTTCCCGCGTAAAGAATTGTCTCCAATGTTTATTCAAAATTTCCTTCCTCAGTTTCCAATTTTCCACCATGGTGATCTGACATTGGCTTGGCGTCTATTTTGAACATTTGAACTCCGCGCGTTCAGCGCGTGCACAGATAATAAATAGTCGTGCGCGTACGCGTCATAGACGGGTGACCATGGTGGAGGTTTGTCAATTGCTAATTTTTGTAAGTTTATCTGGAATCTGAGTTATATTAGTTATGTATATTTTTATTGACTGGTGTCCATTATATATTATTATTTATTTTATTTATTTATTTATTTATATATAAAAACGGTCCCAACAGAATACCAGCGCCATCTTGTGTTGTAAGATGGCATTATGCTGAGTTGGGATCCGATTCTGTTTATGTTAGGTTAAGTTAGTACATAATTAAGTTAGTTCCGGTGGTTCCGGTACTAATCCCGCTATATGTTGTATGTGCCTTCATAAATAGAATAAATGTGTTTTTCTTTTTCTTTTTCTTTTCTTTCTTCGCTAGACAACCAGTGGAAGGAATTTCACAGCAGGCATGAGGCATTACTGCTAGAACTAGAAGACAAGAACATTAACAACTTAAATGTATGAAATTGTGGACAACGTCTACGAGCGAACTAAGGAGATGTACGTGAAAACTAAGACCGACATCACCAACAAGTTAACGGATTTAGAAAATAGAAAACAAAACGTGAAGTTTGATTTAGCCGGTACTTCAGTAGAGGTCGACGAGCAAGATGACGACGAAACTATCCAACATTTGCTGAATAAACAAGAATGTAACTTCAACGCAATTGATCGTGCTATGTCCAAATTTAACAGATCGTTTCTATTTGAAAAGTGGGAGTTTGACGATCATTTAGCAACCTTAAAATCGAAATGGGAGCCCATTGATAAATTACACTGGGAGATCGATTTTAGATGAGGATTTAACGAACATTATTACCAAATGTTTGCGGAAGTTGAGAAGAAGTATGACGACATGAAACAGGAGATCAATGCCAAAATTTGATCGACTGCTCACTACCAGAAGTCAGCGCCCAAAATTGAGATAACTATAAACATTGGATCTCTTTCAAGGACCTTTTCTTGGAAGCGATACACAAAAATCCAACAATCAACAGTGCGCAGAAAATGCAACATCTAAAAACAAAACTGCGAGGTGAAGCGGAAAGATTGGTGCAGCATTTGAGTATCAGCGCCGACAACTACGCCTCTTGCTGGGATATACTAGTACAGCGTTATGATAATCGACGACTACAATTTACCACGTATATGAACACTATGCTCAATTTGCCCACTATTACCCAACCCGAAGCATTCAATCTGAAAAGAATGCATGACGTCATCGTTGAGTGTCTAAATGGGATATCAAACATTGGTATTGACACAACGTCATGGGATCCTATCATTGTACACCTTATGTCTCTAAAATTGGATGCCAAGACCTTGAGTGACTATATGAAGGAACAAGAGGATCATAGAGAACTTCAAAAACTCCAAGATTTTCTATCGTTCCTCGAAAATCAATTCATGGCATACGAGGCATTATTGTCAACAAAAAAGGGCAATTCTAACTTAACAGATAAATCGCAAAACTATAAAAACAGCAAGCAAATCGCAGTGAAAAAACCTAGCTTTGGCTTCAACAAATCGTTCAACTATCACACGGTTCATGCAAAATGCCCACATTGCAACGGGAATCACGTGTTAATGAATTGCGACAAATTCCTTGAAATGGATAACGCGAAACGAAACAACACCGTTACGAAATTGCAAGTCTGCAGAAATTGTTTGTACAGCAATGGAAACAATGAATGCAAGTCTACAAAAACGTGCAAAGAATGCAATATGAAGCACCATACTTTATTGCATAATGTAGACAAGAAAAACATACATTTGACAAACAAGAAAAACTATGATGAAGAACGACCTTCAACATCAACCCAACAAAAAACAACGTCCAATCACTTGTACAGCAGCGACGTTGAAGTTTTACTAACAACTGTTCAGCTGAAGGTTAAGACCATAGACGGGACGTATGTCATATTGTGTGCACTTCTTGACCAAGGGTCACAGACTAATTTACTGAAAACGCTGCTCAAATACTACGGTTACCGCGTAAACGAGTCAACGCGTGTGTCACGGGAATCGGCTCTGCATCTGGTGATTGCAAGGGTCAGATAAGCCTCAGCTGTTCATCTATTCACTCTGACTACAGCTTTAACATTCAAGCCCTTATCATGAACAAATTGACCAATGAACTACCAACTTCGTCCTTCAAAAAGGTCGAATGGCCGCATCTACAAAACTTGAAATTGGCGGACCCTAACTTCAACATATCACGCGCAATTGATCTGCTATTAGGGGCCGATGTATACTCTGAAATCATCCTGGATGGTGTCCTGAAGGGCAACAGTCACTCCCCTGTTGCGCAACAAACGCAGTTAGGATGGATTTTGTGTGGGAAGATGAAAACCTTATCTTGCCATGTGACTTTGTTTGACTATGAAGCTATGACAAAATTTTGGGAACCTGAAGATATTCAGACCACCAAGGACATCTCCAAGGACGATCACTGTGAAAACTTTTACCAAGAAACGGTACAACGCTCGCAAGATAGAAAGTATACTGTGAAAATGCCACTACATCCAGATTTTCAAGAAAAGCTAGGAAAATCAAAACCCATTGCCGTTTCACAATATCTAAATTTAGAAAAAAGATTGCGCAAACATCAGAACCTTTCAACAATGTATAAAAGGGTTATACTTGAATACGCGGAACTCGGTCACATGAAGCCTTCGGCTTCGACTAACGTCGATAACAATAATATGTCCTGTTACTTACCGCATCACGGAGTTCTGCGAGATGATTCGACAACAACAAAATTGAGGGTGGTATTCAATGCTTCCCAGAAAACTTCGACTGGCTATAGCTTGAACACCCTTATGGAAAAGGGTCCGAATCTACAACAAGACATTCAAACTTTGGTTGTAAAGTGGCGAACATACAAATATGCATTCACAGCTGACATCGAGAAAATGTATCGCTGCATCTGGATTGCCGACGACCAACAAACATCTCCAAAAAATAATCTGGCGGGACTTGCCTGACGAAGTACGTGAATATCAGCTCACTACGGTAACATACGGAACTAAAGCTGCTCCTTGGCTCGCGATGCGAACTCTGAAACAATTAGCTATGGATGACGGTCACAAGTACCCGGATGCTGCTAAGGTCATCTTAACAGAATGTTACGTGGACGACGTTATCAGCGGCCATACCAGATCCATACTTGAAGCTCAAAAACTACAGAAGTCTCTCATCGAATTGTTAAGGGGAGGTGGAATGAATTTACGAAAATGGTCGAGTAACCATCCCGCCTTATACGAGAACTTAAACGACGATCAAATATCTAGCCCACACACGTTTGATTTCAAAGCTGAAGAATGTTCAAAAACTCTAGGACTGGGTTGGCATCCCAAAAGCGATACATTTCATTTTAACTGGGTTGTGAAGCACTCAAATACAAACACGAAGAGAGTCTTACTTTCTGACATTGCCAAATTGTACGATCCATTGGGCTGGCTTTCACCTGTGTCAATCACAGCGAAACTATTGTTTCAGAAACTTTGGATAAGCAAACTTAGCTGGGATGAAGAGGTACCCAGTGACATAGAAACTGATTGGTTGAAGTTGAAAACTGAACTTCCCCAAATTAACGATATGAAACTAAACCGATGGATAGGTGATGTACAGAAACATGTGGAGTTACTCGGATTCTGTGACGCAAGCGAGAAAGCGTATGCTTGCGTTATATACAGCCGGGTCATGAACGAACAAGGCATACCCATTATAACATTACTCGCCGCTAAAACAAGGGTGGCACCATTATCACAAAAAACTTCTCTGCCTACACTTGAACTGTGCGGCGCTCTTCTGTTAGCCGACTTGATGGAGAAGACGAAAGGAGCTTTTTGTGAACACAATGTTTCAATACAAGCGTGGTCTGATTCGCAAGTAGTATTGGCGTGGATACAAGGTGACACATCCAGATGGGAGGTTTACGTAGCGAACAGAGTTACAAAAATCAAACGAATTATTTCCGCGGAAAAATGGCGTTATGTGAAGTCTGGAAAGAATCCAACCGACTGTGCTACGAGGGGTATGTTGCCAAGCAAACTGCTGAACTACAATTTATGGTGGCAAGGACCTGAATTTCGGAAACAACAAAACTACATACAAGGAAAAATAGACGTTCTACCTTGCTCCTATGAAACCAACTTTGGCTGCATAAGTCATATCAAAACACAATGCAACTTACTACAACAAAATGAACATTGCATAACTATATTATTAAATAAATGCAGTTCATTAGAACGCGTCATTCGAATCGTCGCATGGATACAGCGCTTTATTACGAACTTGCGCAGTGACTTGAAATCAAACACCGCATACCTTACAACAAGGGAACTAAGTATAGCGAAACTAAGTGTTGTTATTGAAGTGCAACGATCACAGTTCGAATCGGAATATTCGCAGCTTTTGAATAACGCAACTGTATCGAAAAAGAGTGTGCTTTTCAAATTGAACCCATATATGGATGACAAAGGAGTCATTCGCGTGGAAGGTCGTCTGAAAAATTCCATCTTGCCTACAAATATGAAAAATCCCATCATTATACCACACAAGGGAAGATACACTCAACTTTTGATTGAAGAAGCTCACAGAAATACCTTACACGGAGGAGCTCGACTAACTCTAACTTATATACGGCAACACTCATGGATCATCGGTGGCAATGGGGCGGTCAAAACCCTGTTACGAAAATGCGTGCGCTACCACAGGTTCAACAAGACAGACACTTATCAGCTCATGGGACAGTTACCACGACAGCGAATAACTCCCTCAAGGCCATTCACGCATACAGGCGTTGACTTTTCGGGGCACGTGGACATCAAACATAATAAAGGTAGAGGCGTTAAAACATCGAAAGGCTACATAGCGATATTAATATGTATGGCCATGAAGGCGGTACACATCGAACTCGTGTCCGATCTAAGCACGGAAACATTTATTGCGGCCTTTCAGAGGTTCTGTGCCAGGCGCGGAGTGCCAAAACATATGTACTCGGACTGTGGTACAAACTTTATCGGTGCAGCCAAGATACTACGACAAGAATACGAAGCATTCAAGCAAATTCTAACATCAGCATTCTTTGATGAGCTTGTCAAGCGCGAAATTGAGTGGCATTTTAATGCCCCAGCTGGGCCAAGCGCAGGCGGTCTGTAGGAAGGCGCCGTCAAATCGATGAAGCATCACCTACGAAGAGTATTAGGTGATCAGAATCTCACATATGAAGAATTTTCCACTCTCCTAGCTAAAATAGAGGCATGCCTAAACTCAAGGCCATTATGCCCACTCACTGCAGAACCGGATGAGTTTTATAACTGTCTTACCCCAGGGCATTTTCTCACAGGAAGCCCTACATTATCATTGCCGCTGTTAGATTACACAGATACAACTAACCTTGACTTACGCCGTAGATGGCAACTGATGGAGCACATGTTTCACCAGTACTGGAAAAACTGGTCCAACGAATACCTAAGTACACTACAAACTCGCAGCAAATGGAACCTACCAACGAAAAATATCAAGGAAGGTGACGTGGTGCTGGTGAAAGACAATAATCTGCCTCCAGGAAAGTGGGCCTTGGGACGAGTTTTGGAGACACACCCTGGAGCTGATGGCCACGTTCGAGTCACAACTATCAAAACTCAAGCGGGGATCATCAAGCGCCCAGTTGTTAAGCTGTCTCCATTACCCATGGACTCCGAACTTCGAGATGATGAAAATCATATAAATTCTCATAAAGAAAATAAACATAAGCAGCGGCCAAAGACAAAGTTATCATTTAAGTCATTAGTTCTCACCGCTATGACTTTGTTTACATTAGTATCAAGTTCATACGGCGCTATTGTCGGCGCGCGCAACACACCTGGCGCTCAGATAACGAGCTTAGAACACGAGCGGCCTGTTTACTACGACGCTATCGGCAAAGTGCAGACTGTACATGACGAATGGACTTTACTAATGTATTACAACCTTACTACCTACTGGCAAGGCGCACAACGTATCAAAACATACTTTGATAATTTGAAGAATGTTTGCTATCAAACGAAGTTACAAAACTGCATGGCGACAATGGAACAACTTGACCATGACATGGAACTACTCACTTATTACAATTCTATACTGATACATCCTCACAAACACCTTAGCAACAGAAAGAAACGAGGTTTGATAGACGGAGTCGGTTACCTGGCTAATAGCTTATTTGGAATACTGGATCAAAATTTCGCTGATAAATATGAAAAGGACATCGACTCACTCCGAGACGACGAAAAATACATGTTAGACCTAATTAAAACCAAACTACTATCGTGGAGCTTCAAAATGAAGTCTTAAAGAAAAGTGAAAACAATATTCGACGTCAGTTTGATCTCATGGACAGTTTTGTTAACCAAACCAACAAGAATATAGCATCCATCGAGTCTGAAATGGAAATAATTTCGGCTTCTACTTACATCAACTCCGCCTCGTTAACAGCATATCTATTGATTAACAGCCTTAGAACATTCCAAGAAATGCTGTTTAATACACTTACCAACGTGTATCAAGGTCACATTGATGTGCATTTGATCACTCCACTTCATTTGATACAACAACTGAGTGAAATATCTGGAAGTCTGCCCAAAACAGTTTCCTTACCTGTAGAAAACTACAAAGAAAATATCAAGGATATGTACAAACTAATCAATGTGAAGGCGCGAGTCACAGAGAACTACTTTCTGTTTGAATTCCATATTCCGCTCGTGTCTAACCAAGATTTTACACTATACCGAGCTATACCGTTACCGGTTAAGTCAAATCAAGGAGCTACATATAGGTATACAAATATCGACGAAGTACATCGCTGTCACCCTGAAGAAAAACATTTATATCTCTATGTCCGAAGATGAATTCAAGCATTGTATGCAGCAAAAGGAAAACATATTTCTTTGTAATAAAAACTTGCCGTCATATGGTCTACATAGTAACAGCGCACCGTGTGAAGCAAAGTTGCTGTCGCATCGCACAAGTCCGCCGTGTGATATACTAACCGCGCCATGCAAACAAGAATGGATTGAGTTATACACACCGAATAGCTGGCTAACAACATGCTGCGCTACTTGTCCATTGCGTATAATTTGTAACAATTACGTCACTTCGCACGTCATATCGACTTCAAGCATAGTGACCATAATGCCGGGATGTGTATTGCAATCTCAAGATTTGACTATTTACGCACACCGTCAGTACAATAGCCATATGAAGATGGACTTTGAGCTATCAGTTCCAGCTTTAGATGCGTCTATAAACAACATAGTGAACTTGTCATATCGCTATGCACCCAATGACCTGCTCTCCAAGGATATAGATCTGGAAATTCACAATATTTCGGACCGAATCAGAGCTCAGAAACAATATACTACGATGTCTAGACACGATGTCCATCAATACGTTATCAGTTATCTCCTGCTGACGTCAGCTATCATCGCCTTGCTTGTGTTACTTGGCAGGAAGTTAGTGTTAACTTTACCATGCTTATACATATTAGAAGTAGCTGTGTTTGTTAAGTCGAACCCACATTACTATAAGCGTCTAGCCGACGAATTTCCACGCAATAGACGCGACAGTAGTCAACTTTGTCTCCAATTCGCTAAGACGACCCTGATGCGCAAAAGTGTGTACTGTATGGCACCAATTATTTTTAACAAATTACCAAAAAGTTGGAAGGAACTGCCTCAATCAATGTTTAAAAATAAACTTCGTACTTTCTTGACCGCCAGAGCATATTATAGCGTGACTGAGTTTCTTAATGAGAAAGAATTTGTATTTACATAATTACATTTATATAGATCTATATAATAATCTTATAATTTGAATATGAAATAATTAAATTTAAATAATTTGGACAAAAAATAATATATTGTTGAATGTTTTTTTTTTGTATAATTTTATAAGTAACCAATTTATTTTTGCACGTCATGCTGTGACAAACATGTCTGCACTTAATTTATTTTTCACCACAGCAGCTCAAACATGCCGCTTTTGCTGCGAGACAACAGTGAACAAAACGCGATTTTGATTCGAGTGTGAGGCAAAGTAGTTTTTTAATTTTTCAATCTTCAGTACCACGAATTGACATTGTTCAGCCACAAATTTGAAACATTCGAATTTTACTGTACTCTGTCTCTTTCACATGCATATAAAAAGTGAGTGAAAAAACAAACCCCTTCGAATTCGAAATTCGATTTTGGAATTCGACCTCAAAGAAAACACCTACGGCAACGCAAAAAAAAGATATTTGTAACAAAGAATTTTTTTTTATACGTTATTGTTTACATGTTTAATTTATAATTGGATTTGGCAAGGCGCACAACGTATCAAAACATACTTTGATAATTTGAAGAATGTTTGCTATCAAACGAAGTTACAAAACTGCATGGCGACAATGGAACAACTTGACCATGACATGGAACTACTCACTTATTACAATTCTATACTGATACATCCTCACAAACACCTTAGCAACAGAAAGAAACGAGGTTTGATAGACGGAGTCGGTTACCTGGCTAATAGCTTATTTGGAATACTGGATCAAAATTTCGCTGATAAATATGAAAAGGACATCGACTCACTCCGAGACGACGAAAAATACATGTTAGACCTAATTAAAACCAAACTACTATCGTGGAGCTTCAAAATGAAGTCTTAAAGAAAAGTGAAAACAATATTCGACGTCAGTTTGATCTCATGGACAGTTTTGTTAACCAAACCAACAAGAATATAGCATCCATCGAGTCTGAAATGGAAATAATTTCGGCTTCTACTTACATCAACTCCGCCTCGTTAACAGCATATCTATTGATTAACAGCCTTAGAACATTCCAAGAAATGCTGTTTAATACACTTACCAACGTGTATCAAGGTCACATTGATGTGCATTTGATCACTCCACTTCATTTGATACAACAACTGAGTGAAATATCTGGAAGTCTGCCCAAAACAGTTTCCTTACCTGTAGAAAACTACAAAGAAAATATCAAGGATATGTACAAACTAATCAATGTGAAGGCGCGAGTCACAGAGAACTACTTTCTGTTTGAATTCCATATTCCGCTCGTGTCTAACCAAGATTTTACACTATACCGAGCTATACCGTTACCGGTTAAGTCAAATCAAGGAGCTACATATAGGTATACAAATATCGACGAAGTACATCGCTGTCACCCTGAAGAAAAACATTTATATCTCTATGTCCGAAGATGAATTCAAGCATTGTATGCAGCAAAAGGAAAACATATTTCTTTGTAATAAAAACTTGCCGTCATATGGTCTACATAGTAACAGCGCACCGTGTGAAGCAAAGTTGCTGTCGCATCGCACAAGTCCGCCGTGTGATATACTAACCGCGCCATGCAAACAAGAATGGATTGAGTTATACACACCGAATAGCTGGCTAACAACATGCTGCGCTACTTGTCCATTGCGTATAATTTGTAACAATTACGTCACTTCGCACGTCATATCGACTTCAAGCATAGTGACCATAATGCCGGGATGTGTATTGCAATCTCAAGATTTGACTATTTACGCACACCGTCAGTACAATAGCCATATGAAGATGGACTTTGAGCTATCAGTTCCAGCTTTAGATGCGTCTATAAACAACATAGTGAACTTGTCATATCGCTATGCACCCAATGACCTGCTCTCCAAGGATATAGATCTGGAAATTCACAATATTTCGGACCGAATCAGAGCTCAGAAACAATATACTACGATGTCTAGACACGATGTCCATCAATACGTTATCAGTTATCTCCTGCTGACGTCAGCTATCATCGCCTTGCTTGTGTTACTTGGCAGGAAGTTTTGTCGCACCTGTTTTACAAACATTCGACAAAACATGACAAATCAGCAGCGTCTTGAAAATATTGAACTTCGAGAGCACTGTGGACAAGTTGACAACGGAGCAGCAGATGCAGAGTCTACGAGCCCGGAGCCGCGACCAAGGACATCTCTGCGAAGCTCCAAAACCGGTGTCAAGAACATCGCCTTCAATTTTGATTAAATTACTTTTATATATATATATTTTGCTTTTTGTAAGGGCTATTCTTTCTCTTGACATATTTTTGTTATCTTTTCGGGGTTGCCAAGATGTACGATGTTACCGTACATACTCGGTTTAGCTGACGCTGCGCTCCTCGCCAAGCGGGCGTCAGTTTACTTGAGGATTACATGTAATTTTATTTACATCGGACAGTGCACAATACACCTCCAACCGAGAAAGAGTAGCCTAACGTTTTTACTGTACTGAACTTTGAGAATAAACTTACTTTAAGTGATTTCGTTATAAATTACGCTCTTTCTTTTGACACATATACCGCTTTATTAAAATTTGCCAAATTTTTTACCTCTTTATATTATATATTAATGACTTGCCTAAATGCATTGAAGAACCAGTGACCCTTTTCGCGGACGACAGCACTTTGACAATACCTTGTAAAAGTGTAGAGACGTATGAGATTGATATAAATAATGCTTTAAAATCAGCTATCCAATGGATGCAGAAACATAATTTAAAAATAAACCTAAATAAAACGAAGGCTATACATTTTACGCAACGGTTACCTAGTATGAACCTCAACATACATTACCGCAATGAAAACATAGAAGAAGTTAACTCAACAAAATTTCTTGGCCTCCAGATTGATAAAAACCTTAAATGGAAAACTCATATTGAAATGTTATGTAAAAAACTAAGTATATCTGCATACGCTTTACACACACTTTCATGCACATTATATACGGATGGTCTACTTACAGCATACTATGGTTTGGTACAAAGTCACCTACGCTATGGGCTAATATTTTGGGGTAACTCAACGGAAAAAGGAACAGCATTCAAATCTCAAAAAATATGTTTACGGGCGATGTTTAGACTTATGAAGACAGATAGCTGCGTGCCCTATTTCAAAAAATACAAAATGTTAACTTTACCATGCTTATACATATTAGAAGTAGCTGTGTTTGTTAAGTCGAACCCACATTACTATAAGCGTCTAGCCGACGAATTTCCACGCAATAGACGCGACAGTAGTCAACTTTGTCTCCAATTCGCTAAGACGACCCTGATGCGCAAAAGTGTGTACTGTATGGCACCAATTATTTTTAACAAATTACCAAAAAGTTGGAAGGAACTGCCTCAATCAATGTTTAAAAATAAACTTCGTACTTTCTTGACCGCCAGAGCATATTATAGCGTGACTGAGTTTCTTAATGAGAAAGAATTTGTATTTACATAATTACATTTATATAGATCTATATAATAATCTTATAATTTGAATATGAAATAATTAAATTTAAATAATTTGGACAAAAAATAATATATTGTTGAATGTTTTTTTTTTGTATAATTTTATAAGTAACCAATTTATTTTTGCACGTCATGCTGTGACAAACATGTCTGCACTTAATTTATTTTTCACCACAGCAGCTCAAACATGCCGCTTTTGCTGCGAGACAACAGTGAACAAAACGCGATTTTGATTCGAGTGTGAGGCAAAGTAGTTTTTTAATTTTTCAATCTTCAGTACCACGAATTGACATTGTTCAGCCACAAATTTGAAACATTCGAATTTTACTGTACTCTGTCTCTTTCACATGCATATAAAAAGTGAGTGAAAAAACAAACCCCTTCGAATTCGAAATTCGATTTTGGAATTCGACCTCAAAGAAAACACCTACGGCAACGCAAAAAAAAGATATTTGTAACAAAGAATTTTTTTTTATACGTTATTGTTTACATGTTTAATTTATAATTGGATTTGAATAAAAATAAGTCTAATTAATAGTATAAAATTTGTATTTAACCAATACATTTTTATTTAGAATTACAACAATGATACATTTGAAAAAATAAACATCAGGGACGCGGTATTAAAACGCGATTTAAAAAAGTAGCGGTAATAAAAATTGCGCTGATGCTGATACAGTAGGTACCTATAGCGTAACGTGTTAAATTATATTAATATATCAAATAATCTAAAAAGATGAGTGAAACTAGCGATGATGACTGTACTTTAACACCAGAAGAGTTAAATCAATAAGTGATTATGCAGAATTCAATCTATTCCTGTTCATTTCTATGTCTCCTAAGTAATATGTGTTCTCACTGCTGTGGTGAAAAGTTATGTGTGCTACACGAGAGCAAAGTTTTTTGTATCTCGAGCTGTTGAGTCCCTCACCACGCTCAGGATTCTAACTTTGATTCACTCGCTACGGTCGTGAATCAATCATAGAATCCTTCGCTTGCTCGGGACTCAAAATCAGCGCTCGAAACAAAAAACAACTTTGCTCTCTTGTTGCACAAATAACTATTGTCATCTTGAATGTATGCACTTTCTTTGTATGTACACACACATGTTTATGCAAATAAAGCTTATCTTATCTTATCTTATGTTATCTTATCTTAAAACCGTCACTTGTTAAGCTGAGACATAAACCTTGTTTATAATATTGTGATTATGTAAATAAGTATTGCTCTTTTAATACTTTTCGGAATAATCGGTAGAAACTACTTTTGTAATCTATAGCATCAAATACGAATATAAATGATTTACCAATGAGCTCCGAAGTAAGTACGATATTCAAATTTAATATAGAAGCATTTATTACACTGACTTTGACTGAAAACCCATTGTTGGCAATACTGAAATGTTCGATAAATTACAAGTCGCACATAATGTACAGATTTGTATAATATTTCAGCCTCAACACCCGTGAGTTATAGGAGGATATGGCTGCAAGATTTACAGTGCTGCTGGTCGCCAGCGCAAGTCTTGTGGTTGATGCAGTTCTATCCAGTGGTTTGGTCCAGACTCCAACAAATGCTCAGCTATCGCCGACTTGTTAATATGTCGGTTTTTTACAGCTGCGATATGTTCCTTTACCCTTTCAGCGATTGTACGCTTAGTCTGCCCGATATAAGACGTCGCTGAGATCTCATCAGTCTCTCCGCGACCACGCTCGGTGCAAGACGAGCGAAACGTCGGTAACAAATAGGTATTTATACCTTAAATAAGTTAAGTTAACGCGATTATGACCCGCTAAATTAATTTCTATGATGTATACAAATCGCGTGATCTGCCCTTATTTAATGTATTCGTTGTACAAAGAAGCTTTAAATTGTATTTTGTTACTGAGTGTATCCATTACTCTCATTGTGTTGGAAGCCCGGGCGTTAAGAGAGACCTCTTTCGTTCTATGCCAGCCAAGTAAAGAGAGCTTACCTAATAAATTGTACGCCGGTTTACTTGAGAATAGAAACATAATTGCTAATAATTTGAACCTCGTCTTAAGAAGAAATGTGGCCATAATTCCAATAAATTTATCACGAGGATAACAATTTCGTAAAAAAATTAGCCTTTACATGACGTTAAAGCCTGGCATGAAATTTGAGAAATTCAAAAAATGACAGTGAATCATAAAATATGTTTGCTAACATGTAGGCATAATAAAAAATATGTTACATAAGGCAGCCGTGATCGCCAGCAAAGCAGAATGTCAACGGCTTCGGCATCAATCACTTGCGATGGCGGGGATTACTCAAACCAGCGCGTCATCCTCTGGCACGGAGGCGACGCAAATTTACATAAATAAGCTCATCTATATTCAACATGCAAGGCGAGAGGAGCCCATGCAACAACATGTGGCATTCAACTTGCAGACCTCCATTATTAATTGTGGACAACTGACCCGAGGGAGCAGTTCCACCAGTCGTCCGATCCTAGTTGTTTCTACTTTAATGGAACTACCGAACGCTTTTAGCTTCACGTTGTTTATTGATTCATATTTGCACAGCTTATCTAACATATTACTTTCATTCACATCGCAACCGCTCTCGCCGAGTTTATAACGTTTCGAACACAAAGCGATAAACTTAAAAGCTTCCAAATCATTCGCAAACGCCGGACAAGTTTCCTTGTACTGGCAATTTAGAAGTTGAAACCGGCGGCGTGTTATACTTGCGCAAGTAAACGTGTAAGAGTATTTCATAATATTACAGTTTAACAACAGAATTAACCCCGAAGGTTGCTATAAAACAAGTTGGTCGTAGATTTAAATTTTGAGCCCGTAAATTAAACCTTCATCCTTTTGAAATAGCAAAGGGATTGGGACCTAATGGTCTATTTGTGAAACGTAATAGGCCGGCCTGGCCGAGCGTATTAGACAATTCGGACATATTCTGACTTCACTCTATTCACGTAAAGGCTTTATACTGGATCTTTATATAAAAGGTCGCGACGAGCGGGGATTAAAATAACTATCTAAATAAACTTTCTTTCTCTTTTATTTTATTATTTCGTGTTTAAAGTTACAAGTTTAATGTAAGCACTAAGTGTAGGTTTTTATTTAAATGGTAATTAATTACACTTAGCATTTGAATTTATGGCTCAGAGACAGATGTTATATATATTTACTTAGTTGAATAAGACAAGTTTTGTGTAGTTAAATTAAGTCACTAGAAAACTCAATATTTCATTGAGTGTAACTTCGGATTAAAGGATGAATAAACATTTATGATTATATATTTTACGTAGAAATCACGACAGTGAAGAATTAAATATAGCGTCTACAATGCACGTTTCGCACAGTGTGATGTCGATCTCAGTCGTCGTGTAAAATCTACGGGAGTCCTTAAGGGTAGAAACTTGAATAATGGCTACAACTAGCTTACGTAGGCGTAGCTTAGACATCAGTCGCTATGTGCAAATGTTGGCAGACAGGCAACTCATGTCAGAAATACGTTTGGGAAAAGTATACAAACATCGTTTGTAATCTCTGAGCTCCCTTGGATGTCTATTATTAGAGATAAAATGAGTTGTCGGACTGAGCTATTTTTATCTGGTAGAGTAATCAATCATTATTAAACTGTGCAGAAAACAGTTCGCTTATATTGTCAAACTTATTTGAAACTTTTCTCTACCAGTAAGATACAAGGTCGATCTAATTAGGGTCAATACACCGCAATAATAATTATTGATATTAATAAACATAATTACTTAAAGCAAATAAAACATTTTAATAAAGTTTATATTACATACATACATACATAGACTCACGCCTGTTTCCCGGAGGGGTAGGCAGAGACTACGGAACGCCATTTGCAACGATCCTGACATACCTCACTTGCTTCACTCACTCCCATCAAGTTTCTCATGCATGCTCTTCTGTTAAGGGTACTTCTGACTTGTCCTTTTTTCAGGATGTCTCCAATCTGGTCAGAGAACGTTCTCCTAGGTCTTCCCCTTTGTCCTGTCCCATTCACACTAGCCTGATATATCTTCTTTGTCAGTCTATCGTCATCCATCCTCTCCATGTGCCCAAACCATCTTAACATGCCTTTCTCAATGCTTGTCACTACATCTTCTTTTACCCCACACCACTCTCGTATCACACAATTCTTTACTCTGTCGGTCAAAGACACACCACACATACTTCTCAGTGCTCTCATTTCTACAGCATTTATTCTACTTTCAAATCTCTTCTGCCATACCCAACTTTCACTACCATACATAAGGGTAGGCACTAACACACCTCTACGTACAGCCAAACGTGCCTTTTTGGACACTGTTCATAAACGCCTTCAGAGCTCCATTCACACAATTACCTGCATTAACGGTTTGCGGGTTCGTATCGACGGATGTTTGTTATTTAATATCACCATAATATTAAACGAATTTTAATGAAATTCCTTTATTACTGTAGTCACTAATGGAAACGGTTCAAATGAAATGGTACTGTCTGCATAAAAAATCTTACAACGTAACATTTTAAAAATTCTCCAAACATACAACACAGTGACTTAAATCAAGTTTAGGACTTAAAAACAATGCAATGTACTTATTGCAGCAGATTATAAGGGCTATGCTGGGCTCGTAAGTTACTGGGTGAGAGTCGAAGCAAGTCTTCGATGCGGTTTAAGTAGTCACCTCGTAACATAACAATGAACTAATTCAGATTACCGTATTTTTCTGCGCGGATACGGTCGTTTCAGCATAATAAAAAACTTGACTCACGTAAACCTGCATATTTCAGCGTGTCCACTCGACATAGTAGTGACTTCTTGTCAGTGTCAATATGGATTCTGACGGCTCGCGCTTATACGAGCATAGAAGCGCGTCAACGCTCGTACGAGTTGCGCGTGTGCTAAAAGGCGCACCTATACGCGCCTACATGCACTTCTAAAAACGAGCTTTTACGCGCGTATAAAACGCTAATCTGAAAACGCCCTATGTGTTGTGGGTCCGATCACCCACGGACAGCACTTTGTGTGACCTCCAAATTGTTGTAACACTCACGGAATTCGAAGATCTTTAAAAACAATAATGTTAGAATAAAGTAATTTATCTTTGATTATTCATTCCATGAATCGAACTGTGAACTTTAGTTGACAGACTAAATTATGCGTCAGTTCACTTTAAGTCTTTTCAATAAAGATTTCATATTTTGTTTAAGAAAGTAAAGTTTATTAAATTTATGTTGTGTGTTGCAGATTATAACATTTCACAGCCTACCTATGAACTATATTATTGATAGTAGTTTAAGAATACAATAAGTTAGTTTTTAAAACATGAAAGTACACTCATAAAATGTATTAGGATACTACCCATTACATAAACACCTGTATATACCTACAATTGATGCAAATAAAGTATCTTTTACTTGAAATAAAATATTTTTTATTTGTCACTATTTTTTACCTTGCTAACTGACAAAATCGTCCAAATTTTGAGCGTCAGTCAACAGATTTTCTTTAATACAACATTAAACAGTAAAATGACCGCTGGCCCTACGAATAAGTATATCTTTTAAAAAATACCCGTCAGCATGTAATCCACATTGCCATTCTTTTTTATGTTAGCGGGTCAAGCTTTTCAAACACGTGTTTGGCAGATTACCGCCCTATATTTACTAGTGCTGCGCTGTTACACCGCCAACAGTTCGCATTTTTTTTCGATATTTTCACAAGAACATCGAAAAGGGCTTATTAACCAGCCAGTACTAAAAATACGCCAGATATAATATTTGTTGATAAATGCGTGCGCTCAAACCATGTGAAACCTTTTAAAACCATTTAATTTCGTAAAAATAATTTGTTTTGTAAACCAAACGGTGTTCTGTGGCCTCTTCAAAACACATTTTGTAACTTGATCTAAATACGGTAAATTAGGAATGACAAACGCGATTAAATGGACCGCCAGGTTCGGTAAGGCTTAATTAAGGATTATTTTACCCAAAAAGGACACACAAATTATACCTCCGTTATATTTACAAAGGTCAACGGGTTTGTACTTTGGACGCTGCGGGGGGCAATGCGAAAAAAGTGTGCTTTCATCTGAATTACAATTTCTATTTTCTACAATTTTAGTTTGTTAGTTTTGCTTGCTTGTATAACCATTGTCATTAAAAACTTTGTTTGCAGAGACTAGCCTCGTCAGATGTAAAAATTCCAATATACCATAGATTTCTAATACAAAACCATATTTACTTTATTGTTCTACCAAAAGTAGGGTCTGTTTTAAATAACTATTGTAATCACTTCTATGTGAGAAGCTCAATTTACATAGTTTTCAATCCGTTATTATAAATTCCGAGGTGAGTTTTGTTAGTATTAATCGAACATTTTAATTTAAATTTGGTAGTCCTTGAAATCTGAAGGGAAGAGCGTAAAATACATGAATTTATCGAAAACTGACAGATTTACATCGACTGAATACTGTTCTGTTTTGAGTCTTTAGTAATCAACTCAATTCTATCTCAACAGATAGTCCGCAAAGCTTTCTCTAACAAATTGTCCTCTTAAGAAATAATTATTAAAAGCAGACATTGGTATAGTGACTTATATAAACCTGTTTGTTGTATCAATCATATTGAATTTCATGCCGCCTAGTAAGCTGTGACTGTGTGCTGGCATTGCCGAGAAAGCATGAACGAACTACAGAAAAACATTACAATAAATAGTTTAGCTAAAACTAAACTAAACCTTTGGTTTATGATTAAATCTGTATTTTAGGCAACTAAAATGTTTTAAACTACATTAAATTTAGGATGATCTAGCAATCTAAACCTAATTCGATCATCATATCAGCCAAATGACGTCCACTGCTGGACATAGGCCTCCCCCAAGGTTCTCCACACAGACTGGTCTTGAGCCGCCCGCATCCAACCGCCTCCCGCGATCTTGACGAGATCGTCGGTCCACCTTGCAGGGGGCCTACCTCTTCTGAGTCGTCCGGTACGTGGCCGCCACTCCAGAACCTTTCTGCCCCAACGGCCATCGGTTCTTCGAGCTATGTGCCCTGCTCACTGCCACTTCAGCTTGGCTATCCGGAGAGCTATGTCGGCGACTTTGGTTCTACTGCGGATCTCCTCATTTTTGATTCGATCTCGCAGGGAAACTCCAAGCATAGCTCTCTCCATCGCCCTCTGAGTGACCTTGAGCCTTCTGATAAGGCCCATAGTGAGCGACCACGTCTCTTATCCGTAAGTCATCACTGGCAACACACACTGGTCAAAGACTTTCGTCTTGAGACACTGCGGGATATCGGACGAGAAGATATGTCGTAGCTTCCCGAACGCTGCCCAACCGAGTTGGATTCGACGATTGACCTCCTTCTCGAAGTTGGACCTACCTAATTGGACTACTTGTCCCAGATAGATATACCTGTCGACAACTTCGAGCGTAGAGTTCCCCTGAACAGGAGCAGGTGCAACATGGACGTTCTACATGATTTTTGTCTTGTCCATGTTCATCTTACGACCTACTTGTTGGGAGACTCTACAGAGGCCATCGAGCATTGTGCCTAGATCTTCCATGGTCTCAGCCATGACTACGATATCGTCTGCGAATCGAAGGTGAGTGATGTACTCGCCATTGATGTTGATGCCGAGTCAATTCCAGTCCAGAAGCTTGAAAACATCCTCCAGCGCAGTGGTAAACAGTTTCGGGGACATCCCCCTGTCTCACCCCTCGCTGGAGTTGAATACGACTCTGGTCCTGGAGGCGGACTGACATAGTGGCGTTTTCATACAAACACTTCAGCACTTCGATATATCGGTAGTCAATCCGGCACCGTTGGAGAGACTGTAGCACCGCCCAGGTTTCGATCGAATCGAAGGCTTTCTCATAGTCCACAAACCCCAAGCATAGGGGCTGGTTATACTCCTCGGACTTCTGTTTAACCTGCCGCAGCGTATGTTTGTGGTCTATGGTACTATAGCCTTTACGGAAACCGGGTTGTTCGGAAGGCTGGAAGTCGTCTAGCTTGCTCTCGAGACGATTCGTGATGACCCTCGAAAACAGCTTGTAGACGTGGCTCAGAAGTGTGATGGGTCTGTAGTTCTTTAAGAGGGTTTTATCCCCTTTCTTAAAAAAAGCACCACCACACCTCTGTGCCACGCCTGTGGCGTTTCACCCTCGAGAATGACGGAATTAAATAACTTCCGGAAGGCTTCTCTAGCGGGTGCACCGCCGGCCTTCAGAAGCTCACTCGTAATTCCATCATCACCCGGCGCCTTGTTGTTTTTGAGCTGTTTGAGAGCCACACTAATCTCGTGCATGCTGACGTCCGGGATATCTTCGGTATAGTGTCGGGTCAATCCAGCTCTAGGGTCTAACGCTGGAGTGCTTGCGGGTTGTTGCGTTGTCGTGTATAGCTGTTCATAGAACCTTTCGATCTCCTCCAAGAGCTCAGGCTTGGACGATACGATTCTGCCATCTTCCGTCTTCAGGTTTGTCAGCTGACTCTGCCCAACAGACAGATCCCTCTGGAACACTTTGGATCCCTTATTCTGCTCGATCGCCTCACGAACACATTTTGTGTTGTATTGGCGGAGATCGCGAGTCAGAGACTTAGAGATCTGTCTGTTGAGGTGCCGATATTTCGGCATGTCCTCGGAGGATAGGAATGTAGGTATCTATTTATGGAAGCAAATTTATGCCAATGAATGATCGTTCTCAAATCAAAACTATAAAGGCAATACAATGACATTCAAATATAGCTGGAAATATGCACGAAAAATAGCAACATATTCATACAAAACACATCCACGTAGACGCAAACCCATTGAGCCGTACGTTCGTAACATTCGACTCGCTTATGTAAATCTTTTTGGTGTGTGCAAGTATTCACGGCTTCTGATTTTTATCGTCGAGTATTTGATTCACTGAGGTGTATGATATATTTACATTTTATCTTCTCATATCATATAATTTGAATGAAAAGAACCGGAATAGAGAAAGCATTTTCCGTCGAATGCTACATTGACGCTCTTTGTGATGGCGAAGTTTGGGGTATTTGAAATGTATGCTACTTTATTTATCGATATAGCTATATTAGGTGTGAATATATATTCATCGGCACAATTAACCACCCACTTATGTTTCTTACTATGCTATTTCTTATACTTAGAATGGGAACTCTGATTCGAAATGGGCCATTGCCCAGGACATTGTTCTTTTTGGACCTATTGTTTGAAAATTATTTAGTCCACTGACTAAATAATTTATGGATGACTGACAAAACTGTGCAAGTCATAAATGAAAGAAAAGACTTTCTGTGCCGGAATTCGGATTCAGACAGAAACCAATATCAAAAGCTGTCGGCCGAAATACAAAGACTCTGCAGGCAAGATAAAAATGCATACCTAAACGCTATCTGTCACGACATCGAAGACCATTCCCAAAACACAAAAGATCTTTTCATGAAAGTGAAATTTATCACCCGTGACTTTAAGCCAAAAACCGGGGCTATAGAAACTCAAGACGGACAACTGTTGACAGAGATCGATCAAGTAACCGAGAGATGGAGATCGTATTGTAAGGATCTTTACAAGGATGACCACGAAATGGTTGCTACACCAACCCCATGCATTACCTCCAATACAACCATGGAACCCGAAATCTAAGAGTCTGAAATTAATAAAGCCATACAAAAACTGAAGAGGAATAAGTCAGCCGGAAGATACTCAATCTTTGCAGAGGACCTAAAACATCTAGGAACCAAAGTGGGTCGAGTTTTCCGTGATATATGTAACCACATCTGGAAAACAGGTGAGAGGATAAGTGATTGTAGAAGTAGCCCTCATATCTCATACAAGCAAAATTATGCTCTATATAATCAAAGACAGACTAAAATCTTATCTGGAATGGCAAATACCATGCGAGCAAGCAGGTTTTGTTAAAGGACGTGGCACTAAAGAGCAGATAGTAAACATAAGGCAGATGATAGTGAAGAGCCGAGAGTTTAATATGGCTATGCTAATGTGCTTCATTGATTACTCCAAGGCCTTTGATTGCGTGAAATGGGAGTGTCTATGGAGAGTGCTAATTGAAATGGGCGTGCCGGAACACCTAGTGATATTGATCTCTAACTTATATTCAGATGCAGAGAACATGGTGAGAATCACCAATGTCATTTCTGGACCTTTTAAAATAATTAAGGGGTAGCGGCAGGGGTGTATACTGTCTCCCATTCTTTTTAATATGTATGGTGTGCATATCATGCGAAAAGCCCTGGAAGGATGGGACGGTGGTATATCAGTGGCTGGCAGGAAGATCAGTAACCTCCGATATGTGGACGATACCACCCTGTTCGATCCTCAGAAGCTGAGCTGACCTGTCTAAAAGAGTGGAAAGAGAGAGTGAGTTGGTAGGTTAACATATCAATAAATCAAAGCAAAGCTGATGATAGTCGATCGAACTGGCCAACTCACACGTACTAATGAACTCTCAGACCTTGAAGTTGTCTCAGAATTTATATACCTGGGGTCCCTACTATACAACCAGGGTGGATGTGAGAAAGAAATCAGTAGACGCACTCAGATGGCCAAAGCTGCTATGAGCAAGTTTACAAAAATATGGCAATATCGAAACATCTCTAACAAAACAAAAATGAGACTAGTGCAACCACTTGTGTTCTCTATCTTCCTATACGGAGTAGAGTCGTGGACAATCCGCTCACGAGAAAGAAAAAGAGAATTCTTTGAAAGTTTTTTTTTCTTCGCGTGAATACTCATTTGAGATGTGGTGTTGGCGAAGAATGCTTCGTATCCCATGGACCGCAAAAAGAACCAACAAATCTATTCTTGAACAACTACGGGTCAAAACAAGGCATCCACTTTGTTTTATCAACGAATCCTGAGCTATTTCGGTCACATTATGCGTATGCGAGCTCGACAACCTGCTTGTGGTCGCCAAAGTCGACGGGAAACGACCAAGATTTCCAAGTAGTAGAGCCTTGCTGATTTCAGCATGAATGGGCCGGCTCAACTGGGCAAGTACTACCCTCTCACAGAAAATTGACGTAAAGTAACAGTACCTAAACTGTTGCGTTTCGTTCGGTGAGTGAGAGTGCCGGAGGCCCTATCCCCTATTCCTTCTCCCTTATTCCACTCCTCATCCTATCCTTTTTCCCAATCCCAAGGGGCGGCAACGCACTTGTGAATCCTGTGGTGTTGCTTGTGTCCATGGGCGGCGGTAATTGCTTACCATCAGGAAATCCGTCTGTTCGTTTGCCGCCTATTACTATAAAAAAAAAACGACCGAGAGGCAAGTCTCCTGTACGCTGGACAGATCAGATACGACTACTGATTAGTTTGTCAGCACTACAAGCCTCAAAGCATGCCGAAGACAGTGTCTAGAGTTTGAGCTAAGATTGGGTAAGGTTTGCAGAGATCAGTGGAAGCGATTAATTCATCCAGTCTTAGCCCAAGGCAAAGGTTTAAACACATATTACTGTAATTGCACAGTGAATTACAACTATCAATATTAATTAACTTACCAAATCTTCAGTGATGCTCCTGATGATGTTCTTGAGTGGACCTATAAGATTAACTCATAATTTTGGCCAAAATAACAAGCAAATTGTTTTAAATACCACTACTCGAGGTCCAGATCAGAGTTTTCTTCAACGAAGTCGTCGGGCACTAACCACGTGCACGGATTCACACAATTTTCACAATGTTCAATAGGTTACAATGTCTTTTATCACAAATAAACCGATGCCGGCTGATCAATTAGCGGCAATGCACTAGGGTTTTTGTTTTACAACCAAATATAAGAACAAACGCGCTCACAAAACGGAATCTTCCAGAGCGAACTGAAAAAACTAGGATTTTTCGCTGACCGCGGGAAACGACAAAGAATGTACGGATTGGCAGTTCATAGTGTGACCATAGTCAAAATTTACAATAGACTAAACTAAACGTTACTAAATCAATATAATCGACTTGACCTATCACAAATAATATTTCTATTTCAAACATCCACCCGCCCCGGACCAGCCTACCGATCCGCTAATCAGTTGGTAGACGTGACAACGTTGCAACCGCTCTCCTCAGAATCGAACCGTCCACCAAGACCTCAGCAAATCATGGAACTCCATCAGCCCCAGTTACCAAACGAAGATTGCGCCCCCTGCGCCATCTGAGTGGCGGAAGGTTAGCCTCCTTTAAAAAACGAGGTCTCCAATCTTGGGTGGATCGGTCTTGTCGGTCCTCTTAACGCGTTGCTGGAGTATGTGCAAATATTCCAAATTCCAATGTTTCCAAAAACTCTAAGTAATCTGGCGTACCAATTCAAAACGCGAGAGACGACCAGGTCTCGTATCAATATAGGGGTACTCAGGCAAGGCGACAAGCGGGCGACCAATCAAAAAATTACCCGGCGTAAGGGCCGCCAAATCATTCGGATCTGAGGAGATCGGACACAATGGCCTAGAGTTCAAAACGGCCTCAATCTTACAAAACACAGTTGCGAGATCCTCAAATGTAAGGAAAGACTCACCGATTGTCTTGCGCAAGTGTGTTTTGGCCGATTTTACAGCGGCCTCAAAAATACTACCCCAGTGTGGACAATTTGGTGGGGAAAACAACCAATTTATCCCACGTCGGGCAAGCCTATTACCTATATCAGTCTTGTTGGTTTCAAGGAAACAACGTCATTCAAATAATTATAGGTGCCCTTGAAGTTAGTGCCGCAATCAGAATGGATCAAGGAAGGCAGCCCTCTGCGGGATACAAATCTGTCAAATGTGGCTACAAACGCCTCGGTCGTAAGCGAGGAGACCAGTTCTAAGTGTACGGCCTTTGTGGAAAGACAAACAAAAACACAAGGAGCCCTTAACAGTCTTGCTGTTTCGAAGTGTCGACGTTTTCACCAAAAAGGGACCAGCGAAGTCCGTGCCAACACCGTCAAACGTCCTGCTCTCTGTTACGCGATCTGCCGGTAAGTCTCCCATCAAGGGCTGCATGGTAGAAGCCTTGAGCTTATAACAAGGGATGCAGCGAAAGACTACACTCCGAATAATTCTTCGGGCCGACAAAATTCAAAACTTGCGTTGCAGAATAGCCAACAAAGCATTACAACCAGCATGCCAGTTCTTAAGGTGACGGTCAGTTACCAACAAGCGTACCAAATGACCGTCCTTGGGTAACAAAAGGGGGTGACGTGCCCCGTAAGGGAGGTTGGCGTTCTTGAGAAGCCCTCCAACGCGCAAGAGACCCGTATCGTCCAAAAAGGGGCTCAATTTAGATACACCGCCCGATAATTTCAATTTCCTTGACTTGAGGATAGCAATCTCCTTCGCAAAGTGCACCAATTGCACAGAACAACCCAAAAGGTGAGGGACTCCTGTCGTTCCTGTGGTGAAAGAAATGGTGTCAGATGTTTCTGTTGTGGGTGCTTAAAATTAAAAACAAAAAGCTTTATTCAAGCAGTAACACCTAACAACTTGTCGAGGGAGCTGTAACGATTCAACAAAAAATCGGGATCGAAGGCGCATTCTACCTTCTCAAGAGCGAGTGTTCGTGGACCCGGCAAATTAGAAGTATTCAAAACTGGCGTTCGAGGCCAATCAATTTCTGGTCGACTCAACCATTCCGGACCCCACCACAGCGAATGACCTATCAAACTAGGCGTCAAGCATCCGCGCGAGGCACAATCAGCGGGGTTGAGCTCACCTGGCACGTGTCTCCAAACAAGCTTGACTTCGGATTTTTGTATTTAGGAAACGCGATTAGCGACAAATACCTCCAAGGTGTGAACAGAAGCCTTCAACCAACAAAGAACAATTTGGCTGTCTGACCAGGCGTAGGTCCCATTAATACAAATGGTTTTACCTAAAGTACTAGACACGTGGTTCAATAAGCGTACAAGTAGGGCTGCTCCCGAGAGCTCCATTTTTGGGATGGTCAGAGATGTCCGAAGGGGTGCAACCTTGCTCTTCGCCATGATCAGGGAAACCCTCACCTGACCTGAGGCACTAACTGTGTGCAAGTACACCACGGCCGCGTGACCACGTTCCGAAGCATCACAAAACCCGTGAAGGGTGGCCTTGTACTTTCCGGGAGGAAGGATGGGACGAGGCAAGGAGATCTCGTTGACGGCAGTAAGTGAGGATACAAAAGAGGTCCATTCCTCAACAAGAGTACTGTGTAGAGGTTCGTCCCAGGTCAACCCTGCTGTCCAAAGCTTCTGCAAGAAGCATTTTGCCCAAAATATAACTGGACAGATCCAACCGTTCGGATCAATGGTTCTGGCGACAGTAGACAATACGAGACGTTTAGTCCAAGAACAAGGCAATTTCAAGTCTACGTTATACGTAAAGATGTCTTGGACTGGTCTGTACTGAACGCCGAGAACAGCCATCACGGCGGGGTTTTCAACAATCTCAAACAAATGTTGATCCTGCTGATGATCCTCTGGCAAGCCTTCCAAAAGCGCTGGTGAGTTGGAAATCCATTTGCGCAACTCATAACCAGCGGAGGCCAAAATACCCATCAATTCGTCCCGTAGGAGGATCGCCTCGTCCGCTGTGGAGGCGCCCGAGCAAATGTCATCGACGTAAATATCGTCTTTCAAGATGGCGGAGGCTCGTGGGAAACGTAAGCCTTCGCGGTCTGCGAGCTCCCAAAGAGAACGTTTTGCCAAGTAGGGGCTCGACCTTAACCCGTACGTATTAGTATTGAGCTCGTAGACGACCATCGGATCGCGAGGATTCCCAACAAACATTTTTGTCATATTATCAAATCTTTTTATGACCTTGGGTCTTATTAAAGTTATATTACAGTATTTTTTTTAACTCTTCGTCATGTACTGGTGCATTATGTGTTCGAATAGTCATATACATTTTTAGTCGTATAATATAATGTAATATAAACGTTTTTTTGACTTTTTTCTACAACCGTCATATAAAAGCATCTACTACGACGTCTATAAAACTTACTTATATAACTTTTCGTCGTGTAAACGTTTTCGTGGTATAAACATCATAATACTGTCAATTTTGTCATATAATTTTCATTTAAACATCTGCTACACGGATAATTATCGTTTATACGTTGTATTTGTAACCATTATATATAAGTCGAGTTAGTATTACGAGTGCAACCTGTATACATCTTCAAGTATCACAAAATTGATAATACGACCGCTATTGAATTAATAATCATATTAAATGTTTATAATAACCTTGTATACAACTTCTACCATTTGAAATCAAATTTATCATAGGTATTTATTGACTGTTTGGTACAACATGGATCGAAAACAGTAGTAAAGTATTAAAATTGTTCCTTAAATATAAATTCATTGAACTAAGTTAGCTAGTCGTTTATTGTTTTATTATTGATCCCTAAATCAACTGTCATGGCGTACACATTTACAATGAACACGCAGTTTATAGGTCGGGAAGTCATATAGTTGTCTTATAACGCAGTTATTTAATAAAATATGAGAAAACATTAGAATTTTAAAAGCGCATAAAAATTTAGTTCCGTACTTTCCTAACATTTATCAGTAAACTTGATGGCACAATGATTTACAACTAAGGAAAGAGTTTCATCACTTCAAATTACAAATTAATATATTAACTCAGTTGTCAAAAACACTGCCATATTAAATTAAGGTGATATATAATGTGTCATTATATTAGTTAAATATAAGTTGCATCATCTCTCTCATGACAATAACACAACAATTTCATTATATATAAAAGTCATATTGTGCGACATAAAGTCGAATAGACGCCACGACAGCCATTATTACATGACATGCAGTGAAATCGCTGACGTGTATATGACTTATAAGCGACTAATTAGGGATTTATATGACAACTAGCTGTGCCCGCGACTTCGTTCGCGTTAATGTTGGAATTTAATTAGCATGACATTTATCCCAAGAGTATATAATATTTATAACTTTTATATATATATTATATTATATGTATAACTACGAGTAATATATATCTTTAGAGAAGTTCTTTATATACAACATTAACTGTTTTACCACCTTCACATAGAACATGTAAATTATTTTTACCGCTCACTCGTCAACATGCCACATATAACTGATCATGCGAAAAACAACATGTTCGGATGTCGATTCCAGCTGTTTCAAGTGTCTGTCCCTGCGATTTATTTAGAAAATACATACAGGACTACGAATGTCCAACCCTGCCGAAAGTAAGAAAAGCCCGTTGAGTAATTAAAGAGGTATCTGAATTCAGGCCTCAGTCTCACGCCCAAAGATGTACGTGACGTGAGAAGTGGGAAATTGGGAATAATGAGACAATGAGACACCTGTATAAGAACAGAACACGAACGACCGAAAGAAATCAAAGAAACACGTCAAACACGATAACATACAACAATCATAAATTCATAAGTAACGTCAAATATACAATCTAAGTAATCCAACGACGACGAAAGCAAATTATCCGAGAACCTCATCAATCCTCGGATAATCTTAACACCGCCATTCAGAAAATGACGTCATTTGCTCAACGGAGGTCGTATCTATTTTTAAGTATTGGTACGATACATTAACCAAAGGAACAGTGTACGATGGGCAGGCTCTTCTTCGGATGTGTACAGGTTGCAGTGTGGAGTGAGGCAAGGTAGTCTGACATCGCCTAAGCTCTTCAACCTATATATAAATAAACTTATCGGTGAACTCGGCAGTGCCAATGTCGGGTGCTACATAGACGGAGTCTGTGTCAATAACATAAGCTACGCAGATGGCATGGTACTGCTGAGTCCATCGATAGGAGCTTTACGGAAGCTGTTGAAAATGTGTGAGTGTTACGCGGAGGCTTGTGAATTATTACTATTTAAAGCGAAGGGCAAAACTGACACCACAGTACCTTCACTTAGTTTAGCTGGTAGCACTGCTAATAAAGTCGCTCATTTAAAGTACTTATCTGGGCCACTGGGTCTCTGAGGACCTTAAAGATATTAAGGACATAGAGAGGGCACGTAAGTCGCTAGCTGTCCGGTGTAATATGTTGGCCCGCAGGTTCGCACACTGCAGTAATGCAGTAAAAGTAACACTTTTTAAATCCTACTGCCAAGCCTTGTACACATGTAGCCTGTGGGTTAACTATACATTGGGAGCGTACAGCGCCTTACGTGTCCAATATAACAACGCGTTTAGAGTGCTATTGGGGCTGCGGCGATTTGTAGCTCGTCGAGCATGTTTGCGGAAGCTCACACAGATGGTTTTCATGCCGTTATAAGAAACCAATGCGCATCACTGTTAAATCGTGTCAGGTCCAGCCACAATGGCGTGCTAAGCGTGTTCGTGGATATATATATGCATACGTCTGCACACTGACCTTTGATAAGTGGGCAGCTTTTTCTCTTTGTCCTACAAATTTTTAATATTTTTATTTTTATATGTTTGTTCTTTTTAATTTTCTAAATTTTGGCTTGTGTAAATTGTATAAGTATGATTGTTGCTTGTAATTTTAAATTGTGTAAACCTATGGAATAATGTCTGAAATAAATGTCTATTATTATTATATTATTATTCAACGCCATCTATGTTTACATATATAAACCGACCGAGATACAAAATAATATGGACTAATCGACAATTTATCGAAAAAAGTATCTATAGTCATTATATTTATCATTTAAAATAAATCACAATGAAATGATTAAGTATATAACTATTACATAAACTTAATAATTCGAAATAAATGAGATTGAACGTTTAAATTAAGTGGACAATGTAATAAATTTTGACACAGAGACTTTTTGTTTATGAAAGGGCTGAAAATAATTCTCTATTATTTTTTTTATAACACATAATTATTGTCTTTTTTGCAAAAAACATTTATTTTGCTAGAAAATTATTTGAAAACTAGAGGACGCCAGCAGCTACGCCTGCATTTTTTTTAAATTTACCCATTTTGGCCGATCCCGTGGGAATTTCGGGAAATCCCTTCTTAGTACACCCCTACGTTCCCCAAGGCACATACATGCCAAATTTTAGCTTCCTGCGCCCAATAGTTTCGGCTGTAGCATGTCTGTCAGTCAGTCAGTAACGCAAGGATTTTATATATTAAGATAATGACACCTATCGGTCGGTAAATAGCAATAAAACACTTTGAAGGTACCAATTTAGACTAACTATACTTTTACTAACAAACTTATAATGATCATAGATGGCACCACATATAAAACCAGTTTTAGATGATCCCTGTTTTGTTTGGGACTACGTACAAAGGAGAGGTCATGCTGTACACCAAAAACCACTCAACCGATTGTGATGTAACATATACTATTTTATAGGTTTGAGTATCTTTTGTACATGAGTGTAAGTTTTATTGAAATCAATTTCGCCATTTCAGAGATCTTAGATCTAGCCGTGTGGTTGACGGCATAGAATACAAGTGTCACCACCCCTATCTTCCCGTGGGTGTCGTAAAAGGCGACTAAGGGATAACACGATGCAAATGCCATCTTTGCGTAGAGACGGAAAACTCGACATCAAACCCTATACGACTGCCTCGTTGGTCTCGCGGCATAAATGTGCGCGTGGGATCGGGAGGTCCCGGGTTCGATTCCTGGGTCGGGCAGTGTTATTGGGTTTTTCTGTCACGAAATTCTCAGTAGCAGCACGGAGTCTGGAAATGTGCCCGGTACGGCAATAGGCTCGCCCCTTATTACGTGGGACTAAAGTATATCTGGCGAAAAGTGGGTGTAGAAATACATCTCTGCCTACCCCTTCGGGGATAAAAGGCGTGACGATATGTATGTATGTGTATGTATGTAGAGATCTTTTGCAATAAAGGGAAAGACAGATAGACATAAATTCTAAAAAATATCAAGTATTGCTTTTTAGCATTTTCCTAGATTTTTGAGCTAATTTTCGTCAAAATATCTTTAATGTACAGACATTTTCACCTCTACAGTTTTATTAAAGTATAGATTACACGAAACTCTTGGCACCTTAAGTTGAATAAAGTGGTCCCTTTTGCCGTCGAGTAAACGTCCTCATGACGTTTATACGATTATACTAAATAACATTAAGTTGCCACCAAAACGTTTACTCAACGTCATAAATGTATGGTTGGGTTCTCTCTCCAAATGATCAGCTGAAAGCGACGGTCATCAGGGTGGATAATCGTCTGCCTGAACATCATTTTTATACCGGCCACAAAGACAACCTGATGTCGTCGGAAGCTGGTGATGACGTCACAAAGGTCCTTGACCAACTTGGGACCAGAATGCAAGCACTGGTGTTCAAGGATACGCCTGTAGAAGTCTGCGCACAACCATCAAACACCGTGCGCAGCTTGCCAGTAGATAGCTTCAATACCGCATGATGCGGGAGAAGGTAATGCTCCACCGAACGCCAATCCAAATTTGACACAGACATGTGTCCCAATTGTTCATATTCTCTCATGAACTCAATGTACTTCTGTCTGAGCTCCGGATCACGACCCATGCGACGCTCCATAGCCAACAATCTCTTTTCGGCTAAAGGTCGTGACTCACCAAGCGGAGGCCGAACATACAGAAAAGGTAGCTTCATAAGAAGCCGACCAGAACGGAGTCGACCAGTGTAGTTCTGGAAGAACAGCTCGCACTCCTCATGTTCTGGATTCAAACTGGCAGCTTGAGGGGGCTCTTCTACTTCCCAAAACCTCTGAACCGCATTAGAGAGAGCAGAGCCTACAGCCAACACATTATCAAGTTCAGGTGGAGTGGGGTCCCTAGGTACAGGTCCCATCAAAGCAAATCCAACTATGGTCGGGATGGCAGTCAAACCATTTGTCACCAAGACCCATTTCCCACCAATCAAAATTCCACCGAGGACATCAGAGCCAATCAACAAGTCGATTTGTCCTGGTGTGTCAAATTTGGGGTCTGCCAGATCCAATCCCGATGTCAAATTCACCACAGCAGCAGGAAGCTGCTTCTGTGGATGCATACCCAAAATATTCTTCAGCACAATAGCCGAGGTTTTAATCCTCGGGTGTGAAGATTCAACAGGGCCAAACAAAACCTTAACTTGCCCTTCAACATTAGAGGCTACGTCACCTATGCCCCGTATACAATTTGGAAAAGGGACCATATTTAATTTAACCTGCCCTACCAAATAAATGGAAACAATGCAACCTTGTGAACCTGTGTCCAATATAGCACGGACAACAACAGAGGTACCCGTGGGTCCCCAGACCCTAACAGCAACCGTTGGCAGGATAACGATAAAATGAGGGTGCGGCTTGAAGTCCTCAAAAGCGCGATGACTCGATCCACGCGCCATCTGTGGAGGGTCATAATGACGCACCCGACCAATACGAGGTGGGCGCGAGTCAAGGCAGGGACGCTCCGCCAAAGGAGGGGAATACTTGGGGCGGCAGTCATGGTGCTGGTGACGCTGAGCAGTCGCACATTCAGGTGCGCGAGAGAGAGGAGACGTGCGCACGCTACGGTTCTCCAAGCGGGGTGAGCGGCGACCAATTGACTCTCGGCTACGCGTCGGTGAGCCTCGGCTGCCACCTTCAAAACACCCGCGCGTGCGCGGCGTCGGCTGGTTGGACAAGCGGCCTACCTCTCTGGCATTCATGCAGAGAATGTCCAAATGCTGCCCTCCACAGTGAGGACTTGGGCGAGAGTTTGGGCAGTCTCGCTGGTAGTGGGACCCCAAGCAAGAGAAGCAAAGGCGGCGGGTATTCGCGATGCGCCTACGAGAGGCCACATGCACGTCCAAGAATGCCCTACAACTGGCCGTTCTGTGCCCCGTGACCTTGCAGTAGGAGCACTCCGCTGGGCTTTGCGTGACTGCAAAGCGAGAAGGGCGCCGGTCAACATTGGCTCGGGTGTGAATGCGAGCCTGCTCCTTGACCTTGGGTGGCTGCGACTTAGCCAGCGTGTCACCACCGGAGTTGTCCAGGACCCGGCACTCATCCTCAAAAAACCGCTATCCCCACCAAAGCGCTGCTCAAAACGCGACCTCAGGTCAGCAGGTAGTTTTAAGTACAATGTGCACCAATAGATAGGACCATTGGTCCACGGGCAGGTCAAGGCACTTAAGTGCGTTGATGGCCACCAAAAGCGGGTTTAAAAGTTGGGTGCGCAACCCAAAGACCCGGGTGAGTGTGGGCAAACTCAAAATCTGTTACATATGCGTGTCGGCGAGGCCACGCTTGTTATGATACCTACGGGTAATTAAGTCCCGAGCCGTCTGGTACGCCTCGTCAGATACGGGCAGAGGCAGATGCTGGATGAGGCCTTTGGCCTCTCCATCCAGAACCGACATTAAATATGCCAATTTTTGTGCCGGTCGAAGGTCAGCCCTGTCATTGACCAGGCTGTCAAACAAATTAACGAAGCCCAGGTAGCTTCCTAGGCAGCCATCGAAATGCGGGAGTTCTAAGATAGGAAGCCTACTCACCAGCCCTAGGAAGCTCCTGCTTCAAGCCAAGTTGCCCGTCCCTCTCGGCAATCAACTGTCTTGCACAGTTGGAGACAGCATCATACAGGTCTAAGACCTGGGCATAATCTTCGCTGACTCTAATTCGCTGGTCAGCAGTGAATTCATTAACTGACACTTCGAGACAGCAAGCGCTGAAAGTGCGGAATTGCTGTTCCACACTTGCCAGGCGATCATCGATCCGCTCATACCTTTGTAGTAAGGCCTGCTGGCGATCAGGCCGGTTCACCAAGGCACTGGCTGAGGCAAACCAGCGCAAATCTGATGCAATAGCACCAGCAGCCGCACGCAAGTCCTTGATAGCTGACATAATTAAGTTTCAAAAGAGCTTGGACAAGCGTTAAATAATATTATCAATTAAAACTTAGTATTTGTTAATTCTTTGAAACCAACAAGGTATTAGCCTGTTTACTGCTAGGACAAGCAAGTGACAGGTATTTACTGCCCAACAAAATTATATAACAAGCTCAAATCTGCTTGTTTCAATATATTGACATTAGGACAAAGTTATCAAAAGGTTTGTAACTTACAGCAAATTAAAAGTTGAATATTCAAATTAATTAACTAATTACTTGCAACAGACAGACTGGCTGTGTTATTTGAAATATACACTAGTAATGGTATGTGTTACCTAACAATTTTATCAATATATTATAACAACAAGGTTTTTCAAGTTTGGTTGTTATAATGTTTCAAATATAATAATATGCACTTAACTAAATAATTGATACATATGACTGTTATGTATCCAATCAAAGTGACTTATTAATACTGACAACAACAAATCTATGCTAGATTTCAACAATTTAAATCAAACAATTACTGATTGAGGTTATGTATTGTGACGTCACATCGCGCTCCTGCGCCGCGAGCCTCGCTACGAGTGACGCACAGCAATGGGCCGTTCCCTCGCGCCCCTCCGCGCCGGCCATATAAATACAGCGGTCACCACCGAGTAGAGTACTACGATCATCCGAAGACCTGTGAAGTGCCAACGTCGCCCACGCCCTTAATAATTGTCTCATCTGTTATTCTTAATTGTCAGTTTTATTTTATAACTAAAGCCATCGAATAACTGGAATTATAACGCGAGTTTAAACTTTCCTGGTGATATTTTTTATTTATTTCCCGTAAGTCAACCTAATTATCTCTCTTTAATTGCTCGGCGAGTGATCGATCCCGGCTACCCCGTGGAAATCAATCACTCGTGCGACATTGGCGCCCAATAGAATTTTTAATTATATTATATATATAATTTTTAAAACGTAAGTTGTCACTTTACAGGTCAGTGAAATAATTTATTTTTCTCTTGTATATTTTTCTCCTGTGTGTGCATATATTCTGGTGTGATGAATTGCGTACAGGTACAGTTTCTATCTATTTTTGTTGGCCATAAGCAATTTAACTGTGTAAATAACATAACGGTGATTTAATTAACGTCTGTCTAAAATCACGTTTCCACCGCGGGCAGCGTGTTGAGCCGCCAACCGGTTCTAACCGCTTAGCCGTTGAACTAACGAGCCACGTGTTCGCGAAAAAATATTGTGATTCAACCTTTGAGTGACCTTTAAGAAATTTTTTCTTCCTTGACCAATCATCACACCATTGTATAATTTAGTGTATTTCAGCTTTTTTTAGCACGGTATTCGATTTTCTGGCGATATTTAATTTTTTTTTTCTAGTGCCGGCGTAAATACTTAGATTTTCTATTATTGTTTTGTAATAATGGCTTACATTATAAATTTCTCATTATTAACTAAAGCGGAATTAGAATATGAGACCACAATACGCGGCGTTTCAAAGCCTGACGATCCCCGCAAACAAATCGCTAATCTTTCAGTTAAAACTCCCTCAGAGGATATATTATCTTCACCCTTCCCACCAGAGGAGGATGTAGCAGAAGTGGAAAAGTCGCTATTAAGATCAACTAAATACTTATCTATGTTGGAAGCAAACTATACTTCCGAGCTTCAACAGAAGGTCGAAACCGTGCTGCACCATTGTTTTCATCGACTGAATAGGGTGGATACCGGCAGTCTTGATATTAAAAAGATTGATTCTGTGTGGAATAAATTTAATGACTTATATGCGAAATTACAATTAATCACGAGACGTAATTCGCGGTCGGATTGCTCAGTGGCAGAGGGAAACACTTCCTATAATTACGACCGTAAGCTTTTTTCGGAATTAGGTAAATTCAAATTTAACGGTGAATCATGTGTAAGATCCTTTATTGAAAAAATTGATGAACTTATGTCCTGTAGATCTATTCCTCACGACAAGATGTTGTCTTTCGCTTTTGAAATATTTTCGGGTGACGCATTAGTTTGGTATCGTTCTGTTAAAAATAATGTAAAGACTTGGTTAGAACTTTGCGAACTTTTGAAACGAGATTTTAGTCCGCATAACTACGATTATCGGCTTATGACGGAGATTCGTCAGCGCTCACAGGGCGAAAACGAATCAATAACTATTTACGTGGCAAAAATGCACGGTCTGTTTTCGCGACTTAGTTCTCCTATCGCTGATTCGGAGAAGCTAGAAATTTTGCTAAATAATATTAGACCTTGTTACACTAATTGTCTGCTCACTGCAAAGGTTGTTGAGGTTGAAAGTCTGGTCGAAGTTTGTCGTCTTTTCGAAAATTACCAAAGTCGCAGTACACAATTTTCTGAACCCCCTAAAGTTTCAAAGAATACTGTAGCACCCGATCTAGCGTATAATTATCCGTTTTCTAATTTTTCTTCAAACAAAAATGTTTACAATCATAATCACTTCAATAAATATAACTCTGTTGCTGATACATCGCGATACAAGTCTGTACCACAAGTTAACGCCGTATCGAGTACTTCTAATATAAATAATTTTTTTTGCGTGCGTTGTAGATGCAATTCGCACTCATTACGTAATTGCCGTCAACCACACTACCTAATCTGTTTTAAGTGCGGTACAAAGGGTTTCAAGGTGTCAGACTGCCCCAATTGTAAATCTAAGTCGACCCCTACAGTTTCAAAAAACTAGTTAACAAGGATTGTGGAAAATCAAATTATACAACTAATTGTAATAAAACAGTTGAATAATTGGTTGGACTTTTTAAAAAAATTCTTTAGTAGCTATCATATATCCTCAATCCGTAATTCTAAAGTAGAATATCTACCTTACGTTACCCTAAAATTAAACGGAATACCTACCACTGGTCTTTTAGATTCTGGATCTTGCGTTACAATTTTAGGTAATAATTTGCATAACTTATTTTTGAAAGACGATGTTTTGGATAAATCGAAACCTTTAAGGTTAATAACAGCTGGCGGCGAACGATTTGAGTCCTTGGGATCGGTGTTTCTACCCTTTGAGTTTCAGGATAAATTGATTAACTTAGAAGTTCATGTTGTACCTGGGATTCAAAATTCCCTTATCCTTGGCATGTATTTTTGGCGAAGCTTTGGCCTATTTCCTAACAAATTAGAGTCTGTTTTGATTGTGAACAAGTCTGACGCTCAAGTAATGGAGTTGCAGGCAGTTCCTCCTACACATCTTGTTTCTTATGATCATCTTACAGTCGACCAGAGAGCTACCGCTGACAACATTATTTCTAAATTTACCGATACTTCATACGAGAAGCGGGGTCTCGGTTGCACAAATATTATTTCTCATTCAATTGATACAGGTAATTGCCCCCCTATTCGGCAAAGATTTTATCGCATGTCTCCCGATAAACAAAGAATTTTAATAAAGCATCTTGACGACATGCTCTCAGAGGATGTTGTTGAACGATCTGAAAGCCCGTGGTCAAACCCTGTCATTTTGACCCCTAAGAAGAATGGTGAACTGCGTTTCTGTTTGGACAGTCGTAAATTAAATTCCGTTACAAAAAAAGATGCTTATAGCTTGCCTTATATTTCGGAAATTTTAGATAATCTGAGAGATGCTAAATACTTGTCTAGTTTAGATTTGTCTAAATTTTTTGGCAAACATTAATTAAAGAAGAGGACCGTTGCAAAACAGCCTTTTATATTCCTACGCGTGGCACATTTCAATTCAAAAGAATGCCCTTCGGTCTTACGAATGCGCCAGCTACTCAACAACGATTAGTTGATATTTTATTTTATGGTCCAGAATTTGAAAATAAGGTTTTCTGTTTTATCGATGACATAATCTGTATCACTTCCAGTTTCAACGAGCATATTACCCTTTTATTACGCATTCTTGATAAACTAAAAAGCGCTAATTTAACAATTAATCTCGAAAAATGTCAATTTTTTAGAGATAAACTAAAATATTTAGGCTATGTTGTCGACTCTAGTGGATTGCATCCCGATCCGGATAAAGTAAATTCAATGAAAAATTATCCCACTCCTTCCAATAGAAAAGAAGTACGTCGTTTTTTGGGCGCAGCCTCGTGGTACAGGCGTTTTATACCGAATTTTAGCTCTATTGCTGCACCCTTAAATAAGTTAACATCTCAAAGTAAAAACGCACCTCCATTCTGTTGGACGACAGAGGCTAATGAGGCGTTTAATAACCTAAAGAATTGTTTGATTTCCTCCTCGGTGTTGGCTTGTCCTGACTACTCGCAACCTTTTGAAATACACTCAGATGCTAGCGATTTTGGACTTGGCGCGATCCTCTGTCAAAGGTTAAATGGTGAGGAAAGAGTCATAGCGTACTATAGCAAATCACTCACTAAGCAAGAAAAAAATTACAGTGCCACAGAGCGCGAAGCCCTGGCTGTTCTATCTGCTATAGAACACTGGCGTTGTTATGTTGAAAATGGTAAAAAGTTTATTGTTTACACAGATCACGCTGCTTTGAAATGGTTCTTGACCTTAAATAACCCTACTGGCCGGTTAGCCAGATGGGGAGTTCGCTTATCTTCCTATAATTTCGAAATACGTCATCGTCGGGGTACCGATAACGTTTTACCTGATTTTCTGTCTCGCTCATTACCCGTTTCTGCTATTGCTAATGATATAAATATAGATATTAATTCTAATCAGAATTTACCAGTTTCTACTAATGACCCTTGGTATTTAAATATCTATAAAGGCTGTTTAAGTTCTCCGACTTCCTTTGTTTACTATCAAGTAATAAACAATAAATTGTATTGTTTTAAAAAAACACTAAACCCTCTCACTAGAGAATTTCAATGGAAAGAGGTTATTCCGTCTGACCAAAGAAATGACATTCTAAGGGAGAATCATTCTTCGCCCACTGCTGGACATCTGGGTATTTTTAAGACATACAAACGTCTCGCACTTAATTACTTTTGGCCTCGTATGTACTCTGATGTTGTCAAGTTCGTCAGTTCATGTGAACCTTGTATCACCCATCAACACCAAAATCACCCAAATTTAGGTCTAATGGGAAAACCCAAATCATGTCAAAAGCCCTTTCAGACGATTAGTATTGATTTGATTGGTCCATTGCCTCCCAGCAGGAAACAAAACACTTTTATATTTGTGGTCAGTTGTTGTTTCTCTAAATATTGTTTACTTTTCCCCATTAAACGGGCAACTGCAGAAGTGATAACAAAAATTCTTGAGGAAAATGTATTTTTGGTGCATGGAATTCCATCTACTATTGTTTTGGATAACGGTAAACAATTTATTAGCGCAACCTTTAAAAGTATGTTGTCAAAATATAAAATTCCAAATTTGCATTTTACACCGTTGTATACTCCCCACGTTAACTCAGTTGAACGTTACAACAAAACCATTATGACAGCTATTTCAACTTTCATAGAATCTGATCATCGAATCTGGGACACTCTAATCACTAAAGTTCAATTCGCCCTTAACTGCGCAGTTAGTGAGGTTACTGGTTATTCTCCTAATTTCCTTGTTTTTGGTAGGGAGGTCATAACATGTGGTTCTCAGTATATTGATAAGGAATTTAATTCCGATATGGTGCTTGAACCACGGGACGGCTATGCCGAAACTTTAGGCTATTTATCTTCTATTTCCGAGAAGGTACATTCAGCTCTGTTGTCGGCCCACCAACGAAATTGTTCATCTTATAATCTTCGCCGTAAACAGGCAGAATTCAATGTCGGTGATATAGTTTGGCGCAGAACGTTTCTTCTTAGTGATAAGGATAAATACTTTAGCAAGAAATTGGCGCCTAAATTTATTAAATGTAAGATTGCCTAAAAAAATCACCTCTAGTATACAAACTTAACGACATGGCTGGAAAACCTTTAGGCGATTGGCACATCAAGGATTGAAAGTTGATTAATTACAAAGAATAATAAAAGTATAAAAACAACAATAAAAATGCCTTCTACCTATTCATTGTTTAATTTTTCCAAACGAACGTTTCTAATTCATATTACCGTTTGTAGTAGTGCCTACTATAAATTGATATTTTCTGTGGTGGGTAGCAAGTATTTTTTTTCTCGTAAACAATACTATTTTTCAAATTGCTGCGCAATTGTGTACTCAAATGTTATGTTGAACATTGTTTTAAAAAATACTAACCATAAACTAAATATATTGTTTTTTTTTACCCTGTTGATCAGTGGTTAAAAGGTCGCTATTAGCTGAGCATACAAGTTCGATTCTCGCATGTGTATTTTCTTTCCGCAAATCTATTTGTTGAAATGCATCTTGATTGGCGTATTGTTTTTCGCCGTGCCTTGTTTTATTTTATTTTATTTTATTTTATTTTATTTTAATCTTTTCGGAAAACTAACAGCTGTCTTTAAAAATAACAAATTACTTATAGAATATCTAAAGGCTAATTAAAAGTTTTCACATATGGTTCCTAGCTATACAATAAAAGATAAGGATACGAACGTGCACAAATGGTGCACAAGAAAGAACAGCAATTTGTGCATTGTTTAAACCATACAATTATACATAGATAACTCATTGTTTATACTACCTATCTATACAAACTATCCATATGATTTTACATATACATTTGAGATTTTATTTACATATTTAACTCTCAAAGAAACGGTTATTAAGCAACCGTTTGGTTTTAGAAGCAGAAGTGTTAAATATATCAATATCGACATCATCGGCGATGGAGTTATAACATCTGCATGCACGTATTAAATAATTATTCTGCCTGTACCTAGTATTTGCGCGTGGTATGTGTAAAAGATCGCGCTTACGAAGCGTCACCGCGGGGGCAACTAAGCCTATTTGCTCGAGTAACTCGGGACAGTCGATCGTACCGTTCAATATATTGATAAGGAAGGTTATATCAGCCGCGCGCCTTCTCTCCTGTAGCGGTAATAAATGGAATTTTTTGCAGTGAGAAGAATAATCGTGTAAATATGTTTTTGTGCGATACTGAAGAAAGCGGAGAAACCTTCTTTGGATCTTCTCTATGCGTTCTATATAGGTATTGTAACTTGGGTTCCACACTTGGGACGCGTATTCGAGGTGGCTACGCACGAATGAACAATACAGTATTTTAATTGTTTTAATTGATTTAAACTCAGTTGACATTCGCAATACGATACCTAATGCTTTTGACGCCTTTTTAATTATAGTATCAATATGGGCATCGAACATGAGTTTTGAATCGAAGACTACACCCAAGTCAGTTACACTAGGTACAGTGGGTAAAGACGAATCTCTTATTTTATAATTGCCCGAAATAAATATCGGTTTACGCGTGAACGTACACACATAACATTTTGATACATTTAAATCTAATTTATTAAGAGTACAGTATTCTTGAAACCGATTTAAATCGTCTTAAAGACGCAATGTGTCTTGAATAGTTCTGACGGGACAAAGTATTTTCATATCGTCGGCGTAAAGAATAATTTTGGAAAAATGAAAACAGTTTGATATGTCGTGTATAAATAAAGTAAACAGAAGTGGACCAAGCAAAGAACCCTGGCTTATTCCAGATGGTATGCTCATAGGAGCAGATGAATAGCTATTGAGGACGACCGTCTGGCACCTGTTTGCTACATACGACGAGAACCACCTGAAGAGGTCACCTCTTATGCCTACCTGCTGAAGCTTCTGAAGTAGTATGAAATGGTCAATCCTGTCGAAACACTTACTGTAGTCAGTATAAATAACGTCTACTTGCGAGGGTTCCGACATGTACTTAGATATAAACTCACTACATAATACAAGGTTGGACGTCGTAGACCTCCCCTTAAGAAAACCGTGCTGTACAGGACTAAATGTTTGCTTTAACGCGTGGTATAATTGCCTGTAAACAATTTTTTCTAGAATTTTGGCAAATACGCACAATTTGGATATAGGTCTGTAATTTTTCACGTAATTTTTAGGTCCTTTCTTATGAACAGGTGTAATAAAAACAGATTTCCAGATTGTGGGTACCAGTCCCTCCCTAAGCGAGCGCCTGAATATTATACTAAGCGGGACCGCTAGACTGTCCGCACAATTGTAAATGATTATAGGGTGTACGCCATCAGGGCCTGCTGATTTGTTTAGGTCTACGGACTTAAATAATTTGATGACTTCAGTGTCTAATATTTCCACTGTGCTAATGCCAGCGCTGACGTCGGGCACATCACAATTGTGTGACGCACTGTCCAGTGTGTGTGAGGAGGAAGACTGCAAGAAAGTTGAGTGAAAATACTGACCGAACATATTACAAATCTCATCACCTTTATCCGAAAATTTGTTTTCAAGCTTAAGCACTGAGGGATAGGAATTGGTTTGCTTCTTAGATTTGATATATGCCCAAAAGGCTCTCGGATTTTGCCTTATGTTCCCTTCAATGCTACTGATATAATCACGATACATGTCTTCCTCTAATTGAGTTGCCCTATCTTTTAACATATTATACGAGTTTGAATCACTGACGTTTTTGTATATTTTATATTTCTTAAGGTATTTTGTTTTTTCTTTGAGTACCTTAATCAGTGGTGATCTATACCAGGGAGGGTACTTACGTATTGGAAAAATAGTTTTAGACGGAATAAAAGAATTACGCAGTTCGTTTAAAGTTTTATAAATGAAATCCAGCGAGTCATCTAAACATTTGTTGTGGATGGCTTTCGGCCAGTCTATTTTATTTAATTCTGTTGAAATGGATGTGTAATCACCTTTATTATAAAAATACTTACGAAATGTATGCGACTGAAGCGGCTGAGAACGATCGAAATTAGTAACTATACATAGGGCTTTATGATGATGGTCTTCTGGGACTAAAGGACTTGAACAATGCGATAAGGATAAAATATTAGTTGAGAATACCAAGTCTAAAATTCTATTATTAATATTTAAAATTGCGTTATACTGCGATAAATTAGGCTGATTTTAGTCTCACGCTGACCGTCAGCGCTCATAGCTCAGCGCGTAGTTTGTCAGCGCTGAGGCTCAGCGTGGCTCGTTTTAGTATCGTACTGACCGCCTTACTGTACAGTCGACAATCAAAATGCGGAGTGTATTAATGACTGCTGCTTTGTACTATCTATCCCAAAAAAATATAAATTGGCGACGACGAAGACTCCATGTTCATCCATTGATTGAGCGGAGAGCCGTTGCAGGAGAAATTGTCTTGTTTTATAGCACTTTGAGGGCTGACAAAAGTAAATTCTTTAATTACTTTCGAATGTCAAATAGAACTTTTGACGAATTACTGGCAAAGATACAGGATAAACTGGTCCATTGCAGCCTATGAATCGTGCTTATACCACCGATTGAACGACTCATCGATAACTCGACCTGTATCCACTTCGCGATTGGCCATGACTGTACGCGCTGATGACATCCGCTCCGCTCGACACTAAAACGCTCACTGAAAGCAGAGGCGCTCGAGCGATCGTCAGCGCTGATAGCTACGCGTCATTCAAAAACGCTTCCTAGAAGTTCATATATCTCGGCTATCAGCGCTGACGGTGTGCGTGCCGTCAGCGTAAGACTAAAACCAGCCTTACACATAGTGACACTGTCAAACAAATCAAATTGATAACCACCTTGAACATTCTGTGGTTCATAAGATACTCCGTCATCAGAAAGTACCCACGTTAGATTTGGCAAATTAAAGTCGCCCAACACAACAAATCTGTCTAGTGGCCAAGCCAATAAAATATCGGTGAGGGTGGACGTAAATAATGATGTTTGTAATGCAACTGAGTTCCCTAAGTTTTGACGGCACATATATACGACACAAATATGTAATTTGTAATCAACTTTGGAAGACATATTACGTAATGAGAGTGACACCCACAAGTCCTCGGCCTGCGAGCACCAGTCGGCACGTTCCTCGGCGACGAGCTCCCGTCGCACCGCGATCAGGACCCCGCCGCCGAGGGTCTGCTCGGTCGCGACGTAATTCCTATCTCGCCTCCACACTAAGTAACGGTCGTCAAATAATTCACTGTTATTAATGCCATCAAGTAACCACGTCTCTGTAAGACATATGATGTCGTAGTCGGTAAGACAAATATTTCTATAGAAATCCAGAGTTTTAGTTCGCAACCCGCGTACGTTCTGATAATAAATTTTTACAGTATCCATTTATTACGGCAAGGTTTATGTAATTGTGTGATTAAAAAGATAAAAAGAAACTTTATTTTAAAAATATAGTCATAGTTTAACCTAATAAAATAAATTAATTGGGATAGTATTTGGTAACAGTTCAAGTGTTTGTCTTTGAGGGCGGCACTGGTTAACGAAGTAGTTTTTGAGAGCGAATAAGTTTTAATATATAAGTGTTTAGTGGAAATGAAACTACATAATATTACGTTATGCGAGTGGAATACATTACTTTGCAGCGTGCAGACATATTTAGTGGAAGAAAAACTTCGATGCATTGCGCTGAGTTTTGATACAGTGTTCACAGCAATAAAATAATGGCGAATAAAACAATTATAAATATAAAGTATTAGTAGGCGGTAGATCGACTGAGCCCGAGCGACGCGAGAACATAGGGCGCGGCCGCCGCAATCGCTCGAGTGATGTGGCCAGCGCGCGCGTAGTGGCAGGAATGTGTAAGCGTTTCTCAAACTTTGCGCGCAGATATTATAACATAAATACTTACAGGCGTCATAGAAGTTATAAAAGTAACAATAATAAGAACAGAAAGTTAGAAAATAAAGACATTTATAAACAGCACTGCTTAGTTGGAAAGCTTTTTAGGTCGGCTTCGGACTTGATGGCTATAACGGGGGAGGTTGGGTTTTTCCGCATAAAGATCTTGCACCCTTTCACCCAAGTAAACGCAAAATTTCGCTCCTTTGCCAGGGTCTTTGCCTTGCTGAGCAGCATCTTGTTATCAACAGTAAGATGATCATTCACAAATACCCTGGTATCGCCTTGTAGACCTAGGTCAGCTGCAGTGATTGTGCGTTTTCTGGCCGCCGCAACGAAATCGTCTTTTACGTATCTATTGTGTACTGAGACCAAGATTGACTTGATCATCTTATCGCCGCGCGTCGGCACTCTAGTAACATAATTGATCTGCTCCTTAGTAATAGGACATTGAAAGAGGTTGCCTATCTTTGAAACCAGAGAGAATAAATTCTCCGTCTTGGACATGGGGACGCCTTTTATCTCCAAGTTATTCATACGGGCTCTTTGATCCTGGTCCCGCATTATGTTTTTCAGATCGTTAACTTGCTGCTGTAACACAATGACGTCGTTTTTCGTCTTTCGGAGATCTTGTAGCTCTTTATCTATTGCAGTGACCTGACTTGCAAGTGATTCTACTGAATGTTGAACAAACTCCATGGAGGCTTTTACGTCAGCAATGTCAGGTTTCAGCAATTTTAAATCTGCTATGTCAGCTTTTGGGGTTTTGAGATCCTTGATATCGGCTTGGATTGACTGAATACTTTCGAGTAACGTTGGTAAGGACGCCATCTGTAGGGAAAGGCGCTTCAATTCCGCTGTGACACTCTCAAAGTCCGCCGGCACGGGTGACTTGGATATACCAAGTAATGGGCTACACCCACCCGCCTTACAGGCGGCACATTTCCATGTATTGCGCCTATCGCCTAGTTTTCGGTAGCCATTTTCTGAGATTCCAGCGCATGGAAAGTCAAAGTGTCCCTGACACAAAGTGCACTGCGCTCCATCTCTAAAGTCAACGTTTCACCGAGTACATTTGAACATATTTAAGTTTGGGTAATTTTAGTTTAAACGACCAACAAAAGTTTTAGAACCGGTGGCACAAACTGATCGATGCGTAGAGTAGGGATAACGCGAGGATTAGTACGCGTGTGCACGGATCGCGACCTCTGAGATTACTGTTTGTTCTGAAGTTCTGTTGTTATTCTTAATTCTGTATAAATTCCATAATCAAATTGTTATTATAGGTACTTTATAAACGATCATGGTGATTAACCGTGCGTCGCGAGCTCGGAACAGTCGAATAGTACCTACCATTTAGATCGTACCTAGTTGTCGTTATGACGCACGCGCGTTCACTCAGCGACGCGCCGATAAATAAATGCCTAACTAATGACTCACCATTGTTTACATTCAAAAGGTGGTTACTGGTCGTGTTCTAGTTATTAATTAGAGCAAAATATTTATTAATTTCTTTCCTTTGACATTGAGCGGTCCGGTCGTGTCTGCGGCTTGTATTATTTTTGTTCATCTTTACGAAAAATCTGTTGTTATACCTAACTATATTCAAAAAGTTTACTTATCTAGTGGCAAAGGCCGAACCCAAGATTTATAAGTCGTAGGGCTAGATCAAGTTTCTTATATCTACAAATCATTATTACGCTTCTCGCTTCTCCATAGATTGTTATCTTTAATATTACACTGGCCTCGGCATTTACATGTAGATATGTGTGATGAATTATGAATGATAAATGTTTATGTTCAAATTCAGACTGCCGTTGTACGCGTGAAGAATGCAAGCGTGGGTCATTTTTATTTAGGTTTCCTAATTAGCGTATAGGGTTGTCACTTGTTCAAGGTACTCTTGCCCTTGTTTTCTCTAATTTCAGGGAATATCTTCAGGGCTGCTACGCCCGTTGGGCTAGGGAATTTTCCTTAGGGAAAATCCCGGCCTAACGGGGGGGGGAGGGGTGTGACGTCACATCGCGCTCCTGCGCCGTGAGCCTCGCTACGAGTGACGCACAGCAATGGGCCGTTCCCTCGCGCCCCTCCGCGCCGGCCATATAAATACAGCGGTCACGAGGCTTCGTCCCTTTCCTCCGGCCAGCACCACCGAGTAGAGTACTACGATCATCCGAAGACCTGTGAAGTGCCAACGTCGCCCACGCCCTTGATAATTGTCTCATCTGTTATTCTTAATTGTCAGTTTTATTTTATAACTAAAGCCATCGAATAACTGGAATTATAACGCGAGTTTAAACTTTCCTGGTGATATTTTTTATTTATTTCCCGTAAGTCAACCTAATTATCTCTCTTTAATTGCTCGGCGAGTGATCGATCCCGGCTACCCCGTGGAAATCAATCACTCGTGCGACAGTATGACATGTGTTTCAAATTGTGTAGGTCAACTTATACAAATAAATATTATGTATTTTAGACAATACCGACCTGAGAACACCACAACACTGTTAACAAATGAGATATATAGCTCAGATACAAGCTTATACAATACCAATCTGAGTTTAGATACAATCAACAGCGGCTAGATTTCAACTACAGCTCTGCACCAAAAATTATGTCTAGAGTTTGGGCTAAGATTGGGTAAGGTTTGCAGAGATCAGTGGAAGCGATTAATTTATCCAGTCTTAGCCCAAGGCAAAGGTTTAAACACATATTACTGTGATTGAACAGTGAATTACAACTATCAATATTTATTAACTTACCTAATCTTCACTGATGCTCCTGATGATGTTCTTGGGTGGACCTATAAGATTAACTCATAACTATGGCCAAAATAACAAGCAAATCGTTTTAAATACCACTACTCGAGGTCCAGATCAGGGTTTTCTTCAACGAAGTCGTCGGGCACCAACCACGTGTACGGATTCACACAATTTTCACAGTGTTCAATAGGTTACAATGTCTTATCACAAATAAACCGATGCCGGCTGATCAATTAGCGGAAATACACTAGGGTTTTTGTTTTACAACCAAATACAAGAACAAACGCGCTCACAAAACGGAATCTTCCAGAGCGAACAGAAAAAAACTAGGCTTTTTCGCTAACCACGAGAAACGACAAAGAATGAACGGATTGGCAGTTCATAGTGAGACCATAGTCAAAATTTACAATAGACTAAACTAAACGTTACTAAATCGATACAATCGACTTGACCTATCACAAATAATATTTCTATTTCAAACAGACAGACAATCGTGGAGGCAGACTACAACCCAGGCGACGGAAGACTTCCAAAGAAGACACGACCTTCAGTAATGAAGAAAGCGACTATGATGATGATGATGGATAACAAACGGCACCTGCCAGTGATACCCCTATAGCATCCGTCTGCGTGGCAGGTGGTGAATCGCCAACTCACAAGATGGGCCTTCTCCAAACAGCCGTCCAAAGCAAACAAAGTCTGCCATAAAGGCAGCCAAAGGACAACACCGGTGCGAGTGGCTAGGGGTGTCGAGGGGTGCGGCACCGGTTTCGCCATCGCGGGTCTCGTGACAACAAAGACCCGGAGCGGGTTTCCCCGTAGTTACGCCGCCGTTGAGAATGACACTTCCACCCCCGAGCTAATAGCTCTTGCAGCTTCCCTCTGGCCAGCCAACCACGGCAACCCAGAGTTGAGAGTCCAGCGGGCACTCTTGGAGATCCACTCCGACCAGTCAATAAAGGCAAACCGGAGACGAGGCCCTGACCGACTCCCTGAAGCGTTCAGGCCACACATATTCAGCTCGCCACAAAGCTGCCTTTTTTTTTTGGTGTCGGTTTGGAGAATCCTCATGGAGTCCCTCCGCCCTGGGGGAAGGGCGAAAGGGGCTCTCAGACTCTTACTGACTAAATACCACCCGTGTTCGTCATGTACTCGTGTGTCGGAGGGTCGGGTATCGCCAAAGCTTTCATCGTAACCCCCGGACGGGTATTGGCTCTCCAGATGGTCAGGCGGGTCCCGAACAAAATCTCCTTGGCAGCGGATGAAGGTGTTGGGCTCCGCCGCCAAAACATCCAGCGGCCGCAGAGGATAGGGAAGATGGCAATCTGGCAACATCGCATCTCCTCTTCCTCTGCGGCCCCACCGCGACGCAACAATGGTGCGCCCCCATTTGGTCGCGGGAGATAGGGCGCGCGGCAACGTAACACCGCTTTTCCTCCTGCGACCGCGCCCGACTGCGAGAGACAGACAGAATTGTCCCCCGCACCCGCACCTTTCAACGCATCCTGCACAGGTCCCTCCAAGCCCACGCGGGGCGTCCACTCCCGGGATCTCTTTTCGCTTCACCGCGGGTGTCCATGCCACGGTTACTGATCTCCCCCACCACGACAAGGTGGAGATCCCACGGGGGGGCACAAAGCTGCCCTTCTATATTACTATTATATTATAACTAGAGGACGCCAGCAGCTACGCCAGCAGCTACGCCTGCATTTTTTTAAATTAAATTTACATAACGTCATAACGTCACGCCTTTTATCCCCGAAGGGGTAGGCAGAGGTGTATTTCTATACCCACTTTTCGCCAGATATACTTTAGTCCCACGTAATAAGAGGCGAGCCTATTGCCGTACCGGGCACATTTCCAGACTCCGTGCTGCTACTGAGAATTTCGTGACAGAAAAACCCAATAACACTGCCCGACCCAGGAATCGAACCCGGGACCTCCCGATCCAACGCGCACATTTACGCTGCGAGACCAACGAGGCAGTCGTATAGGGTTTGATGTCGAGTTTTCCGTCTCTACGCAAAGATGGTATTTGCATCGTGTTATCCCTTAGTCGCCTCTTAAGACACCCACGGGAAGATAGGGGGTGCCGTGTGGTTGACGGCATAGAATAATTAAATTAAATTTAAAATTTACCCGTTTTGGCCGATCCCTTGGGAATTTCGGGAAATCCCTTATAAGTACAACCCTACGGTCCCCAAGGAACATACATGCCAAATTTCAGCTTCCTGCGCCCAATAGTTTCGACTGTAGCGTGTCTGTCAGTCAGTCAGTAACGCAAGGATTTTATATATTAAGATTACAGATTAACTTCGATACAAATGGAAGGTTCGCTACCACTATAAAAATTAAAGATCAAGGATACCGTGGTCACAATAGCCACATTCTCAGGGTCTCACCTTAACCATTAGAATGTGGCTCCAATAGAATGCGGTAGAACCTGAGGGTAGAACCGCTTTCGTGGGTCGTTCCCACCCACAAAAGCGCTTTTACCGCAAGACTTAAGAAAACACTTAAGATATTGCGTATATCTTAAGTGTTTCTGTGCATACGTGTGTATATGTAAGGGGTGACTTTTCGAAAGGGCTTATTTCTTCACTAACCATATTTTCAGAAAACGACAAGATCTCTGAACAATATTGTTTAATTATAAAATAAATAGGTTTCTCACCTCTCAAAATCGGGCTCAGTGGCGTGCCATTGGAGAGGCCTATATCCAGCAGTGGACTCTTGCAGGTTGATAATGATGATGATGATTAAATCAATTTTGAATTTAATGCTATATTTGACATAATGTTGACATGATTAATATAGCATATTTTTATTTTTCCTCTCCACCCACGAAAATATATTATTATATTTAATTCCATATTTAACAAATAAACACTTTGAGATTTAAGCTGTGTTGTGCCGTACTTATTGGAAATAAGCCGTTTTGATTAGGAGCTTAGTTGGAAATTAGTTGTTTTTATCTAATTAATAACTCCTTATTATGCCTCATTATAAGAAAAATTATAATTTATTTTTCAAATAGTAGCTCTTTTCTAATAGTAGCAGAATTTTGACAACTTCATAACACTCAAATCTATAGGTTACGAAAGCAATGAATACAGATTTATGAGCTTTTTGTCCTGCACCCGCCATCTTGAAAAGAGTGGTACAAATCTGGCAAACTATTGGCCGTACAGAAAAAATGCTAAATATGTTTTGTTGCAAAGGAAATTCTTTACAACTTTGATTCCGTAGCATTTAGCCGTAAAATGAAAGATAACAAAGTTACAAACGAAAATCGAATGAAATTTGCAACAATATGTTTTAATTTTTTCATCGTCAGCATCATATAATACATTTAATTTGTCTCTTTTTCTTCCAAACTAGACCCGGTCTTCCAACTTGAGACTCTGCAGTACCATTAAGGTAAAATTTTCACTCATAACGAAGACCCTAAAAACTGAGGTTGAAAAAGAAAAGACAAACTCGATCTCTGGGCAACTGAAGTTAATAGTCTGCCCAGCCAGAGGATACTGGTACGATACGATAAATATGTGTTCTGCAATGGCAAAATTTTCTGGGGAATTCTGCAGGAACATTATTAGAGATAACAAAATTCAAAGAGGAAAATGATGAATTATCGACAAAAAAGCAAATTTCCTCTAAATTTCTTCATCAAAAATTGTATACTGGCACTTAATCAGACCCTGTGCCAAAGCCTGGCTTATTTCAAAGAGTGGGGACACACTTATATATAAAAATTGCCAAAATACAACAATAAAGATATAACTCTTTATTTTTGGCTTTACAAAAAAAGTTTCAAGACCAAAGTTGTAGAAAATTTAATATGCAACAAAAAGCTCTTTCACATTTTCTGTGTGCGGCCAATAGTTTGCCAGAATATCAAGAAAATCTATCTGCTCCCACACTTTTTCCAAGATGGCGGCAGAGGGATAAAAGGTCGAAAGACCCCACAAATTTAGATCATGCTTTACACTAGCCCGGTTTAATAAAATTGTGTCCACTGATAAATGCAACCCCAAATGTAACTTTTCAATGGACTACTAAAGAAGTAAGAAGTTTTGAAAAGTAATGTTTCAATGGATTTAATGGACTAAAAAAAAATTCCTTTTTTCTGGACGATTTTCTAGGGGCAAAAGCCCGTTTTTAACCAAACTTTAATTGAAACATATTAAGAACATGGTACTAGAACTGAATTGCACTAAAAAAAAGATTTAAAAAAATAAGAAATAAGCTCTTTTGAAAATTCACTCCTCATGTTTAATCGAAAGTAATAAAAAATTTATAGGGCCATAAAAATGCCCGTGATTTTTATCAAATTATAAACACGTCAAATGACGAAATTACGGTGTAACAATGTATTTTTCATGTATATTGTCAATAGCAGTTCTAAAAAGTTGAGTGGACTGATTTCATATCACACACTGCACTATAAATCATACTGTATAATCTATAATCGATTTTATGTATATTACGAGGGTAGCCTAACGATGGTTTTTTTAATTAAACTACTCCGCACCTTATGGTTACAATGACCTCGTCCCCAAGTGATTATAAAGCCTACGTATTGGAAAGTTAAACGTGTTCAAGAAATAATGAGTATTTAAGTTGAATAATAGATTGGTTCTGCTTTTACAAATCAACGTTATTGCATAGCTATTGGTTCATAATTCACTGTTGTTGGCTGAATTTGTCAGCTGTAGTTTTATTACCGAGTGAATTAAGTACTGATAATGTGTTTTATTAGCCACACGACATGCAGATGCACGTGCTGGTATATAAACGATCGGATAGGGATATATGTGATGATAATTGTGTGCACCTGATTATATCACCATACTATCCTTGGTTCTTATGCGCGACTTTCTGATGATGTCGAAATTCCTGTTTGGACCTTTATATGATGACAGTGACGCTATGTATAATGTTGCTCCTAAAAAGGTATTATCGCCAGCGAATCGTCGGCTATCAAATTCATTGTAGATCTGCACCTTGCCACTGTTACTAATACAGATGTATCTTTTAAATGAGCCATAAGTCTATTTGATTTATAATATATAAATAAGTAATAATTATGGTTTGAAATTCATTTGTTCTTTTTTAATTCATCTAGAGAGGTTTAAGCCTAGTGGCTTCGTTACGCTTGTATTGTGTTGATTTAATATCTATCAGGGTTAATACTCTCATGGCTACTATAGACGTATTATTTCCTTATAGATCAATATTGGTTACAGGTACATAATAGTATTCACACTATTGTATGTGTTGAACGCGTGGATGATTTCTCTTTGAACCTTCATAAAATCCATGCGACAATTCCTTTAGCGCTTGATACGCCTATAGAAAATAAACCTCAAAGACGAGACCACACACGTTTTAAACCAACTAATGAACATTCAAAGCATGAAGAACTAAATAAATGTCTTATTCAATAAGTAATAAGTCATCTTATTGAATGGCTAAGTAAATCGTCTCGCACGCGGTAAAATTGTTTCAGAATGAAATTTACTTTACAAGGATTAAAGTTACAAGGGTCTTTCATTAACAAACTTGAATTGCGTAGGGAAGAAATATGAGCTAAGTTCGATCATTGAATCGAAGACGCCTGAACGCCTTTAAATATAATTTATTCAGAAAAAGCCGGCAGCTCGAGGTGAAAACGTACTGATTGTTCCGTAGACGCTTTGTTATTTATACCTCCATTGTGATAAAGCTGATTATATTTTATTCTGTTATGCGTGCAGTTTTTATTATTATAGGCCGTTGAACGCTGATGTTATTAATAAGAAACCAATATTTATTTTATTTCAGTAATAAATAATGTCCGTGTGGTGACGGATTAAGAATACGGAATGTCACCACCCCATTTCATCCCATGGGTGTCGTAAGAGCCGACAGAGGGAGTATATTATACAGAGAACAGCACTGTAAGAGAAGGAAAACTTGATACAAATCCTATACCAACCCATTTGGCTAGCGTGGTATAGTAGGCCAATTCATCCTTTCAAAGGAGAGGCCTAGTCCAGCAGTGGACTGTTAAAGGCTGATGATGATGAATAAATAATGACATTTCCTAGCTAGGTGAGTGCTAAATTATTACAAGTATGATAACAATAAGGTGTATGTATTGTAGTCAGAGATCTAAAAAAATCATGTCTCCACCCGTAACATACCGCAACCCTCCTCAGGAATTACCTATCCATTGATATCAATCATACTGAAATCTGTTCGGTAGTTTTTAGGGTTCCGTACCTAAAAGGTAAAAAACGGGACCCTATTACTAAGCCCCCGCTGTCTGTCTGTCTGTCTGTCTGTCTGTCCGTCTGTCTGTCTGTCCGTCTGTCTGTCTGTCACCAGGCTGTATCTCATAAACCGTGATATCTAGAAAGCTGAAATTTTCACAAATTATGTATTTTGGTTGCCGCTATAACAACAAATACTAAAAATAAAAACATAAAAAATATTAATAATTCTCATACAAAAAACGTGTTTTTTTTCGTATTTTTTGCGCAAAAATACTAACAGTAACAGGTAGACGCTTTAAATGTTCACAGAATATGTATTTGTATATTACCTTTCAAAATAAATAATTAAGTAAAAAGAAAGTAAATAATAAAGGGTGGCTCCCATACAACAAACGTAATTTTAAGCAATTCGTTACTGGATCTTAATAAACAGGTAGAAACTTAAAAAGTATTTAAGTATACATACAACGAACGTGATTTTCTTTTATATATATTATATTTCTTTTATATATTTTTTTTTTATGGTACGGAACCGTTCGTGCGCGAGTCCGACTCGCACTTGCCCATTTTTTTGAGTTTATTGCGTTCAAAACAGACAGGGCGCAGCGGGGACTTTTATAATATTCATAAAAGTATCGGGTTTTATGTAATAGTAATTGTCAATTATAGACGAAACTCATAATTATACAGGTAAGTGTTGATTTAATTTGCAACAAGTGGCCAAACCAAACCATCCTAATGAATAACAATTCTTTTAAACTTTATTAAAATATATGCAACATATTTTAAAACAAAGGACTCTTAAAAATATCAAAGGTACGGGTTGAAATGTACATATAACATTACAGTAAAGTATTTTTAATATCCACTATATTACAAATACTTAAGCCTCATACAAAATAAATTAGCGGGTCTTAATCGCGTACAACTAACTTATATAAGGTATAAATACCTATTTGGTTCCGACGTTTCGCTCGTCTTGCACCGAGCGTGGTCGCGGAGAGACTGATGAGAGCTCAGCGCCGTCTTGTGGAAGTGCGGGTTTCGGCACCTACCCTCACTTGGTCTTTATTTAAGTTCGCAATGTCGGTACTCCGACACACTACACTAATGACGTCTACACACTGTTGAGATTTATCACTGCGGCGGTGTCTACACTTGCTGATGACTGGATTCCAAGTAGCCGATAATCTATATCCATCCTCCCGGTTGAAATTGTTATGTTTCTTGATTTCTACCGCTTCACGTACTATCCTGGAGTAATAGTGACGATCGGTGGATAAGACTTGTAGTTGATGCAGTTCTATCCAGTGGTTTGGTCCAGACTCCAACAAATGCTCAGCTATCGCCGACTTATTAATCTGTCCGTTTTTTACAGCTGCGATATGTTCCTTTACTCTTTCAGCGATTGTACGCTTAGTCTGCCCGATATATGAACTACCACAGCTGCAATCGACTTTGTAGACGCCAGGTGTTTGGAGAGGAATGACATCCTTTGGGGTACGCAGATTGTGTGCAATCTTAGAGAGCGGACTGTATACAGTCTTGATGGAGTATTTCTTGAGTTTTGTTCCAACCTTGTCCGTCACTCCCTTTAGATATGGCATGTACGCCGGCACTCTGCTTACTTCAGGTCTACGATCTTTCCTCTTCAGACGGAGTATCTTCTTCCTGTATCCATTGCGCCTCAGTACCTCCCGAACATGTGACAGCTCACTATTTAACTGTTCAGGGTCACACAGGTCATACGCTCTGTTCACTAGCGAGGACACAACGGAATCCAAATGCCGCGGATGGTGGTGCGAGTTCGCGTTAAGATACCTGTCGGTGTGTGTCGGTTTCCTATATACAGTGTGTCCAAGGGTACCATTATCTCTCACTGTCACTTTAACGTCAAGGAAGGGTAACGATTCGTCTACCTCCATTTCGTATGTGAATCGGATGTTTGGATGTATGGAGTTTAATTTGTCTGCGAATTGTTCCACGTCTTGCTTGTTCCCCTTCATGATGCAGAAGATATCGTCGACATACCTCTTCCACAGCTTCACATTTGATGCCTGCATGTCTATGGATTCTTCGAAGTGCTCCATCCAGATGTTAGCCATTACTGGTGCGATAGGGCTACCCATAGCCACTCCATCGATCTGGAGGTAGTGTTGTCCACGATATAGGAAGTAGTTACCATCCAAGCAATTCTTAAGTAGAACTGTGAATTCATCAGACAGACCGTTTTCCCTTAATTTCCTCTGTACGACCTCAAGGCAATCTTGAACAGGAACATTGGTGAATAGTGACTCAACATCAAAACTCACCATCACCTCGTCTGGTTCCTTTTTCGTGCTCTTGATAATTTCTATAAAGTGGCGAGAGTCCTTCACGAAAGAGTGTGTCTTGCCTACTAACGGTTGTAGTACCTTGCTTATGTGTTTCGCCAAACCATATGTGGGTGAATTTATTTGACTCACTATAGGACGCAAAGGTACGTTGGTCTTGTGTACTTTGGGTAAGCCGTACATCTTAGGCGGCTGCACAATTTGAGGTTTATGTAACCGTTCAAACACCTCTTCCGTAAATAATTTTTGATGGTCCCTAATTAAGGCACGAATGCGTTTTGTCACTCTGGCGGTCAGGTTATATGACACAGCCTTATATACTAATGTGTCACTTAACAGATTCCTAATCTTACAGTCATAATCACACGTATTCATTACCACAGTGGCGTTTCCCTTATCGGCCTTTAGCACTAAAATATTCGTGTTATCACGCAGCGTTTTTAATGCTTGACGCTCTTCTGTGGAAATATTGGGTTTAGGCGTCTTTGACTTGCGTAAAATAACGGCAACATCCTGTCTAAGTGTATCCGCATCGTTAGACGGTAACTTGTTACGCGTTATCACCTCTTCTATGCTACTTATGACGTTTTCATATGGAATCCGTTTAGGTGTTATTGCATAATTTAACCCTTTCGCCAATACGCTTTGTGTCGCGCTATCAATAATATAATCTGATAAATTGATTACCGTTTGCTGTTGGGTGGGGTGTTCATTTTTGCCGCTTACCCTCTCATGATGGCTTATCAATTTATCAAACTTTTTATTGTGCCGTTTAATACGCAGATCGTAAATGCGACTAGATTGGTTGTACGTTACACGGTCGCACAAGTTAAAGTCACTGTTTGATAGCACTTCACTACACTGTGTATGCACTTTATATAGGTCACACTGTACAACACCTAGCTCGTACCGACAATTGCGAATTAATTGTCTTAAGAGACGAACACTGGCGTTGTGTAGAATGCCATCGGAATAAGGAATGTCCTTACGCGGTTTAATGCGCACTCCTACGGGTATTACATCGTTATCACGACACTTTGTTAAAAAACTAAGCGAAGTTTCCAAACATACCCGCTTTATCCTAAGGCGTTCAAGTTGTTTGATTTTTATAACATATTCCGGCCCGTATCGGTTTGTAATAATCGATTTTAAACTTTCGCGATTTGTATACATCATACAAAATAAATTAGCGGGTCTTAATCGCGTACAACTAATTTATATAAGGTATAAATACCTATTTGGTTCCGACGTTTCGCTCGTCTTGCACCGAGCGTGGTCGCGGAGAGACTGATGAGAGCTCAGCGCCGTCTTGTGGAAGTGCAGGTTTCGGCACCTACCCTCACTTGGTCTTTATTTAAGTTCGCAATGTCGGTACTCCGACACACTACACTAATGACGTCTACACACTGTTGAGATTTATCACTGCGGCGGTGTCTACACTTGCTGATGACTGGATTCCAAGTAGCCGATAATTTATATCCATCCTCCCGGTTGAAATTGTTATGTTTCTTGATTTCTACCGCTTCACGTACTATCCTGGAGTAATAGTGACGATCGGTGGATAAGACTTGTGGTTGATGCAGTTCTATCCAGTGGTTTGGTCCAGACTCCAACAAATGCTCAGCTATCGCCGACTTATTAATCTGTCAGTTTTTTACAGCTGCGATATGTTCCTTTACTCTTTCAGCGATTGTACGCTTAGTCTGCCCGATATATGAACTACCACAGCTGCAATCGACTTTGTAGACGCCAGGTGTTTGGAGAGGAATGACATCCTTTGGGGTACGCAGATTGTGTGCAATCTTAGAGAGCGGACTGTATACAGTCTTGATGGAGTATTTCTTGAGTTTTGTTCCAACCTTGTCCGTCACTCCCTTATATGGCATGTACGCCGGCACTCTGCTTACTTCAGGTCTACGATCTTTCCTCTTCAGACGGAGTATCTTCTTCCTGTATCCATTGCGCCTCAGTACCTCCCGAACATGTGACAGCTCACTATTTAACTGTTCAGGGTCACACAGGTCATACGCTCTGTTCACTAGCGAGGACACAACGGAATCCAAATGCCGCGGATGGTGGTGCGAGTTCGCGTTAAGATACCTGTCGGTGTGTGTCGGTTTCCTATATACAGTGTGTCCAAGGGTACCATTATCTCTCACTGTCACTTTAACGTCAAGGAAGGGTAACGATCCGTCTACCTCCATTTCGTATGTGAATCGGATGTTTGGATGTATGGAGTTTAATTTGTCTGCGAATTGTTCCACGTCTTGCTTGTTCCCCTTCATGATGCAGAAGATATCGTCGACATACCTCTTCCACAGCTTCACATTTGATGCCTGCATGTCTATGGATTCTTCGAAGTGCTCCATCCAGATGTTGGCCATTACTGGTGCGATAGGGCTACCCATAGCCACTCCATCGATCTGGAGGTAGTGTTGTCCACGATATAGGAAGTAGTTACCATCCAAGCAATTCTTAAGTAGAACTGTGAATTCATCAGACAGACCGTTTTCCCCTTAATTTCCTCTGTACGACCTCAAGGCAATCTTGAACAGGAACATTGGTGAATAGTGACTCAACATCAAAACTCACCATCACCTCGTCTGGTTCCTTTTTCGTGCTCTTGATAATTTCTATAAAGTGGCGAGAGTCCTTCACGAAAGAGTGTGTCTTGCCTACTAACGGTTGTAGTACCTTGCTTATGTGTTTCGCCAAACCATATGTGGGTGAATTTATTTGACTCACTATAGGACGCAAAGGTACGTCTGAAGAGGAAAGATCGTAGACCTGAAGTAAGCAGAGTGCCGGCGTACATGCCATATCTAAAGGGAGTGACGGACAAGATTGGAACAAAACTCAAGAAATACTCCATCAAGACTGTATACAGTCCGCTCTCTAAGATTGCACACAATCTGCGTACCCCAAAGGATGTCATTCCTCTCCAAACACCTGGCGTCTACAAAGTCGATTGCAGCTGTGGTAGTTCATATATCGGGCAGACTAAGCGTACAATCGCTGAAAGAGTAAAGGAACATATCGCAGCTGTAAAAAACCGACAGATTAATAAGTCGGCGATAGCTGAGCATTTGTTGGAGTCTGGACCAAACCACTGGATAGAACTGCATCAACCACAAGTCTTATCCACCGATCGTCACTATTACTCCAGGATAGTACGTGAAGCGGTAGAAATCAAGAAACATAACAATTTCAACCGGGAGGATGGATATAGATTATCGGCTACTTGGAATCCAGTCATCAGCAAGTGTAGACACCGCCGCAGTGATAAATCTTAACAGTGTGTAGACGTCATTAGTGTAGTGTGTCGGAGTACCGACATTGCGAACTTAAATAAAGACCAAGTGAGGGTAGGTGCCGAAACCCGCACTTCACAAGACGGCGCTGAGCTCTCATCAGTCTCTCCGCGACCACGCTCGGTGCAAGACGAGCGAAACGTCGGAACCAAATAGGTATTTATACCTTATATAAGTTAGTTGTACGCGATTAAGACCCGCTAATTTATTTTGTATGATGTATACAAATCGCGAAAGTTTAAAATCGATTAAATACTTAAGCCGCAAAAATAACACACCTAAAAGAAAATATAATATTTTTTAAAAGCACCAACTGGCTTAATATGCACTAAAACTTTTTTTTGTAGGTACTTAGTACAATTATTCAAAAGCCGGACTTGGGTAAAGGGACAGAATGCCAGTATAATTTATGACTGTACTGTGTGTTGTAGAGCCTTGCTGATTTCAGCACATACCAAGCACAAGTCCGATCCTGTATGGAGTATTGTTCTCATCTCTGGGATGGATCGGCCAAATACCAGCTTGAGACACTTGACTCAATGGAGAGAAAAGCCAGGAGGCTCATTGGTGATGAAGAAGTTACCTCAAAACTTCAAAGCCTCGAACACCGACGACGAGTTGCTGCTTCATCGGTATTTTACCGTATACATTTCGGGGAGTGTGCAGCGAAACTGCACGATATAATCCCCTCATTCCCTTTCCACTATCGGACAACCAGACGCACTGCCCAGCGCCATTGGTACATAGTCAATATCCCAACCATACATACAAAACGTTTTACTTCCTCGTTCATCATGCGCGCTGCAAAACAATGGAACTCCCTGCCAGAATCTGTGTTTCCCGATCAGTACAATTTGGGTGTCTTCAAAACACGAATGAATAGGCATCTTTTAGGTAAGCGTGCTACATCCTAGATCGCATCATTACTTGCCATCAGGCAAGATAGTGGTCAAACGCGAACCTATATTTACTAAAAAAAAAAGCACGAATGGTCTGACTCGACCGAGGAAGTACTACTCTCTCAAAAAAAAGTAACAATACCGTATTGTTACGTTTTTTGTTGTGTTACGTTCGGTAAGTGAGAGTGCCGGCGGCCATTTCCTATTCCTTTCTTCTTTCTTCTTTCTTTTCAGCCCATTCGTCTTTTTATTCCTTTTCACAACCGAAAGGGTTGTAACGCACTTATGGTAGTAGAGTCCATAGACACAAGCAACAACAGAGGAGCTTGCCATTAAGCGATCCATCTGCTCATTTGCCGCCTATTACATAAAAGACTTCTTTGAAACGACTGGACAGATTTTCATGTCATTACCTATTTGTATATCTATATTTGTTATGTATGAGAATAGGTTATACAATATGTTTCAAGCCGAGGTGATCACTACCTAGAATATTTTTCTACCTTTCGACGTAATTTCCTACTTCATTCGGCTTTCAAACTACATAATTATAATCCTGGAAATAGTTTCTGTGGCACAAAAATGTTTGCCGGGTTAGTCAGTAAAGTAAAAATTTAAATGAGTATCTGCATAATTGCGTTTATCCAAGGCGGGTTACTGAGTAGCTCTATCGTTTTCCCGGACCTCCAAAAATTAATGAAATTTGGAAGTCGTCCGATGACTTAAGAACTTTACTGTGTTACAATGATAACTTAGTTCGACGATATTAGTCACACATGAATAGTTTCAAATGTGCTTTTATGCCTATCTAGTGACCATTGTTCTTAAACGTATCTTCTTCAAGAAGTTCAATATATTATATTAATGCATAATAGAAATTTGAATGCATATGTGGTGCCTGGTTTACAGACAGTTGCAAGCCGCTATTCAAAAATTTCAATATTCTTCCACTGGTTTGCATGTACATTAGAGTATTGTGATTTTTGTGAAACTGCATCTACAGTATTTCAATAAATTTTCAGATATACCTGGCAGAAATTCTAGGAACCAATTTAAACTTCTTTGCCCTAGGTGTAGACTAGACATCTATGGAAAAAATTTGTACGTTAAAGCTATAGAGGTTTATAATAAGTTACCAGATAAATTCAAAAAACTGCCTATTACCATGTTTAAATAAAAATCACAGCGTGGCTTGCAGAAAAATGTTTCTACAACTTAAAAGAATTAATGACATATAGAGAAAACAATGCAATCATCGTCAGCCTTTAACAGTCCACTGCTGGACTAGGCCTCTCCTTTGAAAGGAGGAATTGACCTACTATACCACGCTGGCCAAATGGATTGGTATAGGGTTTGTATCAAGTTTTCCTTCTCTTACAGTGCTGTTCTCTGCATAATATGCTCCCTCTGTCGGCTCTTACGACACCCATGGGTTGATATGGGGTGGTGACATTCCGTATTCTTAATCCGTCACCACACGGAATAACAATGCAATGACATAATATTATTAAAATTACAATATATCTATTAATCTAATTCAAACTACATTTTATTCAAAATTTTTGACATTCATACCTATATGAATATAAGTCCTAACTTATAATTACTTGCTATCAATTATTACCAATCATTAATTATAGAATTGATATAGAATAATTAACCCATAATGATGTAATTTAAACATGTATTTATTAAGACTGACTTATTCACACACCATTGTTATGGTAGAATGTGAGGAGATTGTTATTACCCTACCACCATTATGTAACCACATTTCTTGTGAATAAATGAATTTCAATTTCAATTTCATAATTTGTAAGATGTAATGAATGTGATGTTAGAGAATTATATGTCACAATTTAATTGAGATATGCGAGTGGGTTAAGTCTGCCTTGATATTGTTTTTTGTTGAATACGATACAATTAAGGTATGAAACCAAATTATTTCACATAAGCCTAGTATATTTGTCAACTAAAATTATGAAAAGTATGTCAATAGAAAGACAATAATCATTCTCTGTTTAATTACTTTTATTTTTGGGCCAGGTGTCTTATATAACAATGATATCTAATAATAAAGAAATAAGGTAGATATTATAACTGAAGAAAGTTTAAAATTGGAGAAAATATGATATTCATATTAAGTGAGTGCGACTTACACCATTCGTGTTGAACAAAACTATTTAAGTAGCAAATAATAAACAACCTTGTCAGAATACTAAAACTACAAGCTTGTAAAACACAACCCGTATCTAGCGCATTAATTAAAAGAGAGCAGGCGTCATTCTGGTCACAAATAAATTATGTTCACTATAAAATAATGCCACACTTGTGCCTGTTCAAACACATGTGAAAGAAGTAAAAAAACACAAATAGAGCACGCCTGTGGCTTTACAGCGGCCGTTAACGTCAATAGTTCACGGCACACACCGGGCGCAGAATATTCACCGATGCGTGCCGTTAAAAGTTAATCGTAAACTGCCGTAAAGGTAATCATGTGTGCAGTTTTGGCACCGGCCACTGGGATCACGTGAACATTGACAAACACGACTGCGCTGCAATCGCGGATATCCTTGTCTGCGCTTCCGCGTCGCGATGACTAATATCCCACACCGCGCTCACAACATCTACACGTTCATACCCATTGTATTCCTATCCAGCAAAACTGTTACCCGTAAAAGTATAAGCGCTGGTAAAATTCACCCGTTAAGTGCCGAATGGGGAGTAAAGTTTATTGATCGCTTAACTTCTGGCACAAATTGTGAACGTTAATTGGAGTGCTTGTTTTACGTGGTATAAATGAGTCTCGGTCGATCAATATTTTATGTGTGGTACGGCTGTAAGTCTTTAGGCTAACGGTTGATTAGGATAGGATTCAGCACGGTGTTTGCGTGAACTACACGGGCTAATTTTGTTTGTATTTGTATGTGAGGTACACCAGCGCTGCGAATCGGTTAGATTGACCTGCCAATTACTCCTAAGTAGCGTTCCATTGGACCGTGCACCGGCTATGGAGAACTATTAGCGAGACTTAGAATCGATAACACTGAAACAAATAGTAATAGAGCTCGATAAGTGATAACCTACTTGTAATAAATTATTACTTAGAAACTATATAAACCTTTAGGTATATCTGATAATAATAGCTAGGCATAAAGTTTTAACATTACCTAAAATTATATGAGTCGCTTAAAACTTCTTGGACTTAATGACGAAGATGATGTAATATTATATTATCTCTATTTTATTAGCTTATCAAAAATACAATAGATCAAACATGACCTTGCGTGATACCTAAGCCTAGTCGAAAAAAAAATAAAATGTGAATGCTATGGTGACCACCATAATTCACAATGAGTAATATCGAGTTTGGGTTTTCCTAGTCTTCATAGCATCTATGCTCCTCACAGCCAAAAGCGCATAACACTTTCGGAGTCTTTCGAAATAAATAACCTTTTACGTTTGTTTCGAAAGCATACCAGTTTATGTTTCACGCAAACAAAATAAAAAAATTCCTGTAACTTTCACCTCTACTCAACAGCGGCCCTACCCTAATTTTACTTTACTTGCAGAGTTCACAGAGTGGCCGCTTCGTGCAAATACTGGTAATTAGCTACACCACTTATTCAGGAGCATGTAGACGCAAACTGCAGGTTCACCCAGTTTTTCACAATCGGGCTTAGAGCAACGTAGGTCCTGTATTGTACTCTCAAACTAGGTATTTTTATGCTAGGTATTACCGTGTACCTAAGCAGTTCTTTTGTGGAAATATACGCTTTGGGTTTGGTTGAATAGTACATACATACATACATAGACTCACGTCTGTTTCCCGGAGGGGTAGGCAGAGACTACGGAACGCCATTTGCAACGATCCTGACATACCTCACTTGCTTCACTCACTCCCATCAAGTTTCTCATGCATGCTCTTCTGTTAAGGGTACTTCTGACTGTCCTTTTTTCAGGATGTCTCCAATCTGGTCAGAGAACGTCCACCTAGGTCTTCCCCTTTGTCCTGTTCCATTCACACTTGCCTTATATATCTTCTTTGTCAGTCTATCGTCATCCATCCTCTCCATGTGCCCAAACCATCTTAACATGCCTTTCTTAATGCTTGTCACTACATCTTCTTTTACCCCACACCACTCTCGTTTCACACAATTCTTTACTCTGTCGGTCAAAGACACACCACACATACTTCTCAGTGCTCTCATTTCTACAGCATTTATTTTACTTTTAAATCTCTTCTGCCATACCCAACTTTCACTACCATACATAAGGGTAGGCACTAACACGCCTCTATGTACAGCCAAACGTGCTTTTTTGGACACGTTTTGACTGTTCATAAACGCTTTCAGAGCTCCATTCACACTATTACCTGCATTAACTCTCCTTTCAATATCTTCTTCATTCTTACCATCTCTTGTAAACAACGTACCTAAGTAAACAAACTCATTCACTTGTTCCACTCGCTGTCCATCGATCAAAACATTACAAGCCGTAACGCATTCCTCCTTTTCAAAAACCATAACTTTCGTTTTACTTACATTCACTTTCATTCCTTTCCTCTCTAACGCACCATGCATGATTGCTACCATCTCGTGTTTCGTATATGTCTTTATTCTGTGAAAGTGATTTTACTATTCATTATTGTAATGTGATTTCTTCATCAAATAATTATAATTAATTTAAGACAATCTTAAATTAGTTATAATTATTTCATGAAAATAAAATTACCTCGTAAATAGGATGCTTAAAGAAAAAACGTTGTTGCTTTCGGATTAATTATTTTAAATTAGTCTTTTCAATTAATATTACTGTACTAATGGATGACAACAAGTTCACTGTTTGAGTAAGAAAAGTAAGGGTTTTTATGCTTAGCGGGGAATTTATTGTATTAGATGCGGTTAAGGTTAATTTACACTATTAGAAAATAGATGTACCCGTCCTTAGATAGAGCTCGAGAAATCGTGAGACTAGTATATCATTAACACTCGATTAGAATAGCTAACCGCTCTGCGAATATACTGAGCGTAATAGGTTTTTTATATATTCCCATTTTACATAAAATACGATATATTTTATATTCTCTTTTATTTTAAAATTTTCGAATAAAGATTCTGAAAAATCTGTTCTCAAGGTGGACCATAACTAAGATTTATTTTATCTGCCACTTGCTTATGGTTATATTATTTAGGAACATATGTGACAGGGATAAACGACTTTGTCGAAAGGTCACGACCCAGACAGTGGTCCTGAATGGGTGATCTTTTCATTAGCTGTTTCAATTTGTCTAAAACCCTTGTGGTGCAATTGTGGCGACATGGTTACGCGGACATTACCACGGGGAATTATACCAACATTTAACTTCGCATAAGGGCCGAAAATTACATATTAAGAAAATGTTAGTCTATTACTGTAGGACTACGTATATGTTGGAAAAGAAATTTTTAAGTGGGTCTCTTTAAGTATGCTTGTTTTTTTATTAAGTTGTATCTTTTTTTTGTAAAATCAAGTTATCGTCATAAATCTCGAAATTTACCTTATTTTAGGAGATGGTTTACGGGTATTAAAAATGATTGGAACATACATATCGACACCTCCTACGTATAACATCGTAACTGACAAAATGACGAAAATGTCATTTTTAGATTTTCATTTACCTTGTATCATGGACTATCGTTTGATCTAATAAAAACAATATTATTTACAATAGAACTCAAGATATGAAGACTGCATATAATCGTATCTTCATGTTTAGCGTAGTAATATATCGTATAGCGTAACTACGATACAGTACGCGGGAAAGGGGATACCTATGAGCCGCGCGAGCCAATGGTAAGTGTAAGTACCGATAGAATACGCGGGAGAAGGGATGTTCGTGGTTGCATTAAAAGAAACGGTTTGATTAATATTATTTAATGGACAAATAAGATAGTATAGCTATCAACTATGTCATCTTGATTGTCTTACAAATAATTGATGCAGTAATTGAACCATTTTAGCAAAACTATTCGTTTGATCTACAAAACCAAACATAAATAATTAATAATTTTATAATGAAGTGTGTACCATTAACTCTTTTGTGGTCGTTGTACGAACATGCAAGGTAAGTGGAATGTTTTAAAATATGAATTACAAATAAACAAAGTAAATGTTTGAAATAACATAATACCCACAGTAAAATCTCGTATGTAGGACTTTCTATACTATACATTAATTTTAGATACTTTTCAACTATCGTAAATAATGACTTGCGATATTTTACTATTGTCAAAATGTAAATTAGTTTTGTGTATTTGGACTTACGATTATTTACGCCAGATTTTGTGAGTCTTTTTACATCCTAAGTTATGCTTAAGATATTTTACATCGAAACAAAACATAAGTTACTATAGTATTCGCTTGAAAAAACCTCAATAAATTGATTAATTTTGTTTTTGTTTTACAAAATCACCGACCCTTTTAACGCAGATATTAATGAGATAAAGGGAACGGTGGACATTTTAACTAATTTCCAAGAAACATGCCATAGTATTAGCTCCCTCCCCCCCCCCTCATAGTAAGTAACAGTGTATTGCAATAATAATGGCGCGTCTGTAACATTTATACCCTAACTTTAAAGGTTCAAGTCAATTTGAGACATAATTTTAAATTAAATTTAATTAAAAATTTAAATTTGTAAAAAATATTATACCAATTATACAAAATAATGTCAAAGTTTCTTTTTTTTTCTCTCTCCCTCTTTTCTATCTATATATTCATCCATCCGTACAGCTAAACAACTCAAACACTGTATAGGCTATAAATGTCATGTTGTGGAAGGTACTTACCCAAGGGACAGTTACGACTATGACAGTGTCACGCGTACAAAATAGCGGAAAAGAGTTACAATCATATTTTTTTCTTTCTTTTCGACCCCAGTGAAGATTCTCTGTTAACTGCTGCGAATATAACACGCCATTCATTCATTGCACAATAAATCATCTAGACTTTGATTACGTAAACCACTTTTGTCATTGGCTTGTCGAAAAAGTTATTTCTTCAATACAACCCTCTCAATTTTCACTGATATAGTATATCAGTGAAAATTGAGAGCTAACGAACACACCTTTTTTTTCTTTCTCAGAAGCGATACCACAGACTTCCAGAAATAGGGACACTAAGTCCAGGAAAGACAAATATCGGACGTCGACATGCTTCCGAATGGAAAGACAGCAAACGGAAAAACGGTGCTAAGAAACTTAAACTATGAGTTTATGAGTAACGATGGTGCTGTAAGGCATTGTAGCATACTAAATTGTTTCTTGAAACTTTGTAATGGATTTTCAATAGGTTTGGGTATTTAGGGAACCGTGAAAAGCATGATGTTATGTGTGTAGGATATATATGCGATCATATAAAATGTTTTCAGCTAGTAGAATCTCATTAGACTCGCCAAATAAACCTAAAGATCCTTTTATCATCCTCTTAGCGTTATCACAGTTAGAACCCGGTGTGTGCTTTGTAGTCTAACCGGATTCGACTGAATATTAGCTTATATATAGAGCGACTGTCTGTCTGACATACCCGCAACCCAAATCGATAGCTTTATTCTATGGTTTAGACTAGTGTCAGTTTATTAATAGGTACTGAGTCCCTAAAACGACTGTCAAAGATCTTCATAACAGCCGCGACCGACGGCTTAATGTGCTCGCCGAGGCACGGGGCAAATGTTAATTTTCAATTCAATTCGCACATAACTCTGAAAAGTCATTGGTGCGTGCCGTGAATTCGAACCCAATACTCTCTGCATGGCAGACTGTTGGCATCTCTTTATGTCATCGAAGCGTTTACTAGGAGATAACGTATACCATATACGCTCTGTGCAAGTAGGCAGCCGATACCTATAGCGAAAATAAATAAATATTTGATAAACCTGTGCAAGTCTCAAATCATTCTCATTTCTCACCATGATTTTTTTAACGTCTACCAGAAACTGGTAACCGTAATAGCATTCCAAACAAAAAATCCAATAAAATTCAGACAGTTTCAATAACATTATATTCCTAGTAGTGATTGCTCTAAAAATGAATGACACAAGAAAATAAACCTTATAATAAAAATCTCATACCACATTTCTAAACCTACTGTAATAATGAATGGCAATGCCATTGATTAGTATTTTAAGTTCTTTTTCTGAAAGGAATGTTTATTTGGACTGATTTGATTATGAAATATGAAGATTTTCTTCCATGTATTCCCTTTAATAATAATTGTAACTTACGACACATTTTATATTAGTAAGTTATCTTATATACAACATACATTACTTAATTCTAGATTGCAGTCAACGTAAAAGATAGTAAGTACCACATACAATTAAAATACGGCTGATATTTTCAAAGTAGAAAATCGTATGTGACTTTTAAAGAATTCTAACAAAAATAACAAGAAATCTTACTAGAGTTCATTTTTTTTTTTTTTTTTTTTTTTTTTTTATTGTTGCTAGTGGCAGACGAGCGAACGGCCCATCTGATGGTAAACGGTAACCGCTGCTCATGGACTTCGCTAATGTCAGGGTATACACAGCAAAGCCGCTGCCTACCGTGAAAGTAATGCTCTCTTTAAACCTCGTTTGAAGAAGGACAAGTCATAGTGCTCGGGAAACACCGCAGCAGGTAGTTCATTCCAGAGCCTACACGTACGTGGTAGAAAAGATCGCTGGAAGCGCACCGTACTAGATGAGAACGCTTCCAGGTAGTACGGGTGAACTCTACTGCGTCGGCGAGTGGTACGTTGGTAGAAGGGTGACCCTGGTACCAAATTAAACAATTCTTCGGAGCACTCCCCGTGAAAGAGTCGGTAAAATACGCAGAGAGAACCAAAGTCTCTCCGCTGCTCCAGCGACTCTAGTCTAGCCGTGAGATCGGGATCATCGACGATTCGAACAGCTCGTCTCTGTAGGGAGTCAAGTGGATCAAGCTGATATTTTGGCGCTCCAGCCCAGAGATGTGAGCAGTACTCCACATGTGGCCGGACTTGCGATTTATAAAGCATAAGCCGTTGGCTTGGCGTGAAGTACCACTTAGCCCGGTTTAGCACTCCCAGCTTCTTGCTTGCCAATTTGGCTTTATCCTCCAAATGACTCCCAAATTGGACTTTGTTCGATATTTCGACGCCGAGGATCCCAATATTCTCGGCAATATGCAGGGGTACTCCTTGAAACCGAGGCGCTATAACGAAAGGGTCCTTCTTCGCAGTGAACGCGCATACTTGTGTCTTAGTGGGGTTAAATTGAACAAGGTTCTTTTCACCCCATTTGGAGGCGCGCCCTAGAGAGTCCTCGACTTCAGACACAAGTTGCAATCGTCTTTCCTGTACCTGGCTCCGAGGGACATTTTGGTGGCTGGTGTACCGCGCATCACCCGTACTGTCATCTGCATAGCAATGCATGTTCTCAATTGACAACAAGTCATTGATATGCAAGATGAACAGCGTTGGGGAGAGCACCGAGCCTTGTGGGACGCCAGCGTTGATCGACTTCATTTCGGAGCAGCTGCCGTCTGCGACGACTTTAATGCTCCGATCAGCCAGAAAGCTGGCAATCCATTTGCAGAGTCCCTCGGGGATTCCATAAGATGGTAACTTCGATAGAAGTGCCCTGTGCCAGACCCGGTCAAACGCCTTGGCAATGTCAAGGCTAACGGCTAGAGCTTCGCCCCCACTCTCCAAGGCTTCTGCCCAGCGGTGTGTAAGGTACACTAGAAGGTCGCCAGCCGAACGACCATGCCGGAAACCGTGCCGTCAGCCTTGTCTTTTGCGCTATGGGCCAGACTGTCATCAAATTTACGCAGTGGCGGGAGACTGATCTGGCAGAAGTTGCCTTGCGCAGCTTTGGCGAGCGACCAGAAAGCATGACTCCCTGAGGGATATCTTCCAAGCCGCTCACCAATTCTGGCAACGTGTTCTGCCTTAGCCTCAGCAATAGCCTTCTTGCTGGATCTAGAAGCGGCGTTGAATAAGCGTTTCTTCTCCTCGACCCAAGGACTTCGACTCTTCCTGGCCTCGTTCCAGGCCAAATATGCTGACTGCTTTTGCTGCGCAGCCTCCCTACAGGTTTTATTAAACCACGGGCGGCTGCGCCCGCCAACAGGTATGTGGACGTTTGGGATGAATAATTCCATCCCAAGGAGTACCACTTCTGTGACACAGTCAGCACAAGAGTCGGGGTCATCAGAGGAGAAACAGTGCCGCTTCCATGGGAAGGACGCGAAGAATTCCCGCAGTCCATCCCAATCTGCTGACTTATATTGCCAGACTCTGCGGGAGCCAGTCGCATTGGAGCGATCTGGTTTCGCAACGGGGGCTGTGGTGCGGACAAGGCAGTGATCTGATGACCCGAGAGGTGCATCGACCACCACCCTGTAACCGCATGGGTGCGTAGTCAGCAGTAGATCCAACAAGGAGGGTACATGGCTCACAACGTCTGGGATACGGGTGGGCTGTTTCACCAGTTGTGAGAAGCCATAGGCCGACGCCATATTGTACAGGGCCCGACCCGGGAGGTCAGTGGTCCGGGATCCCAACCACTCCTTGTGGTGAGCGTTAAAATCACCAAGGACCACCACCTCCGCGGAAGGGAACCGTTCCAATATTTTATCAGTCCCCTCTTGGACGCTCTCAATTAATTGAGTTGGCCCCAACTCACTGGCATGAGACCTGTAAAGGCACGCGTAGATTCGGGATTGGCCCCCATGATCTACTCGTAGCCACAAAATTGACAGGTCTCGATGCTCGAGGCCCCGAAGGCGGCGGTAGCAAATATCGCCCCGGATGAAAACGCACACCCCGGCTTTACGGTGGAAGGAATGCTCCAATTCGTAACCGGGGTATTTCAAGTACGATATATCGTCCGGGACGCCTATTTGCGTCTCCGTTAAAAAGAGCAGGGCAGGCCGCGCCGTCTCAAGGTGGTGATGGACGGCGTCGAGGTTGCTGTGTAGACCCCTAACATTACAGAAATCCATTTTTATTGTGGATATGGAGTCCGCCGTGGTAAAACTTCTGCTCTTATTTTTCTTGCGCGCCATGATTTCTGAGAGAGAGCGAGGGATAGGGTCTTAGTTCATAAACTAAGCCTAAAAATATGTCAGTATTCCAAATTTGGTTCTTAAATTAGCTTATTTGACTACACAAACTTCAAAAATCTGCTTCCGTACCTTTCAATGGCGATACTGTAAAATTGATAAAATGCAGTTACGATATAGTACGTAGGAGGTGTCGATATGTTACCGGCTCTTAATACGTATTACCTATGGAGCTGACACAAACAAAAGCTTTTGAATTCAAGCTGCGATTCATTGGGCACTTTTAAACACATATCACACTCTAGAGATTAATTACCTAAGTAGCATTATTGAATTAAAATTACACATTCTGCCGTACGAGTACGAGACAATTGCATGAGTTATTACGCCATCGCTGCAATATATTTTGAGATAATTTCTTATAACCCTTTAGGATTCTGAACCTCAAACACAGAAAAATATGCCAATTACTTACTAATACAAATAAAAACTTTACAAAACTTTACTTAACTTACAAATAAAACCTTCTAGGAGAAGGAAAACTTCGAAATTAAACCACTCTCATTGGGGGGATGGGCCTGGTCAGCTTTGGATGGCAACCCGTCTAGGAGAAGGAACACTCCGAAATTAAACCAAAATTCAGGGAGCATACCCGAAAACAAACCCCAATCCAAGGTGTCAACCGACCCGTGCCGAGGGATTCTTGGCCAGAGGACAAGCTGGTCGCAAACGGAGGGTGCATTTGTTGGTGGTCACAGGGCACAGCTGGGATTCCACCACCCCGTAAAAGGCTCTGCGGGGATGGACATTTTGAATCCCTAATGCTCGTGGGAACGCTATAGGAACTGAAAATTATATTTCTCCAGACGGCGGCGACACGGTTCGCAACCCATCACGTCTCGTTTCCCGCGAGGGCGAAAAGCGGCCTACGGAAAGCCGGTTTGCAACATTAAATGTTGGAGGAGGAATGGATAGTAAATCGAATGAAGTATGCCAGATGATGAATGATAGAAAGATTGATGTTCTATGTGTCAATGAGACAAAAAGGAAAGGTTGTGGCCCCACCAAGCATGACAGCTACACGGCTTATTGGTCTGGGGTAGACAGTACCACCAGAGCCTGCAAGGGAGTTGGTTTAATACTGTCTGCGCGAATGAATGAGTGCGTTAAGGAATTTGAATGTGTAAATGCTAGACTATTGTGGGTGAGAATGAAAGTAGGACTTACTCGTCTCTTTATTGTAGGGGTTTACGCCCCAGTCAATATAGTAGCGGGTATGTCACAGCAAGAACAAGACGAAAGGCAGGAATTTTGGGAGAACTTAAGAGCGATTTTGAGGAAATGTAAGGATAACGGATGAAAGGATAAAATTCATATAAAGTTAACACTGCTAGAAATAAGTCAAAAGCCACGTGGAACATAATAAATAAAAATTGCTTTAACCAACCTAAAGGGGTAAACACCAACAAGCATCGTATATAACGATATAGAGATAAACGATACGCAACTCATAGCACAATTATTTAATGATTATTTTATTGACGAAGTTACTCCTATGGATCAAGATACAAATATTAACTATAAAAACCATTCCAATATTGACATGAATTCTAAATCTATATTTATGACTCCGACATCTACTCTTGACATTAGTAATATTATAAATTCATTAAAAAATACCAATAGTTGCGGCTATGATGACATTACTACAAAAATAGTCAAATTAGTCTCACCTATAATCGCCCCAGTCCTGAGTCATGTTGTAAATTTATGTTTTGAATATGGCCATTACCCAAACGTATTGAAAACTACAATAATTAAACCTATACTTAAAAAAGGCGACAAAAAATCATTAGCTAATTATAGGCCTATAGCACTAATTCCGATTTTTGCAAAGATAATAGAAAAAGTAATACATAATAATCTATACTCCTTCTTCGAAAATAGTAAAATTCTTGCAAAAGAACAGTATGGCTTCAGGAAAAACAGGTCAATAAACAGAGCCATATATGAAGTTATGTCCAAGATAATTACTAGCGTTGATAAAAGAACTCCCGTCGCAGCGCTTTTAATGGATATGATAAAAGCTTTTAATTACGTGGATCACAAAATATTGTTGTATAAGCTAAAAAGATATGGAGTATGAGGAAAGGCTTTAGAACTTATAAATTCTTACCTGGGAAACCGCGTACAAATAGCTACAATTAATAAAATATGTCCAAATACTAAATTGGATACTACATACAAGTCCCAACCCAGGCAAAGCACAATGTCTATCCCACAAAAAAGTATATTAGGTCCGCTATTGTTTATAATATATATAAATGATATGCCAAAAAGCACCAAACACCAAATGCTTTTATTTGCAGACGACAGCACTCTTATCTACACAGGAGAAAATATCGATTCCTGTGAAAGTGACAAAAACCGTGCTCTTAATGACATAATACAATGGCTGACCAAGAATAACTTACGGATAAATCTGGACAAAACAAAAATCATGACATTCTATAATAAATCTAATCATCTTGACATGGAAATTCGTTTCGTCGTAATAATAGTAGAGTAGCTGAAACAGACAAGGCTAAGTTCCTTGGACTACATCTAGATTCAAACTTAACATAGAAACATCACATTGATATGTTATGTAACAAATTAAACCAATTTGCATATATATTTAAGTTAGCAAAGATATCCAATAGGTCTACTGTTCTAGCTGCTTACAATGCGTTTGTTGCCTCAAATATAAGATATGGCATTATTTATTGGGGTAATTCCACGGATAAGGATTTCGCGTTCAGAGCTCAAAAAAAGTGTTTGAGATCGTTTTGTAAACTACTGCCTCTACTTACATTACCATCCTTGTACATTTATGAAGTATCAGTATTTGTAAAAGGCAACTTCACCTTGTTCGAGACCTTAACATCTAAACGCAGAGCAAATTATATTTGCGTCACATCACATAGTACATCACTGTTTGGTAAGAGCCTGATGGGAATGGCTCCCAAAATATTTAATAATATACCGACTAGGATACGCAACGTACCAAACCTACAAATATTTAAAAAACACCTATACGATTTTTTAACGGCAAAGTGCTATTATTCTGTCACGAAATATTTGGATAATAAACCTAGTTAGTAGGACCACAGTATAGGACACTCGTATCTCCGACTGGCGGATCAAATTCAAACTAATTGAGTCCTTTTCAAAAATTCCTCGTCTATGTCGATGGTATTTACACAATAAGTGATATATATTTATAACAATTCCGCAATGGTTTGTAATGTATTATGATAACTATTTTGAATCACATCGTATTAATTAAATTATAATTAGTTAAGCTATATTTATTTGATTTGAATTGATATTGGAATTAGTGTATCGACCTGTAATAAGCATCTGACTTCAATCTGGAACATGTTTGACATTGTATGATAATTTATTTATATTCAATTTGCATGCATTAATTTATTGATGATTGTATTTAATTTCTATAATTTTGTACGCCAAGCATTGGCAAACATAGTGAAACCTAAACAAATATTAGCAACTTTGTATACCTACCTATGTTTACAAATAATTAAATGATTGATTAATTGATTGATTGAACGAAAGATTGATCTTGTTAGGTGATTTCAATGGATGGGTGGGAGTAAAACGAGATGGATTTGAAAGGGTTTTAGGTGAATTTGGTGATGAGAGTGTGAATGAAAATGGAAAAGTATTGCTTGAGGTTTGTTTAGAGTGCAGCTTTTGTGTGACAAACACCATGTTTGATCACAAAAGGATACACATGTATACGCGTGAGGCTAAGAATGTTAGAAGAAGTATGATTGATTTTGTAATTGTAGATGAACGTTTGAGAAAGAATATGTTAGATACACGGGTGTATCGAGGGATCGGCATCCACACAGACCACTTCATGGTGATGAGCCGGATAAGTGGACTCTTTAAAGGATGGCGACACCGAGAATATAGTGAAAATAGGGTCTTAGAAAAAGGCAGCGATAGCCAAGTGGATATACCAACAGACTGCCATGCAGAGGATATCGGGTTCGAATCCACGGCGCGCACCAATGACTTTTCGGAGTTATGTGCGTATTGAATTGTTAATTATCGCTTGTCCCGTGCCTCGGAGAGCACGTAAAGCCGTCGGTCCCGGTTGTCATGAAGATCTTTGACAATCGTTACAGGGCGTCAGTACCTTCTAATATAAACTGACACTAGTCTAAACCATGGAATATTGCTATCCCTTCGGGTTGTGGAGGTCAGACAGGCAGTCGCTCTGTGGAAAAGCTAATATTCAGCCAAATCCGGTTAGACTAGTAAGCGGACCCCAGATTGAAAACTGGGATAACGCTAAGAGGATGATGAATGAGGGTCTTAGAAAGAATAAAAGTAGAAAATCTGCAAGAAAAAGATGTGAAAGATGAGTATAAGCGAAGATTGATAGCAAGATTTGAGACGTTCGATGGCATAAATGATATGGAAGAATTATAGCAATCTTTTAAAGAAGAGATAGTAGGTGTAGCGTCTGAAGTATGTGGTGTGATAAAGGGAAGGAAAATACGAAAGGTTAAGAATGTATGGTGGGACAAGGATGTACAATCAGCAGTGTCAGAGAAGAAGAAAGCTTGGTTAGATTGGTTGGCTGCCAGAGCAAATGAAAGAATGGGAAAGGCAACGAGTGATGACATAGATGAAACAAGAAAGGAGTTTGTTAGGTCAAAAAGAATTGTGAAAGAAATTGTTAAAAGGAAAAAAGAGGAAAAGAAAGATGAGTTTGATAGCAGACTATCTAAAGATTTCCTGAGAAACATATTTTTTTTCTGGAAATCCGTTCGTGCAGTTCAAGGAAGAACTCAATCCTCAGAATATACGTCAATCAGAGACAAGAATGGAAAGATACTGAATGGTGAATCATGCGTGCTGAAGAGATAGAAAGAGTATTTTGAAGGTCTATTTGAAAGAACGGCGATAGAGAGATCGATCGACGAAATGAATGGTAACAATAGCAATGATGAAAGCGATATTGGTGTGGATGAGATTGTGAAAGCGTTGGGAAGTATGAAATTAGGTAAGGCTGCAGGATATGATAGGATTACAGTTGAAATGCTGAAAGCTGGACAGGGCATCATAGTTGGTCAGCTGCAGTGCTTATTTAACTTGTGCTGGAGCACCGGGCGTGTACCTGACGACTGGGCCACAGCGGTGGTTGTGCCTCTTTATAAGTGAAATGGCTCGCAAGACTGCAAGAACTATAGAGGCATTAGCCTTCTCAGCATTGTTGGCGAATTGTATGCGAAGGTACTGATTGAATGAGTTATGGAAGTAACCGACAAGAAAATATGGGATGTACAAGCAGGATTCCGAAAGGGTATGGGGTGCACGGATCAAGTCTTTTCCTTGCGGTGCATAGCCGAAAAATTCTTGGCCAAAGCTCAAAAGGTCTATTGCGCATTCGTGGATTTGGAAAAGGCTTACGATAAAGTAGTGAGGAATGAAATGTGGTCGGTACTGTCGATGTATAGGGTGAACAGCAGCCTCACACGAGCTCTGAAATCCCTTTATGAAGATTCTAGAGCTTGTGTGAGGATAAATGGGTTATACACGGATTGGTTTACCATCGAGACAGGTGTAAGACAGGGATGTGTAGCGTCGCCGTGGCTGTTCAACCTCTTCATGGACAGCTGTTTGCAAGATTTGTCAAATGCCTCCTTTATGCTGATGATCAGGTTATACTTGCGTCTTCAGCGGAGTAGTTGCAGGAGATGGTAAAAATCATGCATGGTGCGTTAGAGAGGAAAGGAATGAAAGTGAATGTAAGTAAAACGAAAGTTATGGTTTTTGAAAAGGAGGAATGCATTACCTTTTGTAATATCATGATCGATGGACAGCGAGTGGAGCAAGTGAATGAGTTTGTATATTTAGGTACGCTGTTTACAAGAGATGGTAAGAATGTAGAAAATATTGAAATAAGAGTTAGTGCAGGTAATAGACTGAATGGAGCTCTGAAGGCATTTATGAGTAGCCAAATCGTGTCCAAACAGGCACGTTTGGCTGTCCATAGAGGGGTGTTAGTACCTACTCTTATGTATGGTAGTGATAGTCGGGTATGGCAGAAGAGTCATGAAAGTAGAATAAATGCTGTAGAAATGAGAGCACTATGAAGTATGTGTGGTATGATAAGAGAGTGTTGTGGGGTAAAAGAAGATGTAGTGACAAGCATCGAGAAAAGAATGCTAAGATGGTTTGGGCACGTGGAGAGGATGGATGGACTGACCAAGCTGATATATAAGGCAAGTGTGAAGGGACAGGACAAAGGGGAAGACCTAGGCGGACATTCTCTGACCAGATTGAAGACATCCTAAAAACAGGACAGGTAAGAAGCACCCTGAACAGAAGAGCATGCATGAGGAATCTGATGGGAGTGAATGAAGCAAGAGAGATATGTCAGGATCGTTGCAAATGGCGTTCCGTAGTCTCTGCCTACCCCTCCGGGAAACAGGCGTGAGTCTATGTATGTATGTATGTATGTATGTACAAATAAAATTACATAAAACGAACACACTTACTAATCTGTTCTCTGGGGACAAAATTACACGTGTCAACTTTTTGAACTTAATATCAATTCATAGCCTGAATTACTTGTCAACTATCAAACAAATTCTCTTACAGCCCTAATTAAATAAATGTAGATTAAGACCTTAGTAAAACTAAATAATTCATCTCTCGACTAGGTCATTTAAAAGCTAATTCGTCTCACAAATATGCAAAATAATTGGAAGCCGTTGTTTATAATAGTCTATGCTATTTACAAATCGCAAAAGTTTAATTTTACTTTCCAACTTATTATGTTCTATGTTAGTTTACAGTCGATTTCCAGTCAATTTACATAAATACTACATTTTGGGTGTTCCAATAATGTTCCTAGTATTTAATTTATGTCTCAATACACTTTATAGAGACTATTAAGCCTATTCGTATTAACTAAACAAATAATTTCGTCCTTAACTGTCAAAAACTTTAAAACTTGAGTAACTTATAAAAGCTAGTGGTTTTATGTGGCGACGTGGCAGAAGTACAACAAATAAAGTTATTTAGACCTCCATTCTTCTGATTTTTATTTAGCGCAAAAGATTTCTATCCCGCCATTTTGGTAAGGTATCCCATTACGCATGCCAGGAAGTATGAGAGCACAAAGGGAATGAAGGAACGGTGTGGGATGGCCCTCCATTTATTTATTCAGGATCTCGCGAAGGAGAGTAATTCATGCGTGTTTATTAAAAAGCTGAGTGGTTTTATCGACAGAAGAAATTAAAACTCAACGTTACGTATCGTTTGGGATATTAAAGCTCATTCTGTTTCAGTTATGTGATTTTATAACTTAAAAGTTATTTAGACCTCCATTCTTCTGATTATTTTCTAAATTTATGTGGTCCGGTCGGTTTAAAGATGAAATAAATACCATAAACGTATTAATCGAGGTGAAAGTATTCAACAAAATGTGTACCTGTAGCCGTTGAACCATAACCATAATGCGTAAAGGTAGCCATCGACATAGTAACAAAATTGTAGCTCATTTGATTGTTTTGTTTCTTTTTTATATTTGTTGTTATTACTTTGCTTTTTATTGTTTGTATGTTTTAATTGTTTTGCTTATTTGTACATTTTTATGTTTGTAACAATTTCAATCGCATTGCGTGTATACTGTTAAGATTGTTTTGTGTGAATAAATAAATAAAAATAAATATAACTTAATAAGCTAATAAGCAAACCAAACGCCAATAACCACAATTACCAATTAGGTTAATGAGATGTAATGTATGCCTCCAGTTTTTGTTTATCGTGTTGAACTTATTTAGTTTTATATACAAGACATATAAAATATTGTTTTGTGATAAGTATTTCTAAAAATCACGGTACCATACAATAACATTTTATAGCGCACTTTTTTAAGTAGATAATACTATAGCGCCAGTAGTTGCACGGCATTGTTTATACTTCTTAGGCTATTTAAACGGTTTTATTAATGTTTGCAGCAGTATTATAAGTATAAAGCTAGCTCATGTTTATATATCTCAAGGGATATGCAATGTATGAATCAAATTACCTGCCTAAATTATTACTCAACAAAAAAAGCAGTATGATGGTATTGTTTTTAAACTGAGCATGTCTTGTGTTAATCGGTAATGAGCAGTGCATTATTGTCGACCAAGCCTTGATTTTTGAAAGCGAAAACATTTCCCAGTCGCGTAATTGCCCGGCTTTACAAAAACATAAAAGGTGCCGGACGTGGACTCATTTAAAACTGAAACATTGTGTAATTGTTAATTGTTATGTTAATGAATATTTACGGCAGGTTCCTAAAATAGAAAAAGAAAGTTTTGATTTGACTTTAGTAATAGAAAGCTACAATATACTTAAATGACCGATCATCATTTTATGGCAAAATAATACGGTTCTAGTCGGTGCATGCACCTCTATTTAAGGTTAAGCGGAAATTGCTTATGACTTGTAGAGTATAAAGATGTACGAAAGAGGCATAGCACTGAGCTCACGATTGATCCTTTATGTGACTTATTGGAAAATTAAGCGAGCGTCTACCTCGTTGAATATTACATAACACACGCTAAATTCGTTTTCAAGGATCTTTCTAATACCGGTTTATCTGAAGTTTCCGATAGTATTCAAACTCAAACTTTGGAAGCTATAAATTTCTTTCCACATATTATTTTAAGATATCGCACACCTAGTTAAAGACTCAACCAACTCAAAATAATTAAAAAATGACTTAATAACATTACGGAAATCTGCGTTCAAAACTACATAATATTCAAAGACACCTGTAGAAATAGTAACATAAATAAAATTAAGACGGCGCTATACGTTAGTATTGCTGACTCGCTAGGACCATACACCCCACCAGCAATACTGACGCATTACTAGTTGCGAGATGTTAGCTAAAGGGATGCGTGCTGTTAGTTCACGTAAAGGCCAGATTATTTCGAGTTATGCGAGTATTCGGGATTAGCCGCGTTTTGAATTAGTAAATTATTTCTAGTAAGACTAGTCTTCGTGGTTGAACAAGTGATGAACTAAGGCCGACTCTTGAACTATTTTGACTTAGTGGAGTGTTTGTTTACAAGTGTAAGTATTTTTTTTACTAACTGAAAATGGTTTATTATTGTTGAAATTATTTCATAATATTTGAGTAAGTCGAGTATTGCTGGTTACATAAAAATCGGCCTTATTATTGTAAATATAAGTGCTATGGTTTGTTTAAATATAGGAAGATTTTTAATTGCAATTGTATTTGTCCCAGTGATTAAAAAAAATTGCTAAGAAGTGTTGACTTCGAGTTATGGGTGTTTTTTGAGTTAGTATAGTCTTCGTGGCTAAATCAATTTCGTTATTTATTTTTCAGAAGATGAAGGGTCGTGGTCTACTATTGCTAAAAAAAGGCCATGGAAGCTTGTTCAAATGAATCAGAGTGTAATGATGTAGAATCAGGTTCTCAAGAGTGCACACTATCACCTTCAACGAGCACCACAGTGATAAAAAAAGCCAAAGGAAATGTACCAGTGGGTACTGATAACGAGCTAAAGCTTTATGACTACACACTGAGTACACTGACACCTTACAGGAGCCTCTCGATCAACAGAGAAATTTTGCCAAATGAATCAGAGGGCACTAGTATGGAAACGGAGCTGAAACAGTATACAGCAACCCCTTCAACAAACACTGAAGTAATTGAAGAAATCTTTGTGTATCAAAATGGGGAGTTAAGAGAGAACTCAAAATCACCACAATCCACTTCAGCCAGATCTCAGGTGTCAGCGGGGGCAGCGAATTTGATGACTTAGATAAGGATGTGCATTACACTTTACCTACCAAGAAGGAAGCTCACCGTCCACTCCACCCCACTTCAAGGAAAAGATCTCGGTCTTCTTCAACTTCTAGCTCGTCAAGTTCTAGTTCATCATCGGATAGTTCTAGCAGTTCATCATCAGATAGTTCTAGCAGCTCTAATAGCAGTGACAAGGAAACAGGCAATAACTCTGTGCCCTCTGCGGTGTCGGATACTAACTATCTTTCACGCAATTAGAATCTTGAAGCTTCCACATCTCAGCCGATTATTATTGATCCGCCACCTGCTGAAACTGCCAACTTACAAAGATGTAAGAAAAGAGTAAGAAACCCTGTAGCTTGGGCCGCAAATGTTAAAATTTTTTACGAAATACTGGTAAAGCTTACGAAAGTTCCACCAAAAAAAAAAATAGCTGAAAAAGAGCTTAAGCCTCCAGCGATAAATACATATAAAAAATCGAGAACAAAATAAATGACATTTTACGGACCACTTTTTTGTTATTATTGGAAGTTAGGCGACCTTCAAAAGCAGAGGGAGTTAATTTATAAAGTTCTACTTGTACGATGTGTGTATAAGTGTTTATGTGATTTTTTAGACGTTATGTTTAGAAATTTAGGATATTTAATTAAGTTTGACATAAAATTCTGATTATAGATCGTAAATCTTGTTCACCTATTTAAAGACTGGTACCAAAGACAAAGTCTGATTATTGTTAGGTATTTTTGATAGACGTGCCAATTTAAGCGTATATTTAATGTTTAGGTGTTAAACAATTGCATTGTATTAATATTTTTTACTAATGAAGAAGTAAAACTGTTTTGTTCTGATTTGTTTTAGGGATCGTTCTCAAACAGCATGCCAAACTTACTTTTGATCATACCAAGCTGAAAGGTAAACGCAGAAATTATCACACTTGCGACACCCTGAATGTCCGGTGGAACACAGCGTTCTCATCGAGATTTTTTGGATTCTTAGGAGGTTACTTATATAATAAAATTAACAAAGAGCTCAGCATTTACTCACTTACTCGTTACAAATGCAAAAAGGTGGTCACAGCCTGGTTGAAATCTCTTAGTTACGACGAGACAGAAAACCTTATACACATTATTTCCTAAACCGACTGCACCCACACCATGCGCGCATACACACACACACACACACACACACACACACACACACGCACACACGCACCAACACAGACACACCCGCACGCACGCACGTACACAAACACACACACACACGCACGCACGCACGCATGTACACAAACACACACCAACACACAGACACACACACGCACACGCACACACTCTCATTCATAAGTAATGCATGACTAGTGCTGCACGTATCCAGTGTTTGGAGAGGCTGGTAATCTGTCATACAGGTCTCCTAGTACAGATACCAGTCTCTCACATAGTGGCATATATAGAATAAGCTTATATTGTGCAATTATGTATTTTGTAACTATGTGAGAGAGAAACAATAAAGTTATATTATATTATTATATTATATATTTATAGCATGATGAGCAATAATGATACTACTTGAATAAGCAATAAGTGTTTTTGTATCAAAGCAAAGTCTATAAATATTTATCACAGACTTTCCATCCTGTATTTCTTTAAATATATATATATTAATTTTATCAACATATTGATAAAATTAATGTTAAATGTAGATATCTTTTGACACACATAAGAAGATTTTCTAAAGATTTTAAAAGTTTTTTTATGTGATTTTCTTTATTTTTTGTGACCTATATAAAGGTAGACCGTGTGGTGACCGATTAGGAAAACGGAATGTCACCACCCCATATCATCCCATGGGTGTCGTAAGAGCCGACAGAGGGAGCATATTATGCAGAGAACAGCACTGTAAGAGAAGGAAACTTGATACAAACCCTATGCCAATCCGTTTGGCCAGCGTGGTATAGTAGGCCAATTCCTCCTTTCAAAGGAGAGGCATAGTCTAGCAGTGGACTGTACAAGGCTGATGATGCTGATATAAAGGTAATTTCTTTTATTATGATAATTTTATAGAAAGTAAATTAAATATATTGCAGATACACTTCTGTTTGGTTAAATACTAGTTATATAAACTCAGATTAATAGTGCACTAATTAAAATAATGCCAGTAATATGAGCTCAATTCGATTTAGTAAAAATATTAAACAATGATTTTGTCATGAATACCAACCTAACTCAAAAAACTGGAATAATATAGTGCTATTGTCATTTAACGGAATACAACTTTGACAGTAAATATCTACATAAAATTTTATAAAAGATCATATAAGAATGTTTTTAATATACTAAATAGAAATTAAGTAAAACGTTTTTTTCGATTCCTGAAAAAAGTGATATTTTGAGTTGAGCTAGTCTTTAACTAGGTGTGCGTTATGAAAAATCTTGTGATCTTGAAAATGGGCCCTATCATGGCGTATCATTACGATATTGGCTATCAAGAGGACGATCGTCGTAGCTATTTCGTATTCCCGTGAAATAATTTATACAGCTGAATTTTCAGGGACATATTGATTGCGAATCACAGCATTATATTTGTTATAAATGCTTACTTTTGTAATTTTGTGTTTGTGTGTGGCGTGTATCTCTATGCGTGTTCGTGTGTCCTGGGTTGTGGGGTCTAGTTCATAATATCGACAGTCACTACGTCGATGGTCGCTGTATCGAAAACGTTCCATCGACGGGCTAATGTATCGACAGTACCCCAAATCGACAGTACCCCAAATCGTTGGTACGCTTCATCGTTAGTACACTAAAACGACGGTATGCTACATCGACAGTACACTAAAACGACGGTATGCTACATCGACAGTAAACCAAATCGATAGTCCGCTGCATCGACTACCGATATCATGAACGATATTATGAACGGCTACCTGGGTTGTGTGCCGGGAGATAAATTAAAGTTACAAGGCCGAAATACCAAAATGTTTATTGCGTTAAGTTAACACAGTATTACAAAGTACGCGTAGATGTCGCGTGTGTCGGTAGTGCGCGTTACGGAACGACTGGCGTGACGAATTATGAGAACTTCACACTATACAATGCAATTGATGTGTCAGCACAGCCACTACAGTAACATTCAAAGTAGTATGATGATAACGATTATTTAATTTTTATCAAATTGCAAAGAAAAGCTTTTCGCGATTTTAAGAACACAATTCAATAGACCTTATCATGGTTTATTATGCGTATTGCTGGTACTCCTCATACGCTTAATAAGGTATCATGATTATGCTATTACTTCATTTAATATCTATCTATCTATATCGTCACGCCTGTCTCCCATTGGGGTAGGCAGAGACTATGGAACGCCATATGCTTCGTTTCAAACATAACTCTTTCGCTTCCTCGACATTTATTAACCTCATCATGCATGCGCGTCCGTTATGGGTACTTTTAATTTAATAAAATAACAAATAACGCAGTTCCCTTTAAAAACAAAATAATATATACATTGATCTTTTATTTTTTTCCGAAATCATGGCAAAACGTAAAAAGCTAGTTCGATGTTAAGGTATAACTTTCGCATAAACTATACAATATTCTAAAATATATTTTATCGTTTTACCTTACGGCACCTTAAAAGCGGTAATAGAAGTCGAGGAACACTTCTGCCATAACATGAAGGATTTGATGAATTCTCACATTAAATACAAAGTCTTCTGTTATACTATAAAGGAAATAATTCCATTTCCTATCGTTTCGAAGACTCTCATATCAGGACCATCTTTACTTGTAGGCTATTCAATACCTTAGGTATTTTTATTGTGCTTTGGACCTTATAATGTCTTAATACGAACGTCAAAAACTACTACTGAGTAAACTTGTCTATTGAAATCTGTGGACATATTCAATAACATGAGTTCTTATCATCGAGCATTTTTATATCAATGTTTGGTTTTTTTACTTTTGCTCCAAATTTTTGTGTCACTGTTACAGATTCCTACCGTGTCTCAGATTCAAATCCGTGTCTCAGATTCAAATCCGTGTCTACCAATTAAAACCATGTGGTATATCGCCAAAATATTTTGGTTACACTGTCGGAACCGCAATTTTACTGCGAGATATCTACTGCTGCTGCATCTGCTCACTATTTCAGTTAGTTTGTTAGAGAAGTTCAGCTACCTTCAAGAAACACACATTTAATGTTTACAATACGTTTCTTACAAGTTAGCTGGGCGTTAACTCGCTTAAAAAGCATTCTTTTTGTTTTATTTTGTCTTGTCTTAGGATATTTGAGATGTTAGTTTTATGCAATTAATATATGTACTTTTATCGCATTACGCACTGTTTAAAATTTTATTTTATGTTCAAAATATAGTGATACAAAGGGCCACCCCTGGACACACGCAAACCCAAAGGAGTCAAGTACCTTGCCGACATTGACGGGCAAAGGGATAGGTGGAGCGTCCTACGCTAACAGAATGAAACGCAACAATATAGATAGGTACTACTTACTTTACGTCGATATTCTGTGATATACATACATGTAATAAGCTTGCCTTAAAACTATACATACATACACAGACTCACGCCTGTTTCCCGGAAGGGTAGGCAGATACTACGGAACGCCTTTTGCAACGATCCTGACATACGTCTCTTGCTTCATTCACTCCCATCAAGTTTCTCATGCATGCCCATCTGTTAAGGGACCGGACCTTTTTTTTAGGATGTCTCCAATCTGGTCATAGAACGTCCGCCTAGGTCTTCCCCTTTGTCCTGTCCCATTCACACTTGCCTTATATATCCTCTTTGTCAGTCTATCGTCATCCATCCTCTCCATGTGCCATTTAAAACTATATTTGTCTAATATTGTGAATGTATTGTTTAACTAACATTTATCTCAGAGGTAGTTGCAGGCTTACCACAGAATTGAGCTATCAATCCAGCAACAATTCAATTAAGTGGATAATCCAGTGATATAATGTAATGTATCCATTTCTGAAACGGTGCATTGCTTTCTGATATAAGTTTGTGTTTTTACAAAGAGTTCTCGTGAAGTTTTTATTTTCGAAAGACTGGGCAAAATGAAATTGGATTTCTTCATATGACATGTTTTTATGTTTAATCTACTTTGTTTTATAATATTTTATACGCTACGAAGAAATGAAATTATTTTTGTAAAACCATGATATCCCACTCATTGCCGTAAAATGGATTCGATTAGATTTGACAAATGTGCATTTAGTATGTTTTTGCGCATTTATGCCAAAATGATCTTACCAAGAACATAATTATATTTAGTAGCGTTTTGGTTACTACTTTTGTTGTTGACTGTCGTTTTTGTATCATGTTCTGGTTGCATCAGATTCTTGCTTGGGTGTTTCACAAGTTAACTATTGTATTTTAAAAGCTCTGCTCAAAAATAGAAAATGCCATACACAAGTTCCTTTAAAAAATATTTTTATTGCAAATGTATACGCCTCTTGTATTCTTATATTTTCACAGAGAGTTCAAGACTTCAAGATAGAGTTTATTTTGCAAGTTAAAAATAATATCAACGTAAAACTTTAATATAAAAACGTTAAATGTTCTGCGTTAATATCTGTAGGAAGTAACAGTTTATGGATCGACACTATTATGTTCGTGTATACCCACACTTTTTTTTATTCAAACGGGCAGACGGATTGCCTGATGGTAAGCAATTACCGTCGCCCATGGACACAAGCAACACCACAGGAGTCACAAGTGCGTTGCCTCCCCTTTGGATTGGGACAAGGAATAGGATGAGGAGTGGGATCAGGGAGAAGGGATAGGGGATATGGCCTCCGGCACTCTCACTCACCGAAGGAAACGCAACAGCTTAGGTATTGTTACTTTACGTCGATTTTCTCTGAGAGGGTAGTACTTCCCCGGTCGAGCCGACCCATTCATGCTGATATCAGCAAGGCTCTACTACCTTGAATAAATCATCATTCACGAAGGATATCATAAAAAAGTAATAGCTAGGTACATAAGGATCTCCGATATCACCCCATAAGTACCCAACGTCGTTATGGTATCCATGTCGTCGATATGGATGGCTATTTGTCATGATTTGCAGTAACACCGATTTGTTGGAAAAAATATAATGGCTTCTAATTTAGGGCAGTAATTGATAGGGGTTTTGAAGTATGCCTATAATTATAAGGTAGGTTGTTTTTGTTGATTAGGCACATGGTAAATAATTATATGTTCGGCTAATCAAATAGACTGCTGTCGTGTGTACCTATAGGGTTGTGTCCCGTGTCATATGCAGAGTAAAATCCTTAATTATTTAACAGAATTCTTAAGCATTTCCAGGTCCACTGATCTAGCGTTTGGGATTCTGACTGCCAAGCAAAAGGCTGTGCGTTCTGTGTCTTTAGCAAGAGATAATTAAATAATTATTTATATAATACACAGTTAAAAGCGTCTATTCAGTAGTCTTTGTGTCGGGTTTGAACTTGTGTATCGTCTGCATAGTAATTTTGTGGCCGCCCCACTTGCCTGTCGCTGCTACTGTACTGTAGTGGGGTCCATACTGTTAATACTAATACCATCTAATGACTAATAATTCATAATTAATTCATAATTCATTTAATCATTTGCGTCACTGTGAATCACTCCTCACAAACTCTTCACTAGTGACTCCAAGAAGCCGTAGTGTAAGCGGCGGCCACACCCCGGGAAACCACGTTCATCGTTGGGCTAAACCTAGTGAAGGGGACTATGAACAGTCATAGTTTTTTGGGTGATCCCCCAATGTACACAATGTGCGTCGATATCATAAATGTGAACCTTTTTTACAACTATTCTGACGACACCGCCAGGTAATGTGAAAAACGTCAAGGGCGATCCCCAGGATCCATGTAGTGCCTACGGTCTTTCACTGCATTCCGTCCTCCGCCAGTCATATCGGTTTTCCTGTCCTTTGGGCAAAGGAGGAGGGAACGAGAAAGTGAACTTGCACCTGCGCCACCGCTTGTCCACTTTAAATAAATTCACGCGCAGATAACCTCGGCAGTTCTTTCCGGAATGGAGTTTTTAAAGACCTGCGGCGATGCGATGTTGGCGATGGGGCCGCGGTAACGGTATTCCAAGGCTTTAGTTAACATACTACACGTAGGCGGTCAGTGGAGAGTGGTCGCTCTTTGAGCCGACTGAGGCGGGTCTCAGCGTTCGGCAGCACCATAGGCGACAAAGCAGCCCTATTTAGGATCGCGCTGTTTCCTCTGCACAAAAATAGTTAATCTCACCCAGTTTCCCAGGTGCCAGGCCGCGGGCACCTGGACATCGTCAAAAGAAGCAATTAAATTCGAATATGGTAAATTCACGACAACTCAGCGTAGCTACATGGAATGTACGAACTTTACTTGATAGCGACCATAACTTATGCCCCGAGAGGAAAACTGGTCTTATAGCAAGAGAGCTTAGAGCTCAGTCACTATAAGATAAATATAGCTGCGATTTAATTACTAACACCTAATTTGTACATCGTATAAGCGCTTATGCGACGTTGCCTTCACCGGAAGAGGATAAAGAGGCGTTTTATCAAAACATGAAAAATCACCTTGTTGGCAGATTTTAATGCTCGCTTTGGGAAGGAAAATGACGTTTGAAAAGCGTACTGGCCACGCAAATGCAATGCTAATGGACTTAGGCTACTAACACTTTGTGCAGAATTTGATCTTGCCCTTTGGAGATGGCAAAATCAAATTCTGCACAATATTCAAGATAGACTTCCCGATAAATATAAAACATCATGGATGCACCCACGTTCACGGAATTGGCATTTATTAGACTACATAATTGTTCGCCAAAAAGATCTTCGTGCTGTTCACATCACCAAAGCGATGCGCGGTGCAATTGGTTGGATTGATCACCGCCTTATTAAATCTAAAATGCTACTTCAGCTTAAAGCACCACGACGAGCACCATATCCCACCTAAGCCAGCCTTTGCTAAGCTTATTAATTCAGCAGAACTCGGCAGTAGGCTTGACACAGCGTTTGCTACTAACGCGCCACAAACTGTTAATGCTAGTACAAATAATAATTGGACATCTTTAGCTAAGCGTCTGCAAAAATGTACTTTTCACATTATCGGTACGAAACAAAAGCGGAATCATGATTTGCTTGTCGCTGCAGACCTACAGATTAGAAACTTAGTGGACACGTACCAAATGCTGCTAAACTCAAAGCTGACAAATCCACAATGCGTGAAAGCGGCTCAGTGTCAATTAGGACATCAAATTCGCAAACTGAAAGATACGCGGTGGCGAGAAAAAGCAGCTGAGCTGCAACATTTTGCGCTGATACACATCAGTCTGGTAAATGTTTCGAAGCTTTTCAGCTATCTATAGCCCAAGAATACGAAAAACAGCACCAATGTACTCAAAAGACAGGCAGCATAGAGTTACAGAATATAAACGCGATGTATTAAAGAGTTGGGCAGAACATTTTCATTACGTCCTAAACCCGAATGCGCTCAGTGCTTACCTGGCCTTTATACTTTTGTTAAAAGAATTGTCAGTAAATAAAAACCTGGATGACCCACTCACTTTTGAAGAGTTTGCGAACGCATTAAAACGTCTCCAAAATGGAACGACTCCCAGCTTTGACCAACTACCTTCAAAAGTATATAAATATAGCGGAAGAAACATAATGAACAGACTCTACCATCTTATCAAAGAAGTATGGGGTGATTTGCAAGCTGTATAAGGGACATATCGCTTCTTTCTAGGGCGGGTAAGATCCTTGCGCACATTTTATCAATGCCCGTCTTAGCCAAGCAGCTGAGAAAGATTTACCAGAGTCAGTGTGGCTTTCTTCCCAGTCGAGGCACTGTCGATGCCATACCCGGGGTGAAGCACCTCCAGGAAAAAAGCTTAGAACATCAACAGCCTCTATTCATCTGTTTTGTTGACCTGGAGAAAGCATTTGATAGAGTTCCACGGGAGGCGCTTTGGCTTGCACTTGAGAAATTTGGATATCCAAAGAAGTTTGTTAACCTTATTCGCCAGTTTCACGATGGCATGAAAGCAAGGGTTCAACATGAAAACGAACTTTTCAAAGAGATCCAAGATACGAGTGGAGTAAAGCAGGTGGTAATGACACCCACTGTTTCCGCAATTTATTTTTTTGTAGTCATAAGAGACGCACTGCAACATAGTCAGGGCTAAATCCAACTTAATGTCTGGTTTGAGAAAGGAGTATTCGACGTATCAAGGGTCAGAGCTAAAGCGAAAATCCAAAAGCATTATTAGAGATTCTATATGCTGATGACGTGTGTCTCATGTCCAATGATATGACTCAGCTCCAAAGCTACGTTGACTCATTATACCAATTTTGTCAACGATTTGGGCTAGTTATCGATATAACGAGTTAGTGCTTCCAAAACTCAGGTCTTCAAACAACCACCACGGGGATGAGAATACGATAAAGCAACACTGACTCTAGATGGAAAACCGCTAGAAGAAGTGACACGCTTCAAATATTTAGGAAGTCACATCAGACATGATAACACCCTGGCTAAGGAGATACCACCGCGCATAGCCAGCGCCGCCGCTAACTTTGGATGACTCAATGATCGAGTCTGGAAGTCCCATGACATGAAACTGGAGACAAAGATTAGCGTCTTTAAAGCGCTAATCCTTCCGGTCCTCTTATATGGTGCAGAAACGTGGTGTCTATATAGATCGGATATAAGAAAACTGGACTCATTTCACCTTAAATGTCTTAGGACAATCTTTTATCTTAAAGACAAAATGGCAAGATCGCGTGTCCAACACGGAAATCCTAATAATCTTGATATATTTTATATTTTATTATTATTATTTATTACCAGTCTAATTTGTGTCCCACTGCTGGGCAAAGACCTCCCCTTCCAACTTCCACCTGTCGCGATCACATGCGAGTTCCCGCCAATGCCTCCGATATGCGTCCAACTCATCCCGCCATCTCCTTCTGGGCCTTCCCCGTTGCCGTTTATTGCTATTAGGATATATATTTTAACCAATTTATTTATTTAGAACAATTGCTAGTTAACAATCTTTCCAAAAGTAACAATTTAGAGCAACATGGTGAATAGTTTTTTTTATTTCGGTTATTTTTATGACAATTTCAAAAAAAAGCTTCAAACTCGATATCTCAGAAACCGTTGAGTTTGGACCCCTAGTTGACGGGGTAAAATTGTTGCAAATGACCTTAAGTATAACCTCCTTCAAGGAATTGGTCGAATTACCAATCATTCTGTATAAAGAATGTAAAAAAAACCTTCTCGGCTGCGATAATACAATGCTTCTACAAATAACAAACGAAAATTAAATTGTTTTCAAACAAGCGGAAAAGGCAAATTATAAGTTTACTCTAAATATTATTTCTGCTTTATTTGCTTTTACGTAGAGTTTCAAACCAAATAAAAATTTCTGAGAATCGGTAAAGGAATTTTTAATTAGAGAAAGGAAATAAAATTAATTAGTAGGTATTTATCAGTGAGCCTTTGATTAAACTCTCTTGGTCCGACATCCGCAGAGTTCCTTTAATTAATATTAAAAATGTTTTTTCACTCGAGTAATTAACGCTTATAATTCGATTTCGTTGGTAACATTAAACCTTTTCAAAGGATGAAAGTATTGCTCAGTTACATTTAATTAAACATTTTCTATAAATAAAAATGAATTTGATCCACTTTGTACTTCAGCAATCCATTTTTGTTTGAATTCATGTTTAGAATCGACTATTCTTTCTCGGTCTATGCTGTACGCCTGTGAAATGCTTTGCCACATCACATTCGCGCTAGCCCGTCCTCAGCAGTATTCAAGACGAATGTTAGGAAGCACTATCTATTAACTAATAATACTTAAAAATAATAACACTGTTTCTCATATGTATTAGTAGTATTTCATGTATACTATATATTTATGTAGTCTATATATATAACACTATTGTATGTAGTTTATTTATTTAAATATATTATTGGTATCCTATTTAAATATTATTTTGTACACCGCAATTACCCTTACCTCTCACATCGATTCTCCAGTCTCAAAGGTTTGCTGGTAGAAAACTCAGTGTTGAGTTAAGCTCGCCTTTGTACATATAATTTATAAGTTTATTTTTAGTCTTTTCATGTATTTGTGTGTACAATAAAGAATTAAAGAATCATAGGATTGCAATATGTGGTTTGTAAATTGTAGCATGTAGGCAATTTTGAAACATCTGTTGTCTACACTGGAGGCAATAATTTAGCCATAGGAATTATTTCAAACGAATTAAAAAAATAAGGTGATAACGGCTAAATGTGCTAAACAAACGCATGCCAAATAATTCTCAACATAGCACATAAGTTAACATAGAATTCAGATTCATACTAGCACATGACGGCCCTCCAGGTATGCCTAAGCGTCGGAACATATTTGACGGAAGATGCGGCGAGCGTATCATCGGTCGCGTCTTTTCCGTCAGATGGTTCGGTACATATCTGACGGAAAATACGTCGAGCGTATCTGCATCGGTTGCCTTTATTCCGTCAAATTAGACCTGCTACATTACGCGTCTAGTCAGTTTCTGCTTTCGGTAACTACAGTGTGGTTGCTTTGTATGACATTTAATTTTAAAACGTCGCCCAACGCGTCAGTCAAAATACACGTGGTGCGCGCGACCTCGACCGACGATACGTTGACGGAAACGGAACAGACGCTGTACGCTCGACGGACTAACGCATCATCGGTTAGGTGTGAAAGTTTGAATGATTGATGATATATTTGGCTGTTTTGGCATTACGCGACGGATGATACGCGACACATCTTCCGTCAGATATGTGCCGAGCCTAAAATTTTAGCGCTGTAAGTCTACGTAAACATAAATGCAACGAGAATGAAACCTACAACCTACGGACTGCCGGTCGAAAGGTTTACTGACTAATCCTAAGCTTTCAACTAGTACAGCATTTGTGAGGATGGATGTTTGGTACCCTTTCAGAGATTTTGATGAAACATTTTAGCTGTAGGTCGGTCGGTTATCGTGTCAAAAAGTAGTATTCTGTATGTGCTATTCAGATATACAGCTTAAACATCTGATATTAAGACCTCCACTCGAGCAGAAGCTATTGCTTAATTTTGGGTTTGTTATATTTTACAGAACATGGGATTTAACAAGAAATTATTGTAGCGAACAATGCTTTTAACGGCGATATTTCAAAGCAATAACGCATGATAGTTTAAGCTGTTTTAATCTTTGAATTTGAACAATTCATAGAGACTTAGTTAACTTGTAATATCCAGCTGAATGTCTCTATGAAACATTTATGAAACAAAGTTATGCTTCTTGAACTAAAACAGCCATTTCAATTGTTCAAATCAAGAGAGTAGTGTAGTATTTAAGATTTAATATAATAAAAATTTAGGTTTGAGCTATGTATTTTCAAACTTTTTCAATATTAACTTATATATTTTACTTTCTGTAAAAAATAATCTACACAGGCCAACTTAATTTAAATTGAATTCTTTAGCGGTCAATTCTAAGGGTCCTCTCACATTCAGAATGTGCGTTCAGTTTGTATTCACAGAATATAGGCCTCCCAACGTGAGAGATCATAGAGATCATATTCAGTCGCTACCAATATACTTCTGATTAAATTCCTTGCAGATTCCAATATTTAGCTTTACTCTGGACTTTGTGAGTGACAAAACTTAATCTTCAAAGATCACTGCTACCCAACTCGGTTACACAGGCCACACAGTGGTAGAAATGGGCGGTTGCGATAAGTTCTAAAATACGTTTACAGTTTGTAGATGTATGTATTGTGTAAATTCTCAAAAGTATCGCGCTATAATGATAGTTGGATTTTAACTATACAAATACAGTTTTAAAATTTACTAACATCATTTACCCATAATGTTCACAGAGGAAGAAAGAAATAAGAAAATCGAATTATAGTTCTCATATTATATTTTTATCAAAAAAGCAAAATTAATCATACCAGGAATGTATGATTAATTTTGCTTTTTTGACTAAATAGAATTTCAATTGAACAATATCTTAGTCACAAGGAAAATAATTACAGGAGCATATAGATTTAAAATACCTTTACCGCAGCTGCGAAAAATTGTTCAGATAAACAGCCGGTATTGATTAAGGCTACATACCTACTTACCCTGCGGAGGTTGATCGAATGTTCAAACATGTCCATATAAAATTATAAACAAACAGAAGGCCCAAATTGACTGGGAAAATGTCACATTTTCATATTCAATTAATCATCTGCCTCGAGATGACGAGTTGTGGTCAATTTTTACCAGACTTGGATTTGTTTAGACTCTACATGCATACAATAGCATAGGAAATAGGCTTATTTGAGCTGAGACCGTATGCTCTTTGAAATGATAGACGCTTGTCAATACCTGAATCCCGCTGTCGTCATAGGAGAGTATTGAAACAATTCAGAGGCTATCTGTGTACCTTTCTATAATATAGTAGAGCGTTAGGGACAAATCTGTGAAGATAAATTACTTTTGAAGCTATAACTGGTGCCACCAAAATTAAATGAAAGACACAACTAATGGTTCATTAACACAACTCATTATGTCTGATAGTCAGAATCAACTAAATTTAAGTTTGGCACATACATTATTTATTATTTAAAATAGCAAATAATTTTAATCATGATCACCATCGTCAGCCCTTTTTACTGTCCCACTGCTGGGCACGGGCCTCTCTCACAGTGAGAAGGGTAAGGCCATAGTCCACCACGCGAGTCCATATTGGCTCATCTAAAGTTCTTTTCCCGAAATTGTTCTTTCTAATGATTTGTAATCCGAATGATCACTCTTCCTAAAAATTTTCATTCTAAAGTTTTCATTCATACTATTTGTAATGCAACCGGCGATGTTCATAACACTCATGTTTCCGAAAATTGTAATTAATAATATCATTAATGTAAATATATTTATACTCCTACTGTTTTGTATCATAACGCTTTTATCCCTATATCTATGGTAATCATAATTACCATAATATTTTCACTCACACTCATAAAGAAACAACTGTTTAGAATGATTAAAAGACGTTTCACTGATTTTTGTCTTAAATGAATGAAATTCAGGTCAGAATGTCGTCTTGGGGGCACTATGAAAAAAATACTTAGAAAAATTTCACGACCAATTTCGAGGTACCTAGTTGGTCACAGTTCTACCCTAACCTATGGATCCCTTCCTCATCGTTTTTACGACAAACGGTTAGTTAATAGACAAAAAACACCAAGACACTTTTAGCCTTATATTTAGGTGTTTTAGACGATAAAATCGACAAAATAAACTATTTGCAAAAATAACACTTTTTTGGCTAAATTTTGTGGTGCCCCAAGGCTGCACTCCAACCGAAATTCATAAAACACGACTCATTTACGGTTATTTTTATGGCCTGGGAGTTTATACCGCAGTTTTCACCGTACGTAAACCAATACCGTACCTAAACCAACTATAGGACCGATTCGGTTCTGGCACTTTGCCGGCCGCTGCCGCGGCACGCTCGCTTCACTCGCTCGGCTCGTGCGTTGTGGTAACCTAAACCAATAATTATGAATAGGACCGATTCGTTTTTGGAACTTGTATATAATACTGATTATTGTGAATAATAAGAAATCTAAACAAAAAAGATATGACTTTGAATAATTGTGTAAAAGATGGTTTTGTTGACATGTCTTTCGAGAACATTATGGAGAAATCTCAGACATGCAGGTTTCTTCACGCTGTTTTCCTTCACCGATAAGCAAGCGATAATTAACAATTTAATACGCACTTAACTACGAAAAATCATTGGTGCGTGCCGAGGATTCGAACCCGAGAGCCACTGCGTAGCAGTCCGTCGATCTCTCCACTCGGCTATCGCTGCTTAATAATAATAATAATATTCTACCACATTCACACAACACCATCTAGTCCCAAACTAAGCAGAGCTTGTACTATGGGTACTAGACAATGGATAAACATACATATATACATATTTTTTTTGTAAATACATACATATTATACATAGAAACACCCAGACCAAGACAAACATCCATGTTCACGCACACAAATGTTTGACTTGAGCGGGAATCGAACCCGCAACCTTCGGCGTGGCAGTCGCTTACACTCCCGCTGCGCCAACCGGTCGTCCTATATATATATAATAATATGGATATGCTTAATAATAATATAAAATAATTTTAACAAAATGGCCAAATTATTAAGGACAGTTCATTGCTATAATTAGAATATAATATAATAAGCCTTTTTTGCTATATTCACTTTTTTATTTATTTTATTTACAGACTCACGCCTGTATCCCCGAAGGGGTAGGCAGAGGTGTGATATTACACCCACATTTTGCCATGAATTTAAAGGTCCTACGTAATAGGGAGCGAGCCTTTGCCGTTACCGGGCACAACACCAGACTCCGTCCTACTACTGAGAATTCGGAATAACCCAGTAACGCTTTTGCCCAACCCAGGAATCGAACCCGGGACCTCCGATCAGCAGTCGCATACGGTATCTATTTATATTCACTTATTAGCATAAAATAACCTAGAAAGGATGAATAAAAGAAAGGCCACTTATGTGTCGATAAGTCTTACTCTAGACGGACTTATCGACACATTAGTGGCCTTTATTTTATACATTATTGATTTCGTAGGTCTTTGGATGGTTAACATCAATAATTGGATGCCATTGTAGGTGTTCTAAGACGCAGAGGTATAGTCTAAACGAGACTCTACCTTGCTAATAGGTACCTACTTGTTACATTTATCATAACATTTATCTATTAACATAAGAATCAGTACAAAGTGCGTGTTATATTATAAGAATATTCAAGCAAATATGAGGTGTATATGTAGCCACCTGGCGAATTCCGATATTATTATTGTTTCAGATTACCTACCTTCTTCACAACCCTCGTCGTGTGAAAGTGACATTTACTTTAAGGATATTCTGAATAAAAACGCTAGCGAGGAAATTTTCAACAAATAAAATTATTTCATGTCAAAATCTTGGTAAATTTTGACATGTTATGTTCTGACGTATTTCCATAATATAACAAGCAGAAATAGTATTCGAGGGCCTTGTTTAAGAAAATGTTGAAGACTATGTCCTATTTTTCCTTGCAGCAACATTTAATGATGATGTTATTGTTAATGTGAAATCGTATAGTATTTCTTGGCCTTAGGTAGGTAAGCAGACTTCTAGAGATGTTGATGAACGTAGAAAACTGTAAAATGCGCTATGCGTTATTTTACTCTCGCATTGTAGACTATGCCATATTGTTGTAACCGCCGGACCAGCGACACATGTTCGCGGCGCGTTAAATCTAACGGCCGCATCCTGAGTGTCCGTTTGGCTGCTACCAAGATATCTTGCGATAACTGAGCGACACTTTTGTTTTGTTTACGTGTACAGTAGTAAATGATGAGTTACCCAACTGATAACACAGCTTCTAATCATGATTTGCCTGCCAAGACGTCTGTGACCGATGCCGGAGTTACTTGTCGGAAACGGAAAAGATAAACTTTGTGACACGTGATTTAAAGGACACCTTGAAATTATTCAAAACTGATGTTGAGTCAAGTTTTGCATCTATGACATCAAACTTCTCCGATATCAAAAACGAGCTGGATACACTCACAAAGAACACATCGGAAATCCGTAATGAATTATCTATCCTACGCACTGAACAAGAAGCTCTCAAAGAACGTTTATCTGCTCTAGAAAACAAGGAAAATGATTTTATGCAGCGCTTTAACACCCTCGAGGAGTCAGTGGAGTATACTTCGAACCAATGTGAAGACCTTAAGAAAAAGATGTACGTACTAGGATTTCACGCATTTCTTCCACAAACAACTCTGAATCTCATAAAACAACTAGAAGGGAAAATCGTTACATTAGAGCAACAAGCTAAATCGTGCAACATAGAGATTTCTAATGTTCCGGAAAGGCGAGGGGAGAACCTCTTCACTCTTTTAGAGACAATAGGGGATAAAATCAAGTTTCCAATTGGACAAAATAACATATTTTCTGTGCACAGAGTTCCCCAAAGACTTATTAATAAAAGTAAACCGAAAAATATCGTTGTAAGATTCACTTCTATGTATTTTCGTGTACTGAGTGCTTACCGTCTAGCCAGGGGCTTAAAATTGGATGACCTGGGTATAACGGGTGATTCGCACACTTTTTATTTCAACGAGCACCTGACTTTCAAAAATAAACTGTTTTTTCGAGAGTGCCGTCTTGAGGCAAAGAAGTATGATTTTAAACATTGTTGGGTTAAACATTCGACTATTCTTATTTGGCGCACTGATACATCACCTGTGTATGCAATTCGAAATAAAAGCGATTTTTCGAAATTTAAAGTCTCTTGTGACAATGCGTTCAAGGTCCCAAGTTAACTACAATTTGAAATGTTATGGTATATTTCTTAAGCATGGACCTTCTTTTTGTTGTATCAGCATTACTATTTTCTATATTCTGTAACGTTGTAATATCTATAAAATACTTTATTACCTGGAAGTTTGTGGTAGCATCTGTAAAGCTAGTTGACACGATCTTGAAACTATCTAATAATTTCTCTTTAATCATATTATTCATATACATAATTATTTCCATATTTTCTTATGACTGATACGCTTAGTGTTTACTATCAAAATTGCAGGGGAATCCGAGGTAAGCTCCAGACAGTCTACATGAATATTTTATGCAACAGCTATGACATAATTATTTTGACTGAGACATGGCTTACTCCTCACATAGATGATAACGAATTTATAGATCAGCGTTATAATGTTTTTCGTTGTGATAGAGATCGATTGGCTACCGGCAAACAAGAGGGTGGTGGTATTCTGGTTGCAATTTTGCGAACGCTAAGCCCGATAACAATAAACCTTTCATGTACTGAGTTAAACTTCCACATTGAATACTTGCTTATAAAAATACCAAGCAACGACCGTACTAAGCGACATATTATCAGCGCTGTATACATACCCCCTAGAACTCCTTTTGATATATATAATCTATACTTTGATACGCTGTCAATTGTGTTAAATAGTCCTAGCACACATTTGTTTTATATATTGGGTGACTTTAATGTCCCTAATATTAATATTGTCACGCAGTGGCACGAGCTGTGCAAGTGGTTCGCCTAATACTCAGGGTTTCTTTAATTTTATTTCTGAGTTTAACGCAGAACAACATAATAATATAACCCATAATAATAACAGAATACTTGACTTACTAATCTCTAATGACAACTGTACAGTTACTCCAACAGCCGACCATTAGTCCCTATGGATATGCACCATCCCCCTTTCACTACATTTATTTTTCCTTATTTAAAATTGTCTTGCATGTAGTGCTGTCCAGTAATTAAATTAAATTAAATTATAAAAAAGCCGATTATGATTCGATCTAAAATGATTTATCTAAAATAGAATGGAATTATATATTCAGTAATTACACTGCTATAGAAGCTGTAAACATATTTTACGACCATATTTTTGGTCTCATTAGGAAACATGTCCCTCAGATTAAAAGTAAAAAATCTAATTACCCTATTTGGTTCAGTAAAGCCCTAATCAAATTGTATAAAAGTAAATCTAATGCATGGGTAAGATGGAAGAGGTATCAAAATTTATCAGATTAAGAACAATTTTCCCTATATCGGCGACGTTTCCGTAAACAGTGCACTGCGTGTTATTCTAATGATATTAATAATGTGGAACAAGGTATTTATAAAAATCCTAAATACTTCTGGAGTTATGTTGTCAATAAGCAAAAGAATTCAGGAATTCCCCATAACATATGTTATAGCAATATTTCCAGTAGTGATCCTCGCGAAATATGTCAACTTTTCTCGCAATATTTTTAATTCAGTTTATGAACTATCTTCATTTGACTTAAACACCTGGGTTCCACCACCATACTCTAACACCAAATGCGATATAATCAGCAATGCTGATATTAGCGCGGATAAAGTTCATAGGGAGCTAAAGTTACTTGATCCGACAAAGGGACCAGGACCTGATGGACTACCGGCATCTTTTCTAAAGAATGCTGCTGATCATAATTATTTATTTACCGATTCATATGTTGTTCCGTACGTGTCTAAATGAGGGCCAATTACCAGACATCTGGAAAGAGGCGAATCTGACACCTGTCTTTAAGAAGGGGTCCAGTAATAAAGTCGAAAATTATCGACCTATCTCTGTTTTGTCCGCCTTATCGAAACTTTTTGAAAGACTGATTCATAACGAAATCTATCTACTCTTACATAAAATAATTATCAAGCAACAACTTGGATTTGTCAAACAGATCAACCGCTACCAATCTAACCCACTATGTCAACCACCTCTTCGAAAATATGGATAATCGTTGTCAAACTGATGCAGACTTTCAAAAAGCTTTTAATAAGGTGGACCATGAGTTGCTGTTAAAAAAAATCGCCTTTAATGGCATTCGTGGAAATCTTTTGCGATGGTTTATTTCCTACATAACCAACCGCACGCAAAAAGTAGTAATTAACGGCTTCCAATCAGATTTTTTTTTTGTAACATCTGATATCCCTCAAGGATCCAATTTGGGTGCCTTATTATTTATATTATTTATGTGTTTCTTACATTCCAATTTTTTGTTATACGCAAATGACCATAAAAACCTATAAGACCATTAACAACCTTAATGAAACAAAACTTTTTCAAAATGATTTAAATCGGTTAGCAAATTATTGTAGAGAAAATAAACTTTCCCTGAGCTTGCCAAAATGTAATACAATATCTTTTACAAAAAATAAAAATATTCACAATAGCACATAATTATTTCCTAAATGAAATCATTAACTAAAGTAAGTTCACTAAGAGACCTAGGTGTCGTTCTAGACTCTAAGCTGCATTTTGATATTCATGTGGATAACATTGTCCAATCGGCATTTAAGATGTACGGTTTTGTCATGCGCAATACAAAAGAATTTAAAAGCCCCAATACTTGCAAACATCTTTATATAACATTAGTAAGATCTTGTCTCAAATTCGCTACCATGATTTGGAATCCTTATTATAATAAATACAGCGAGCTTATTGAAAACGTTAAAAAAAATCTTGCCTGCACTTCACTATAGGTACTGTCACGGCTATCAGTCATGTGATTATTTGCTCTTAAAATATTATTTGTTGTCTTTGGAAGCGAGAAGGCTTCTACTTGGAATTATGTTCTTGCATGGAATAATTCATAACAAGTATGACTGCTCAGAATTATCAAATAATTTGAGTTACATTGTCCCAAGAACAGTCATGCACCGACAGGACAGACGTTTAGACGTCTCAGTAGTCGACGCCTCGGCGTCGACGGCTAGCAGTCGTCGCGCTGTCGCCGCGCGGTGGACGGTGCCCGCGTTTCCTACATAAAAGCGGTCGCCGCGGCAACAGCTGGGTGACTGCTAGCTGTCACCGCGGTGACTGCTGGGTGCATGCTAGCTGTCACCGCGTGGACTGCGAACAGTCGCCTCGTGTTGGGTAGGAGCGGTCTTGGAGCAGAGTCGTGTAAGTGGGCTAAGACCTTCATTCCTAGTGTGGGAGTTTCCCTTACTCTGTCTTTTAACATAATAAATATGCTTGCATGATTCTAATTAACTAATCAAGTAACAAAATACTGTACACGTTAGAATCACAAAGGCGTTGATATATCGTTTGAATAACTTAGTACAAAATATCGCCCTACATATCTCTTGCTTTCCGATTTCTCTTTGACTCTGCAGACTGAACTGAACGTTACTACAGTCGAAATATTGATTGCTAAGGTCAGACGGTTCATTTGTTATTCCAGTGGATTCTACTCAAATGTAAATGATCTGCCAAAAAAAAATCGAATTGGAAGTTTGTTACAAAAATATCAAGTAGTTTAAGAATTGTTCTGAGGCAAATTAGTTGAATGCAAAATCGTCGTAGATATTCTATAAGTTTGCTGTAAAATGTGTGTAATGTCTTTTGAATTTGTTGAGAAGGGTTCATTTACAAGTTTATGACGCGTTTGCTTGTTAATTAATTGTAATATAGCCGTTGCGTATTTATATACTTATGTTTTAAATACACAACAGCTTCAGCGCTTGATCAGCTAAATAATTCTTTATCTAGTTTCGAGCAGGCAAGTGCAAGTGTACCACATAAAATATTTTTCTATTCATTCTAGTTGATTTGAAAATGTTCAATTAAATGCTTTTTTAAATAAAATTTCGTATTATTTATTTCAATATTACGTGGTCGAAGACTGATCAAATTTGTAAAAATACACTAGTCACAAAAATTAAGGGATATAAAAAATAATCCAAATTTTTGGGTGATTTTCAACGAGCTGTGACTCCAAGGAAAATAGTCGTACAGAAAAAATAAAAAAAGAAAATTGTAGCTCCAAGTGTCTAGTTTTCAGATATGACTATGAAATTTTTTTGTCATATCCAGGTCTGGAGAAATCCTAAGAAAACTACCAAAAAAAAATTTTCCAAATTTTTTCTCGTATAAAAAAAGGTCCACGGGCTTAAAAAAAAATTTTTTTATTGTTTCGTTCAAAATTTCTTTTAGAAAATTTAATACTCTTTAGTTTGACGTATTCAAAAAGCCTGTACGACGATTTGCCGCGGAGTTATCGTCAATCAAAGCAAAAAAGTTCTTTTTAACTTTGATTATCAATATCTCCGGAAATAAGGATTGTATAGGAAATCGAAGGTGAGTTTTGAAAACTACACGATAATCTTTATAAGAAAATGTAAACATCTTTTAGAAAAAAAAATTTGAATTGAAAACTCGGACTGAAAAAAAGACAGAAATTCGCATAATTAAGGATATTTGGATAACTTGGTATAACTTTGGAAAAAATGGATCAACGAAGGATATCGTCGGTAATTTTTTAAAGGAAAAGTGTCCCACTTTGAGGTTAAAAACCCCCTCAAATTACCCTCCTTCAAGAGGGCTACAGTCAGGTGGAAGTAGCAGCTTCTATGGGAGTGAGTCAGTCTGTTGTCATTCGTGCCTATGCCCGATTTGACGCGACTCAAATTGAAAGAATGATTTAAAATCACAAAATTGCTCATAATGGTGATTTTTGCAAAAACAAAGAATTTGAAGCTTCGTGGCACAATGAAAAAAAAATCGCAGTGCTTTGAATTTTTGAGAGATTATAGGAGACACTTTGAGGTTAAAAAAATGGGCGGAAGCCCGTGCAGGTCAACTCATCTTTAGCATCACTGAGCTGCCCTGACTTCTACTCCCTGTACCTGAGTCCGGTGCAGGGAGTAGCGAAGGTCTCAGGGATAGCGCAGGTCGTGAAGATCCCTAAGGCAAGGCTGGTGGACTATCCTTCCCGAGGTTGCCGCCCGTTTTTGGTCCAGTTCCTTCAGAAATGGATGCAACCAAAACCTCCAGCCGAAACACAATAACAGGCACTTCACACACGCACACATACACACACATACATACATGCACGCACACATCCACACTCAGAGACACATCTCTTCACCACGCCCCCTCGTGGTCGGGTGGGCGCGGGCTCGTAGTAAAAAGTCACGGGTAAGAGTAGCTGACCACCTGCGCTAGGACCTGCGCAGTTGAGCACCGAACGCGGGGATGACGGAGTCCTGGGGGGTTGAGCCAAGCGGCGCTGGCGGTAATGTGACCGTGAGGCAACACGCCTTCTTTGGTCCCGATTTCACGCTAAACGGTAGCCGCCGCTGTGAGCCGCAGCGGGGGAAATGGCCATCGTGTCCCGTCAGAGGGCCACTGGCTAGGGACGTGGGGTCCGCATCAGTAGTTGGAATTTATTTCGGCTGTTGATGTGGTGGGTGAAGGCTATACTGAAGGCGCAAGCGAGGGAAGACGGATGGAGTTGGTAACTCGGCTCCGACCGTGGACCCGAGCGGGCGCCCGATGTCGTGCTGTAAACCAGCCTTGCGTTCCTTTATCCCTCTGGTAATCCTAACGTCCGGTATGACGTTCCCTGCTGCTGGCTCCATGGAGGGTTTCCCAGAGGGATGAAGTCTTTAAGTAAACGTATGGATACCGATATCCCTTTTATTACCCCAACCGCGACGGGAACGGCGAAAGCTGTTCCCACCGCCACAACCAAAACCACACAGATGATCGACGCCGTGGCCCCAGCTGCAGGTGTCAAACCATCCCCCAAGGACGTGACTTCAGCGCTGGCTAACGCTAGTACTGGTCCCGTCCTTACAATCATCAGCCCGTTTGAGATCAAGCGGGAAGACGACTCCTCCTTCGCAGGCTGGCAAGTGGTGAGTCACCATAAGGCCAAGGATAAGGGCAAGACCACCGGTCCTGTCCGACGCCCGCCCACCACACAACCGAGTGGCCCCGCTGCTACCAGTTCCACAAAGAAAAAGAGGAACAACAGAAGCAAAAGACAGCGCATGGCAATTAGGCGGAAGGCTGAACAAGCCACTGCTGCTGCAGGTGCTGCTGCCACTAAAACAACTGAGCAGGCTGCCGTCGCATGTCCCAGCAATGTGACCAGTGCGTAGCCCACAATCAGCAGTGAGGGGTGCAAGAAGGCTGGAGGCAGTACGGGGAAGCTGCCTGCCGGCAAGCGGCGGGCTGGTCACCCCTGACGACAACCAGCCACAGCACCACCGAGCAACACGGCAGGTAAAACTGCAGGAAACAAGGACAGAGGTGAGGCCAAACGTGCTCTCGACGAGACAAGTTCGCCTCGGGGAGACCACAAGAAGCCCCGCCTCGACTCCTCCAGGACGACAGTAGGTAAGTCCTACGCAAAGGCCTCCAAGGCGTCCCTGGGTGTTGCAGTAACATGCAAACGCACAGGGAACTTGCCGAAGGAGTTGGTGGACCAGGTACTCTGGGAGCTCCAAAGGAAGATCCTGAGTGACGCCTGGTCGACCAAAACCCCCAAACGCCCCGCTCCAGCGTTCACCGGGAAACCCGTGCACGCGGACGGGGTCCTCAGACTTTGGTGCGCCGACGAGGCAACGCGTACCTGACTGACGAAGGCAGTCTCTCTCCTGGTCCCACCACCGGGCTTCGAACTGGAGGTCAGGGGCCAGGAAGAGACCCCGAAGAGAGTGCGGTGCGGCATTGTCGTACCCGACGAACAGGGGGTCTTCGACGACGTGCGCGACGTGGGTCGCGCTCTGGGGTTCCAGAACCCCTGGTTGGAGGTTGACAAATGGTCGATGCTGCACTCCGAAAGGCAGTCAGGTGGGTGGTTCCTGGTGGTGGGCGTCCCAGAGGAACAGGTCCCGATCCTGTTGAAGAACAAGCGCCGCCTCGCGTTGGGGGTGCCGTCTACGTCAGGTTCCGGGACCCTTCAGGTAAGTTTGTCGACCATCCCCCGGACGAAAACTCCACACGAGTCAAGCAGGACTCAAACACCAAGCCAGGGTGCGACGCAGAACCCGGCCCGTCAGAGCCGGCCGCCTCTGGCTCGGGGGCTGGCCCGTCGGCCGAGGGTAGCTCGGAAGATGAGAGCCTGCTCCTGAGCCCGGTGCGGCGGGACGACGGGGTGGAGGCTGGCGACATCCTGGCCTGCCTAACGCAGCTGACGGTCGGGGAGGTGGGGACATCATCCAGAGATGAACCCTCTGCCTAGTTACGTCAGCTGCCTTCAAATCAACCTCCATCACAGGCAAACGGCCACTGCACAACTGCGAAAATGGATGGAGGTCCAACAATCAGCCATCGTGCTCACCTTGGATAAGGGGTGGCCTCATCAGAGGCCTCTCCAGCCTGGGAGGTAAGATTTATTCTTCAACTGACCACACACATCAAAGAACCTGCATACTGACAACTAAAAACATCAGACCCCAAGTTGTAACGGAGTTCTGTGCCAGAGACATCACAGCGATAAAAATTGAAATAACACAGCAGCCAAGCAGCATAGTGGTTGTTTTCGCATCGGTCTACATGCCCAAGGCCGAAGACCCGCCTCCGTTCGACCTCACGCGTCTGGTTAACCAGTGCGAGAGAACCAAATCGGAGGTCGTAATAGGAACGGACTCCAATGCCCACCACCAAATGTGGGGCATGAACTGCAATAACAACAGAGGTAAATCACTGGTATAATACCTATTCACCACTAATCTTACCCTATTAAACACAGGTACGGAGCCCACCTTCGTCACAAGACGTAATCAGACAATTATCGACTTAACTCTCGCAACAGAAGGAGCGGCTGAACGCATCAAGGGATGGCACGTCTCGAAAGAGGCATCGTGCTCAGACCACAGATGGATCAGTTTTTCTATGGAAGTCGTTATACAACCCATACAGCCACGCAGGAAACCACACAACACTGACAAAGCAAAGTATGTCCAATTACTTAAAGAGAAACTTACCCTTACTGCTACGCCGACGGTACTGGGTGACACTGAACAGATCGACGAGCAGGTATGTACACTGACGCAGTCGATGCTAGACAGCTACCACGCAGCATGCCCAGAAACCACTCTACCCTCAACCCCAGGTAAACAACCCTGGTGGGGCGCTGAGCTTAAACGCAAGCGCAAGAAGGTAAGAAGGGCTCTTAACAAGGCAATGAACACAAGCGCGGACGTAGATTGGGACGCTTATAAAGCGGCCAAATCAAGCTACAAGAAATGCCTCAGATTCAGACGCACCATGGGATGGCGAAAATTCTGTGGGAGCATTGAATCTTGCCAACAAGCAAACCGGGTAAGGAAACTACTGGCTCAGCAACCGATGGTTGCACCAGGTACTCTCCGTAAACCGGATAACACATACACCACATCGGAGGAGGAGACAAGACGCGTACTACTCGAAACACACTTCCCAGGCTGCGTCCTCACCCCGGTAATAACGTGGCACGATACACCAACAGTGGCGACCGAACACCGTGGTCACAGAAGAAAAACTCCGATGGGCCATCGATAGCTTCCATCCCTTCAAAGCAGCCGGACTGGACTGCATCTTCCCAGGGTTATTACAATGGGGGGGTGAACTTGTCCGCAAAAGACTTCTGGCAATCATGAGGGCTAGCCTGGCCCTTAGATATGTACCGAAGAATTGGAGGGAAGTCAAACTAATTTTCATACCAAAACCAGGCAAAACAGACTACAACAATGCAAAGTCCTTCAGACCAATAAGCCTGACCTCCTTCATGCTTAAAGCCTTGGAAAGGCTATACGAGAGGGAATTAAGAAGTGGGGCACTTAAACACCTACCCCTACATGCCAATTAACATGCATACAGCTCAGGGAAATCGACGGAATCGGCCTTACATCAGGTCGTGAACCAGATAGAAGCTGCTATACAACAAAAAAGCATCTGTCTGGGCACCTTCATTGACATAGAAGGAGCCTTTGACAAGACAAACATCTCCAGCATAAGCAACGCTCTAGCCAGACATGGTGCGGATCAGATGCTCATACAGTGGATCCAAAACATGCTCAGCAAAAGGGTAGTGCGCCTGCACGGCGACTCCCAGACAGCCTTGATAACTAAAGGTTGCCCGCAGGGCGGTGTTCTCTCCCCGCTATTGTGGAACTTAGTCATCAATGAACTCATAGACAAACTCAACGCGAGATATTTTTACACAATCGGATATGCAGATGATCTGACCATTCTCACCTCAGGTAAGGTAACTAGTACAGTGTACGACCTTACTCAACAGGCTCTACGCATAGTAGAGTGGTGGTGTAATGAGTAGGAATTATCAGTAAACCCGACCAAGACCGAACTAGTTTTGTTCACACACAAACGCGCGCTGGGTACCTACCGACTGCCCAGGCTACTCAACACAGAACTCAAGCTGTCTACCGAGGTAAAGTACCTGGACGTCACTCTTGACAGCAAATTGACATGGAACAGCCACATGGAAATCAAGCTCAATAAAGCCAGCATTGTCTTCTGGCAGTGCAAGAAGATGATAGGTAATCGATGGGGCCTATCCCCAAAATTGTCTTATGGCTCTATAAGACAATAATACGTCCGATGATAAGATACGGTGCAGTAGTATGGTGGCCTCGGACCAACCTAACAACGGCCGCCAACAAGCTTCAAAAGCTTCAAAGACTTGCATGCCTAGCGGCCACGGGCTGCATGAAATCTACACCTACAGCGGCACTCGAAGTGTTGCTGGACTTGCCTCCATTGCACCTGTTCATACACCAGGAGGCAATGATGTCGGTGATCCGGCTAAGAGCTCTGAAGCTCTGGAAAGACACTAACACACCGCACACTAGCAACTTAAACACACTCTTTAAAGAAGTTCCTCTCACACAAGCCATTGGCGACCGAATACCGAAACAATTTGTTTTCGACAAGAAATACAAAATCCAACTGTACGAGGATCTACACGAGGAAGCGGTTGGCCACAACGAGCTCAAGATCTTCACAGATGGGTCTAAGACGGATACAGGTACGGGTTCAGGAGTATTCTCCGAGGACCTAAACATCAACATCGCAGCACCGCTGGGAGCCTACAACACGGTCTACCAGGGCGAATGTTTTGGCATAATCCTAGCTGCCACAGCAATCATGGCACGTGAGGTAAGGGAACGATCCATTAGCATCCTCTCAGATAGTAAGGCTCTCCTCTCAGCCCTCAAAAGCCATACTATCACCTCGGCACTCACGCTTGAATGCCACCAGAAACTAACAGAGGTAGGTAAACAAAACAAATTAACACTGCAATGGATCAAGGGCCACAGTGGCTCAAGAGGGAATGACGCAGTCGACGTACTTGCCAGAAGAGGGGCCACTTTAGAGGTGGTGGGACCCGAGCCCATTATTCCCCTCCCTTCTGGTTTTTATCGCAACCTGGTAAGGAATAGGACTAGGACCCAACACAACCAGTCCTGGATTGGTATTGAAACATGTAGGCAGGCCAAGGAGGCTCTTCCCGCAGTAGACGGTAAGATAGCTAAACAAATCCTCTGGCTGTCCAAACAACAACTACGGATAGTCACGGCCGCCTACACAGGACACGGATTCTTTAATAAACACCTATTTACTATAGGTATCACCCACAACCCGCTGTGCAGGGCCTGTATGGCAGCAGACGAGACGGCAGCCCACCTGCTCCTCGACTGCCCTGAGATCGCACAGTACAGGCAGCAGTACCTGACGAGATACAGCACCCTGAGGGAAGCAGTGGGCCACATCAAGGGTCTGCTGGCCTTCCTCGAAGAGCTAGGGTGGTTCGAATGAAGACACCATTCCCACCCGCACGCAAAATACACGCCAAGACGTGGAGTTGCGGAAACAGTCCGTGCCATCAAGTATCAAGTAGTAAGTAAGAGGTTAAAAAATTACCGACGATATCCTCCGTTCATCCATTTTGTCCAAAGTTATACCAAGTTATCCAAATATCCTTAATTATGCGAATTTTTGTCTTTTTTTCAGTCCGAGTTTTCAATTAAAAAATTTTTTTTATTCTAAAAGATGTTTACATTTTCTAATAGAGAATATTGTGCAGTTTTCAAAACCTTCATTCGATTTCGTATACGATTATTATTTCCGGCGTTATTGATTTTTAAAGTTAAAAAGAACTTTTTTGCTTTGATTGACGATAACTCCACGGCAAATCGCCGTACAGGCTTTTAGAATACGTCAAATTAAAGAGTATTAAATTTTCTAATAGCGCTTTTGAAGGCAATAATAAAAAAAAAATTTTTGAAGCCCGTGGACCTTTTTTTTGACGAGAAAAAAATTGTAAAATTTTTTTTTTGGTAGTTTTCTTAGGATTTTTCCAGACCCAGGTCTGGAAAAATCCTAAGAAAACTACTTTTTTGTCATGTCCAGACATGACAAAAAAGTTTCATAGTCATATCTACACTTGGAGCTACAATTTCGTATTTTTATTTTTTCTGTACGACCATTTTCCTCGGAGTTACAGCTCGTTGAAAATTACCCAAAAAATTGGATTTTTTTTATATCCCTTAATTTTTGTGACTAGTTTATTTGTAGAGGATTTCAAAGTTTAGCTTTAAGCAGTCCTATATAAATACAATAAGAATTACGCACACGCTCTTTCGGGAACATTTGGCACCGAATACTTACAAATAAATTGGTTATAATTAAGCGATGATGCTGTATGACCTTTTCCCTCGGGAGTGACAGGGGCAATTAAATAATTCCCTCCGTGGATGGTAACCACCAATCAACTGAAGCTCTCATATTACATTCATCAGTCTTCCGACCATTGATTGTACGTTGAATCGTTCTCAAGGGACGTTTCTGGCATAGGTAATAAAACTTTACTGACTGTTGATGGAATGTGTGGGTTAATTTTCAATCGATATTCGAAAACACAATAATTCTACTTACCTATTTTAACCAATTTTAGGTAATTCAGTCAATGATTATTTTCAAGTCCATAAACGGTATATGTTTGATATAAAATCTGTTGATCTTTGAGCAGTTACGGAAATTATCAATTTTGAATTAAGATGTTGCAAATTTCCTATTGGAATTTGACAAAACAAACAAATATTAGTAGATCCTACTAAGTTGTTTCGTGGAAATGTTTGATTAATAAAATAAGCTACTACTTCTCAGAAGGCAACTGTGATTTTCAGAGTAAAGGTCAATCGCCATATCAGAGTTTTATCATAACAATTATAACATATAGATTCATTACCTACTTCTGTGTACAGAAAAAATAGAACACATTTTCAAAAGGAATTAGATGCGTAACTACTATAATAGCTACGTCAATAGAGAAAATTATAATTTTGGCCTGGTACAAAATTGACACAATTTACGATCGGAACATCAATCAATCACCAGTCCGTTACAGGGGTGCGCCAAAGTTCACCACAATTTTCAACTCCGATAACTGGAAATCCGAAAATATTCTTCCTAACATTTTTCATCCTAACAATCAGAATTCCTAACTACTCTGTCTCTAATGTTCATAATTCCGAAGCATTCAACTTCATAATGTCGGTAGCAATAAACATCTTTTATACTTTTATTTGTTTTCCTATATTTTCTCAACATAACTATCTTTTACACTATTATTCAAAGTTATATCGTTTTTGTTTAGGTTTCGTTTTATTCATAATAATCAGTATTATATACAAATTCCAGAAACGAATCGGTCTTATTCATAATTATTGGTTTAGGTTAGGTTAGAACTGTGACCACAACGCACGAGCCGAGCGAGCGAAGCGAGCGTGCCGCGGCAGTGGCCGGCGAGCGCTACCTCGAAATTGGTCGCCAAATTTTTCTAAGTTTTTTTTTCATAGTGCCCCCAACACGTCACTCTGACTGAATTTCATTTATTTAAGACAAAAATCAGTGAAACGAGCTTTAATCATTCTAAACAATTTTTTTCTTTCTGAGTATGAGTGAAAATATTATGGTAATTATGTTTAGTGATAAAAGCGTTATGATAAAAGACAGTAGGAGTTTAAACATACTTACATTAATTATATTATTAATTACAATTTTCGGTAACATGAGTGTTGAATGAACATCGCCGGTTGCACTATAAATAGTATGAATGAAAACTTTAGGATGAAAAATTTTAGGAAGAGGGATCACTTGGATTACAAATTATTAGGAAGAACAATTTCGGGTAAAGTACTTTAGGTGAGCCAATATGGACCCCCGTTACAGTCCATTGTTTAAGGTAGCCAATCCAAACGGAGATATTACATGATAACAGCAGCAAATATGTAAGTAATTACAACAACTCAATAAAATAAATATAATCATGAAATCAATCAGTCTATAGAGTACCTAATTTAAAAAAAAATACTGGCTATACCCGCGACTATATCCAAACTGAATATATTGTTAAACCATAAAGAGTAAATCAAAATTATTGGCATCTGTTTTTTCATTAGCATTTAGGATTACAGGTTATTTTTTTTGTCATATCGTCCTAGCGTCAAGGTCGCGCACAGATTTCATGACAGCCGTTACCAAGGACTCACCGTGCTCTCCGCGGCAGAGCAGGCAAAAATTAACGATTTAATAAGGAATCTGATTACATTATGGTACAATGACATCAAGCCAAGCAATTTAGTGCTCGCATTATTGCATTAAAAGTCAGATTTAAGTTCATAAAACATTTTTGCTACGAAACCTGCAACTGCCGCTTAACAAATGCAATTGCCGTTAACGCACGTTTCAAATTTAATTGCCGCAGGTCGTAGGTAATATAAACAGTGCGACTTCAATAACACGACCTAGATAAAGTCAGCCAAAGCCAGTTCACTGTAGCCTGCTAATGGAATCGTGTCGTCGGGCGCAACACCATTCCAGATTAACTTTAATTAAGTGGATGTTATTTGCAACTTCAGCCCGGAGGAAATTTATCCTGTTACATAAACCTATACACGAAGTATGTACAGCCCCCTCACATTCTTATTTGCGTACACAATGTTTGTATTTTATATTGCGGATTAAAACAATAATAAAATCTGCCCGCTTTGTAAGACGTTACTGCTTTAAATGTTCTGTATCATTTGAATTAATTTGTGCTCTTTAATGGGTGGCGCTGACATCTTATACAGAATTTGAAACAGGTTAATCCGCAAGTATGATATACTACCTACTATGTTATTTACGAATAAATAAATATTTACACAAAGCTCATCAACATCACTTGAATAAAATGTTACCAGTGTAACAAGTTCACTTTCAGGTTTATTTCGATGCCGATATTGTATTTATACCTTCCACAAATTTAATTGTCTATGAAACTGTACTGGTGAATGAACATTTACAAGTAAATTCGTGCTCCCGTTCAAATTTTGCAATTCAAATAGATATAAGGTAAGTAATTTGAAATGAAAATCAACAGAATACGGAACTAGGTACCCGAACAGTTTATCGACTAATTAAAAATGCTTTAGAAGAGGTATGCGGTTACTGATTGCTTTACTTGCTAATTGAACTTTATAAACTTTATACTTGCAAGAAAATAAAAATTTAAACACAAACATTAACAGCCGACCGAAAATTTTCTGTCCATTTTACGTAAACTAAAGATAAAATTCATTAATAATATAGAAAGTTTGTATAAAATATAGATTGTCATCGCAGGTAAACATTTTCAAGAACATTAGACGCAATTTTTACTGGTGTAATATTTCATAGATTGTAGATATCTGGCGCAACGACAGAACCATTAAAAGACTTATCTAAAACAATTATCAAAGGCCGATAAGAAATAAAATTAATTGCACAGCAGAAGCGAAATTTTTGGGGAAAGTTGTTACTCCTAAATTACGGTTAGCCACATTAGATGTAAATGACTAACACGTCCGAAATATCTCGGCCTGCAAATTCACTTTGGTCACAGCCATAAAAATGATATATTGGTGTAGTGTGGGGGCGCCTAGAGGTTAAGAGGCTCAGGACATCGTCCTGAGGGAACTCGTGTACCATAAACGTAATCGCTCTCATCAGCTGTGCCATATCGATGGCAGATCGCGCCTACATTTTTATGGTGTCCCGTTTACGAGCTGCCACTGAATTGTTTTCATATAAACTTATATGAGCAGTTGATCGCGTGCTGCAATGAAGAACGTGTTCTTGGAACGTTGGTAGCAGTAAAATAAATCGCGTTATTTCGATTTTCCTGATCTATGGTTTTGTTCAGATGGCGACATATTTTATTTCTAATCGATACATCAAATCATCGTTAAATCTCGATTTTAAGGAGTGACCATATTGTTCCTTTTGTTTTATGGACATGAATAAACGTGTGGAGTGTTGTTGTTCATGCTTTGGCTATTTATACTACGTACTTTATATTGTTGACGTTTATGTAGTTGTAGATGTACAAGTTTAGTAAAGAAAAAGAAAATTAATCTTACATGTCAGATTTTCTAAGGGGATGTTAAGTGAACCTAAAAAAGGCTCTCTTTGAATAATCTGACGATTTAGGTGTCACGCAAACTCGTAGCCATTATCAAAAAGTTGCAAACGTGAATGAGTGAATTCGCCGTTTTGAAATACTCAAGCGCGTCAGATTAAGATATCGATACCTTTGGGTAGAAAGGTCGTATAAACCATGTTGGCCAAATTGAGTTATATATACCATTTTTCTCAGAATTTTTTTCTCTATCGATCTGTATATACGAAATGTAGAAATTCGCACAAAAATGGTTAATACGACCCCGAAATTTTTGTTCATAGCCTCTTAAAAACGGTAAATTTTCAGTGTAAAAGCCGCATGTTATTTTTTTGTAGTTTTGTTATGATGTAATGACCATAATTTTTATTAACTCAGGGCGTAAAAATAGTCGTTAATTGTAAATGGTTTATACGCCCTAACGTGTTGAATGCATTACCTAAGCATAGTTTGAATTCGACGTCGTAAATCTTTATCGCATATCGACCTTTGGGTAGAAAGGTCGTATAAACCAAAACCCGAAAGTGATTTAAAAATGATCTATGAGAAAGATTCTTACAATTTGAGAATGAAAAAGGTAAAATCATCAAAACCTTTCTATCTTCTTTAGTTTTAAAGTTAGCTTGGATTTACGTCTAAGAAAAATCAATTCTTGGTTAATACAACCCATGCAAATGTACTGTAAAAAAATGTATAGACCGTACATCCATTTTTAATAAGCTTATGGTCACATTTACTGTCGTAAAAACCCAATTATCGATATCTTTGGGAAGAAAGGTCGCATAAACCAAAAACCGACTTTTCAGGCGAGCAGAAAAACTATTTTTTTTACATCAAATTCCATAACCTTTTTGGTTTTGAAGTTATAAAAAAATGATCTATAAAAAAGGTTCTAACAATTTGCGAATGAGAAAGGTTGAATCATCAAAACCTATCTATCTTCTTTAGTTTTAAAGTTAGCTTGGCTTTACGTCTAAGAAAAATCAATTCTTGGTTAATACAACCCATGAAAATGTACTTTAAAAAACTGTATAGCTCGTATATCCATTTTTAATAAGCTTATGGTCACATTTACTGTCGTAAAAACCCATATATCGATACCTTCGGGTAGAAAGGTAGTATAAACCAAAACCCGACTTTTCAGGCGAGCAGAAAAACTATTTTTTTACATAAAAATTCATAACTTTTTTGTTTTTGAAGTTATAAAAAAATTATCTATTAGAAAGTTTCTTACAATTTGCGAATGAAAAAGGTTATATCATCAAAACCTATCTATGTTCTTCACTTTTAAAGTTAGCTTGGATTTACGTCTAAGAAACATCAATTCTTGGTTAATACACCCCATGAAAATGTACTTTAAAAAAACTTTATAGGTCGTATATCCATTTTTAATAAGCTTATGGTCGCATTTACTGTCGTAAAAACCCATATATCGATACTGTTAGCGTCCTAGGGGACGTTCAATGAAAGTGGACTGTATTTCTGCTGGTTTATTTTACGCCTTCACATCAAAATCGGAACCCCGGAAAACACAATATAATGTATAAAGGATCGTCCGTCGCCGGTGGTGTTCGCGAGTGCTGTCCTTGTAATAAGCGCCGGCCAGCTGCCCCACCGCGCGCGAGGCGCGCCGGCGACTGGTTCGGATGACGTCGACTCGTACGGTGTATCGGCGCCGCGCGCAGCTGATGTACTCGCGCGTTGGTGTTGGGTTCACTTCCCAACAGATACCTTTGGGCAGAAAGATCGTATAAACCAAATCCCGACTTTTCAGGATAGCAGAACAACTACTTTTTTTTACATAAAAATCCATAACTTTTTTGTTTTTGAAGTTATAAAAAAATGACCAATGAGAAAGTTTCTTACAATTTGCGAATGAAAAAGGTTATATCATCAAAACCTGTCTATGTTCTTTAGATTTAAAGTTGGCTTGGATTTACGTCTAAGAAAAAATCAATTCTTGGTTAATACACCCTCTGTAAATGTACTTTAAAAAAAACTGTATAGGTCGTATATCCATTTTTATTAAGCTTTTGGTCACATTTACTGTCGTAAAAACCCATACATGTAGTTTTTTTGTATTAAAAACCATTTATAATCATAGATCAATTGAATTCTTACTAATAAACAATCCTGTTACTCTCAGAATTAGTAGGAATTCAATCATTATTATTCTTATAACCAACAATGGTCGATTCAAATGAAATAAAACTACCTGAAATACGGATTCAACATTAATTAAGTATTATAATACCTTCTAATCAACACTTACTATCATTTCAATAATGGTACAACATACCTAACAGGTTTAACATTTTAAATTGAAAAATTATTATAAACACCTTAAAAAGAAATGTGAAATGAAAAATCGGCGCGCCGGCGACCGGTTCGGATGACGTCGACTGGTACGGTGTATCGGTGCTGCGCGCCGCTGATGTACTCGCGCGGTGGTGTTGGGTTCGCTTCCCAACAGATACCTTTGGACAGAAAGATCGTATAAACCAAAACTCGACTTTTCAGGATAGCAGAACAACTACTTTTTTTACATAAAAATCCATAACTTTTTTGTTTTTGAAGTTATAAAAAAATGTTCAATGAGAAAGTTTCTTACATTTTGCGAATGAAAAAGGTTATACCATCAAATCGGATTTGGTTATATCATCAAAACCTGTCTATGTTCTTTAGATTTAAATTTAGCTTGGATTTACGTCTAAGAAAAAATCAATTCTTGGTTAATACACCCTTTGTAAATGTACTTTAAAAAAAACTGTATAGGTCGGATATCCATTTTTGGTAAGCTTATGGTCACATTTACTGTCGTAAAAACCCATACATGTAGTTCTTTTTGTATTAAAAACCATTTATAATCATAGATCAATTGAATTCTGACTAATAATTCAGAGAACGGGTACTGAAAGACAAGTTAATCGAAATATGAACTCTTTTTATTGGGTTAGAATTGAAATTGCTTTTGTATTAATAAAGAGTATTGTTTTTAGTGCAAAATATTATTCCCCTCGGACTGTACTTGGTGGATTGATATTTTTTTAAGCGGGTCTTTCGCATAATAGATTTATATTCCATCTATATTTTTGTTGAAACGGTTTTATTGTATTAAATAAAGTGTATCTTATAGGTGTATAATAATATTGGGTGTAAATAAATAATAAACCGAAAACCAATACCAGTGATTCAGTGCATGATACTAAGGCTCTTGGCGGTCGAATTTTCCCAGTTTAGGGTAGATATTTATGAATTTTTTAATAGGCTACCGTCACTGATCAGTCGTATGAGGCTACCACGATTAATACCCTGTATAATTATACTACTCTATGATTAATACCTACAAATCGCAATAGCTACGTGCTACAATTTATTAAGGCTAGCACACTCTTGTCGCACCTACTCGCATATACTCATGCGAGTAGGTGCTGAGTTCGGTAAGTTCTAATTCAGAATGATTCTTTTTAAACTCGTATATCCATTTATTTACATTACAACACATTTGTTTTATCTGCTAGGGATGGGTTAAAATTTAATTTTCACGTAACTTCAAGTTGAATCTGAAATGTAATTACAAAATATAGACTGCCTCGTTGGTCTCGCGGCATAAATGTGCGCGTGGGATTGGGAGGTCTCGGGTTCGATTCCCGGGTCGGGCAAAGTGTTATTGGGTTTTCCGTTAAGAAATTCCCAGTAACAGCACGGAGTCTGGTAATGTGCCCGGTACGGCAATAGGCTCGCCCCCTATTACGTGGAACCTAAAAATTCATGGTGAAATGTGGGTGTAATATTACACATTTGCCTTCCCCTTCGAGGATACAGGCGTGAGTCTATAAAAAAAATACATAGTTATTTTAACTTTTGTGGTAGGTATCGCGAAATTTAAATTGTGCTTCGGGCTATATACCACGTACCTTCTACTCCTCCTACCTTTGTTTCGAGAAACCGATATATTTGCAATGTTGGAAGCAATAATTCATAATTCGTTTTAAAATAATTTATAATAATAATTAAAATAGTTTATAGTAACAATTCATAAATATTTTTATACTAGTTCTGAACACAAATTTATATCATAAATAAGTTACTTTTTAGTACATAAGTTAGTTACGTTTAGTGCTTGATCGCTTTTTTATTTAGTTGCAATTCAGTAAATTAGTAAGTAAGCCTTAGTACAAAGGCTTTATTCAATAATTTATTGAATTAAGTACATTTAAATATGTACAAAAACTTTAAAAAGATATCAAACATTTTATAAATGATTAAAATGCCTGATTACTTTAATTTAGAAGAAGTTTGAATAATTTTTGTTTTTTATGACTAAGTCGATTTTTCATTTCACATTTCTTTTTCAGGTGTTTATAATAATTTTTCAATTTAAAATGTTAAAACTGTCAGGTATGTTGTACCATTATTGAAATGATAGTAAGTGTTGATTAGAAGGTATTATAATACTTAATTAATGTTGAATCCGTATTTCAGGTAGTTTTATTTTATTTGAATCGACCATTATTGGTTATAAGAATAATAATGATTGAATTCCTACTAATTCTGTGAGTAACAGGATTGTTTATTAGTAAGAATTCAATTGATCTATGATTATAAATGGTTTTTAATACAAAAAAACTACATGTATGGGTTTTTACGACAGCAAATGTGACCAAAAGCTTAATAAAAATGGATATACGACCTTTACAGTTTTTTTAAAGTACATTTTCATGGGATGTATTAACCAAGAATTGATTTTTTCTTAGACGTAAATCCAAGCTAACTTTAAAACTAAAAAAGATAGATAGGTTTTGATGATTTAACCTTTTTCATTCACAAATTCTAAGAAACTTTCTCATAGATCATTTTTTTATAACTACAAAAACAAAAAAGTTATGAATTTTTATGTAAAAAAGAAATCGTTTTTCTGCTCTCCTGAAAAGTCGGGTTTTGGTTTATACGACCTTTCTACCCAAAGGTATCGATATATATTATGCTTTATCCTAACGTCCTAGACGTGCCTTCTCATAATCTGGCGATTATCTGGAGGGATTAAAACAACAGCTTTAAAAAAAAAACTCTAGCCGCTCCCACCACCGATGAAAAATTATACATTTTTATCTTTTTATCATCTAAGCCTTGCAACCCAATAGGTCTCCATGACGCTCGAGTAAATCCCAATTTAGCATCGTAGGCTCCCCTACTATAAATGGTTACTGTTAAGACAAGACCCACACTAGGAATAATTTGATTGCGCGATAGACTTTACAACCAACGATATTTTACCAACGGACACTAAGTTTACGCAGGCTCGGTAGGTATATGTGTATCACACTAGTGTTGTCTCGTATAGGGATCGGACTCACAACATTCGACGTCGTAAGCGGAGAGGCGACCGAGGTAAAGCATTCTTAATTACTTTACACTTGATTTATCACAAACTAAGTGAGCCACGCCCACCCATGGTTTTTTCGTTCCGTTAGTAGTATATAAAAGGTGCCGTGAATAACTTACCGCAGAGTTTACAATTAAACAGCCCTAAACGATGCATGGCCTCATTACACTTTGGTACAATAAGTGTCATTGAGTGCCTTCATCCAGATCTTTACGTAGGTTAATATGCAGGTACGTAGATCATGTCTAAAATTGTACCTATATCTACATCTTGTTTACCAAGGAGCCACCAACAAAAACTTGCCTAAAAGTTTTAGGCGACAATGAATATTACGAAAGCTTTATAAACTTTGTATTGTATCTTATCGTTAGTTAGTTGGACAGGTGTTTTCCGCACTTAGTCACTTAATTGGGCCATTGTGCGTGTATCTTATCGTTAAGGAACAGTCGTTAACTTGTGATCAATTATTGTAATAGAAATATGAAGAATGGCATTATTGTGCTTCAATATGATACTCAGAATACATTTTCTTGATATATATGTGAGCCATTGTAATATTTTAAAATTCAGACTAAAATCTCGTATATTTATAACTAAATGGCGATGTGGAAAGCTTCATAAGTATAGCTATGAGAAAACCCTGTGCAAGCTAAGGCAGCCTCATTTGCAGCGGCGTCTGACGTATGGAAGGCACGCATACAGCGGTCAAATAGAATGGGCTCAACTAGAGAATGCAAGAAGTGACATTAAACGGAATAAGTCATTTAATATGGTATGCAGGTATGTAAGGGCAAAACTAATGCATGGGGTTCAGGTAATTTTAATGAGATTATGTGTTGACATTAACACTGTGGCTGTATATAGAGAGGCGACTACTATTATCAACTGTTTATTTAATAAATAGAATAGATACTTAAATGGGTATAATTATCCGTGAGTAAAGAATTTAGCTGTATCTACTTAATATCTAATGCCACTTATCTAGGTCTTCTGGTTAGGTACACTAGAAAGAGCATCCTAGGCTCCAAAGCGAATGTTTTGGATGCAAGTTGCTTATTGCTATGACTATTAAAATGGTGGCGATGACGGTTTGTGTATTCTAAGCGTTATAGGTTGTATTATAATATTATAGATCCGTGTCACAAGGGATTTCATAATATTTTAAATTACGGATACAAAGAATATTCGTACTCTTTCTAGTACGAATATTCTTTGTATCCGTAATTTACTCTTGGAACAAATGTCTGCGGGTGTCAGGAAGTTTTCTGATTTGAATGTGAAATTCTTGCCGTTGCAAAGTGTCGAGTTTACTATTCAAACTAGTTTTTGCCGGTAAATCTTTTCGCACTTAATTGTTTAAAAATAGATATAACCAAATCCTTTTAAGCTTATCACTTGTGAAACTATTCATAATGTATTTATATCTTACAAAATTTAATTTGGGCGATATTAATCTTATTTTTTATTAATAGTCTCACGCCTGTATCCCCGAAGGTGTAGGCAGAGGTGTAAATATTACACCCACATTTCGCCATGAATTTTTAGGTCCCACGTAATAGGGTCGAGCCTATTGCCATTACCGGGTACTGGGAGTATTCGGAAAAACCCAGTAACACTTTTGCCCGACCCGGGATTTGAACTCGGGACCTCCGATCAGCAGTCGCATACGCTATCCACTGGACCACGGAGGCAGTCCTTTCAATCTTATTAAAACTACAAAAAGCACAAAATTTTACTAAAACCTTCAAACTCTGACTCATCATCATCATCATCTTCTTGCCCTAGTCCTAATTTATTTGGCGTCGGCGCAGTATGTCCTTCGCTTCTGTCCAGTGGCGGATTTGCCCTAAGGCCCAGTAAGTCCGGGCCTAGAGCGGCCAAATATTAGGGGCGGCCAATCGTGTCAAAAAATTCACTGATGATAACAAGAAATAACTCATAGTACCTAAATATTCTGGCACATGCATATGGCGAACTGCACTGCACCGCATCGTTTAACAATAAGCTTCTTATCACCTTCGTATATTTTATATATTATAATATAATTAATTAAAGTATACTTAACACGTTCGGTCCAGCACCGCTCGCGTCATGTAGGCATAACGTGACGCAATGTTTTCCCATACAAAATTGGCCTATGTGGGTAAACGTTCTGTTCTTAAAGTACCCTCAAATTGTTACATGATTGGGACACTAAGTCGATAGACGTCGACTTCAAGTAACGTTGTATCGAATACGATAAATAAATGTCCACACATTTGGGCAGAACGTCTGTACACGTCAACGCTCTGAAACGTTGCCTCTTCAACAAGGCGTACAGCTATATTGTATACGAAAACAACGTTTTATCACGTCGTCGTTTAAAGACGTTGTGTCGCATCTAATAATCCAATAGAGTCATAATAAAACTCAGAACGTGAATAAACGTCACAATGAAACGCACTATTTTCCTTTTGAAAAGTAATGAAACAGGTTTTTTTGAAAATAAACTTTTATTATTTATTACTATAATAAAAAACAAAAATGCAACTTTTTGAGATCAACTTGTTCTAATACTATAGAGAACAAACATCTGTTGATTGAATTAGGCATTACTTGGCTGAACTCCATTGTAACCTAATGGAAGGAAAGAGGAACCCACCACGCACCCTCGGATTGACCACACCAACTATTGCAATAGAAAAAGGTTGACAACACCGAACTCCTCTAAAATGCTAAGGGATATAGGAATGGTATGGGTTCCAGGAAGATATCTCACTTGAAGTATCCTGCTGTATCTATGCGCCGACTATTCTTCGACACGGTGTTTCACCTCTGCACGAGGCATCCTCAGGAGCGATGAGAAACGACTGAGCTCAGTCGTTGCCCATCAACGGAAGCAATGGAAATGTGGAAGGTAATGAGCTGTTTTACACATCTATAATCAGTGGTGGTGGTAAAGGAATAGCAGATAGGTAGTCATTTAAATCTGAGGTTATTGGAATATCGGAATATCGCCCACTTCTGCAGCGATGCAAGACCTGTATTATTGTTTATATTGTTATCATCCTCTGAGAAAAGTTCTGTCTACAGAGGAAATGTCTCTTCGGTATGCATACTACGATTTGATAAAATTTTGCGCTTCCATACAATAGATATGAGTATCAAAATACTACCGGAACTGCTGGAGCATTCAGAATCCACGTCCGATGCTGATGCCTCAGTCTTCGACGTAGATAGTTGCAAATTACGCTGTGTGACACATACGGAACTATCGCTGCTACTCTCATCACATCGCACCGGTCCAGGATCATAATTGCGATCTGTTCCATATTCTCCATCATCACTGAAGGGATCAGGCGTTGATTCTTGGGACGAAATGTCTTCAAAAATTTTTAACGACCCCTAATTACACTGCCGCTAAATAGCGGCAGTGTAATTAGGGGTCGTAAAAAATTTTACTAATCCATCTAAAACAATACAGTTTGTTTCTGTAGAATGTTTAGGTAACTACAATTATTATACTAGGTTCAACATATCCTTATAGGTAATTAGCATACAAAACATAGAGTTTATTTGAAAATTAGTTTGAATTACTTACGATTATTGTAAAAAGTTGTCAATATCATACGCGCGGTCACCAAATGCAACGAACACCGACTGATGAACATACGCAAAAAACGTTGCCAAACCACATCCACGAGTCCTGCGGCGCATGGCAACCCGTGCGCCGCGTATCATAATTACCACAACATTGAAATATAATGATTACTGAACACACGCACTAGTATAAAGAGGAGGTCTCCGCGCTACGCATATCTAACGTGAAATACCGCACACATAGATCGCGATCTATTGTCTACAGTGAATAGATCGCGATCTATGTGTGCGGTATAACGATAGTGTACACTGTACACTATCGTTAACCTACTGGTAAGGCGGTAGGCATCATTTCAGCGTTTTTGACATCCACTGCTGGACATAGGCCTCCCTCTGTTGAGGCGATTTTGTCATAACCGCCACGCTTGGCAGGCGGATTGGTGGAATTCTTTGCTGCTAGACGCTTCTGCCCATCAAGCACCTTTTCCTTTATTTTCACCTGGTTTTGGATAGTTTGGATAGTTATCTTTCAGTTGACTGTTTGCACTGGAGGAGATACAGTATACAGTGGGTGGTGGAGTGGTTTGAAAGTACTGGATGTGTTTTTTGTGGACCTTGTCTTCTTTTTAATGGTGGGGAGAGTCAGTTCGACAAAAAAGAAGGATTCAATGATTGGAAAAACTCCTATTATCGAGTATCAACTCACGAGAATTCGCCTACTCATAAATTATCTGTCCTGTAAATGAACGGAGTATGCATGGAGAGAGCTATGCTTGGAGTTTCCCTGCGAGATCGAATCAGAAATGAGGAGATCCGCAGTAGAACCAAAGTCGCCGACATAGCTCTCCGGATAGCCAAGCTGAAGTGGCAGTGGGCAGGGCACATAGCTCGAAGAACCGATGGCCGTTGGGGCAGAAAGGTTCTGGAGTGGCGGCCACGTACCGGACGACGCAGCAGAGGTAGGCCCCCCGCAAGGTGGACCGACGATCTTGTCAAGATCGCGGGAGGAGGTTGATGCGGGCGGCTCAAGACCGGTCTGTGTTGAGAACCTTGGGGGAGGCCTATGTCCAGCCGTGGACGTCGTTTGGCTGATATGATGATGAAATGAACGAACGAAGCAACGCGTTGGGTCGCATTGATCACGCATTAACAATGCAATTAGATGAAGAAATAAATTACTGGAAAAACATTCCAAAAAGAGTTGTTGCATGTGTGAAAGCGCTTGCTTCACGTGGTTTGCCTTTCAGAGGACACGACGAGAAATTTGATTCATTTCACAATGGAAATTATTTGATGTCCTTAAAGCTTATAGCTGAGTTCGATCCTTTTTTAGCCAAACACATTACACGTTATGGTAATCCAGGCTCAGGACATACAAGTTATCTCTCTTCAGCAACATGCGAAGAATTCATTCGGCTTATGGGAAGCAAAGTTTTGAATACAATTGTATCGGAAATATTAACAGCGAAATATTTTTCTCTGATCATTGACTAGACGCCGGATATATCTTACGTGGACCAGCTCACTTATGTAATCAGATATGAGCTACCTAATGGGTCACCTGTAGAACGTTTCCTCAAGTTTATTCCAAACACGGGCCATAAAGCACAGCAAATGACAACTGCGGTTGCCTCAACTTTAACTAAATTGGGAATAGTCATTTCAAACTGCCGCAGGCAATTTTATGACAACGCAGCTAACATGTCAGGTTTATACAACGGCCTACAAGCTAAAATTAAGGAAATGTCTCCTCCTGCCGAGTATGTTCCCTGTTCAGCACAATCACTTAATTTAGTAGGTGAATGTGCAGCTGAAACCAGCCAAGAGACTTGTTCGTTCCTTTCTCTACTCCAAGAGTTGTACAATTTCTTTGCAGCGTTTCAAGCCCATTTCACCGTCATCCGTCAAAAGTTTATCAACGACTCGTTGGTCAGCTCATGCAGACGCATGCAAAAGTTTACGCGAATCGTGGCATCAAAGAAATATAACCTTAAAACCTAGTCCAACCCTCTGCGTGGCATGAAATTCATAAAGCGTTAGTCTCCATCGAAAATGACACACAACAGAAAAGAGCCGTTATATGCGAAGCAAGAGGTATTCGTTTGAAACTGGAACGTTTTGAAACGGCCATTATGACTGTTTTTGGGGATGTTTACTAGACCACATTAACGCCACAAGTAAAAAAACTTCAAAGTGTGGAAATTGATATTACCATTGTCATAGAACTCTATGAAGTCCTAATACATTTTATTTTCGAAACACGAGATAACTTTGATGATTTCGAAAACAAAGCCAAAGAACTATCTTTTCTACAGGAATATGAAAGAAAATTTCGACGCAATCGAAAGCGTAAGCTACTTCCTGGATAGAGTAATGCAGATGATGGGATACAACCAAAGAATGGTCGCGAACATCTCAGAATTAGTACATTTTTAGTGATAATTGATACTTTGTCAGTAGAATTCAAAAAAAAAGGACAGGATGCTTATAAAATAATTCACAATTAATTTAATTTTATGACAAATCTAACGAGTCTAAGCGCATCAGAAGTCGAAGAAAAGGCCAAAGCATTGCAATTGGTTTACTTTGCTGACTTGGAAGATATTTTTTCTGAAGAATGTCTCCATTTTCGTGCTCACTGCAGTATAAAAAATAAGGATAAGAACAGTGCTGTCAGTTTGTTGAAATGGTTACTAACTGAAGATCTTCAAAGCATTTACCCATACTAGAATATTGCTCTCCGTATGTGTGTGTGTACTCCCCAGTAACTGTTCTGGAGAACGATCATTCTCTTGTTTGCGACAAGTCAAAAATTATTTACGCACAACAATGACGGAGCAAAGGTTAAACGATCTTGCTTTGCATAACATAGAAGCTATTTTTTTAAGGAAATTGTCAAAAACCATTAATGATTTTTGACTGCCGCGCTTAAGTGCAGACGAGTTTTGTAAAACAATTATTATTTTTTTGAATAAACCTATCGGTACCTACCTGTAATAAATAAAACCTTAAACCACTTTAATGTTTTAATGAAATGTGCAAATATCCCTCAAACTACTAATAAAATATTACAAACTAACATCTATTACATTGTGGAATGCAAACAAGTTAAAAGTATTATAGTTAATAAAATAAAAGTTAGCAATGAAGTTAATCCATTATGTAGTCTCTAGACTATACAGTTGAGAAAGGGGCAGCTCATGGCCTGAGGCCTAGGGCGGCCGAGAGTGCAAATCCGCCACTGCTTCTGTCATTATCTGTTACCCCTCATCCGATCATTTACCTATTTCTCTTTTAAGTTAAACATGTGCTTTATTGCGGCGTATTTTTTGTCGCGGTGAAAACCAGCTCTCCAGCCTTCTGACTGTCTATACGCAAAACAATTATTATCATCGTTCAGTAGCGATGAGCAAGGCAAACGAACAAACAGACTTTCAAATTTATAATATTAGTATGAATGATTGGATTTCATCCTTTATTATACTCCTGATAGGAGCCATTACATAAAACTTGATACAGATATTGCTACAAGCAAATGCAATATATTATCTGTCAATTAGGTACGTGACCTGCCCAAACTTGTCCAAGACATATTAATGCATACAATAAAGAAACTAACCTAGAATCCTTACAAGCTAGTTGCACTCTAGCTGCCCAGCGACTTTAAAACTTTGCAATATTGCAATGCTATTCGCTGAAATAACAACGGATACAGTCAAATAACACTAGGTACAAAATGCCGGAACTCAGGATTTGGTAAAGATACTGAACTGTTCACAGCTTGAAATGTCTATACCAAAATTGCCTCACATGAACGCAGAGTCGACAAAATTGGTACATTTTGTCACGCTGGAGAATACCGTATGTCCACCTGAGCATTGCAATTTCGGCCACTTGCAACATACAAGCAAGTAACTGTATGCATTTCTAAGTCTCACATCCATTTATTGTGAGCTAATGTAATGGATTGTTATCTTGTGATAACAATCCATTACATTATTGCTAAGGGTTTCCTAGGCGTGGCATTTATTACAGCCAGATTTTCACTTAAAAAGAAACCACATACGTAGTTCATCAATAATTATAATCCTTTTATTGGACAATTTGGAAATATGCTTCCTTACCTAGTTCTGTTTTATTTAACCTTGAAACTAGGCATTTGAATCATATTTGTTTGATGAAGACGATGTTACCATATTCGTTCCGTGATAACTAGGTATAGTTATACATTATAACATCATACAAGTTTATTATTATTACATTATTTTTATGTGTTAAAGTACTGGGTTTACAAACTACCTATATTCACATCACGGATGCTAATAATTGACAAAAAACTTACTTATTAATTTTTATGCAAGAACTGCAAAACGTTCGTTCGTCTTTGAAAGAAGAAAACTGTACGATTGTAATTTAATTAAATATAATAATACAAACTGTAGAGTGCATACTTATTCAACAGGATTAGGGCTCTAAGAGTCAGCAAAGTCGCAAGTTACAGCATAATTTTACTGTCACAATCATACGGAGTATGTAAATGTTCTTCAAATACGATACGAAAATGCCCAACGAAACAAAAAGCTATAGTTTTCCACAATATCCGCTCAGTACACTGCCAATATCCAATAAGCTCAACACAAAAGCATCAGTTAAAACAAAAACGTTTACGACGTTATTAAAAAGAATAACAGTGAAATCTGTTGCTCGGAATTCTCTTCGTACTCCTTTGTAACGACTAACAATGAAACACTGGTGTTGGTGAGCATTTGGCTTTAATTGTTTCGAGCTAGAACGACCCACAATCTGTTCGCAGAGAGTGTACCGTCGAGAGCGGCACATTTTCCTTTTCCATGAAATATCGCCTGTTTACTGCTCCCGCTGAGCCTACTTGATACTTGATGGCACGGGCTGTTTCTGCAACTCCACGTGTTGGCGTGTATTTTGCGTACGGGTGGGAATGGTGTCGTCATTCGAGCCATCCCCAGCTCTTCGAGGAAGGCCAGCAGACTCTTGATGTGGCCCACTGCTTCCCTCAGAGTGCTGTATCTCGTCAGGTACTGCAGCCTGTACTGTGCGACCTCAGGGCAGTCGAGTAGCAGTGGGCTGCCGTCTCGTCTGCTGCCATACAGGCCCTGCACAGCGGGTTGTGGGTGATACCTATAGTAAATAGGTGTTTATTAAAGAATCCGTGTCCTGTGTAGGCGGCCGTGACTATCCGCAGTTGTTGTTTGGACAGCCGGAGGATTTGTTTGGCTATCTTACCGTCTACTGCGGGAAGAGCCTCTTTGGCCTGCCTACATGTTTCAATACCAATCCAGGACTGGTTGTGTTGGGTCCTGGTCCTATTCCTCACCAGGTTGCGATTAAAACCAGAAGGGAGGGGAATAATGGGCTCGGGTCCCACCACCTCTAAAGTGGCCCCTCTTCTGGCAAGTACGTCGGCTGCGTCATTCTCTCTTGAGCCACTGTGGCCCTTGATCCATTGCAGTGTTAATTTGTTTTGTTTACCTACCTCTGTTAGTTTCTGGTGGCATTCAAGCGTGAGTGCCGAGGTGATAGTATGGCTTTTGAGGGCTGAGAGGACAGCCTTACTATCTGAGAGGATGCTAATGGATCGTTCCCTTACCTCACGTGCCATGATTGCTGTGGCAGCTAGGATTATGCCAAAACATTCGCCCTGGTAGACCGTGTTGTAGGCTCCCAGCGGTGTTGCGATGTTGATGTTTATGTCCTCGGAGAATACTCTGAACCCATACCTGTATCCGTTTTAGACCCATCTGTGAAGATCGTGAGCTCGCTGTGGCTAACCGCTCCCTCGTGTAGATCCTCGTACAGTTGGATTTTGTATTTCTTGTCGTAAACAAATTGTTTCGGTATTCGGTTGCCAATGGCTTGTGTGAGAGGAACTTCTTTAAAGAGTGTGTTTAAGTTGCTAGTGTGCGGTGTGTTAGTGTCTTTCCAGAGCTTCAGAGCTCTTAGCCGGATTGCCGACAACGTTGCCTCCTGTTGTATGAATAGGTGCAATGGAGGCAAGTCCAGCAACACTTCGAGTGCCGCTGTAGGTGTAGTTTTCATGCAGCCCGTGGCCGCTAGGCATGCAAGTCTTTGAAGCTTTTGAAGCTTGTTGGCGGCCGTTGTTAGGTTGGTCCAAGGCCACTATACTACTGCGCCGTAGCTTATCATCGGACGTATTATTGTCTTATAGAGCCATAAGACAATTTTGGGGGATAGGCCCCATCGTTTACCTATCATCCTCTTGCACTGCCAGAAGACGATGCTGGCTTTATTGAGCTTGATTTCCATGTGGCTGTTCCATGTCAATTTGCTGTCAAGAGTGACGTCCAGGTACTTTACCTCGGTAGACAGCTTGAGCTCTGTGTTGAATAGCCTGGGCAGTCGGTAAGTACCCAGCGCGCGTTTGTGTGTGAACATAACTAGTTCAGTCTTGGTCGGGTTTACTGATAATTCCTACTCATTACACCACCACTCCACTATGCGTAGAGCCTGTTGAGTAAGGTCGTACACTGTACTAGTTACCTTACCTGAGGTGACAATGGTCAGATCATCTGCATATCCGATTGTGTAAAAATATCTCGCGTTGAGTTTGTCTATTAGTTCATATGACTAAGTTCCACAATAGCGGGGAGAGAACACCGCCCTGCGGGCAACCTTTAGTTATCAAGGCTGTCTGGGAGTCGCCGTGCAGGTGCACTACCCTTTTGCTGAGCATGTTTTGGATCCACTGTATGAGCATCTGATCCACACCATGTCTGGCGAGGGCATTGCTTATGCTGGAGAAGTTTGTCTTGAAAAAAGGCTCCTTCTATGTCAATGAAGGTGCCCAGACAGATGTTTTTTTGTTGTATAGCAGCTTCTATCTGGTTCAAGGCCTGATGTAAGGCCGATTCCATGGATTTCCCTGAGCTGTATGCATGATTGATTGGCATGTAGGGGTAGGTGTTTAAGTGCCCCACTTCTTAATTCCCTCTCGCATATCCTTTCCAAGACTTTAAGCATGAAGGAGGTCAGGCTTATTGGTCTGAAGGACTTTGCATTGGTGTAGTCTGTTTTGCCTGGTTTTGGTATGAAAATTAGTTTGACTTCCCTCCAATTCTTCGGCACATATCTAAGGGCCAGGCTAGCCCTCATGATTGCCAGAAGTCTTTTGCGGACAGGTGCACCCCCATTGTAATAGCCCTGGGAAGATGCCGTCCAGTCCAGCTGCTTTGAAGGGATAGAAGCTATCAATAGCCCATCGGAATTTTTCTCCTGTGACCACGGTGTTTGCGTGTCTCCACTCGTGTTCGGTCGCCACTGTTGGTGTATCGTGCCACGTTATTACCGGGGTGAGGACGCAGCCTGGGAAGTGTGTTTTGAGTAGGACGCGTCTTGTCTCCTCCTCCGATGTGGTGTATGTGTTATCCGGTTTACGGAGAGTACCTGGTGCAACCATCGGTTGCTGAGCCAGTAGTTTCCTTACCCGGTTTGCTTGTTGGCAAGATTCAATGCTCCCACAGAATTTCCTCCATCCCCTGGTGCGTCTGAATCTGAGGCATTTCTTGTAGCTTGACTTGGCCGCTTTATAAGCGTCCCAATCTACGTCCGCGCTTGTGTTCATTGCCCTGTTTAGAGCCCTTCTTACTTTCTTGCGCTTGCGTTCAAGCTCAGCGCCCCACCTGGGTTGTTTACCCGGGGTTGAAGGCGGGATGGTTTCCGAACAAGCTGCGTGGTAGCTGTCTAGCATCGACTGTGTCAGTGTACATACCTGCTCGTCGATCTGTTCAGTGTCACCCAGTACCGTCGGCGTAGCAGTAAGGGTGAGTTTATCCTTAAGTAACTTGACGTACTTTGATTTGTCAGTGTTGTGTGGTTTCCTGCGGGGCTGTGTGGGTTGTATAACGACTTCCATAGAGAAGCTGATCCATCTGTGGTCTGAGCACGATGCCTCTTTCGAGACGTGCCATCCCTTGATGCGTTCAGCCGCTCCTTCTGTTGCGAGAGTTAAGTCGATAATTGTCTGACTACGTCTTGTGACGAAGGTGGGCTCCGTACCTGTGTTTAATAGGGTAAGATTAGTGGTGAATTCAACCAGTGATTTACCTCTGTTGTTATTGCAGTTCATGCCCCACATTTGGTGGTGGGCATTGGAGTCCGTTCCTATTACGACCTCCGATTTGGTTCTCTCGCACTGGTTAACCAGACGCGTGAGGTCGAATGGAGGCGAGTCTTCGGCCTCCGGCATGTATACCGATGCGAAAACAACCGCTATACTCCTTGACTGCTGTGTTATTTCAATTTGTATCGCTGTGATATCTCTGGAACAGAACTCCGTTAAAACTTGGGCTCTGATGTTTTTAGATGTCAGTATGCAAGTTCTTGGATGTGTGTGGTCAGTTGAAGAATAAATCTTACCTCCCAGGCTGGAGAGGCCTCTGATTAGGCCACCCCTTATCCAAGGTTCCTGGATGAGCACGATGGCTGATTGTTGGACCTCCATCCATTTGCGCAGTTGCGCAGTGGCCGTTTGGCTGTGATGGAGGTTGATTTGAAGGCAGCTGACGTCACTAGGCAGAGGGTTCATCTTTGCATGATGTCCCCACCTTCCCGACGGTCAGCTGCGTTAGGCCGGCCAGGATGTCGCCAGCCTCCACCCCGTCGTCCTGCCGCACCGGGCTCAGGAGCAGGCTCTCATCTTCCGAGTTACCCTCGGCTGACGGGCCAACCCCCGAGCCAGACGCGGCCGGCTCTGACGGGCCGGGTTCTGCGTCGCCCCTGGCTTGGTGTTTGAGTCTTGCTTGACTCATGTGGAGTTGTCGCCCGGAGGATGGTCGACAAACTTACCTGAGGGGTCCCGGAACCTGACGTAGACGGCACCTACCCTTAACGCGAGGCGGCGCTCGTTCTTCATCAGGATCGGGACCTGTTCTTCTGGAACGCCCACTACCAGAAAACAGCCACCTAACTGCCTTTCGGAGTGCAGCATCGAACATTTGTCAACCTCCAAACAGGGGTTCTGAAACTCAAGAGCGCGACCCACGTCGCGCACGTCGTCCAAGACCCCCTGTTCGTCGGATACGACAATGCCGCACCGTACTCTCTTCGGAGTCTCTTCCTGGTCCCTGACCTCCAGTTCGAAGCCCGGTGGTGGGACCAGGAGAGAGACTGCCTCCGCCAGCCAGGTACGCGTTGCCTCGTCGGCGCACCAAAGTTTGAGGACCCCGTACGCGTGCACGGGTTTCCCGGTGAACGCTGGAGCGGGGCGTTTGGGGGTTTTGGTCGACCAGGCATCACTCAGGATCTTCCTTTGGAGCTCCCGGAGTACCTGGTCCACCAACTCCTTCGGTAAGTTCCCTGTGCGTTTGCATGTTACTGCAACACCCAGGGACGCCTTGGAGGCCTGTGCGTAGGACTTATCTTGTATCCTGGAGGAGTCGAGGCGGGGCTTCTTGTGCTCCCCTGGAGGCGAGCTGGTCTCATTGAGAGCACGTTTGGCCTCACCTCTTTCCTTGTTTTCGGCAGTTTTACCTGCCGCGTTTCCCGGTGGTGCTGGGACTGGATGCCGTCCAGGTTGGCCAGCCCGCCGCTTGGCGGCAGGCGGCTTCCCTGTACTGCCTCCGGTCTTCGTGCACCCCTCACTTCTGAGCGTGGGCTGCGCGCTGGTCGCATTGCTGGGACCTGCGACGGCAGCCTGCTCAGCTGTTTTAGTGGAGGCAGCACCGGCAGCAGCAGCGGCTTGTTCAGCCTTCCGCCTAATTGCCATGCGCTGTCTCTTGCTTTTATTGTTCCTCTTTTTCTTCGTGGAACTGATAGCAGCGAGGCCACTCGGTTGTGTGGTGGGCGGGCGTTGGACAGGACCGATGGTCTTGCCCTTACCCTTGCCCTTATGATGACTCACCACTTGCCAGCCCGCGAAGGAGGAGTCGTTTTCCCGCTTGATCTCAAACGGACTGACGATTGTAAGGACGGGACCAGTACTAGCGTTAGCCAGCGCTGAAGTCACGTCCTTGGGGGATGGTTTGACACCTGCGACCATCTGTATAGTTTTGGTTGTGGCGGAGGGAACAGCTTTCGCCGTCCCCGTCGCGGTGGGGTAATAAAAGGGATTTCGGTATCCATGCGTTTACTTAAAGACTTCATCCCTCTGGCTTCCCACCCTCCATGGAGCCCGCAACAGGGAACGTCATACCGGACGTTAGGATTACCAGAGGGATAAAGGAACGCAAGGCTGGTTTACAGCACGACATCGGGCGCCCGCTCGGGTCCACGGTCGGAGCCGAGTTACCAACTTCATCCGCCGAAATAAATTTCAACTGCTGATGCGGACCCCACGTCCGTAGCTTGTGGCCCTCTGACGGGACACGATGGCCATTTTCCCCGCTGCGGCTCACAGCGGCGGCTACCGTTTAGCGTGAAATCTGGACCAAAGAAAGCGTGTTGCCTCACGGTTACATTACCGCCAGCGCCGCTCGGCTCAACCCCCCAGGACTCCGTCATCCCCGCGTACGGTGCTCAACTGCGCAGGTCCTAGCGCAGGTGGTCAGCTACTCTTACCCGTCATTCATCCATTTCTGAAGGAACTGGACCAAAAACGGGCGGCAACCTCGAGAAGGATAGTCCACCAGCCTTGCCTTAGGGATCTTCACGACCTGCGCTACCCCTGAGACCATTCGCCACTCCCTGCACCGGACTCAGGTGCAGGAAGTAGAAGTCAGGGCAGCTCAGTGATGCTAAAGATAAGTTGACCTGCACGGGCTTCCGCCCTTCTCGCTTCGCCTCGCTTCTCCTCGCCTGTTTACTGCTCCCGCTGAGCCTACGTGATCTGATTGAAAATTACACAATTAGTGAAACGTGACTTCAAATGTTTACGAATATCACCCGTTCTACTTACTAGACTATTTCAATGACAAAGGCGTGTTTTGAAAATCGATATCCGAAGGGCCAGATGGCAAGCTTGCCTATTATTACACGAGCTGAGAGAAATTCGAAACGCCAACCTATTGAAGATTCGACATTCTATAAACGGTCGAATTAGTGTGTCATATTTGACGATATCGGTCTTATCTTTAGGAAGTTTCACCATGTCAAGTCACTGTTATGTTTTATTTTCTGTATTTTTAGACACTTACACCTTTTATAGACACTAATAGATATTGTACAAGTACATAATAGGTAATAGGTTATTTATGATAACCTTTTTAAGAACTAAGGCCTAAAAGCTTTCAATTATTGAGTAAGAGTCAAGGCAAAAGCTGCTGGGCTTTTATTCTCAAATGCCAAGAAAAAGTACAGTTGCCACGAAAAATAATTGTATCCAAGCCAAGTTGCGAGCAAAGCTACTGTCATAATAAAATAAAACCGCTAGGGCAGATTCATCGATTTTACAAAACAACTTGTATTTAGAACGTATTTATATCTTTTTAAAATTAACTTCAAAAGAGAACCTTGTTGATTGCAAAACAAGGCATTGTTAATAAAAGCTGTCGCTTCGATCAAATATACTTAAGAAGCCTTCTGCCGGGTACGTGATACCCTAGTTTAAAAAGATTCCAATTCTTTCATACCCTTTTTTCTTACTGAATGTCATTCGTTGGACTTGGAGAAAATTACGTATTTCACTGGCTACATCTCGAAAACATATTATTCTTCTGTAGGTATATAGGTCAAATATCAATTATGTTCAATGAATGGATCTTGAATTTTCGTCTCTGCGATATTACTATTTGTAGCAGTACGCGACAGAAAATGGCATAATCGGATATATTAAACGTTACGTACTTCGAAACGATGGCAGTGATTCGCCGACGGGTAGCGTTTGCGATACATTTTTCCTTATAAAAATATTCTTAGTAAAAGCGGCAAGTTTTTCTTTATTCACGGTGCGCGCACCTGCCTTCGCCGAGATGCAATGAAAATTTGTCGTCTTCTTGCCAAATTTTAACTTATTCTTTGCAAAAGCAATGATGTTTTAGCTCTTTCGCTCATATTTTGGTGATGAATACTTCAGAAGTGCTGTTTCATAAAGTTTCTTCTGGCTGAAATGAAACTGCACAAGCCACGTTGAATGACAAAGCAGCTTATAAGTATGCGCCCTGTCTTGAGTAAATACATTTACATAATCTTAAAATTAAAGTTTGCACAAGTTCTGATGGCATGCATCCAGTTTCGAAGCAAATATTTTTTCCATTAAGTGTAGTTCCAAATTTTTTACTGTAATCGTGCTATTGATTTTGTTAATAGATACTAGCTGTTATGTGTTTTATTAATACATTTTCGTTGATTGTTCAAAGTGTAGGTGCGATAAACATTTTAAATAATTCTTATAAGAAGTGTGCATAGGGTTCCCACCAAGAACTTAGGGTCCCAAGCCAACCTCACCTGCAAGTGGTGCACCTGCCGATCAACGGACGAGGCTCTGGCAAACAAAATGTCCCAATAAGCGGCAATAGGCTCGCCACCTATTACGTGGGATCAAAACACTGGCGAAAAGTGGGCGTTTAATATGCCTCTGCCTACCCCTTCGGGGAAACAGGCGTGTGTCTTTGTATGTATGTATGTATGTCTTATAAGAAGTTTTTTATTACTATCTAAGAGTGTGTTTATTGCGCTGAAGGAAAATCGTAAGTGTCATAAAGATAGAATATAAATTTTCCACCGTGTGCTCAACGTAAATATAAAACGAAGTTATTTATGCACAAAAGGTAAGGCTAACACAGTCCGCAAATCAAGAAACGTGTAAAAAAGAATTTGCCGTTATTGCGACGGGAACACGGCAAAGGCGGCGACACTCCTGCGTTATTCATGAGGCTGGACCCACACCTTGCCTCCTATTTAGAACTAACGTTGGTCATTTCCACCACAAATTTTTCCAACACTTACAAACTCTTAGGAAACTTTAATAGAATTGTGGTCTCTTTAACGCAACTTTATTTTTGTTTAAAACATTGCTTACGTTTCAATCTAGAAATTAATATTTGATACCAACGCTACGCTGAGTGGAATATATCTTTTATTGGATAAAGAATTCGATTGGGATGAATGCTTCAATTCAATGACAATAAACGAATGCCAATAGATATTTTCATCATGCGATAGAAGCTCTACATACTTTCATATTTGTAACACTTCCATTGTTGTGTGTTTGATATATCTTATTTGATACATATCTGAATATAATATTAAATCTCAAAGTCGGTATAATATCAATATTTTAGGAGAATGTTAAAACAACATTTGTAATACGTTCGTTATGACTCTAACAATTGAAGTTGGAATAAAATGAAGTAAATCTTGATCACGTAGCTCCGATATCAAAGCCTGAGCCAAGAATCTGGATCTTAATGAGAATCCAGCACTAATTGGAATGCTCGTTTCATCCCGACTTGTGATAGGGGATTAAAACTTTATTATTTACTGAACGATGGTTACGTGACACATATACCGCTTTATTAAAACCGTCACTTGTTAAGCTGAGACATAAACCTAGTTTATTATATTGTGATTATGTAAATTCGAGTAAGTACTGATCTTTTAATTCTTTTCGTAATAATCGGTAGAAAACTACTTTTCATAATAATCTATAGCATCAAATACTAATATAAATGATTTACAAATTACCTCCGAAGTAAGTACGATATCCAAATTTAATATAGAAGCATTTATTAGACTTTGACTGTAAACTCATTGTTGGCATTATTGAAATGTTCGATAAATTATAAGTCGCACATAATGTACAGATCTGTATAATATTTCACCCGTGAGTAATAGGCGGATATAGCTGCAAGATTTACAATGCTACTGGTCGCCAACGCAATGTCTTGCACTCACCCTACGCCAAATATTTAACCTACTTTTGGAATCGCTACCTACTAATATGTTACAGATTATCCATGTTCACCAAATATCTTATACATCATTTGTAAATCCAATCGTTCTCTCACCTGTAAGCGGTAACTTTTCCAAGCCTAATAACTTTTAACAATTAAAGCAAGTCTCCACTTAGACTGGTTAAAAACTCTTTTCATTCTTTTGAATTAGGTAGCCTCGTGATCTGCCCTTATTTAATGTATTCGTTATACAAAGAAACTTTAAATTGTATTTTCGTACTGAGTGTATCCGGTACTCTCATTGTATTGGAAGCCCGGGCGTTAAGAGAGACCTCTTTCGTTCTATGCCGGATGGCTAGTAAAGAGAATTAACCTAATAAAATGTACGCCGGTTTACTTGAGAATAGAAACATAATTGCAAATAATTTGAACCTCGTCTTAAGACGAAATGCGGCCATAATTCCAACAAATTTGTCATGTGTATAAAAAAATCGTAAAAAGCCTCTACATGATGTTAAATCCTTGCATGAAATCTGAGAAAATCCAAAAAATGACAGTGGGTCATAAAATATGTTTGCTAACATTTAGGCATAATAAAAAGTGTGTTACATAAGGCAGCTGTGATCGCCAGCAAAGCAGAATGTTAACGGCTTCGGCATCAATCACTTGCGATGGCGGGGATTACTTAAACCAGCGCGTCATCCTCTGGCACGGAGGCGACGCAAATTTACATAAATAAGCTCATCTGTATTCAACATGCAAGGCAAGAGAAGCCCATGCAACAACATGTGGCATTCAACATGCAGAGCTCCATTATTAATTGTGGACAACTGACGCGAGGGAGCAGTTCCACCAGTTGTCCAATCCTACCACCGACCTCGTTGTTTCTACTTTAATGGAACTGCCGAACGCTTTTAGCGCCACGTTGTTTATTGATTCATATTTGCACAGCTTACCTAACATATTACTTTCATTCACTTCGCAACCGCTCTCGCCAAGTTTATAGCGTTTCGAACACAAAGCGATAAACTTAAAAGCTTCCAAATCATTCGCAAACGCCGGAAAAGTTTCCTAGTACTGGCAATTTATAAGTTGAAACCAGCGGCGTGTTATACTGGCGCAAGTAAACGTGTAAGAGTACTTCATAATAATACAGTTTAACAACAGAATTAACCCGAAGGTTGCTATTAAACAAGTTGGTCGTAGATTTAAATTTTGAGCTCGTAAATTAACCCTTCATCCTTTTGAAAAAGTAAAGGAATTGGGACCTAATGGTCTTTTTGCGAAACGTACCTAATGGGCCGGCCTGGCCGAGCGTATTAGACAATTTGGACATATTCTGACTTCACTCTATTCACGTAAAGGCTTTATACTGGATCTTTATACAACGAGCGGGGATTAAAATAATTATCTAAATAAACTTTCTTTCTCTTTTATTTTATTATTTTGTGTTTAAATTTACAAGTTGAATGTAAGCACTAAGTGTAGGTTTTAATTTAAATGGTAATTAATTACACTTAGCATTTGAATTTACGGCTCAGAGACAGATGTAATATGTATTTACTTAGTTAAATAAGACAACTTTTGTGTAGTTAAATTTAATCACTAGAAAACACAATAATCAATTTTAAGTGTAACTTCGGATTAAAGGATGAATAAATATTTAAGATTATATATGTAAAAAACAAGATACTGAAGAATAAAATATGGCGTCTACGATACACGTTTCGCACGGTGTGATGTCAATCCCAGTCGTCATGTAAAATCTACGGGAGTCCTTGAGGGTGGAAACCTGAATAATGGCTACAAGGCTACAACTAGGTTACGTAAGGCGTAGCTTAGACATCAGTCACTATGTGCAAATGTTGGCAGACAGGCAAATCATGTCAGAAATACGTTTGGGAAAAGTATACGAACATCGTTTGTGATCTCTGAGCTCCCTTGGATGTTTATTATTAGAGATAAAATGAGCTGTCGGACTGAGCTATTTTTATCTGGTAGAGTAATAAATCATTATTAAACTGTGCAGAAAACTTATATTGCCAAACATATTTGACACTTTTCTCTACCAGTAAGATATAAGGTCGATCTAATTAGCGTCAGTACACCGTAATTACAATTATTGATATTACATTATTACTTAAAGCAAATAAAAGATTTTTAATAAAGTTTATATTAAAGCTTCATATTAACAGAACGTTTATTGAATTCAATTCAGTGCGGTTTGTGGGTATTCCTCCAAGACGCAGTCTGCGTGCTCTCACTACTCTCTATTCTATCCTTATGTCTCCCAATACTCCCAACTATTTAAGTTCTTACCTCCAGTACTTATGCAGCAACCACGATCGTAACCTTCGTTCATCTAATAACCTTCCCCTTCTTTGTCCTTCACGTAGATCTTCTTTCATCCACTCTTCTTTTCCTACTCAAGCTATTCTTTTTTGAAATGACCTTTCTCTCGAAATCAGGACGTCGACGGTAAAGCAGCTTTTATAGGCTAAGTTAGCAGAAGTATCGTAACATATATATGTATATATTTATTTATATATGTATATATAATATGTAAGTGTATGTAAGTATATGTATGCATTTCTATATTCGATGTATTTATGTAATATAATTATTATTTAATGTTATGTAATGTAAGCGCATCCATCATATCTATTAAATATAATATAATAAAGTCAAACTCCACTTTTTAAATACACCTATCATTAATCTCTGCATCACTCTAAGGTAGACTGGCAGAAAATGCCTAAGGCATTAAGTCCACCTTTATACGCTATGTGTGTATATAAAGTTAATAAATAAATAAATAAAATATGCCGTCAAATTAGACCTGCTACATTACGCGTCTAGTCAGTTTCTGCGTTCAGCAACTACAGTGCGGTTGCTTTGTATGACATTTAATTTTAAAACGTCGCCCAACGCGTCAGTCAAAATTCACGTGGTGTGTGGTGCGCACGACGTCGACCGATAATGCGTTGACGGAAACGGAACAGACGCTGTACGCTCGATGTACTAACGGATCATCGCTCAGGTGTGAAAGGTTGAATGTTTTTCTATATATTTGTATGTTTTGGCGTTACGCGACCGATAATACGCGACGCATCTTCCATCAGATATGTTCCGACACTGCGTCAGTTCACTTCAAGTCTTTTCAATAAACATTAAATATTTTGTTTATGAAAGTAAAGTATATTATATTTATGTTGTTTGTTGCAGATTATAACTTATCAAAAGCATGGCTAACTATTCAATTTTATTTCTACACAAGATAAGAACCGCGGCTCTATCCGCGTAAAATATGCACTAAAACCGTCCTCAGGAATTAAATTATCTATTGGTAAAAACCGTACAAAAAACTGTTCGGCAGTTTTTGAGTTAACGCCTTCATATAGATCGACAGGACGTAAAAGGAGACTTAATTTTGTAATAAGTATATTTCTACAATTTACACACAGGGAGAGAGAGAGAGAGAGAGAGAGAGAGAGAGAGAGAGAGAGAGAGAGAGAGAGAGAGAGAGAGTGCGTTCATACATCCCACATTTCACGTTTATAATTCACTGTGTTTACCGAACAAGTCTAACTTCGCTTTAGGCTACGCTGCCGTCCGTTAACTAAAACCACGTTAACCCTAAAAAGTGATTTTGGAGAAAAACGTAAAAAACGCGGGAATCGCTGTTTCTAGAAAACTATTATACATAAATCAGTGATTGTTAAATATTATTTAAACAAATATTTGCCAGCGTCATTTAGGATATTTCCTGCTTAGAAATGTACTTAAAATTATGTAAAAAACAGGATTTTTTGGTTTAGTTAAGCAACACACATTTTTTTTTACATTGATTGCCGCACTAAAACCTCTTTAACCTACACTTAGAGATCTTTTAGTTAAGCATTTTTTTTAAATTTATGAGGTTTCTAATTTTCAATAAATTTACCCTAATATGCTTAATTATAAACGCGCTAAGTCCATTAACTGTTTCGTAGCTAAGACCTTTCTTAATATTTATACATTAGTACCTTACGTAAGAAGAGGCTAAAGCACCTATGACCCTTTTAAGCTAAGTTTTACCGAAAAATAAAAAAGTTATGAAAAAATATATGCTTGCTTACTAAGCTAAACACAGGTTTTTCTTACTTCAATTGTTACTAACGTATTTATAGCTAAGCATCACATAAAAAACCGGGTAATGAGTGGTGGACTTGAGAGCTGTAATAAGATTTCCAATCCGAGAATTAAAAATAAAGTGACTGAGACAGACAGGCAGTCGTGATGCATCTTTAAGGCTTCGGTTTTTCTTCACTGCTGGACATAAAACAAAATGCAGTTTTAAAATTAAATCAATTAAATTAAAAAGTTTTAACTAAAAACATTTCCTTATCATCAACATAGTACGGCCGTTTAACGATGGCGAGTCTGAAGTTCGCGCAGAAGGCGGCGCAGTAATGCTTTTTAGGAAGAACGCGGTGGCAAGAAGTGGGGTGCGCGGGGTGATAGTCTAGGCCAGTGATGCACGTTAAGTAAATACAAATTAATAGTTTATTTAATCAAAAATTTAAATCGATTTGTTTTATAATTGATTTTGAATTAATTTATTTTTGCCTCGTTGGTCTCGCGGCATAAATGTGCGCGTGGGATCGGGAGGTCCCGGGTTCGATTCCTGGGTCGGGCAGTGTTATTGGGTTTTTCTGTCACGAAATTCTCAGTAGCAGCACGGAGTCTGGAAATGTGCCCGGTACGGCAATAGGCTCGCCCCTTATTACGTGGGACTAAAGTATATCTGGCGAAAAGTGGGTGTAGAAATACACCTCTGCCTACCCCTTCGAGGATAAAAGGCGTGACGATGTGTTATTTTTGTTATAATAATAAAAGTACTGTAAGATATACAATTAAATAGATTTATTAAACCAAGCAATATAGTGAGGAGATTTTTTTTAGTAAAAAACAAATCTAATTAAAAAAAATTCTAGGTTTAAAGACCAGATTTACTTATAACAGTTATCTATTAACGATGACATAAATGAAAAGCGTTGGAAAACATTTTAAATCTTTATATGTTGTACGGGTTCTTGTTGTTAACCTATACACTTAGTTGTAATGATAACGCGGTATAATATTCAAACTGAATTTATTGATAGAGCTTAATTTTAGTGAATGACGTGGTAACAATCTAATAATGATGAGTGAGCACGCGCGGCGTTCTTGCTAGCCTATAGCGAACTGATTTGTAATACAATTAATTTGCGCCTGTCACGTAAATTGATGATTTATGAAAAATGTACAGTTTGCACTGTACATGCTCCCACGGGAGAAAGATGATGGTGAGGTATGTGAATGATGCTGATAATGATATAGTATAAGATGAATTCATTGGGTCCTTATATTAATACTTTAAATTCCCTAATTAAATCGTGTCGTTCTTAGCATTGGAGTAACGCACTTGTCTACTTTGTGCACTGAAATTTCACTATACGCACTTTCATTTCGGTTATCACTTACACTATTGATGTTACACTGATTATCGCGCGCACTTATACTATAAATACGAGTTCCCGAAGTCGGAGTTGCCGGTCCGCCTGATGACTCTCGATCCCTAGTGGTGCCAGGCTGTGAAGTTGCTTGGTCGACCTTCCCTGCCGCCTGACGAGAAAGCCGCTTACCGCGAAGTTGACGTAGCACGATGATAACACCAACCAGTAAAGCCATGCCAACCATTACATAAATTATGGTATAGTGATGTATGTCATGATACGAAACCTTATTTGCCAGGTAATCGCAATTTTTTGAGAGTTTCTATTTGCCTTTTAAGCTCATCTAATTGTTCAGTGTGACCGGAGTAATTCTGCATCACGGCATTTGTAGCGCTAATATCTATGACATGATTTATTGGGTTTATCTCGGGTGCGTATAAGTTAGGTTTTATGTGTAGGTTGCTTATACCAGCATTGTGTGCATATATTGTAAAGTTTTCTGTTTGAATTAAACAACCTTGTTCAATGCTTAATATACCACTCCTTTCCAATCGTCTCGATAATGCTTGTTCTTCACATAAAACTCGAATGTTACATACGTCACAACAGAAATACATATATCTGTTTACTTGATTTATTTCTGTCCACTCATTCATGCATGGTGTTGCGGTGAACATGCATTTGCCTGTGCTGTAATCTATACGGCAGAAAGTTTCATCGGCTTTAAGACGATAAATAGGTCTGTGTATATAGCATAAGTACTCGTCCGTCACATCATGCTTACAAGAGTTGATGTCAAAGGTAGTCATCGTCACGTAAGACTCTTTTCGTAGACTTATTGCAACATAGTCTGCTGCCGGCAATATTTTGACCATTTTACCATGACCCATAGCTCTAGGTATTGATAAAACCTTCATGATTTCAAAGGAATCCCGTGTAATTAATGGCACCTTTGATTCAAATATTAAGTACTCTTTACACATCTTCGCCTTGATTTTCAAAAGTTTATAAATACTTGTGAAGTCGCTCTGTAAATTGTTGACGGGTAAAGAGAGATCCTTTGTTAGGTGGCTTGAAATAGTACTCAAAGTGTCTCGTAGTTGACTAGGTGATATCAAATGAAAATTTATTCTACCTTGGTAGACATCCATTAAGGTATCGAGCAGTGTAGTCTGAATAGTCTCTAACCGTCTTATCATATTACTTGTGGCTACTGCTGCCAAAGTAAACTCATTATTTTGTTGACTTCTTTCGGCTTGAATTTTCACAGTCTGTGCCACACTATCGAACTTGAGAGATAGCTGGTTGAGCATTTTGTGCTGTTTATTGAGAGAATCCTCAGTTCTCTTCAAGATATTATATTCCACTTCTATAACGGACGTTTGATTCCTTAGAAGTGAAGCCAAATGATTCTCGTTGTCTTGCATTAATTGTATATCGTTTTTATATTGCTCAGCGAAATGGTCGTCGAGTACGCCGAACAGGCTATTAGCGAGATACCCGACACCGTTGACTAAGCCTCTGCGCCGGCGCTTGTCGCGGCGCGTGCTATTGTAGTTGGTATTAAATAACATAATATTGTTATTGTATTCCAATTCTGAGAACTCGAGTTGTAATTGAGCCGATATAACGTCACAATGGGAATCTCCTTGAAGTTTACTACACAAACGTCCTAAGTATTTCAAATATTTGTTACATGCCGTTGTTCCTTGCCAGTATGTATCCATGTCGTAATAAGTGACTATTTTCCATTCGTCCCTTATTAATTTCATGTCAGCCACCTTGTCAAAGAATAACCCTTGACTTTCTTTTAGCTGCGTTGTATTATAGGAACATTGATATGACGTAATAATGCTCATAAAAAATAGAAGTAATGTTGCCAGAGAGACGAAACTGCAGTTAGTCGTTTTTTGTCGACTTTTGTTTGGTGAAGTATTGATGGTGTCGTCTTCGACTTGTTGTTTTTCGTTCACAGGCAATATTGATAATTTTACAATCGAACGCTTGATAAGTCCATTTTTGGTTCGCAACGTGACCACTCTGACGTGGCCATCCGATCCGGGATGTAACTCAACGACGCGGCCGATCGCCCACTTCCCAGGAGGAAGGTTCGCATCATTGATTGTTACTACGTCGTTGATTTTAATGTTTGTCTTATTTTGTCTCCACTTGCTTCTAGCTGTTAACTGACAAAGATATTCAGATCGCCATCGCTTCCAAACGTCTTGTACAATCTTTTGTGTGAAGTACCATCTAGTACGCATGTCCGTCTCAGTCTCTAGAATAGTCATGTCTTGATTGATGTTGATGAAGCTCGATGGGGTAAGAAACTCTAAATCGTTTGGATCTTCCGTCAAAGGGCACAAGGGTCTCGAGTTAAGTATTGCTTCTACTTGCGCTAATACCGTCGCATACTCCTCAAAAGTTAGACGCTGCTCTCCAATGACTCTTCTAAGATGGTACTTAACGCTCTTAACCGCTGCTTCCCATAAACCGCCTGCTGAAGGCCAAGAAGGTGCATTGAAGTGCGACTCGATCTCCATGTTGATAATTTCTCTTTTGAAGTCCTGATCGAATGTATTCAGAATGTGTTGATATTCTTCTGACAAAGTTTTGTTGGCGCCGACGAAATTGGTGCCATTGTCGCAGTACATGTGACGAGGGGTCCCTTTTCTTGCAGCCATCCTGCGTAAGGCTGCGAGGAATGCGGATGATGATAGGTCCGATACTAACTCTACATGGACTAGTTTTGTGACCATGCAGACGAACACTGCTATATACCCCTTTGTGGTCTTGATACCACGGCCCTTGTTGGCTTTTATCATCACATGTCCTGTAAAATCGACTCTGGTGTGACAGAAAGGTTTTGCTTGTTTGCATCGCTGAGATGGTAAATCACCCATTAATTGTGTCATTTTAATGGGATTCTGCTTACGGCAAGTTACGCAGATTTGAAGGCGCTTCTTCACTGCCCGGTTTCCCCCAATAATCCAATACTTTTGGCGAATTGTAGCCAAAGTTACCCGAGCTCCTCCGTGCAACGTTAATTTGTGCGCGTAATCGATTATTAGATCTGTTAATCGACCGCTGTGCGGGAGTAATATGGGATAGATCATGTCTGGATTAATATTCGCCTTTTTCAATCTGCCTCCAATCCGAAAGAGTCCTTCATTGCATACGAACGAATTGAACTGCAATAACTTGCTTTTTGATTGTAAGCGCTTGTTTGAAATAGAATTAGTTTTTATTATAAGTCAAATCGATTAGATCGATTGAGTAACATTTTGTTTAGTCTATTGAAAATTTCTGACAATGGTCACACTGAACTGTCACTTGAGTTCCCGCTTTGAAAAAAAGTTCCACGTTGTCGTCTCGTACGTAAAATATCGCCCTTTGAATTAACGCGAATTGAATCGACTTGTAATTAACTTAATACGTAATTGCCGCTTTTGACTTCCGGCAAAGTGTGTAATAATTTGTGAAACATTTGTGAAAAGTTTTGTGAACCGCAAACGTGCATCGTGGTCTGGAGAAGGACTTCGCCGAATTGTACACTGGTATCTATTCGATTCTCTTGTTATTTTGGCCAAAATTATGAGTTAATCCTATAGGTCCACTTCAAGAACATCACCAGGAGATATAAGGTAAAATTTTCATGTACCTACTCAATACTTTACTCACTGTGCAACGCAGTGCATTGTGTCTGGATAAATTGTCTATCGTGGTCAGGTAGATGTATTACACCTTCCACTGCGCACTTCTGATACACCTTCCTGCCTCTCAAGGCCGTCAAAGTGAGGGCCATCATGTCACATTGCTTAACCAGCAATTGGGGATGGTGGCCTTCCCAATAGGACTTCACTGTCAGCTTACCATCAGGCAGCGTGTAGTCAATTTGACAGGTTCTTTCTAATAAAAAAAAAAAAAAAAAAAAAAAAAAAATTCTAGACATAATTTTTGGTGCAGAGCTGTAGTTGAAATTTAGCCGCTGTTGCATTACTGAGTATAAACTCAGATTGGTATGAGCTTGTATCTTATCACCTTGTAGACAGTATTGTAGTGCTTGTCAGGTCAGTTATTGTCTAAAATACATAATATTTAATTGTATAAGTTGACCTAGATAATTTGAAACACATTGTCACATAATCTCAATCAGTAATTGTTGATTTGTATTGTTGAAAAATCTAACTTAAATTTGTTGTTGCATTAATAAGTCAGTTTGTTTGGATACATAACAGCTGTATGTATCAATAAATTTAGTAAATTTAGTTTATTGCATATATTCATAAACATTATAACAACCAACTTGGGCGGGTCACATTAATAAACTTTGTTTTGTTATAATATAGATAATATTGCTAGGTAACACATATTCTGTGCTTACTTACTATTGTATATCTCAAAGAACACAGCCAGTCTGTCTGTTGCAAATAATTAATTAATTAATTTGAAGTTTCAACTTTTAATTTGTTATAAGTTATAACTTTTGATAACTTTTGTGTTTGTTTCAATATTGAAACTATTAATTTTGTTGGACAGTAGATACCTGTCACTTGCTTGTACCAGCAGTAAACAGGCTAATACTTTGTTGGTTTCAAGGAATTAAGAAAAATTAAGTTTTGATTGTTAATATTATTTAACGCTTGTCCGGGCTCTTTTGAATTTTGATTATGTCAGCTATCAAGGACTTGCGTGCGGCTGCTGGTGCTATTGCATCAGATTTGCGCTGGTTTGCCTCGGCCAGTGCCTTAGTGAACCGGCCTGATCGCCAGCAGGCCTTACTACAAAGGTACGAGCGGATTGACGATCGCCTGGCAAGTGTGGAACAGCAATTCCGCACTTTCAGCACTTGCTGTCTTGAAGTGTCAATCAATGATTTCACCGCTGACCAGCGAAATAAGGTCAGTGAAGACTATGCCCAGGTCTTAGACCTGTATGATGCTGTCTCCAATACTGCGAGACAACTAGTTGCCGATAGGGAAGGGCAACCCGGCCTGAAGCAGGAGCTTCCTAGGTCAGCACCGGGGCTGGTGAGTAGGCTCCCTACTTTGGACCTCCCCCATTTTGAGGGCTGCCTAGGAAGCTACCTGGGCTTCATTAATTTGTTCGACAGCCTGGTCAATGACAGGGCTGACCTTCGGCCAGCACAAAAATTGGCATATTTAATGTCGGTTCTGGATGGGAAGGCTAAGGGCCTCATCCAGCATCTGCCCGTGTCTGACGAGGCGTACCAGACGGCTCGGGACCTAATCACCCGTAGGTACCATAATAAGCCTGGCCTCGCCGACACGCACATCGAGCAGATTTTGGGTTTGCCGACGCTCACCCGGGTCTCTGGGTTGCGCACCCAACTTTTGAACCCGCTTTTGGTGGCCATCAACGCACTTAAGTGCCTTGACCTGCCCGTGGACCAATGGTCCTATCTATTGGTGCACATTGTGATGAAGAAGCTGCTTGCCGACCTGAGGTCGCGTTTTGAACAGCGCTTTGGTGGGGATAGCGCGACCCATCTGCCCCCCTTTGCTGACCTGGAGAGGTTCCTGGAGGATGAGTGCCGGGTCTTGGACAACTCCGGTGGTGACACGCCGGCTAAGACGCAGCCGCCCAAGGTCAAGGAGCAGCCTCGCGGTCACACCCGAGCCAATGTTGACCGGCGCCCTCCTCGCTTTGCGGTCACGCAGAGCCCAGCGGGGTGCTCCTACTGCAAGGTCACGGGGCACAGAACGGCCAGTTGTTGGACCTACATGTCGCCTCTCGTAGGCGCATCGCGAATGCCCGCCGACTTTGCCTCTCTTGTTTGGGGTCCCACTACCAGCGAGACTGCCCGAACTCTCGCCCCTGTCCTCACTGTGGAGGACAGCATTTGGACATTCTCTGTATGAATGCCAGAGAGGTTGACCGCTTGTCCAACCAGCCGACGCCGCGCACGGGTGGGTGTTTTGAAGGTGGCAGCCGAGGCTCACTGGCGCGTAGCCGAGAGTCGCCTCGCTCAATTGATCGCCACTCGCCCCGCTTGGAGAACCGTAGCGTGCGCACGCCTCCTCTCTCTCGCGCACCTGAATGTGCTGTTCAGCGTCACCAGCACCATGACTGCTGCCCCAGGTATTCCCCTCCTTTGGCGGAGCGTCCCCGCCTTGACTCGCGCCCACCTTGTTTTGGGCGGGTGCGTCATTATGATCCCCCACAGATGGCGCGCGGATCGAGTCATCGCGTCTTTGAGGACTTCAAGCCGCACCCTCGTTTTGACTTGCCTGGTCCTGGCCAACGGTCGCCGCCCAGGCAACAATAGGTCATTGACCCCTGCCCTATAACGCCAACCTCCCCCATTGAGACCGTTATCCTACCAACGGTTGCTGTTAGGGTCTGGGGACCCACGGGGACCTCTGTTGTTGTCCGTGCTATATTGGACACAGGTTCACAAGGTTGCATTGTTTCCACTTATTTGGTAGGGCAGGTTAAATTAAATATGGGTTCTTTTCCAAATTGTATACGGGGCATAGGTGACGTGGCCTCTAATGTTGAAGGGCAAGTTAAGGTTTTGTTTGGCACTGTTGAATCTTCACACCCGAGGATTAAAACCTCGGCTATTGTGCTGAAGAATATTTTGGGTATGCATCCACAGAAACAGCTACCTGCTGCTGTGGTGAATTTGACATCAGGATTGGAACTGGCAGACCCCAAATTTGACACACCGGGACAAATAGACTTGTTGATTGGCTCTGATGTCCTCGGTGGAATTTTGATTGGTGGGAAACGGGTCTTGGTGCCAAATGGTTTGACTGCCATCCCGACCATATTTGGATTTACTTTGATGGGACCTGTACCTAGGGACCCCCCTCTACCCGAACTTGATAATTTGTTGGCTGTAGGCTCTGCTCTCTCTTATGCGGTTCAGAGGTTTTGGGAGGTAGAGGAGCCCCCTCAAGTTGCCCGTTTGAATCCAGAACATGAGGAGTGCGAGCTGTTCTTCCAGAACAACACTGGTCGACTCCGTTCTGGTCGGATTATCACGAAGCTGCCCTTTCTGTCTGTTCGGCCTCCGCTTGGTGAGTCACGACCTTTAGCCGAAAAGAGATTATTGGCTATGGAGCGTCGCATGGGTCGTGATCCGGAGCTCAGACAGAAGTATATTGAGTTCATGAGAGAATATGAACAATTGGGACACATGTCAGTGTCAATTTTGGATTGGCGTTCGGTGGAGCATTACTTTCTCCCGCATCATGCGGTATTGAAGCCATCGACTGGCAAGCTGCGCACAGTGTTTGATGGTTCTGCGCAGACTTCAACAGGCGTATCCTTGAACCAGTGCTTGCATTCTGGTCCCAAGTTGGTCAAGGACCTTTGTGACGTCATCACCAGCTTCCGACGACATCAGATTGTCTTTGTGGCCGACATAAAAATGATGTTCAGGCAGACGATTATCCACCCTGATGACCGTCGCTTCCAGCTGATCCTTTGGAGAGAGTCTCCTCGTGATCCCATGGTCGTCTACGAGCTCAATACTAATACGTACGGGTTAAGGTCAAGCCCCTACTTGGCAATACGTTCTCTTTGGGAGCTCGCAGACCGCGAAGGCTTACGTTTCCCACGAGCCTCCGCCATCTTGAAGGACGATATTTACGTCGATGACATTTGCTCGGGCGCCTCCACAGCGGACGAGGCGATCCTCCTGCGGGACGAATTGATAGGTATTTTGGCCTCCGCTGGTTATGAGTTGCGTAAATGGATTTCCAACTCACCAGCGCTTTTGGAAGGCTTGCCAGAGGATCATCAGCAAGATCCAAATCTATTTGAGATTGTTGACAACCCCGCCATGATGGCTGTTCTCGGCGTTCAGTACAGACCAATCCAAGACGTCTTTACGTATAACGTAGACCTGAAACTGCCTTGTTCTTGGACTAAACGTCTCGTGTTGTCTACTGTCGCCAGAACCTTTGATCCGAACGGTTGGATTCGTCCCATCATATTTTGGGCAAAATGCTTCTTGCAGAAGCTTTGGACATCAGGATTGACCAGGGACGAACCTCTACACGGTACTCTTGTTGAGGAATGGACCTCTTTTGTATCCTCACTTCCTGCCGTCAACGAGATCTCCTTGCCTCGTCCCATCCTTCCTCCCGGGAAGTACAAGGCCACCCTTCACGGGTTTTGTGACGCCTCGGAACGTGGTCACGCGGCCGTGGTGTACTTGCGCACAGTCAGTGCCTCAGGTCAGGTGAGGGTTTCCCCGATCATGGCGAAGAGCAAGGTTGCACCCCTTGGGACATCTCTGACCATCCCAAAATTGGAGCTCTCGGGAGCAGCCCTACTTGTACGCTTGTTGAACCACGTGTCCAGTACTTTGGGTAAAAGCATTTGTATTGATGGGACCTACGCCTGGACAGACAGCCAAATTGTTCTTTGTTGGTTGAAGGCTTCTGTCCACACCTTGGAGGTATTTGTCGCTAATCGCGTTTCCCAAATCCAGAAATCCGAAGTCAAACTTGTTTGGAGACACGTGCCAGGTGAGCTCAACCCCGCTGATTGTGCCTCGCGCGGATGCTTGACGCCTAGTTTGATAGGTCATTCGCTGTGGTGGGATCCGGAATGGTTGAGTCGACCAGAAATTGATTGGCCTCGAACGCCAGTTTTGAATACTTCTGATTTGCCGGGTCTACGAATACTCGCTCTTGAGAAGGTAGAATGCGCCTTCGACCCCGATTTTTTGTTGAATCGTTACAGCTCCCTCGACAAGTTGTTAGGTGTCACTGCTTGGATAAAGCGTTTTGTTTTTAATTTTAGGCACCCACAACAGAAACGACTGACACCGTTTACCTCACCACAGGAACGACAGGAGTCCCTCACCTTTTGGGTTCGTTCTGTGCAATTGGCGTATTTTGAAAGGGAGATTGCTATCCTCAAGTCAGGGAAATTGAAATTATCGGGTGCTGTATCTAAATTGAACCCCTTTTTGGACGATACGGGTCTCTTGCGCGTTGGAGGGCGTCTCAAGAACGCCAACCTCCCTTACGGAGCACGTCACCCCCTGTTGTTACCCAAGGACGGTCATTTGGTGCGCTTGTTGTTAACTGATCGTCACCTTAAAAATTCGCATGCTGGTTGTAATGCGCTCTTGGCCATTTTGCAACGCGAGTTTTGGATTTTGTCTGCACGAAGAATAATTCGGAGTGTTGTCTTTCGCTGCATCCCTTGCTATAAGCTCAAGGCTTCTACCATGCAGCCCTTGAAGGGGGACTTACCGGCAGATCACGTAACTGAAAGCAGGACGTTTGACGGTGTTGGCACGGACTTCGCTGGTCCCTTTTTGGTGAAAATGTCGACACTTCGAAACAGCAAGACTGTTAAGGCCTACTGGTGTGTTTTTGTTTGCCTCTCCACAAAGGCCGTTCATTTGGAACTGGTCTCCTCGCTTACGACCAAGGCGTTTGTAGCCACATTTGACAGATTTGTATCCCGCAGAGGGCTGCCTTCCTTGATCCGTTCTGACTGCGGCACTAACTTCAAGGGCACGTATAATTATTTGAATGATGTTGTTTATTTCCTTGAAACCAACAAAGCTGATATAGGTGATAGGCTTGCCCGACGTGGGATAAATTGGTTGTTTTCCCCACCAAACTGTCCACACTGGGGTGGTATATTTGAGGCCGCCGTAAAATCGGCCAAAACACACTTGCGCAGGACAATCGGTGAATCTGTCCTTACATTTGAGGAACTCGCAACTGTGTTTTGGAAGATCGAGGCCGTTTTGAACTCTCGGCCGTTGTGCCCGATCTCCTCAGATCCGAATGATTTGGAGGCCCTTACGCCGGGCCATTTTTTGATTGGTCGCCCACTTGTCGCCTTGCCTGAGTACCCCTACATTGATACGAGACCTGGTCGTCTCTCGCGCTTTGAATTGGTACGCCAGATTACTCAGAGCTTTTGGAAACGCTGGAATTTGGAATATTTGCACATACTCCAGCAACGCGTTAAGTGAACCGACAAGACCGATCCACTCAAGATTGGTGACCTCGTTTTGATCAAGGAGGCTAACCTTCCGCCACTCAGATGGCGCAGGGGGCGCATCCTTCGTTTGGTAACTGGGGCTGATGAAGTTCCCCGATTTGCTGAGGTCTTGGTGGACGGTTCGATTCTGAGGAGAGCGGTTGCAACATTGTCACGTCTACCAACCGATTAGCGGTCCGCTAATCGGTTGGTAGATTGGTAGGCCGGTCAGGGGCGGGTGGATGTTTGAAATAGAATTAGTTTTTATTATAAGTCAAATCGATTAGATCGATTGAGTAACATTTTGTTTAGTCTATTGAAAATTTCTGACAATGGTCACACTGAACTGTCACTTGAGTTCCCACTTTGAAAAAAAGTTCCACGTTGTCATCTCGTACGTAAAATATCGCCCTTTGAATTAACGCGAATTGAATCAACTTGTTATTAACTTAATACGTAATTGCCGCTTTTGACTTCCGGCAAAGTGTGTGATAATTTGTGAAACATTTGTGAAAAGTTTTGTGAACCGCAAACGTGCATCGTGGTCTGGAGAAGGACTTCGCCGAATTGTACACTGGTATCTATTCGATTCTTTTGTTATTTTGGCCAAAATTATGAGTTAATCCTATAGGTCCACTTCAAGAACATCACCAGGAGATATAAGGTAAAATTTTCATGTACCTACTCAATACTTTACTCACTGTGCAATGCAGTGCATTGTGTCTGGATATATTGTCTATCGTGGTCAGGTAGATGTATTACACCTTCCACTGTGCACTTCTGATACACCTTCCTGCCTGGCTACGGTAATTCTAGACAGCGCTTGTTTTGCAATAAACTCTGCATTTCGTCTGCAAATTCACTTTGCTGTACATGCTTGATTATCATATGTTTAGCTTTGGTTATTTCTTGTAAGCTTAAGTATGTTCCACTTTGAACCTTTTCTTGTTTCAACCGCTTAACAAATCTAATGACCCAAGCTAAAACGTTTGTAACCTTTTGTATAGAGCTATATTTGTGTAGTAACTCGTCAATAATGCTTATGTCGCATTGTTCTTGTTTAATGTAATTAACCTGCTTGACTTTCCTAACTTCTTCAACGGTTGTATATATATCCGATGGAATTTTTTTGATTTGTATGATGATCTGGTAGCCACGAAGGTCCTTGCCACCACAAGGAGTGCTCTGTTATTTGTGCTGCACTCATTCCGCGGCTTGCGCAATCTGCTGGGTTCTGGGCTGACTTAACATAGTGCCAGTTGTTCGGAGGCATCATTTCGCAGATTTCCTTCACCTTGTTCGCGACAAAGGGTTTCCAACGTCCTGGTTCACCTTGGATCTATGCCAGGGTGACCATCGAATCTGTCCAGCCATGTGTTTGGATGTTGTAATTGCTGAGACAATTAAGAACCTTAGACATCAGTTTGGCTAACAGTAAAGCACCACTAAGCTCTAATTTAGGCAGCGAGATGGTTTTGCTCGCTGGAACTAACCTCGTTTTTCCTGCTACTAGGGTGACCTTGACATTATCACGGTTTTGTATCTTGCAGTAGATAACGCAAGCATAGGCCTTATTTGAGGCGTCACAAAACCCATGTAACTCTACTTGTTTAGATGACATAGAGGTACCCAGCCAATGAGGTAATTGAAATTGGTTTATGTTTATCAAATCTTGTCTGACATCCATCCACTCCCTGATGAGTTCATCTGATAGCTTGTCATCCCACTGGACATTTGATATCCATACCTTTTGGAACAGAAGCTTTAACTTTGTTGACACTGGCGACAACCAACCAAGAGGGTCGTAAAGCTTAGATATGTCAGAGAGTAACGATCGCTTGATCAGTTTGTTCGGTATTGCTTCGACTTGTAATTGAAATGTAAATAAATCTTGTTTTGGATTCCATCTCAGACCTAATGTTTTTGACGATTCCGCTTGTTTGAAGTCAAAATCGTGATTGTTATCTGTATTGTTTTTCAAAAGTGCTGGACAGTTCGATTTCCATTTTCGTAAGTTAAATCCACCTAACTTGCATAACTGTATCAAATCCTGTTGTAATTTTAGTGCTGACTCAGGCAATTCTGCCCCGTGTAACACGTCGTCCATGTAAAATGACTCCTCTAGGATATGTGCAGCATCTTGATATTTCGATCTTTCGTCTTCCGCCAACTGTTTCAGCGTCATCATGGCCAAAAATGGTGCGGCCTTGGTACCATATGTAACAGTGCACAGCTGATATTCTCCAAGACTGGAGTCGATAGTATCCCGCCATATGATTTTTTGAAAGCTTTGATCAGCTTCTGTGACCCAAATACAGCGAAACATCTTCTCTATATCAGCTGTGAACGCGTACGGAAATTGTCTCCATTTAAAGAGCAGAGATTGCAGATGTTGTTGCAAATTTGGCCCTTTCAACATTACATCATTCAAACTCAAACCCGTAGTAGTTTTCCTTGATGCGTTAAATACTACTCGCAGTGCAGTTGTTGTCGATTCATTACGAATTACACAATGGTGCGGTAGGTAAAACTCAGGTTTACTATGACTACATGACGGTTTCAAATGACCTAATGCCGCATATTCGTGAATAAATAATTTGTATAATAATTTATAATTTATTTATTTTCCGAAATTACAAAATGATAATGGTCTTATATTTAATTAAATTAGGTAAAATTAGTAAAGGGTGCCTGTACTAGGGTAAACCTGTGCTACAGGCATAAAGAGCACTCACAACTATCTAGGTGACACTAAAAATAAATGTCTACGTACTTAACAATACTAGAAATACATGTTTTAAATACTTACTTACTAGAAAACTTAAAGAATTCTTATATAAAACTATTACTTGTGGAATGACACACAGTTATGCTGCCTTATTTAATAACAGTCAGCAATTTCTCGGTCTATTCATAATTCAATGTTTGTAAATACTGATTGATACGTAATTTAGCTCTGGCGTAATTCAGGTCATATATCGATATTTCTTTGTTTATTTTATTATATATAAAAGTACCTAAAAATGCAAAGAATCTATTATTAAATACAAACTTTGATTCAGAACTTGAAGTACAGACAATATCTTTCCGTCTTTTAGTGTTAGTAAGGTTGGGGTTATACGTAAGTGCAGTATGCTGTTTTAGTGCAGTATATAGTATAAAGAGTTGACGAACTGTTAGAACATTACAAGACTCATACAGTAGGCTCGTGGGAAAGCGGAAAGGTCGTCGAGCTACTTTTAGGACTGCTCGTTGTGCTCGTTCAATAGTTAGCATCACTGATTTGCCAATACCGCCCCAAGAAGTTATACAATAAAGGATTATAGATTGACACAAGGCCTTGTAGATCTGTATAATGAGTTTATGATCTGCAATAAAGCGTAATTTTTTGAAGACAAATAATAATTTACGTACCCTTGCAGTTAAAGCGACAATATGTTGTTTAGAGGAAAGTGTTTCGTCTAGTATGACCCCTAAATATTTTATGGTAGTAGTGTTGTCAATCTCCGGACAGGTGCAAGAGTTGTTCGCAGTATTAGAACAGTTATGTGCATAAATATGTGTATGATATGAATGAGTTAATGGTTTGCGCATACAAAATTGAATAAATTTCGTCTTTTCAGTATTAAGAGTTAGAAGATTCTGTCCAAGCCAGTTATTTACTACATTAAACCCACGTTGAGCATACTCCTGGGCTTCCATATTGGATTTAGCGGAGAACAGAAGTGCAGTATCATCTGCATACGAAAATATGGTTCCCTGTTGAAGGTTTAAGTTGCAGAGGTCATTGATATACACTAGGAACAGAGTACCACCGAGAACACTTCCTTGTGGAATACCGTATTGCGGTAATTTCAAATCGGAGCTGATGATGTTGTCTATTTTGACACATTGGTACCTATCCTGTAAGTAGTCTTCGAATAGGTTTAACTGTGTTCCTCTTATTCCTAGTGCATCCAACTTCTTCAAAAGTAAAGGTACTGACACAGTGTCAAAGGCTTTCGCCAAGTCAAGGAAGATGCCAATGACATGTTTACTTTGCCCAAGTTCCTCTGATATATAATTGGTCAACTTGTGTACAGCGTCTGCTGTTAAAAGTTTAGGCCTAAAACCAAATTGATTGGGCGAGAACAGAGAGTTTTGTTCAAGAAACGAGATTAGTTGATTGTTGATAATTTTTCCAGGACTTTGGAGATACTCGGTAATAGTGAGATCGGTCGGTAGTTAGTTACAAGATCTTTTTTGCCAGATTTATGAATAGGAATCACTACCGCCTTTTTAAGACATTTGGGGAAAAGGCCATTAGAAAGGCAAATTCGAAATATGTGAGTTAATGGAGGCACTAAAATATGCCTAAACGTTTTCAAAATATTAGTGCTGATATTATTCCACCCTGCCGCGGTGTTATTCTTTAATGATAGAATGATCCGTTCTACTTCACTTTCATCAGGCTCGAGAAGCACAAAAGATTTACCACTTTTAAGACAGGTCGCAATCGGTGTACTGTTGTTAATTTGTTCGCTGCTAAATTGACCTTGGATTTTTTCAGCTAGTTGTTTACCGATATTGACAAAGAAGCTATTTACATTATCAACAGAAGATAGCGGGGTGTTATGTGTTTGTAGTAAGCTCGTATCAGTTTTATGTTGGTTTGACATATAGGTAACGGATTTTACGATCTTCCAAAGTTGTTTGGTATTATTGCCAGCTTGATATATCTGTGATTTGTCATATTCTATTTTTATTCTTTTTAATAGACTATTGCAAAAATTCCTGTATCTTTTATAAGATATTTGTAGCGACAAGTTATTGGAATCTTGCTTGGCTCTTTTATGCAATTTGTCACGATGTCGAATGCATCTAAGTAGGCCTGGGGTTATCCAAGGCTTAATGTTATTATTTTTATTACTCAAATAAATAAATTTCGTATTTCGCATAATAGCTTCTTGTACTTTATTAATAACATAAGACATAGATATGTCAACATTATCAGTATCGTAAATTGGTTTAAAATCAATATTATTTAAATCGCGATCTAGATTAGTCATGTTTAGTTTTGACCTTTGTAACGGGCGGGCATTATGCATAGATTGCGTTAATTCTAGCGTAAACAAAACAGCACAGTGATCGGTTATTGATGAGTTGGTGACAAGTGTTAAACAAGGAAGCCTAGTTTTTACCATTACGTGATCTAAACATGACCCACTCTGATGCGTTGGGAAAGTGTGCGATGGTAGAATTCCGTGGTATGCACAAAGATTTAAATATTCTTGGGTCCCTGCATCATAATTTTTGCAATTTAGGTTTTTATTTAGGTCACCAGTAATAATTATGCTATCAAACGATGACAGAGTTTGTAGGATATTATCTAAAGAATTAAGAAACACATCTAAATTTTTGAATGAAGGAGATCTATAAATAGAGACAATGGCAATATTAGTTCCGATTTTAATAATGAGACAGTTGCATTCCTGGACATCTGGCTCTTCGACTGTAATATGCAAAGTTTGTTTTGTGTATACCACTATGCCATCGTTTTGGTTTAAATTTATCGCCGTCTTAAAACTATTGTATCCCGGTAATACCGGGACATTGCTAATTCTATATGACAGCCAACACTCCGTGAGGATTATTACATCACACTCGGCATTAAGTCTTTGTAAGAAAATGCTTAAACTATCTATGTTTTTATATACATATACTGCGAATGTTTTGAGTTAGTATCGTTAACGGGCTATTATAAGTGGATAGGTATTGTCTGCAATTCTCAGTATCGCAAATTTCCGAAAAATAAGTAAAGCTGTTATCTAGGTCTTTAATTAAGTGATTAGTCATAGTTTATTTTATAAACTATAGAATAAAAAAAAAGTATAAAACTTACAAATTAGTTCTAATTGATAAATTAGTGGGCGACGCTCTTAGGCGCCCTCATTGTAGTCTATAGAATTTATGTACCTCTGTTCTGCCATCTTTTTTGCTGGACATTCCAGGTCTCCGGTTTTATGGTTGCTCGGTTTTTTGTACCGCAAGCATGATGCACATTTCGGCGGCTCGTTTTTCTTGGTACAGTCTTTCGTCTCATGACCTAATTCTCCACAATGTCCACACGTAGATATGGTCTCCCGACAGGTCTTCGCCGCACGTCCATATTGATGACATTTGAAGCATCTGGTCACGAGCGTGAAGTCATAAGCTCTGCAAGCAATCCAGCTGATGTATATTCTGTCCTTATTAATGAGTACATTCCGGATGATAGCGGGTACTTCCAAAATAAAATTGCATCTTTGCGCATCTTTTTTGCCGGATTTATGGCTTAATTTGATTGAGGACAAAAATGATTCTCGTGTCATACTTGGTATCTTTTTTTCGGCTATATTCTGTGCATATTATATATTTATGTATGTTGTAATATTAGTATGTAAGTACATAGTATTCTTATTAGTTTAGTTTTGTTGAGCTCTTTAGGATACACTATTCCTCTAAGTACATACCTACCCATTCTATCAGTCACTCAATTATGTATTCCATTTGATTGTCTGGAAGAAATCGCATTTTGCGATAAGAACGCCCTTGTACCTAGTTTTAAGTTGTTTATAATTTGATCACTGTATTCTTGTATATTTTTGTTTTTCTGGTGTACAATAAAGAGTTTTTAATCAATCAATCAATCATAGAGATAGACATCTTGGTCACGAAGAGCGGCAGGTACGCTTACGAGTATTATACTCGGTCTTCTTTTATGGGGCTCCTCCACCTTCAGGCCAGAGCTGTTCAGTTCTGTAGACTTCCTGAGTTTTTCAATGTCATCCTTCGTATCTGTGCTAATGATGACACCTCCGTCCCTGGTCTTACGCAATCCCCTTACGTGCAGCTTCATCTGCTCAGGACAAATTATTTTCTGCACAAATGATTTCGTATGGTCACTAGTTTTTGTTTTATCACTAAGATAGATTGCGATCGAGCTAAGGTTTGAAGGGCGTAGCAGGCTGGTTTTGTTAGTTTTGACCATATCAGCGAAGGACACTGGTTGGGCGAGTGGTTTCTTGGAGCTTTCCTGGATGGTCTCCGTAATAGACTTTTTCAAGTCAGTAAGGCATCCAGCAAGGTCTTCCTTTTCTCTAAGAGCTTCCAGTGATGTTTTAATCACGACAGCCCTTTGCTTCAAAGTTGTATAATTGACAGCCATTTGAGAAGCTCCGGTTAAGACCCGTCGTGCAAGAGCATTGATGTTGAGTTTCTGTTCCGAGTTGAGTTTGCCATCTGCAGCAATTTGGCACACTTCGTTGAGAGCTTGTTCGACGGTGGACAACCAGTGTTTGATGTCACTGGGGGACATGTATTGTTGTTCGATGTTTTTGTTGCGCTGAAATTTTTGTTCCAATTGACGAAATTGAGCCATAGCAATATGTTTCGATGCTAGGAGCACTGTGATTCATATTCCTCCTTGAAAGGAATTCTGACCTCAAATGAGCCATCCTCTCGCCTCTTTGTTGTTGTTTTGTAATATCGAACACACTGACTATCCTCTTCCCCAAATCTTTGTATATCGTCCAGTTGATTAAGGACAACGTTACAGTGTAAGGTTTGAACGTTTCCCCACAAAATCCACCCTAAGCGCGTCTGTTGCGCTATGGGTACTGCTGGGTCTGATCTGCTTATACCGTCCATAATGATGCGTGAATATATATCTGCTCCTAACAATATATCCACCGGACGGCTAACATTAAAGTCGGGATCTGAAAGTTGTATACCTTCTAGATGTGACCACGATGGTTTGCTAAAAGTATAACTAAGTAAATTTTTAATAAGTTTGTTCATGATTAATACTTCTGCGTTGAAAGTGAAGTTATTATACAGTGATGCACAAGTTATTTGTATGACACCCTTGCAACTACTTTCCTTGGTCCCTATGCCTGACACGACTCCCTTACACTGACGTCTTGGTAAGGCCAAAATCTGTGCCGCCTTTTCAGAAATAAGGGAGACTTGGGAACCTTGGTCAATCAGCGCTCGCATCTGGTGATGAGATCCATCATTGGCTTGAACCTTAATCATCGCAGTGGCCAGTAATATTTCACCACTGTTGCCATGTTGCAACGTAGAGATTTTGCTGACTTGACCTCTGTCGTCAATCGTAATATTACAGGTCGGGTTATTGAACGCTTCATGCAAAAGTGTATTGTGTTTGGCTTTACATTCGCGGTTTCGTTTTTCTGAAATACAAGCCTTATCTTTATGATCGTAAAGACAGTTTTCGCACACATGTAATCGTTTGACCGTACTATATTTTAATTGTGGATTCATACCTAAAAAAATATTGCAAAAGTATAAGCCGTGATGCTCTTTGCAGAGTGGACAAATTCTTGTTAAATTATTGTTATTTAAAGTTTGACCCAGTTTATTAGCTGGTAATGCTTGTTTCGTGTTATAATTATTCGATTTAGATTTTTGAATGTTAGAATTCGAATAAGTTTGACTGTGGTTTAATGATTTATTTTCAAACCTCTTCCTAGCTGATTCTAACATGGTAAATCTATTCTCTAGGAAGCTTAAAAATTCTTGTAAATTAGGCAACTCTCTTGGATTTTTCAATAATTCAAGGTAATGGTTATGTGTTTCCGTATCTAGTTTTTGGAGCAAAATATGCACAATCAACGGATCCCAGCTACTTGTGTCCACGCCGAGATTCTTGATGGCATTCATGCATTCTTGTGTTGTGTCATGTACTCTCTTGATGTGGCTTACTATAGGTTGTTGCATAGTTGGTAAATTCAACAAAGTATTCGCATGAGACGTAAAAATCATCCGAATGTTGTTGTAACGATTATTAGGTATTTCCCAGCTCACAGAATAATAATCGCTACTAATTTGTAAGTGCTGAACTAAGCGCTTAGCCTCACCCCTCAGCTTGCCCTTAAGGAATTGCATTTTCTGGGCCGCGGAAATTGATATGTTGTTGTGTATCACCTCTGTAAACAAATCTTTAAAAGATACCCAATTCTTGTAATCGCCGCTAAACAGAGGAATCTCCATCTTCGGTGTCCAACTGTCCTTGTGTGACACTGACCACATCTTGGCATTTATCTCTCGTTTCAGCTCGTTGAATCTAGCCTCATGTTTGGCGAAGGTCATGTCGTAGGTCTCATCTGCACCTTCTAACTCGCTATCAATTTCTACATGTAAAGAGTCGATAGTTGACCAACGACATTTCAACGTTTTTAAGGCATCTTCTAACTTCCATTTCTGAGTGAGATGTTCGACCCCAATACTCGATATCGTTCTGAGAAATGCCCTAAAGTTACCTGCTTGCCTTTTAAGCATTTCATCGAGTTTGCTTGAAGAACCTGTGGATCGCGATTCGGGAGGCGGAGTGTGACGCCTTACCCGGATATCCGACTCTTGTTCTACCGGTTGCGATTTACTTGAAGACGGCTCTCCTGTCACTTGGCTTAAAACTACCTGGTACTGCTCGTTGATGAAAGCCTTAGTGGAAATATACAACTTGTAAGTACTTTCATACACATTGTTGATGAAATACGGATGACTCCTGCTCGCCTCCGTACTAAGACGATCATGGTTATATTGGAAATCGCTCCAATACGACTCCAACGTCTACAAGCGCCTTTTAAAGTAATCCACAGTCTTACGATCTGCAGAATCCTTTTTGATATTGATGACTATTTTGCTAATAGCATCATACAGCTGTTGCTGGGTTTGGATGATGTTTTCCATGATTATAGATAATTTGTAACGCAAACAGAAAAAAGGCAACGATCTTACTTGAAGGCTCCTGAGTTACTGTTTACGTCAGTGGTTTCCTCCTGTTTCACTCCTGCACCTTGTTGATCCGGAAAAACGGGAACCACCTTTTATTGACTTAGTCTAACAGAAACACTTGATAGTTCTGAAAGTCACTGGATATTTACCGAATCGCGACACGCGTGGTAAGATTCACGTGGCAAAAATTACGACACGGTGTCCTTTGTTACGGCTTGAAAAGGACCATTTAAATGTACGGGTTCTTGTTGTTAACCTATACACTTAGTTGTAATGATAACGCGGTATAATATTTAAACTGAATTTATTGATAGAGCTTAATTTTAGTGAATGACGTGGTAAAAATCTAATAGTGATGAGTGAGCACGCGCGGCGTTCTTGCTAGTCTATAGCGAACTGATTTGTAATATAATTAATTTGCGCGTGTCACGTAAATTGATGACTTATGAAAAATGTACAGTTTGCACTGTACATATGTACTTGAATACACGTATATTTTTTCTAATTAATTTTAATCGATATCAATAAAAATCGATTAAATTGAGCGTCAAACACGTACATTGGACATCTCTTATTTACTTTTGAAGTTTTCGGTGCGATATAATGTGTTTCTGTCACACCTTAGTATTCGTTTTACTATCTCTGTCTTGAGTACAGACGATGACAAAAGTATTTATAGTCCATTGAAAAGTTACATTTGGGGTTGCATTTATCAGATGATGCAATTTTATTTAACAGATTTGTGGGAAGGGCTATTGTAAAGCTTGATTCAAATTTATGGGGACGTACTCTTGTCCCTCGGCCGCCATCTTGGAAAAAGTGCAGATGCAGATAGGTTTTCTTGATTATCTGGTAAACTATTGGCCGCACAAAGAATATGTGAACGAGATTTTTGTTGCAAATTAAATTCTCTACAACTTTAGTCATAAAACTTTAATCATAATGCAAATATATAAAACATATATCTTTAGATAATGATTTATCTATAGAGGTCCTATGCACGCATAGATACTGATCCATGGGTGCATACCATGCATGCCATGTTCCAAATACCTACTTATTTGGCATACAACACACGCGTATTCTTAATTGCGGCTTAAAAGATGTGTCTACGTAAAGAAAAATCCGTTCGATCTATGTTTGTCAATGCAATTTTCAAAAAAAAGAACTGCAGCATTCAGGTATGTTTCTTTTTTTTTCCGATTGTTCAACAGGCTTATGGATAATCTTCTAAAATATTTTTGATATTACTGGAATCAATGCTATAGGTCTGTAACAAGTCATACTATGTTTATCATGTTTCTTAAAGAGCCGTTTTATTATGGTCCTTTTTAATTCCGTGGGAACTACTCCCTGCATAATACCGAAAATTATGTGGCTCATTGGATTTGATATTTTATTAGACATGATATTCAGTATCCTAGTTGATACACCATCGTATCCAGTAATGTTTGTCGACCTTACTTTAATATTGTGTATGTGCCGGTTAAAATATCTGCCACTATTGTCAGGTGAGGTGCATTCACCATAAAATACTACTTGTATATAAATTATATAAAGTCTGGCAATAACAGTTTTCTACACGAGTATACATGCGCGGTAATTCGCAAAGGCTAGCTTCAGACCCGCCATGATTCGTCGGCCGTAGTGTACAGCAATTTATATGCACAGGCTTGATTACTTTTCTAATCTTATTAAGGAAAATTAATAGCTATAAAAATATATTTTAAGGCACTATTTCCATAGTGGCTATTTAATCTGTATATATAAAATCCTTGCGTTACTGACTGACTGACAGACAAGCTACAGCCAAAACTACTCGGCGCAAGAAGCTAAAATTCAGCATGTATGTTCCTTGGGGACCGTAGGGGTGCACTAAGACGGGATTTTTCGAAATTCTCACGGGATCGGGCAAAACGGGAAATTCGAAAATATATGCGTGCGAAGCCGCTGGCGTCGACTAGTATATTATATTTGCGTATAATAGGCAGTAATAATATTTTCAATCACATAGCCGCTTGACCGCGCAAAGTGACTATTTTCCCTTTTTTGGACGAACAGATGAAAGCGTAAACTGTAATTTTTCCCACGCTTTTCCGCTGCGCACTTATCTGTTTGTGGAACTCGGATAACTTAACCGATTGCGGTATGTTGCATATCAATAGACGCGTAATTAAATGAGCTTTTCAATGATATAAATTAAAAACATTTAATATGGTTGAAAGCCACGCAAGGGCAGTATAAAGTGAAAATTAGAAATATTTTCCGCCATTTTATATTTCTGACATATTCCTTTTTCTCATTGTTTTTTTATTATGGAAGGTGTATAAGTATTATACACGGTTAGAAAGGTTATTTAATTTACTTTTAGAGGAAATAAATATAATGAAAATAAACATTATAAGATTAAACATAAAAAAATAAAACAAAGTTTTTATTTATTGGCGCCAATTTTCATATTTTATTTTTTTAAATACCGTTTTATATTATATATTACATTCAAACCTAGATAACTTTCTTTCCAACTAGATTTCCAAGTATCAAAACCAATTCTGATAAGAATCTGATAAGAATTATTTTTATTGGAATCTGCACAGGTGTTTATTTTTTCCCGCCAAAATAAACTGAAGTTGCCGCCAAAATTTGCGATAAGTAATATCTCAAAAATAATATGAGTATTATATATTTTATCAAGGGTTTATTCATATACTCATATTAAAAAAATAATACAAAGCATAAATGTAACCTTATGTAATATATAAAAATATAACCATACATAATATATTAAAACTTTTTTACATAAAATAAAAAAAAAACCGATTTTACGATAATTTTTTGTCTAGAATTAAAGTAATACACAATATTTATTAATTTTTTGATGTAACTTCATAATTAATCAGTTAATTTACAATTAAAACATAAAAGTGTCATATATAATTACATAATTTGCTTACAATGATGTCTTTAATCCATAATTACGCCCCGCGCGCGGAATGTAAAGTCAGCGAAATATATATTTTTTTTCAAATGTTTACATCTAAATAATTTTTAAGCAAGTATTGCTATAACTTATTTTATTACATAGATAATATCACCAGGTATATGAAAAAACAAAAACAAGCAATTTTCAGCTAATACTTTTATTACGATAAACAAAGTGTCGAGTAAGTCGTTAAAGACGACATTGTTTACGTTACGGCCGCTCGCCTAAACTAAACATTTGATTCAAACGTAATTTGTTTCGTACCATTAAAATGAGTCGTTAATTAGGTTGCAGAAAAATTAAACACCACTCCTCTCACGTTATTAACAATCGAACAAAAACTAATTTATTGAGCGCGCCCGTGTTCAAGTGGCGGCGCGCACTTGAAATTTGTCGATGCTGAGTAAGCACTTAAAAATGTTGAGAGGGCAAGCGGATAGTCATCATCATGTCAGACTAGAGACAACACAAAAGTCTCCCCCAAGATTCTCCATAAAGACTCGATTTCGAGCCGCCCGCATCCAACCGCTTCCAGCAATCTTATCCAGATCGTCGGCCCACCTTGTGGCAGGCCTTCCCCTGCTGCGTCGTTCGGTGCGTGGTGACTAATCCAGAACCCTCCTGCCCTAATGGCAATCGGTTCTTTTAGCTATTTGCCCTGCCCATTGCCACTTTAGCCTGGCTATTCGGAGAGCTATGTCGGTGACTTTGGTTCTCCTGCGGATCTCATCATTTCTTGTTCGATCTCGCAAGGAAACACCGAGCATAGCTCTTTCCATTGCCTTCTAAGTGGCCCATAGTAAGTGACTACGTCTCGGCTTCATAGATCATTACTTGCAACATACACTGGTCAAGGACTTTCGTCTTGAGACACTGCGCGATATCAGACGTGAAGATATGCCGTGACTTCCCGAATGCCGCTCAACCGTATTAGATTCGACAAATGACCTCTTTCTCGAAGTTGGACCTACCTAATCGGATCATTTTCCCAGTTATACGTAATTGTCGACAACTTCGAGTGTAGAGTTCCCAAGCTGAATAGGAGCAGGTACGACATGGAAGTCAGATGTGATTTTCATCTTGTCCATGTTCATCTTAAGACCAGTAGGTCTTAAGATGAACATAAACAATGCTCGATTGCCTTCGTAGAGTCTCCCAACAAGTATGTTGGGAGACTCTACGAAGGCAATCGAGCATTGTGTTGAAGTCTTCCATTCTCTCAGCCATGACTACGATATATCCTATATATCATAATACTATAGCCTTTACGGGAACCCGCTTGTTCGGGAGGCTGGAAGTAGTCAAGCTTGGTCTCAAGAGGATTCGTGACGACCCCTGAAAACAACTTATAGACGTGACTCAGGAGTGAGATGGGTCTGTAGTTCTTCAAAAGGGTTTTATCGCCTTGCTTGACGAAAAGCACCACCACACTCCTGTGCTATGTCCATATCCAATCCAGCTCTAGGGTCAGTGACTGGAGTAGTAAAAGGTGGCCATGTAGTCGTGTATGTTCTATGGACAGCTAGTCCATAGAACAGTTCGATCTCTTCCAGGAGCTAAGGTCTGGACGAAATAATTCTGCCACCATTCGTCTTCAGCCTTGTCAGCTGACCTGCCCGATAGATAAATCTCTTTTGATCATTTTGGAACCGTAATCTGCGCGATTGCCTCTTGAACACACTTAGTGTTGTATTAGCGGAGATCGCGAGTCAGAGACTTAGAGATCTGTCTATTAGGCCGCTGATACTTTGACATACCGTCGGAGGCATGCAGAAGAATCTTACGCCTTTCCTGACGACTCTTTTATCGTCATGGGCTTAAGAATGCGAAGCCCGTTGTATAGGCAGCATTCACTAACCTGTCACTAAAGTCGTTCACATTTACGCATTCTCCCAGGCATTCAAAGCGGTTTCACAGTTCAAGCTGAAAGCAGTTGTTAATTGACCAAGACTGATGGAATTCGCCATCAAAACGTGGTCAAAGGTATATTCAGGTATAACTTTAATTTGAAATAAGAGCACCGTTACACGAATATAACTAATAATATATCTGTATTTTAATAATCATAGAAGAATATTAATGTCATGAACATATCAGCGGCAAAACGTCCATTGCTGAACATATGTAGATAAGATGTAACGCGTACCTATTTTACGTGGCCGCGATTCGTTACCATATAGGGTAATCGCGCGCACAAAGGCGTGGCTCGCTAGGACCCGCCACCCCGTACCCTTCGTACGGGGTGGCGGGTACTGCGTGCCCGGCCTCTCGAGCGGGGTGCGCTCGCTCGCCAGTCCGGCGCACGACGTCACGGGTGACGCGCATGTATTGTCGCTATTACCGCGCGACCGTTATATGTGCACTAACTGTATTACTATAAGTGTTGATTGCTGGAACTGTATAATTGTGTGTAACAAATCATCAACAATAAACTTCTTTGAACTTATAATGGTGTCTATTGTTATAAGTGGCGCCCGACGTGGGGCCGTGAATCCGCTAGCCAGTATAAACCGGGTTTTGCCAGTCGACTTCGAACATTAGTGTGCCTGTACCATACCAGTGTTGGGTGAAAATGCCGCCACGCAAAGTACGTACCGACGCTAATGTGAGTGACGCTCAATCCAGCTCGGAAGATGAAGTAGCGAGACCGTCGCCAACGCTCATGTCTGGGGACCAGTTGGCCTCGTTCCTTAGCGCCTTCGCGAAATCTCAGGCGGAAGCGAACCGGCAGCTTGTCGAATCCCTCATGGCATCGCACGCGACAGGATCAGCGGCACCCTCACCGACGCCCTCGTCGACTAACAAGACCGGCAACATGTCCAAGTGTACGGCACGTTTCGACGGACAGAACAGAGACCCAGAAGTCGTAGAAACATTTATCGACTTCGTGGAAGTCTACAAAGAGTGCGCATTGGTCACTGATGACCTGGCAGTCCGGGGTCTCCCGATGCTGCTACATGGGGAGGCAGCTGTGGGGTTCCGTGGCGTGAAGGCATCGTTGGCGTCATGGGATGACGCCCTTGCCAAACTGCAGGAGATGTTTGGTGTTCCTCGCCCGCCACATAAATTATTTCGAGATATGTTCGCTGCGGAACAAGGTGAAGAACGAACGGAGGTGTTAGTGGGTCGTCTCCGTGCACATATGAGCAGGTTACCGTACACGCTTGAAGAAAGAATCAAGATAGATATAATCTACGGTTTACTCCATAAACGCATACGAAAACGCGTAACACGTGAGTCAATTAATGACCTCGACCAATTAATAGAAAAGTCGCGGGACGTCGAAGATTCGCTCACGGAGAATGCAGTTATAGTGTCGTCTTCGAGTTCGGGTAATAACAACATGCACTCGGTGCTTGCACGAGCAGCGCCAGCACGGCCCACAGCGGCCGGCTTGCGGGCTCAGCACGCGGTCGCTCCGACGCAGGCGCCTTATCCGGCGGGAAAGGGCGCGTCGAAGCCGCCGGCGCCGTCCAGCGGCGCAGTGGCGCAGCCGTCGGCATCGCAGCACCAGCGTAATACATCGACGAATATTAATGCCGATAATAATTACGCGAGTGATAGTGTAAACAAAAAGTTGTTTTGCGTATATTGTAAGTGTCGTGGTCATACGCGTGATTCTTGCCCAAAGAGATACTCGAAAGACTTGTTTTGTTATGGTTGTGGGGAGAAAGGTTTCGTAAGATCAAATTGTCCTTCGTGTAAAAATAATAGTACTTCGACTTGTAACGTAGATACGTTACAATCACAACCACAAGATAATGTATTCTACTCACTTAATACGGTACTTACAAATAATGAGTGTTGTAATGTTATTTGCGAGGATAAAAAATACTATCATCCGTCAAGGCCGACCGATCCTAAATATTGAGATATTAGGTTACAATGGCTCAGCGCTTATAGATACCGTCGCCCGGCGTAGTATCGCGGGTTCGACATTGTCTGCCTTACTTTTACGTTTAGGTACTAAATTTAAATCGCAAACCATGTCGGTTAAACTTGCTGATGGTAGTATTCGTAACAATACCGTATTGATTACATGTGTTGATGTGAAATGTATGTCGATGTGTATACCTGTTGAATTTCTTGTGTTCCCCGAGGTCTCAAACAATGAAACACTTTTAGGTATAGATTTTATTAGGAGATCTAACATTGTGTTGAATTTTTGTAATATGACGTGGTTCACAGCTGATCGGCCTCAGGTCATTCACCCCCTGCTCACAGAAAGTTCACGCGAGTCGGTAGAATGTGCTTCTGTCAACTTTCTTCGAGAGGACGAGGGTACGTTGTTAACCTTGGGTCAGCGTTCTACCCTAGAAGATTTACTTGGTGAGTATTCTGATATTTTTGATAAAGTAGGGGAACCGACGCCATTCGCCGAGCATCACATAGACATCGGCCACCATCCTCCTATTGCCGTGCCTCTGTACAGGGCCACGCCGGCGAAGAAGGAGATTATGCGTGAAGAACTTGACAAGATGCTGGCGGAGGGTATCATCGAGGAGTGCGAGTTTGCCTGGTCTGCACCTACTGTTTTGGTGCCAAAGCCTAACGGTGGGTATAGGTTTTGTGTAGACTACAGGAGGCTCAACGCTGTCACTAAAACCGATGCGTATCCTATGCCGCGTATTGATGAGCTGCTGCAGTCCATTAAGAGGGGTTGCGTGATGAGTACCTGTGATCTTCGGAGTGGCTACTGGCAATGCAAAATGAAGGATAAGGATAAAACCGCGTTTGTCACGCCGTTTGGTACGTACCGATTTTTACGTATGCCCTTTGGACTCGAGAATGCACCGGCTACGTTCCAGAGGCTTATTGACCGGTTTCGTTCGGGATCATCGCTTATTGACGTCACCGTGCTGACGTACCTTGATGACATACTAGTGATATCAGAGTCCTATACTCGTCACCTTTCAGATCTCCGTGCAATATTTGACCGTCTCCGTGTGTTTAAGCTCCGCGCGAATCGGGACCAGTGTGTATTCGCCAGAGAAAAGGTTAAGTACTTAGGTCACGTGATCTCTCAAGAAGGTATATCACCGGATGAAGACAAGGTACTTGCTGTACTGAGTATCCGCACCGCACCTTCCTTCAAACATGCTCCTGGTTTCGCAAATTTGACTACGGCCCCTATTCTGGTGCAAGCTGACTATACGAAACCATTCAAATTGCGGACTGACGCTAGTAATTATGCTCTCGGCGCTGCCTTACTCCAGGGGGAGTCACCACATCAGGAACATCCAATCGAATACGCCAGCCGTCTGCTCACCCCAACCGAGCAGAATTACTCTACTACGGAGAGAGAGGCTCTCGCCGTCGTCTGGGCGGTGGAGCGTTTTCGCGGTTACATTGATGGTCACCAGGTCCATGTGATGACTGATCATCAACCCCTGAAGTGGCTATTTTCTCTAAAGTCACCGAGTGGTAGGTTAGTTCGCTGGGCCATGAAGCTACAAGCTTTTGATCTACGTGTCGAATATGCACCAGGTAAGGTTAATGTACTTGCCGATACGCTTAGCCATCCCGAGGTGGAAGCTGAAAACTTTGTACCACAAATCACACCTTACCTGCGGCAACTCGCTGATACCATCTCCACAGCCAAGGAGAATCTCGAACGTCATCAGGATGTACGCAAAGAGTATGCTGATAAGGCTCGGTCTTCGCCCGTACAGTACGTTAAAGGTGATTTAAGGTCGTAGCACACATATCAACTCGGAAAGGATCGGCACCGTATCGCCTTTCGCCTCGCCGTCAAACAGGCGTCAACCTGACGTAACCACGTAACGTAAGCGGATCGGAAGCTCCGGCACGTCGACTCGGCTACGGCTAGGCGACGCCGTTCTTATGGCTCGCCGACCGCTGGTTGACGGCTAGGCGGCACTACTTCAATCATTTTGAATCCGAACGTTAAGTGTTAGATTAGTTATTAGTTAAGTTTAGAGTCACTTAAATCATATAAATATGGATACTTCTTTACTTCTTCTATGAGTTTCTCCCTATTCATCGTTTTTTTTTTTTAAATCGAACCACAATTCCATTCAACACGCGCTCAACACGACTGGAAGCTGCCTTGTGAATGACAATGACAGCCAATGAAAGCCAATGAAAGCATGTTTGGCAACGCAGACCGCGGGAGGGGCGTGGACGAAGAGACGTAAGCTAGGCTACGGAGAGCCGTAAGCTAGGCTACGGAGAGCCGTAAGCTAGGCTACGGAGAGCCGTAAGCTAGGCTACGGAGAGCCGTAAGTGCGGGAACTGCAAGTCGACCACGCACCGCACCGCGTTCGTAAGCCTGTCCCGAGGCGAGGCGATTACGTTACGATGCCGATTAGTGTGCGTTGCAGTAGGGAGTTCTATACAAATAATACTGAACGGCTCAAGTTGATACGGTGCCGATCCCTTTCCGAGTTGATACGTGTGCTACGACCCTTAGTGTTGATGAGAACTCACGTCCTCAGCAACGCTGCTAAGGGTATCACCTCCAAATTCAATCCGAAACGAGATGGACCCTACGTTATATCTAAAAAGGTGAGTCCTACCACTTACCTCCTAGCTCACAGTAAGACAGGGGAAGTTTTTGGTAAGTACCATGTGTCTGACTTACGTCCATATCATGCAAGGGAAGGTAAGTGTCCTGAGCCGATGGTTCCTAAGCGGGGTAGGGGTAGACCGCGGAAGGTTGTTACCTAATTATATACGTACCTTCGGATGTTGCCTAGCTTATCTGTTACTTACCTTGGGATCTTACCTTGTAAGGTTACTTTTAATGTTACTTACCTCGTTTATGTTACTTACCTTAAGATGTTATTTACCTTGTACTGTTACTTACTTCGTAATGTTCTTTGCCTTATAATGTTATTTACCTCGTAATGTTATTTGCTTTATTATGTTATTAGCCTTGTATTGTTATTTACCTTGTAATCTTACTTACCTGATAATATTACTTACCTTGTAATATTACTTACATTGTAATGTTACCTACTCTGTAGAGCTGCTTACAGTCTCGCGTTACTGTTGTTTGACCAGTCGGGAGACCCTCTCTGGTCAAAAGGGGGAGTGTGTAACGCGTACCTATTTTACGTGGCCGCGATTCGTTACCATATAGGGTAATCGCGCGCACAAAGGCGTGGCTCGCTAGGAGAAGGGTACGGGGTGGCGGGTACTGCGTGCCCGGCCTCTCGAGCGGGGTGCGCTCGCTCGCCAGTCCGGCGCACGACGTCACGGGTGACGAGCATGTATTGTCACTATTACCGCGCGACCGTTATATGTGCACTAACTGTATTACTATAAGTGTTGACTAGAGGACGCCAGCAGCTACGCCTGCAATTTTTTTAAATTTACCCGTTTTGGCGGATCCCGTGGGCATTTTGGGAAATCCCTTCTTAGTGCACCTCTACGGTCCCCAAGGAACATACATGCCAAATTTCAGCTTCCTGCACCCAATAGTTTTGGCTGTAGCGTGTCTGTCAGTCAGTCAGTCAGTAACGCAAGGATTTTATATATTAAGATTGCTGGAACTGTATAATTGTGTGTAACAAATCATCAACAATAAATTTCTTTGAACTTATAATGGTGTTTATTGTTATAAAGATAAAAATTCTTTATTGTATACCAGTAAAACAGAAATTTAAATAAAATAATCAAATAAAGAACTTAAAAGTAGTGGTACAAGGGCGGTCTTATCGCAAAATGCGATTTCTTCCAGACAACCAGGTAAAATAAATGGTTAAGTTACAGAGAGAATGGGTAGGTTATGGTATACTTCATGGAATAGTGAATTCTTTTAAGCTTAACAGAACTAATTATATATATATATATATACACGCAGATTTTTTATTGGTTTAGGAAAAAAAACCCTCACGTTGGAAAAAATATCTGCTATTCATATTCAATAAAAAAGTTATAAAAGTCATTAACTCTAGAAACTACGTAGTGACACACGACTCGATCGAGCGCGTCGGCGCACTGTACCTAAACAGCTGTTGAACTCACGCGGCGAGATCAACAGCTGTTTTATACAGCGCGTGTCACAGTAGGCAAATACACATAAAACACGTATCAGTCAGCACAGCACTAAGAAGTACGGATGGATAGTGATACTTAATTTACGTACTTACAAAACACAAATTAATTACGATGACAACTTCAATTTTAAGCACATAATAATGTTAATGATTAAAATAATAAACACGTGTAACTAAATAGCTGTACCTATTCCTTCGTAAGTTAACAGAAATAAGCTGTGGGTTCACGCAATCATAATAAACTAGTAGGAGAAAGAACGAAGAACTTATTATTAGTTACGTAGTCGTAGGAACATAATCATTTTCAATAACTAGTAAAAGCCAAATTTAGGTATTTACTTATTTTTGGCGTGTTTAAAACATGTTATCAGCGTAGGTATTCACAACAATCAATAAATCAAATCATTTACCTTTACAGTCTTCTGCTTACATCACAATCAATTTACACATTCTGCACTCGGAATACCTACAGCGCATGTTTCTCGCGTTCTCGCGACTCCGTTTCTTCTTTGTACACAAATCTTATAACCTCGATCCACTAATAAAACCCTATGGAGTTAGGTCAGGTTGCAGCCTATCAATCCACTAGCGAACACATCAGTAAGGATCCAAGATTGTAGTTTTATTACGTAACACGGACACAGAGTGACGGGAGCGTGATATACGACTGTCCTATTGACCTAATTTCTTAAGACTGAAGGTCGACTTGCGCCCGCGCCGCACGGCCGTACCCCGCCGCACCCCCGCGCCCTGCTGGTGCCCTGCAGCGGAGGGTGGCACGCGTTCAATGACTAATGCCAGTATGTGTGTGACACGATCGCTCGTACTTCGCCAGTGCGCGGCAAAGTGATACTTCGTGTTCTCGTACTATAAAATTAATGAATTTCTCAAGATTTTTTTAGCTTATATTTCAAATATTATTAGCTGGTTAGGTTCTATTAACGATAAGTATTAAGATGGCTTTCGCTCCAAAACCAATTACATATCAGCGTGTATATATTATAATACTTATATACTTACATACCAATATTACTACATACATAGGTATAAATATTATAAAATATACATATAAATAGATACCATAAATAATTATATACAATATCAGTGCAAGTTAAAAAGAGTAGTCATGAAATATTTGCCAAGTAGTGTTGGGTGACAAGTTTTTTAAATACTGTCAAGGATTGAGCCTGTCTGATTCTCTCTGGCAACGAATTCCACAATCGTACAGCCTGTACAGTAAAAGATTTGCCTTAGAAAACCGTAGAGTGTGCAGGAACTTTCAATCTAAGATTCTCCGATGATCTTAAGCACTTCGTATGTGTGTCGTGAAGGTATTCAAAGTGTGTTTTGAGATACATGGGAAAATCAGGATTGTAAAGAATATTATAGAGAAGACAGAGAATGTGAGTATTCCGGCGAAGGCGGATTGGCAGCCGCTTGAGCGTCATGTGAAATTCAAAATATGATCATAATTGCGTAAACCGTATATGAATCTTATACAGAAATTTTGGAGTCGCTCAAGTTTATCAAGCTGATCATTATTGAGATCGAGATAGCTGGCATCGGCATATTCAAGAATGGGAAGAAGAAAAGATTGCACAAGTGCAATTTTAGTGGCAGTCGGAAGGAAATTACGGAGTCTTCTCTATGATGCTATGGCAGCAAAAAGACGTCAGCTGATGTATTGTAGCTGGACGGTCCAAGAAAGTGTTGTGTCTATGTATATCCCCAGATTCTTAACATCTTTACTGAAAGGAATCAAAACACCTGCAAATGGCACCTGGGGAAGCATTGACCAGTTAATCCTAGTAATAAGTCGAGAGCTGCCGATAATTATAGCCTGGGTTTATGTTTTAGTCCATTCTGATATGGCAACAAGATCTTGATTAATACTGGCGATGCCAAATGATAAATTTTCAAGCTTCGCTTGGGAGCAGATTTGCAGATCATCTGCATAGAGGTGATAGGAACTTGAAATAGAATTCGATATTGAATTGATAATAATCGAGAAGAGCAGAGGAGAGAGAACGCCGCCCTGAGGTACACACCCGCAGAATTGTCGCATCAGGACGAATAAGTTTTATCCAGATGGACACGCTGCCGGCGGCCAAACAGGTTACTACGAAACCAGTCAATCACGGATGGAGATATGTTAAGAGAGCTTAAAATGGCAACGAGAACATCAAAGTCAACAGTGTTGAAAGCGTTGCTGAAATCCAACAAACAGAGAATTGTGAGGTTGCCGTCCTCCATATCTGACCTGATATCGTCCGTAATATTAACAAGGGCTGTAGTTGTACTATGACCAGATTGGAAATCTGATTGAAAAGGATTGAGGATGTCGTCTCTAATAAGGAATGAGTTGAGTTGGTTATAGATGAGACGTTCAAGGACTTTGGAAAGGAAGGGTAGTATGGATATGGGTCGGAATACAGCGAAGAATACAGGATTGGATTTTTTAGGTAGTGAAATCACATGAGCATACTTACAAGCTGCAGGAAACACGCTACTGGAAATTGAGGAGTTAAATATGTGCGTGATAATAGGAAGGATTACATCAAGGATGGGAAGGATCATATTACGGGTGATACCGTCACAACCAACAGCGTTGGAGCTAATGGATAAAATGCTCTTCTTAACATCACATGCAGTAAACTGACTAAAGACAAAAGGAATATAATCAGTAGTTGAAAGCGATGAAAGATAATTTATTGTATTCAATTTAGTTGTCCCGTCATAATTGGACGAAGCAGAGAAGTGCTGGTTAAGAAAAATAATAGCAAAATTATAAGGATCACTTTTTCGACTTTGCTTTCCAACCCCTAATGATTTGAGAAATTTCCATACTTTCGCTGGATCTCTGTTTTCTACAGAAGTGTGGATATGCTAGCGTTGTGCATCCCTACACACCCTATTGCAGTGATTTCTGAGTGTTATGTACTTTAATTTGTTTGCCTCTGTAGGTTTGGATTTTAGCTTAGATTGGCCGCAGCTTTTTTCTGTAAAAGTGATCTTATTTTCTCAGTAAGCCAGGGTGATGGCGCATGCTTTAATTTTATAGCACGAACAGGCGCATGTGCAACGTAGAGGTTAATAAGATTTCTCTCAAATAGCTCAATTTTGCCGGCAATAGTGGCAGCAACTAGTAGTAGTTTCCAGTCAATTGCCTTAGCATCTGTGACGTATGTCCGGTACCTACCGCGTCTTCGTCACAGTACTGTCTATACGCTCGGCCAATAAGAGTAGGCCATCGTCCGCACTCGCGAAGCCTGACCAAGTATGGTCATGAACGGACTCCAATTCTGATGGAGGGCCGGTATATAAAGGGGTCGACAGAGAGGCCGGCACCGCTAATCTATACTGACTACTACCGCTACTCTATCCGTATACGTTGTACGTGTATCCTGATTCCCAGCTGTGGGTGAGTTACTACATCTACTGCACTAGCGTACTGCCCATCTCTCTACCTGCTAGCTGAGGCCGGCTGACACCGCCTGCCTGACTCTATTGGACAACCAATACCCTGAAGGGAAATAGCATTAGGAAAGCCACAAGGCTTTCCTAATGCTATTTCCCTTCAGGTTCCAGGTCCACCTTAAGGCTCCGGGCTACTCCACCTAGACCGCTACAGTACCCTGCACCGTCATCGACGTCACCTCTGCCGAAGAGTCTGGCCTGCCCTGCTCATCGCACTCAGACCGCCGGCGCCTGCCAGCTGAACCAACGGCCAGCGAGGATTTACCGCTACGCGCAGCCCTTCGAGCAACCTGCCCTGCACACTACCGGAGGGAACAGCGTGGGAGACTGCAGCCCTTAGTGCCCTTAGTCAGGCCAGTGTCGTATTGTTGGTCGGTCATACTCGTGCAAGGGAAGTGAGACAATACTCGGCAATAAACGCATCTAGAACCTCTACTGCGTTTTAATCCTAGAACCCGTTACAGTGGCGCCTACGTGGGTTATTGTCTCGCTTTCCGTGCTCAAGTTCTCTTCTAGCAGGTCTCCATTATTGTTAGCGAACAGGTGCGGCTACAGCAAACCGGTACGTATTGTTATACTAATTGTCTACCTTTTAGTGTAACTACCTACTACGTAATAGTTCGCAAATTTGAATCTAACGTTTTTCTAATTAGTCCTAACGGTCAAACTTTTACGCCTAATCGTAAAGTAGATCATTTGTAAGAGCGGAACGCTAGCGCACTAATTGTAGGTGTAGTATATACTTACGCAGTTTAATTATTACATACACAATGGGCTCATACCCCATAGAATACTTCCTGCTAAATAAGAACGAGTTAGCTTACGAGGTTGCGATTAGAGGTGAGGAGCCGGCTACCTCTGTCCTAGGTCTGTGGAAGCAGCTCCCTAAATTACTGGAAGCCATTCCAGATGATGATATTTTGGAGTCGGGCTTAGCCATCACCGTGGACTTCGAGGGCGCTAGCGAGGCCGTCTCTGAGCTGGCCAAGCGACTAAATTCGTTATCTGCCTCCTACGACGCGAACCTAGCTAGGAGGTCTACCGCACTGCACAACCACTTATTCCACAGACTCCTTAGGATGGAACGTCCTACGGCGTATTGCAAACGTATTACCGAATTCTGCAGCCGGTTCGACAAGCTCTCGGCGGAGCTGTCCGCCATTGAGCAATCAGGTGTTCGCTCAGCTGATGCTGTGGCAGAGGTCCAACCTGCGCCGCCTACCTCGATGCAGGCAGGGTTAGCCCCAGTATTGCATTGCGAGCATTTAAGAGTTAGCGAACTGTCTAAGCTAAAATACGATGGTACGGGATGCGTCCGAGCGTTCCTACAACGCGTAACCAAATCCCAAACCGCGCGTAATCTACCTTCCACTAAAATTTTATCGTATGCCTCCGAAATATTCACCGGTAACGCACTTCACTGGTACCGCGGCCTAAAAGAACATTTCACTACATGGGAAGAACTCACCACTAAATTAATAGACGATTTCACACCGTACGATTATGACTACCGGTTATTAAATGAAATCCGCCGACGTACTCAAGGTGCTACCGAAATTATAATAATTTATCTCTCGATAGTGAATCAGCTGTTTGCTAGGCTGTCACCGTCAAAGCGATTGTCCGAACGCAAAAAGTTAGACGTTCTATTGCATAACATACGTCCATGCTACTCGCTAGTGCTAGCTCCGTCAATATCTTCAATAGACAGTATAGCAACACTGCAGACGTTATGTTTAAACTACGAACGGATGAAATGTTTGAACTCTCAATTCCGCGAACCGTATTTTAGTAATGACACGTTGGCACCAGACCTAGCTAACAGTCACATACCTTATAACCGAACGCGTAATAATTCCTACAATAATTATTTCGCTGCCACTATAGAGGGTACGCCCGAAAAACCCGAATACACTGAGAACAACGAACCTAGGAATCCTAAGTCTACACCTAGCTCTGTTGCTCTAGTCACGTCCAAGTACTGCCCGCGCTGCCGTATCAATGATCACAGTTTGAATGAGTGCAAACGCGATCGGTTTGCAATTTGCTTCAAGTAAGGCCGTAGGGATGTGACATTCCCTAACTGCCTGAACTGTAAATCGACGAAACCAAAAAACTAGTTGGTCAGGGTTGGGGCGTGTCAAAATCTAAATTAGGTTCTACAACCTATGCAATTAATTTTGACAAAGATGATTGAAGAAATTGGCTAAACACTCTAAAAGTGTATTTCTCCAGTTATTCCGTCGCCTCGATCCTGGATAATAAACCTAAAAATGACCTACGGCCCTATGTTAACGTAACGATTAACAGTTTACCTATTTGTGGATTGCTCGATTCCGGCTCAGCCATTACAATTCTAGGTAACAACTCCCATATGGAGATAATGACTAAAACCGGGTTAGAAATACAGCAGTGTCACAACACTAATTCCATTTAGTCCGCGGGTGGAAATATATTGTTGCCGCGCGGTTTTATCAACTTACCCACTACTTTTAATAATCAAACCCACTTATTGAAAGCTTATATTATTCCAGAAGTTACAAGTAATTTAATTTTAGGCATCGATTTCTGGAAAGTATTTAAATTACTGCCTAACAATATCGCATCCGTATGCATGTCTAAAACATTGCCGTGTAGTGTGTAAAGTGAAAATAAGCCCAGTAACACGAACGTATTGCAGTCTTTTAGTGAGTTGAGTGAGTCACAACAAAGAACTGCTAAGTTAATTATAAAGCAATACGAGGCGATTTCCACTGAAAAAACCGGGTTAGGACGCACTCACTTAATAGAACATGCAATAGACACTGGCGATTCTGCGCCGATACGCCAAAGATATTATAGGTTACCGCCGGCGAAATTAAAAATAATTATTGACGAATTAGACGAAATGCTTGCATTGGGAGTGGTAGAAAAATGCGAAAGTTCTTGGTCGTCACCTATTTTAGTAACGCCTAAGAAGGACGGTAAACTAAGGTTTTGCTTAGATATTCGGAAACTTAATTCTATTACTAAAAAAGACGCGTACAAACTACCTTACGTATCCGAAATTTTAGACAATCTTAGGAACGCTAGATATCTAAGTAGCATAGACTTATCTAAGTCCTTTTGGCAGACGCCTCTTCGCGAATGTGATCGTGATAAGACTGCGTTCTATGTGCCTACTAGAGGAACATTTAGATTTGTGACTATGCCGTTTGGTTTAACGAATGCGCCTGCGACACAACAGCGTTTGGTGGATCACTTGTTTACGAACAGTCCTGAGTTCGAAAACTCTTAATTCGTTTTCTTAGATGATATCGTGCTTATATCGCCATCTTTTAATGCTCATGTGTCACTATTAAATAAAGTATACGAAAAATTAAAATCGGCCAAACTTACCATTAACTTGGAAAAATCTAAATTCTTCCGTGATGAATTGAAGTACTTGGGCTACGTAGTAATCTCTAAAGGATTACAAGTAGACCCATGTAAGGTGGAAGCCATTCTTCAATATGCTACGCCTAAGAATAAAAAAGAAGTCTAAGGGTTTTTTTAGGTAAGGCATTGCATCATGGTATCGGCGAGTTATACCTAATTTTAGTACTATTGCCGGTCACTTGAACAAACTTACTTCTACGGGTAAGAAAGCTGCACCATTCCAGTGGTCGGTGGAAGCTGATGACTCGTTTTGTAAACTAAAACAATTGTTAAGCTCTGCACCAATATTATCGTGTCCCGATTACGAGAAACCTTTTCAAGTTCACACAGATGCGAGTGCGAGTGGCATCGGTTGGTTGCTTACACAAGAAATAGATGGCATGGAACTACCTATCGCTTACATGAGTAGGTCACTAAATGCACAGGAACAAAACTACAGTATAACAGAACGGGAGACATTAGCAGTTCTAACAGCCCTCGAATATTGGCGCTGTTATTTAGATAACGGGTTAAAGTTCGTGGTGTATACTGACCATTCTGCACTGAAATGGTTCCTAAACTTGAGCAACCCGACTGGTAGATTAGCCCGGTGGTCGGTTCGTCTGTCAGCCTTTAACTTCGAAATAAAGCATCGGCGCGGCGCAGATAATATTTTAGCAGATGCGTTATCACGATCCCTACCTGTAAATATAATTAACGCGAATAGTAATAATAATAATAACGTGAATAACCCTAATTTTGACACTGATCAATGGTATTCAACCACCTACAATGGTTGTTTATCTTCGCCTAATGACTATCCAGACTATTCTATTAAAAATAATAAATTGTATCGTATGATAAAATCTAGGTGTATGCTACGTAAGGAGTTCGAATGGAAAGAAGTGCTACCTTCTTCTGATCGAAATAATGCCATATTAGAGAACCATGCCGAACCCACTTCGGTGCATTTCGGTATATTTAAAACTTACAAGCGCTTAGCACTGCGTTACTATTGGCCCAAAATGCACGATGACATGGTAAAGTTCATAAATTCTTGCGACACTTGTATCGTGCACAAACATCAGAACCATGCACCATTGGGAACCATGGGACGACCCAAAGTGTGTTCACGACCCTTCCAAACCATTAGCCGCTTGACCGCGCACAAGTGACTATTCTCCCTTTTTCGAAATTCCGTAGACCGCGCACAAGTGACTATTTTCCCTTTTTGATTACAGCGCTATACTCGGTCTGAATTTCCTGTTTCTTCCTATTACGTAATGTTTTAAATCCTTTGTCTCTGTTTTATTCAAATCATTGAATATTTTTTCATGCTAAAAATACGAAGCGAGTCTTAGAATCGTTAACCCGGAACGAAAAAATAATGTCCAATGCCACTATTTGTTTCGCGAGCTCCATGATTACGTGCTAATCGTATGCGTGTAATTAATTTTTTAATACTATGATACATGTTTTTTTTTATTTAATTCGGTGAAGATAGAACCCCTCTACAGTAAAAACTCATAAAATATGTATGTCATCGATTTACTTTTTAAAATAATCCTGTTTAAAATACACAAAGTGTGTTTTTCAACGATAGTCAATGTTCGCTGCTAAGTATAATAAATTAGAAACTAAATGTCAACAAAGAATTCAAGGTTGAAGAAAATGATCACTTCAACTTACTCATGTTACCGACTTATCAACAATAAATGTTTATGTTAGCGCGCCCATCTGGCGAGCGGCGGCGCGACATTTTGTTAAGAACGTGAGCGGTCGAGTGAATTCGGCGAATTGGCGCTAGCGGTCAAGCGGTTAGTGTAGATTTGGTGGGGCCATTACCCGGCACAAGAAAACGAAACGCCTACATCTTTGTAGTAACTTGTTGTTTTAGTAAATACTGTCTACTTTTTCCTATCAGGCGCGCAACTGCTGAAATAATAACTAATATTTTGGAAGAAAAAATATTTTTAGTTCATGGTATACCATCTACAATTATATTGGACAATGGTATACAGTTTGTAAGAGCTACTATAAAAGCTATGTTGCACAAGTACAAAATCCCTAATCTTCATTATACTCCTAAATATTCCCCACATGTGAATACGGTCGAACGCTATAATAAACCATTGGGTCTACCTTAGCGGCGTTTGTAGGAAATGAACAGAAATTATGGGACACTCTCCTACCTAAGGTGCAGTTTGCATTAAATACTGCAGTTAATGAAGTCACGGGCTATACAACTAGTTTTTTAGTCTATGGACGTGAATTAGTTCCATGCGGCTCACACTATGTCGACACGGACGCTGAACATACCTAAGGACGATTACGCAGGAAACATAGGTCACTTATCAGGCATATTTGACAAAGTTCAGGCACTCCTCATTCAAGCTCATGCTAGGAATTCCCAAACTTATAATTTACGCCGTAAACCAGCTGAGTTTAATGTGGGAGACACTGTGTGGAAAAGGACTTTTTATCAGAGCGACAAGGATAAGTCCTTTTGTAAGAAACTAGCCCCTAAATTCGTGAAGTGCACAGTGATTAATAAAAAGTCGCCTCTCGTTTACGAGTTGTCGGACGCGTCTGGAAATTCTATTGGGTTTTGGCACATAAAAGACTTAAAACTTATACACTATGGCGCCTAACCAATTTTTACAAACCGTATAAGACCTTCCCTTCCTTCTTTCTATATGCCGTCTTAGCTTGGTCAGTAGCGGACTCGTAGACCTAACGCAGCAAGTCGGATTTTTTTTGTTAGCCACGCAAAATCCTCTCCTAAGGCGGGCGGTATTGTGACGTATGTCCGGTACCTACCACGTCTACGTCACAGTACTGTCCATACGCTCGGCCAATCAGAGTAGGCCATCGTCCGCGCTCGCGAAACCTGACCAAGTATGGTCATGAACGGAATCCAATTCTGATGGAGGGCCGGTATATAAAGGGGCCGACAGAGAGGCCGGCACCGCTAATCTATACTGACTACTACCGCTACTCTATCCGTATACGTTGTACGTGTATCCTGATTCCCAGCTGTGGGTGAGTTACTACATCTACTGCACTAGCGTACTGCCCATCTCTCTACCTGCTAGCTGAGGCCGGCTGACGCCGCCTGCCTGACTCTATTGGTTGTGGCTTTCCTAATGCTGTTTCCCTTCAGGTTCCAGGTCCACCTTAAGGCTCCGGGCTACTCCACCTAGACCGCTACACTACCCTGCGCCGTCATCGACGTCACCTCTGCCGAAGAGTCTGGCCTGCCCTGCTCATCGCACTCAGACCGCCGGCGCCTGCCAGCTGAACCAACGGCTTGCGAGGATCTGCCGCTACGCGCAGCCCTTCGAGCAACCTGCCCTGCACACTACCGGAGGGAACAGTGTGGGAGACTGCAGCCCTTAGTGTTCAGGCCAGTGTCATGTTGTTGATCGGTCATACTCGTGCAAGGGAAGTGAGACAATACTCGGCAATAAACGCATCTAGAACCTCTACTGCGTTTTAATCCTAGAACCCGTTACACATCATCAATGAGATCATCGGTATTCATACCACTAAAATTGCGAAGCAAGAGAGTTCTAGACTTTGCCTCGGGGGGGCGAATTTTATAAGACAGATAAATGAGGTCGTGATAGGAAAATGAATCTGCACTACATTGGCCATATTTAGCGACATGGCCAAGTGATGAGACAAGAATGAGGTCTAAGAGTGAAGCTGACGAATTAGGGAAGTGATGAGTGGCATTCAAAGGAAGTATATGCAGATTTGTGGAGACAGCAACAGAAGAGAGGGAAGAGGAACGTGAGTCATTTTTAAGAAGACAGGTGTTAAAGTCACCCATAATTATGGTTTGATTGTAAGAGGGAGATAGATTAAGTAAGAGATTTTCAAATGACGAAAAGAAATCAACACGCAAAGAGGGACAGTAGTAAACACCAAGGAGAATTTTCGTATGGTGCAGCTCAACTTCAAGGAAGAGATGCTCACCGGCATTGGGTGGGGGCGGCTGTAGGGACATGTTTAATATTGATTAAGGAATATATGAACGGAGATAAATGGCTACACCACCGCCACCACTCCAAGTCCGGTCATTCCTAATGAGCTGGAAGCCAGGCAGGGTATACGAAGCCGTCGGAATGCATGGCTTAAGCCATGATTCAGATACTAGATAGCATGAATGTTCTTACAGTCAAAACTAGCCAGCATATCTGGGAAATGGGCGGGAATACTCTGTGCATAAATATGGACAACATTAAATTCTTTCGAAACACCAGAGAACAAAGATTGCAAGTTTTCTACCAAAGAAGGAACACTAATGTAACTGTCATTGTCGCTACTGGCAGAAAAAAAATCGTCACTGTCACTATCCATGCTAATAACTAGTATAAATAATAAATATAATATAAAAAATAAGATAATATATAAATAATAAAATCTAAGATAAATAAATCCGTACTACTAATGAACACTATTCAATAAAGCCCACCTGCCAGTTTTAACAACTTAAACTACAATTATGTGAGCAAAGAAACACAGAGTAAAGTTAAATATCAAATAAAAAAAGATAAAAAATTAATTTAATCCCAAGTAGTATAGTCAATTCAGGTTGTATGCTTACAATAAAATTAAATCAATCTACAAACTCTAAACTAAATGTATAATATTACAATAAGTAACCTGCAGTGGCGTGTGACAATGGCCCAGCAATGAAAATGTCATCGGGTACTATTTCCGAACAATACATGTTGACAAGTAAATAAAATACGTGAAATCAGAACTGTCACTGTCACACTTCAAATTAATATTCAATAAATTAATTAAGTTAATAGTCGGTAACGAGATAAAATTAAAAGAAAATATGTCAAGTAGATTATCTACCGTACCTGCAAGCAATATTATTATAATTTAAGGATATACTTATACAACCACCCACCTGGGATTCAATAAAGAAGTAGATGAAAGCAAAATACACGACACTATTTCTTGGACGTTGCCGCTCTTCTAGTTTTCGATGGCTCGTTCTTCGAAGCTGGGGCCACCTGCCTGTGCTATTCTACGGAGACAAGGCAAAGATTTTGAACATCGCCCAGACGATTCATACGAGGTCGCTCGCCGTTTGCCCCCAAGACATAAACAACCCCTTCTTTGGTCCAACACTTAGAGATGCCAAACTTCTCCCTCGCAGCCATGAAAACGTCATGACGGGCCTTGGTTAGAAATTCAGAGGCAGTGATGCCTGAACCCTTGAATTTAGGTTTGGAAAACCAGACCTTGTCACGCATCAAGACATTTTGGAATTTCACTAGTATTGGGCGGTGTCTGTTTGGAGCAGCAGGTCTCCTCATCCAGTGACAGCGCTTAATGCAACAGGGTTTGAAATCCTCAAGCTTCAGATGTGTCTTCACAACCGTAACAATTGTCTGCACAAGGTCGTCTTTCTTTTCTTCACTGACGCCATGTAGCAGGAGAATTTTACGACGACCCAGCATCTCTAAATGATCTACACTGTGCGCTAGCAGCTGTACTTGCTGTGGCAGACCCTTTAATGTTTCGGTGATAAATGCCCGGAATGCAGCAAATTCTGAAGAAAGACCCGCAACATTGGATGGAGGAGCTGTGTTGCTTTGCAGTTTGTCCTCAAACTGTGACATCCTTTGATAAAACATGGTGTTCAGGTTTTTAATAGTGTTATGTATTGACTCCATTTTGTGACGTCGCTGTGACGTCGAGAGGACACCACCTCTCGGCCGCTTGCACCTCCACTCCCACCGCACTGCGAGCCTCTATAAAAGCGGACGCGTTGGCTTCGCGGCGCCTTTCTGCGGCGACTACAGCTCGGAGTTAAGTTGACCAACTATCCTGGACCATCGGCAGCTGGATTCTCCACACAAACCCCACCCCTCGCCGAACTACGCGACCCTGTGTTAATTTTTCTAAATATCACATAAATCGTAATCTTTTTCATTTAAGTAACGCTTGCTAATTGATGTATAAAATTTATTTGGCAATTAAATCAATTTTTATTGTAACATTTAACCACGCTTCTCATTTAGACACCCCCTAGTAGGGATAACGTAACAGCACACACACGAAAGGTCCTTTTTACGTTACAGTGGCGCCCACGGGAATATTATAGGTAGGGTTTTGTTGAGAATCCGCTGCCGGTGAGTCTTTTTTTTATTTTTTGTGTATGTGTGAAGTCGTTCCAAAGCAGTGTGTAGTTATTTTAGTGGCATTTACCTATTGTTTCTTTTTGCTTGTTCTATTGTGCTCGGAAAGTCGGTGGTGTTGTGCTGATCACAATAGACATTTTCTCTTTTTGTTCTGTTGTGCTCGGAAGGTCGGTATTGTGTTGAGCCGGTCACAACAGACAAATTTTGTCTTACTACGCTTGGTAAGCATTTCTATATTATAACTTTTTCTGTTACCGCGTGTGATAATTACTGTGTATCAACCGCACAAGTAACGAGTTATAATCGTTCGACTGCGGCCACGTGTCCTCTAAAGACGCGCTAAGGTCACATTCGTCGATCGCATTCTTTGTATTTTGCGATTTATGACCTCACGTCCACTAACGACGTGCCTAGGTCACCTTGATCGTACTGCTTCGCGATTAGCTTTTTTAAATGCCACTAAGGTAATTAAGTGCTACTGGTAATTATTGCTAATAATCTGCTTTGGCTGACTTATGGAACGAATTCACACCCTTCTCTTTTTCATTTCTTTCTATTTTCTACTATAACCTTCTGCTAGTGACTTTGTACGGCGATATATTTCTATATAGTAGCTATTATTAAATACTTTTACCGCCTACTACGGCGATTATCTTTTAATAGTAACTTTTCTTTTCTTTCTTACTAAGAAAGTTGCATCTTTATTATACCACGTGTACCTAACATAGTTGGACTGGCTGAGAATGAACGTACCTAAAGATGCTAGCGTATTATATACTAGGTATTTAGCTAGAATTCCGCGTTCATTTATTAATAAAATGTACACGTGTCACATGCAGGTTGCTCACTAACAATAATGAAAAACTTTAATCCTTGTCTATTTGGTATACAAATACGAATATCATCGTAGAATTATTAGTTGTTCGTTTTGTCAAATGTTTATTATGCTACAATCGTTGTTTTTGGTCTTCGATTTTATCTCCTTGTTACTGCCTATCGGTATGTCATTTGCAAATGCATCTATTTATGCATTTACTGTTCATTGTGAACTCAAACATAAAATTCCTGCTTCGCAATTATTGAATTATGTTTTTTTTTGTAATGTTTTGTGTCGCTAGGATTGTTCTTTCAATGTCTGGTTTCTATTGAAATATATAAAACATATAATGATAAATAAATGGTAAAATTAAGCCGCTGACAGCTGGATAAATACTTAATTATCAATATGTAACTTGTTTCCTTTTTACTAAATGCTATGCATCTGGTTTTACTAGACCAGTTTAAGTAGTGGTTATATTGTGTTCTTGTGTTAACGCAAATGTTATTATATCTTACTGAATTTATCAAACTTAATTGAATTGAAACTAACTTTAACTAAAGTGGGTATTTGCACATAAATTAAATCAATAACTTCTATTCTTGAATAACTAAGTGGCTATTTACATATGAATCAAATAAATAATATTTATACCTCTTTAAATAACTAAAGTGGCTGTTTACACACAAATTAATAAATAATTTCAATACTTAAATAACTAATGTGGGTATTTCTACATAAATCAATAATTTTATACTTTTATAGCTAAATCAAATCAATTGATTTACAAGTTAAAGATAATACCATTTCGTATTTCACCGTCGTTTATTTTAAACCTAAAAGCTGAATAAAATAATTAAATCTTATTCTATTATAGCATAAATGTGTTTATAATCGATTGGGTACAGTTTCATTTACAACAATGTAAGACGCATAGGTATGCGAAGTTATAATTACCTACATAATTATTTGTGAAGGCCAACAATAGTGTTATTGTTTTCGAATTGGAGCTCACAAGTCACAAGATAATGCATTGTGTTGTGTTAATGATTTATGTAAACATGCTAACATAAAATGAATAAATATTTCAGTTATAAATTGTAATAAAGTTTATTAAATGTAATATTGTTACAAATAATCTGTTATTTATCTAACTAATTATCCAACTATCTGATAACTATCTTATTTCACATAACTATATAAACATCAGATATGTTTCTCTTGGTGATTTCCATATAGAAGATCTTAAATTAACTCACTACAAAGTTTAAGAATGTAATGATTAATGCTCATCACTAATGAACTAATCACTAAAATAACTTAACACTTCGTTACATATAATATAAAAATCTTTAACTCCTAATTACAGCTAAATCATGTACCCATATATCTTGTTACTTATAGCTTTGGTAATGATTGATCGAAATATAATAAAATATTTTTTTCCCTTATGGCTCAGTGGCTGAAAGGTTGTTGTCGGATCGGTCTGTGGTTCGATTCTCGATTGTATTTTTTTTGTGTTTTTAACTATGGTAGTGTGTACTATGTCGTCGACAGTCTCCTTCGACGATGTACTATACATTATATCGTGCAGCGAATATTTTTTTGTGTTGTTGGCTATGGTTGTGTACACTTTGTCATCGATTGTCTCCTGCGGTGATGTACTATACATTGCAACCTATTCCGAATTGTGTATTTGCCGTTGTCGATTTTGTATCATAATCAGAAACCAGTTATTTGTCCGCGAGAATGGAATGCGGCCGGCGCCAAGCGCGCAGTGATGACTCACGTGTTCACTGGTTCAAACCTTCATTGTTATTCCATTTTAAATGAATACAAATTGTCCTTGCAATATTGCATCTACCTTGTTAATGAGCAATTTGTTTGTGATACTGCCAACTAATCGTATGATTGTTAGTATCGTAATATAGTAAGATCGTTATATTGGTTTACGACTTATACTCTCTCAATTAATTTCACTTATCGAATATGGGTGGTCAGGTGGTGCCTACCAACATAGACTGGGTGACTATTTACTATAAAACTCACGTATAATACCTCTTCGCGCGTCGTGTATTATAATGAATGCGACTCGCATCTTGAATGAATGTTGGCTTGTTCATGCGTATGATAGTGTGTAGGCCTTTTTGAATGTGATGAATGTCAGGTTATAGGAACGTTCAATGCTTGGTGACGTATGAATGGCCGAGGGTTATACTTGTTTTTTTCCTCTTTCAGGGTTAATAGTTGCCTTGTATTTAACCTACTGACACCACTACCACTCATCTGTTACAGGGTCTCCGAATGCAGTTGCCGCCTACCAGCCACAGAATTTTCCCTCTGGGAAAATTCTGGCCTAATGGGGGGAGTGTGTGACGTCGCTGTGACGTCGAGAGGACACCACCTCTCGGCCGCTTGCACCTCCACTCCCACCGCACTGCGAGCCTCTATAAAAGCGGACGCGTTGGCTTCGCGGCGCCTTTCTGCGGCGACTACAGCTCGGAGTTAAGTTGACCAACTATCCTGGACCATCGGCAGCTGGATTCTCCACACAAACCCCACCCCTCGCCGAACTACGCGACCCTGTGTTAATTTTTCTAAATATCACATAAATCGTAATCTTTTTCATTTAAGTAACGCTTGCTAATTGATGTATAAAATTTATTTGGCAATTAAATCAATTTTTATTGTAACATTTAACCACGCTTCTCATTTAGACACCCCCTAGTAGGGATAACGTAACAGCACACACACGAAAGGTCCTTTTTACGTTACAATTTTAATATTAGTTATGGTGAATGTGGAAAGGAGATAGCACTCTCTGGCAGGTAGAGTAATGTAATAAATTAAATTATATCATTAAATTACTTAAAAATTATTAAAATTAAATTATAATTAAAAAAATAGCGAGAGTTAACGTTTTTGCTGCAGTGGCCACAACTACCCACCAGTATTTTTTTTCATGAACATATGCCTTTTCCAAGGTACAAGTAGACGAAACGGTAGAGAGCTGCCCACATCCTAACGATATCCGCCATCACTCTTCCGCTTCCTGTCATCTTTTTGTCATCCTCCACTATGCGACGGCCTACATCTGTTGGATCGTAAATATTAATTATGATATTCAAAAATCCAGACCATAATATAATTAATTATTTATCCTAAGTCTCAAAAAAGGAAACCAGTGCACTTTCTAGTAATTTAATCTTGCGACCAATCAATTACGGTGTACAGAAGAAAAGTTCAGCTTAACTCAAGGACTGCAACCTAAGGCCTAGGTCTTTATAGCCAGTACTATGTATAATGTCTAAAAATAAAGCAAGTTCTAATCAAGAATGCCACACGTTTATTCAATCCACTTAGTCAGGCAGTTTCCTTTGACACAGAAGTTTTGGTAATAAGAAAAGTTTTAGCCACAGGTTCGTGGTAGGTAAGTCACTTGTAATAAGAACAGATTGATACTTTTTAATTTGAAAAGTGAGTTTTGTTAACCACCTTATTCAGTATCCGGTCTTCCCATGGATTTGAAGATTAGAGATACACATTTGACTTTTTTTGACGTAATAATGCATCTCCAAATCTCTAATCTCCATAGACAGATCATATATTGGGACCGTCCTGGGGATGGGTATCATATTTTGTTTCGTATGGCTATCGAATACATATAAATAAACAGAAAAATAACTATACATATATTATTCTTTTATACTTTCATTGATTAAAAGGGATTTGGTCATTTGGAAAGCAGGTAATACCAGGAAGTAATTCCAATACTTTACATAACATGCCACATATTATTTTTTTCAAATAATTACATTTTTGTGGCGTAATTTTATTTTATTCGAACATTTTTTGCGTGTTTATTGGCTCTATTTTCAAATTCCACGTTGAGCTAGTAGGTTTATTTTAATTTAAAAGATGGGCCATTTAATTGTCCATTAAATAAGACCCAATTTGCCACCAAGAATAGTCAAAACAATTTTTACAAGATGTTTTTAACAAAAATTTGGAATTTCCTAAAAAAATCTTAAAAACCGTTTTATTTCAAAATGGTGCATTTTGGACCCCCATATGTAGGGGGTAAAAATACCCCATTTTGGCCCTAGAATCACCTCCCGAAGGGAATACGAGCAATTACAAATCACCCTGTATAAATAAACGCCTTTAACAACAAAAATTTATCATCACAAGTCTGATGCAAAATATTGCTCATTTAACGGATGTGTGTCGAAAGGAACTTGAAAATTTGATTTAATTTATTTTACGAGAGCAACTTGAAAATTTGATTTTTTGTTTGTTGAGATATCCCAACGATTATGTGTCAAATTAAAGATTTAGTTCAAAAACCATTTTATCTGTTTGAATCACGTAAATCGGTCCACGCGTTTAGGAAATAACTAAGAATTAGTATAGTGAAAATGTAAACGACAAGAATTTTTGTGGTTTTTGTTCTACGAGCTCAAATAGTGGGATAGGATGCTTATAGGATAATTATTCATTATTAGGTACGTGGTCAAGTAGGTAGATAGATGATGAATAAATATTATAGTAGCAGCGGCAAGTCGACAACCCTAGAGCGCCACTCCGTGCCAGACAGCGACAGCGTTATGTGTTAGGAAAGAGCGGAAACGGTTAGGTGAATATCGCGTTTGGCACTGAGTACTTATGCGAGCTGAATTGCACTTTGTTGCTTAGTAGCAAGAGTCGCAATTTCAATAAATTGGTTTGAGAAGTGATCCTTCTCTACGTTAGTAGGTAGTATCTATTCTGTGCCCTAAGAGCAATGACGCTCCCATATTAAGTAGCAGGAAGGCAAACATAGATGCACGGCATGACCAGAATTTTATTCTTACCGTCGATCACACCTCTAAATTTGAATGTACCATTGTGTCTTATAAGATATATGTATACGATGACTCTATTCATAAATTAGGCAAGACAATTGATACGATAAAGTTTTCACATCCTATCTATGAATTACATTGTTGATATTAGTTTAAGAATACAATAATTTAGTTGTTAATTTTTAGTAATACATGTTATAAGAATGTATATAATTGCGCAGGTAGAACAGTAGTTTAATTTTAAGGTTGAGTTTCCTATTTAAATATGTAAATAACATACCAAATAAACTATTATAACATTTATTTAAAAAAAATCTCCAGATCTATGGGTAGATTGGATATTGTGGATCGCATGGAGACCATCATAACAATTTACTAAGGTCAAAGATCCTAAACTAAACAGAGTCTATACTATAGCATTCAGACAACTAATATACATACCTACACAGTTGTTAAAACTTGAAACGACTGCCTATTTGGTCTCACGGGATAAATGTGCGCGTGGGATTGGGAGGTCTCGGGTTCGATCCCCGGGTCGGGCAAAGTGTTATTGGGTTTTTCCGTTAGAAAATTATCAGTAGCAGCACGGAGCCTGGTGATGTGCCCGGTAATGGCAATAAGCTCGCCCCTTATTACGTGTGACCTAAAAATTCATGGTGAAATGTGGGTGTAATATTTACACTACTGCCTACCTCTTCGGGGATACAGGCGTGAGACTATAAAAAAACAAGAAACTATACCCATACATTGTATAAGGATACTACCCATTCATAACAACTATATATACCTACAATTGATGCAAATAAAGTATCTTTTACTTTAAATACAATCTTTTTATCTGTTGCTATTTTTTACCTTGCTAACTGACAAAATCGTCCAAATTTTGAGCGTCAGCCAACATATTTTTTGAATACAACTTTAAGCAGTAAAATGACTGCTGGCCCTACGACTTAGTATATACCCGTCAGCATGTAATTCACATTGCCATTCTTTTTTTACGTTAGCGAGTGAAGTTTTCCAAACACAACGTGTTTGGCAGATTACCGCCCTATATTTACTAGTGCCGCGCTGTTACACCGCCAACAGTTCGCATTTTATTTCGATATTTTCACAAGAACATCTGTTAAGAATCTGGCTAGGAGGGCTGGAATTGTTTGCAGCCGATAGTGGAAGCGTGATTACATTCATCAGTCCTTGTAGCCACAACAAACCTCTGACATAAGTATATGGTGTGTTTTCACAGCGGTTAAAACAATATGTATATGTGCAAATTTATCTGGGATCTCCTGGTGATGTTCTTGTGTAGACCTATAAGATTACACTCATAATTTTGGCCAAAATGATAAGAAAATCGTTATAGTTACTACTAGAAGATCCAGCTCGCCGTGCTTCTTCTGGACACGTTGCAAGTAGATGACGACACACAAATTTTACAAGGGTTCAATAGTTCACCACAATTCTATCACAATTTACCGATGCCAGCACTTTTGTCAATCGCTCACAACCCCGTCGGACTAATTCAAATAGTGACGGTTGCGAGGTTGTTAACAATGTAATTAATTCCAAAACGCGTCCACAAAACGGGATGTTTTCCAGCACGACGTGAGAGAGAGCTTTTTGCGCATCCGACAAAGAATCATAGTGAATAAACGAATGATTTGACAGTTCCTGGTGTGACCATAGTCTGAAATTTTCAATAGACAAAGTAACACGCTACTAAACTGATATAATCGAATAAACAATATTTATATTTCAAACATCCACTACTGGTCCGCTAATCAGTTGGTAGTCGTGACAACGTTGCAACCGCTCTCCTCAGAATCGAACCGTCCACCAAGACCTCAGCAAATCGGGGAACTCCATGAGCCCCAGTTACCAAACGAAGGATGCACCCCATGCACCATCTGAGTGGCGGAAGGTTAGCCTCCTTAATCAAAACGAGGTCTCCAATCTTGGGTGGACCGGTCTTGTCGGAAATTATCAAGTTCGGGTGGAGGGGGGTTCCTAGGTACAGGTTCCATCAAAGCAAATCCAAATGTGGTCGGGATATCAGTCAAAACATTTGGCACCAAGACCCGTTTCCCACCAATCAAAATTCCACCGAAGATATCAGAGCCAATCAACAAATCGATTTGTCCCGGTGTGTCAAATTTGGGGTCTGCCAGTTCCAATCCCGATGTCAAATTCACGACAGCAGCAGGTAGCTGTTTCTGTGGATGCATACCCAAAATATTCTTCAGCACAATAGCCGAGGTTTTAATCCTCGGGTGTGAAGATTTCACAGGGGCAAACAAAACCTTAACTTGCCCTTCAACATTAGAGGCTACATCACCTATGCCCCGTATACAATTTGGAAAGGAGCCCATATTTAATTTAACCTGCCCTACCAAATAAGTGGAAACAATGCAACCTTGTGAACATGTGTCCAATATAGCGCGGACAACAACAGAGGCCCCCGTGGGTCCCCAGACCCTAACAGCAACCGTTGGTAGGAAAACGGTCTCAATGGAGGAGGTTGGCGTTATAGGGCAGGAGTCAATGACCTATTGTTGCCTGGGCGGCAACCGTTGGCCGGGACCAGGCAAATCAAAACGAGGGTGCGGCTTGAAGTCCTCAAAGGCGCGGTGACTCGATCCGCGCGCCATCTGTGGGGGGTCATAATGACGCACCCGCCCAAAACGAGGTGGGCGCGAGTCAAGGCGGGGACGCTCGGCCAAAGGAGGGGAATACCTGGGGCAGCAGTCATGGTGCTGGTGTCGTTGAGCGGTCGCACATTCTGGTGCGCGAGAGAGAGGAAGCGTGCGCACGCTACGGTTCTCCAAGTGGGGTAAGCGGCGCTCAATTGAGCGAGGCGACTCTCGGCTGCGCGCCGGTGAGCCTCGGCTGCCACCTTCAAAATACCCGCCAGTGCGCGGCGTCAGCTGATTGGACAAGTGGCCTACCGCTCTGGCATTCATGCAGAGAATGTCCAAGTGCTGTCCTCCACAGTGAGGACAGGGGCGAGAGTTTGGGCAGTCTCGCTGGTAGTGGGACCCCAAACAAGAGAAGCAAAGGCGGCGGGCATTCGCGATGCGCCTACGAGAGGTGACATGAAGGTCCAAGAATGCCCTACAACTGGCCGTTCTGTGCCCCGTGACCTTGCAGTAAGTGCACTCCGCTTGGCTCTGCGTGACTGCAAAGCGAGGAGGGCGCCGATCAACATTGGCTCGGGTGTGAACGCGAGCCTGCTCCTTGATCTTAGGCGGCTGCGACTTAGCCGGCGTGTCACCACCATTATCCAAGACCTGGCACTCCTCCTCGAGAAACTTCTCCACGTCTGCAAAGGGGGGCAGATGGGTCGCACTATCCCCACCAAAGCGCTGTTCAAATCGCGGCCTCAGGTCAGGCAGCTTTTTGAGCACAATGTGCACCAATAGGTAGGACCATTGGTCCACGGGAAGATCCAAGCACTTAAGGGCGTTGATTGCCACCAAGAGCGGGTTCAAAAGATGGGTGCGCAAGCCAAAGACCCGGGTGAGCGTGGGAAAACTCAAAATATGCTCGATGTGGGTGTCTGCGAGGCCACGCTTATTGTGGTACCTACGGGTAATTAAGTCCCGAGACGTCTGGTACGCCTCGTCAGACACGGGCAGATGCTGTATGAGGCCTTTGGCCTCCCCATCCAGAACCGACATCAAATAGGCCAATTTTTGTGCCGACCGATGGTCAGCTTTCTCATCGACCAGGCTGTCGAACAAGTTAACGAAGCCCAGGTAGCTTCCTAGACAGCCATCAAAGTGCGGGAGGTCTAAAGTGGGAAGCCTATTCACCAGTCCCGGTACTGGCCTAGGAAGCTCCTGCTTCAAGGCGGGTTGCCCGTCCCTCTCGGCAATTAACTGTCTTGCACAGTTGGAGACAGCATCATAGAGGTCAAAAATCTGGGCATAATCCTCGCTGACTCTATTTCGCTGGTCAGCGGTGAAGTCAATAACTGATACTTTGAGACAGCAAGCGCTGAAAGTACGAAATTGCTGTTCCACACTTACCAGGCGATCATCGAGCCGCTCATATCTTTGTAGTAAGGCCTGCTGGCGATCAGGCCGATTCACCAAGGCACTGGCTGAGGCAAACCAGTGCAAATCTGATGCAATGGCACCAGCAGCCGCACGCAAGTCCTTGAAAGATGACATAATTAAGTATACAAAGGAGCTCGGACAAGCGTTAAATAATGCTATAAATTAAAACTTAATATTTGTTAATTCTTTGAAACCAACAAAGTATTAGCCTGTTTACTGCTGGTGCAAGCAAGTGACAGGTATTTACTGCCCAACAAAATTATATTGACACAAAAACAAAAGTTATTAAAGGTTATAACTTACAGCGAATTAAAGGTTGAACTTTAAATTAATTAATTAATTATATGCAACAGACAGGCTCACTGGGTTATTTTGATATACAATAGTAGTAGTATGTGTTACCTAACAATATTATCAGTATATTACAACAAACAAAGGTTTATCAATGTAGCCCGCCCAAGATGCAATGTCAAGTTTGATTGTTATAATGTTTCAAACTCAATACATGCAATTAACTAAATCAATTGACACACACAACTGTTATGTATCCAATCAACTGACTTATTAATACTTACAACAACAAATTTAAGCTAGATTTCAACAATTCAAGTCAAAAAATTACTCATTTGAGGTTATGCATGACATGTGTTTCAGATTAAGTAGGTCAACTAATACAAATAAATATTATGTATTTTAGGCAAAACTGACCTGACAAACACTACAATACTGTTTACAATGTGATGGGATTAGCTCAGATACAAGTTTACACGATATTAATCTTGTTAGATACACTCAGCGGCTAGATACAACCACGCTCTGCTACCAACTTTTTATGTTCAGAATCTGGCTAGGAGGGCTGGGATTGTTTGCAGACGATAGTGTAGCTGTTGCTATTTTTTACCTTGCTAACTGACAAAATCGTCCAAATTTTGAGCGCCAGCCAACATATTTTTTGAATACAACTTTAAACAGTAAAATGACCGCTTGCCCTACGACTTAGTATATACCTGTCAGCATGTAATTCACATTGCCACTCTTTTTTTACGTTAGCGAGTGAAGTTTTCCAAACACGACGTGTTTGGCAGATTACCGCCCTATATTTACTAGTGCCGCGCTGTTACACCGCCAACAGTTCGCATTTTATTTCGATATTTTCACAAGAACATCTGTTAAGAATCTGGCTTGGAGGGCTGGAATTGTTTGCAGACGACAGTGGAAGCGTGATTACATTTATCAGTCCTTGTAGCCACAACAAACTTCTGACATAAGTATATGCTGTGTTTTCACAGCGGTTAAAATAATATGTACATGTGCAAATTTACCTGGGATCTCCTGGTGATGTTCTTGTGTAGGCCTATAAGATTACACTCATAATTTTGGCCAAAATGATAAGGAAATCGTTATAGTTACTACTAGAAGGCCCAGCTCGCCGTCCTTCTTCTGGACACGTTGCAAGTAGATGACGACACACAAATTTTACAAGGGTTCAATAGTTCACCACAATTCAATCACAATTTACCGATGCACTTTTGTCAATCGCTCACAACCCCGTCGGACTAATTCGAATAGCGACGGTTGCGAGGTTGTTAACAATATAATTAATTCCAAAACGCGTTCACAAAACGGGATGTTTTCCAGCACGACGTGAGAGAGAGCTTTTTGCGGATCCGTAAAAGAATCAGAGTGAATGAATGAATGGTTTGACAGTTCCTGGTGTGACCATAGTCAGAAATTTTCAATAGACAAAGTAACACGCTACTAAACTGATATAATCGAATAAACAATATTTCTATTTCAAACAACATCGAAAAGGGCTTATTAACCAGCCAGTACTAAAAATACGCCAGATATAATACTTATTAATAAACGCGTACGCTCAAACCATGTGAAACCTTTGAAAATAAAAGACACGGTCTTCATATTGCCATTTTTGTAAACCAAACGGTGTTCTGTGGCCTCTTCAAAACACATTTTGTAACTTGATTTAAATACGGTAAATTAGGAATGACAAACGCGATTAAATGGACCGCCAGGTTCGGTAAGGCTTAATTAAGGATTATGTTACCCAAAAAGGACACACAAATTATACCTCCGTTATATTTACAAAGGTCAACGAGTTTGTACTTTGGACGCTGCGAAGGGCAAGGCGAAAAAAGTATGCTTTCATGTGAATTTATTTTCTACAATTTTAAGTTAAATTTGCTAGTAAAAATCTATAAGTTTTGCTTGCTTAACCTTTGTCTTTAAAAACTTTTTTGCAGAGATCCTGCCTCGTCAGATATATGAAAATTCCAATTAATTGTTCTACCAAAACTAGGGTCTGATTTAAATAACTATTGTAATCACTTCTATGTGAGAAGCTCAATTTAAATAGTTTTCAATCCGTTATTATAAATTCCGAAGTGAGTTTTGTTAGTATTACTCGAACATTTTAATTTAAATTTGGTGGTCCTTGAAATCTGAAGGGAAGAACGTAAAATACATGAATTTATCGAAAACTGACAGATTTACATAGATTGAATACTGTTCTGTTTTGAGTGTATAGTAATCATCTGAACAGATAGTCCGCAAGGCTTTCTCTAACAAAATGTCCTCTTAAGAAATAATTATTAAAAGCGGAAATTGGTATAGTGACTTATATAACCATGTTTGTTGTATCAATCAAATTGAATTTCGCACCGCCTTTAAGCTGTGACTGGGTGCTGGCATTGCCGATAAAGCATATACGGACTACAATAAAACATTACAATAAATAGTTTAGCTAAAACTAATCTAAACCTTATTGGTTTATGATTAAACCTGTATTGTAGGCAACTAAAACGTTTTAAACTACATAAAATTTAGAATGATCTAGCAATCTAAAGCTAATTCGATAACTATTCATAACATGTAGGTCTCTTTTTATGGAAGCAAATTTATGCCAATGAACGATCGTTCTCAAATCAAAACTAGAAAGGCAATACAATGACATTCGAATACAGCCGGCAATATTTACGAAAACTAGCAACATATTCATACAAAATACATGTACATCCACGTAGACGCAAACCCATTGAGCCGTACGTTCGTAATATTCGACTCGCTTATGTAAATCTTGTTGGTGCGTGCAAGTATTCACGCCTTCTGATTTTTATCGTCGAGTATTTGATTCACTGAGGTGTATGATATATTTACATTTTATCTTCTCATATCATATAATTTGAATGAAAAGAACCGGAATAGAGAAACGATTTTCTGTCGAATGCTTCATTGACGCTCTTTGTGATGGCAATGTTTGGGGTATTTGAGGTGTATGCTACTTTATTTATCGATATAGCTGTATTAGGTGTGAATTCTATATTCATCGGCACAATTAGCCACCCACTTATGTTTCTTACTATGCTGTTTTTTATACTTATAAGAGAATTCTGATTCGGAATGGGCCATTGCCTAGGACATTGTTCTCTTTGGACCTATTGTTTAAAAATTATTTAGTCCATTGACTAAATAATTTTCAGATCACTATCTGAACGCAGCTCATACATGACTGCCGCTTCAACCGATGCTGAGTGTAGCTGACTTCGTCTCCCCCGAAGGAGGTGGTGAGAATGATCATTGCCCAGGCAATGATCATTTTCACCACCTCCTTACATACCAAGTACGTACATTTCAAGTATATTCAAGATACACATACACATACATAGACTCACGCCTGTTTCCCCGAAGGGGTTGGCAGAGGCATATTAAACGCCCACTTTTCGCCAGTCAGCCAGTGTTTTGATCCCACGAAATAGGTGGCGAGCCTATTGCCACTTATCGATATTTTTTTTGCCAGAGCCTCGTCCGTTGAACGGCAGGTGCACTACTTGCAGGTGAGGTTGGCTTGGGACCCTAAGTTCTTGGTGGGAACCCTATGCACCCCATATATTCAAGATAACCTTAATATATCAGAATTAATTGATGTATTTAAATAAGATACCTTTAAATACCTGTGCAGGATAGAATTCCTTCTAACCCAGAAAAATCTAGACCGCTATGAAAAAAAAGAGAGAGATAATATTATTAATCTGTATGCCGATATGTTGATAGGTGAAATAGATTGCGTGAAGTCTCAGGTTTACTCTAATGTCCATTTTATTAAACTTTATAGTAATAATAAACTTATTTTTAATTAAACTTCAAATCATTGCGTTGGTAGCAAGAAAAATATTATGTTCTAGAAAGGTTTTAGAAAATGTCTTTCATCAAAATTTCCTTAGATATAACTATTTCGGCAAACTTCAAATACTTAGTGGGTGGTTAATTGTGCCAAAGATTTTAAAAGGTTTTTTCAAAATGAGCGTTTAAGAATGGTAGTTTTTTGTTTAAGGCCCTAATTTCGTAGATGTGCCATGGAATTAAAATATATGTATAATCTCTCGGTAAAATGTTTATTATTATCATATTATTATTGTATTATTTACTGAATAATCTACTGAAAATAGAATATAGTACCTATCTAGTAAACAATGTAAATTACTTTACTTAGCTATCGCTTCGAAAGGCATTAATAAAAAGACAAAATGGGATATTTTTATTGGACGCCCACGCATTGTTTGTCTTCGAAAGACAGGCTGTTTGTGTTTGAATTTCCTAAAATGTTTGTCTTATTAATGTGATACTTTAAAATGAATGAATTCAAACCTAATGTTTGAATTCATTCATTTTAGAGTATCACATCATCAATATTTAAATTTTTTTTAAATATTATTTTGTACTATCAAAACAATGTATAAAATAGGATGAAGTAAGACGTCCTCTAGTCCTATTTTGCGGCAATTTTCTAACAGGAAACTCTGCAAAAAATGACACAAAATAAAACTACTGTAGAGCTTACATTGCTGTTTAAAATACAAATTGATGCGAGTAGCTACCGCCGTGTGGTTGGCGGCATAGAATACAAGTGTCACCACCCCCTATCTTCCCGTGGGTGTCGTAAGAGGCGACTAAGGGATAACACGATGCAAATACCATCTTTGCGTAGAGACGGAAAACTCGACATCAAACCCTATACGACTGCCTCGTTGGTCTCGCGGCATAAATGTGCGCTTGGGATCGGGAGGTCTCGGGTTCGATTCCTGGGTCGGGCAGTGTTATTGGGTTTTTTCTTTCACGAAATTCTCAGTAGCAGCACGGAGTCTGGAAATGTGCCCGGTACGGCAATAGGCTCGAACCTTATTACGTGGGACTAAAGTATATCTGGCGAAAAGTGGGTGTAGAAATACACCCCTGTCTACCCCTTCGGGGATAAAAGGCGTGACGTTATGTATGTTATGTAGCTACATCATTACGATAAAATGTTACGGTATTACGTGTTTAAAGCTCAATGTGTATTCCATTCGAGAATAAAACACCGCACTGTCATCGATACAAAGTCCTGATTTCATTCAAAAGTAATGAAGCATTTTCCACGAAAAATAGTATTTTTATTTTGTACTAGCTGTTTCCCGCGGTTTCACCCGCGGTTTCACCTGCGGTTTCACCCGTGGTTTCACCCGCGTTCTGAGGGAACGACTTCGAGTACCCAGTAAATTTATAGCCTTAGTTACTCCTTGGTACTTCAGCTATCCGCCAGTGAAACTCCCGTCAAAATCGGTCCAGCTGTTCCAAACAGACAGGCAAAAATTGTATATATTGTCATTTCGGTATATGTACCATGTATACATCCATATGCATCGGTTATTTTAATACTACAAACAGACTCTCCAATTTTATTTATGTGTATAGATTGCATTGCAAATTTAAAACCACAAATAATCCTCAATTTTCCATATCTGCTTTTAGATGAAATATTTTAATATTTCCACGTAAATTTTTGTTTGAGTGGGTGTTTTGTTGTGGGTGTTTCTATGTATATTAAGTATGTATTTACAAAAAAAAAGTATATATGTACGTTTATCCATTGTCTTGTACCCATAGTACAAGCTCTGCTTAGTTTGGGACTAGATGGTGTTGTGTGAATGTGGTAAAATAATATTATTATGTTTCTCTTTAACACTGTTATTCTTCTAACATGTGGTGTTAAAAGAATAACCGGACCTTGGGAAGGCTTAGACGGAGATATGGATCCAACGTGCAGAGGCTCGAAGAGACTTCTAATCTAAAATGGGATGGGACACATGCCGCGGAGCCTCCATAACTGCACTACTGAGTACAGCTATGGACTAGCCGCAACAGATTTAGGACTATTGTAATGATGTGGAGCCTACTTTAATTGGGTTATGGGGATGGGTGTTAAATGGAATGAAAATAATGATACTATGGATAACAAAAGGCACCTGCCAGTGATACTCCTATAGCATCCGTCTGCGTGGCAGGCGGTGACTCGCCAACTCAATAGATGCATCCTCTCCAAACAGCCGCCCAAAGCAATCAAAGTCTACCATAAAGGCAGCCAGAGGGCAACACCTGTGCGAATAGCTAGGGGTGTCGAGCGGTGCGGCACCGGTTTCGCCATCGTGGGTCTCGTGACAACGCAGACCCGAAGCGGGTATCCCCGTCGTTACGCCCTTGAGAATGACACTTCCACCCTTGAGTTAATAGCTCTTGCGGCTTACCTCTGGCCGGCCGACCAAGGCAAGCCAGAGTTGAGAGTCCTGCTGGCACTCTTAGAAATCCATTTCGACCAGCCAATAAAGGCAAGCCGGAGACGAGCCCCTGACCGACTTCCTGAAGCATTCGGGAACGCAGTGTCACCACACACATTCAGCTCGCCACAAAGCTGCCCTTTTTTTTTCTTCGCTGTGGAAATGCATTTATTCACGTATGAGGGACTCGTTATACCTACTAAAACCACAGCGCATACTTCCACGCCATTTTGGGGGCGCTAGGGGTTCACGTTAGCATTCTACCCTGACACCCCGGCGGATAGCCCGAAGTCCACAGCCTCCTTGGCAGCGGATGAAGGTGTTGGGCTCCGCCACCAAAACACCCAGCAGCCGCAGAGGATAGGGAGGACGGCAACCAGGCAACACCGCATCTCCTCCTCCTCTGCGGCCCCACCGCGACGTAACAATGGTACGCCCCCATTTGGTCGCGGGAGATAAGGCGCGCGGCAACGCAACACCGACACGCCTCTCCTCCCGAGACCGCGCCCGCCTGCGAATGACAGCCAGAACTGTCCCCCGCGCCCGCACCTTTGGACGCATCCACGCGGGTGTCCAAGCCACGGTTACTAAGCCCCCCCACCACGACAAGGTCGATATCCCACGGGGGGCCACAAAGCTGCTCTGCTATATTATTATTATATTAAAGATTAACTTTGATACTAGAGGGAGGTTCGCTACCACTATAAAAGTTAAAGATTATGGAGAAAGTCAAAAAGTAAATAAATTATTTATTGAAAAAGTTCCAGTCAAGGTAAAGGGTACCTAATTTATTAAACTTTCTTTTCATCCTGTCCCCATAAATTGAGTTAGAAATGTCGTTTGTAGTCGCAACAAAAAGGTATAAAACTCTATTGTTATATTTCCTAACAAACCATACAATACAGAGTCTGATAATAATAAAATTACTCTCATAGATACCTGTATGTATAGCTCTGTACAGTCGTACCCAAACGTATTGAAGTAAATAATTTTAATGTGTTGTACGTAACTTGTGTTCTTCTTCATAAATTAGAATGTTTCTTCTCAAATTAATTCCCTAGTGTCTTATTTCTTGAATACTATTATAAGGGCTTATTTCTTCATTAACCATATTTTCAGCAAAACGACAAAAACTCTGAACAATTATTAAATAAATTTTGAATTTTAATGCCATATTTTACATTATGTTGACATGATTAATATAGCATATTTCTATTTTATCCTCCCCACCCACGAAAATATATATTTAATTCCATATTTTAGAAATAAACACTTTGAGAATTAAGTTGTTTTGTTCCGTACTTGTTTGAAATAAGCCGTTTTGATTAGGAGCTTAGTTGTAAATAAGTTGTTTTGATCTAATTAATAACTCTTTATTATGCCTCACTTTAAGAAAATAATAATTTATTTTTTGAATAGTAGCTCTTTTCTTATAGTGGCAGTATTTTGACAACTTCATAACACTCAAATCTGTTTACGAAAGTTTTAATTTTGAAGACATTGGCAACTTGAAAAAATTACAATGACTTTTTTTATTTAACTCAATAGATGTAAGCAAGGGCGTATTATACCATACAGCCAAGGTGATGAATTTGTTTAAAAACTTACAAGGATAAGAAATCATCAAAAATAACAGCGGTGAGACTAATATAATATAAGCCCTTTAGTTCCGTAAATATTGTAGAAGAACAATTGTCCATTGATATGTTAATTTTTTTGGGCTTAGCGTGCATTTGTCAGAGGACACAGTTTTATTTATATATTTTATTTATAGATGTCTAGAGGAGGTTAGTATAATGTTAAATCCAAGTTTGTGGGGTTGCAGCCCTTGTCCTGCGACCGCCGCCGTCTTGAAAAGAGTGGTACAAATGGGTTTCCTCGTTTATCTGGCAAACTATTGGCCGTACAGAAAAATTGCAAACTAAGTTATTGCAAACTAAGTTATTGCAAAGGAAATTCTTTACAACTTTGATTCTGTAGCATTTAGCCGTAAAATGAATGAAAAAATGGTAAATATAATAAAGTTGCAAATGAAAATTGTATGAAAGTTGTAACAAATTTTCTTTTCAATGTGCTTTAATTTTTTCGTCGTCAGCAATAAATAATACATCTAATTTGTCTCTTCTTCTTCCAAACTAGACCCAGTCTTCCAACTTGAGACTCTGCAGTACCATCAGGTCAAATTTTCACTCATAACAAAGACCCTAAAAACTGAGGTTGAAAAAGAAAATACAAACTCTATCTCTGGGCATCTGAAGTTGATATTCAGCCCAGCCAGAGGATACAGCAACGTGTTCTGTAATGCCTAAATTTTCTGGGGACTTCTGCAGGAAAATTATTAGAGATATCAAAATTCAAAGAAGAAAATGATGAATTATCGACAAAAAGGGACTTTTCTCTAAATTTATTCATCAAACATTTTATACTGGCACTTAATCAGATCCTGTGGCAAATCCTGGCTCATCCCAAAGACTAGGGACACAGTTATAGTGGGAAAACATAAAAATTGCCAAAATACAACAATAATAAAGATATAACTCTTTATTTTTGACTTTACGAAAAAAGTTCCAAGACCAAAGTTGTAGAAAATTTAATTTTCAACAAAAAGCTTTTTCACATATTCTGTGTGCGGCCAATAGTTTGCCAGATAATCAAAAAAAACCTATCTGCTCCCGCACTTTTTCCAACATGGCGGCCGAGGGACAAAAGGTACGACCCCACAAATTTGGATCATGCTTTACACTAGCCCTCCCTCCACATCGGTAAAATAAAATTGTGTCCTCTAATAAATGCAACCCCAAATGTAACTAATGGACTACTAGAGAAGTAAGAAGTTTTGAAAAGGAATGGTTCAACGGATTCAATGGACTAAAACGATATGGATTTCTCTTCTGGTCGATTTTCTAGGGGAAACAGCCCCTTTTTTAACCAAACGTTAATTGAAGAATATTAAAAACATGATACTAGAACTAAATTGCATTAAAAAAGATTTAAAAAATGAGAAATAAGCCCTTTTGAAAACTCACTCCTCAAGTTTAATCGAGAGTAATAAAATTGTATAGGGTCATAAAAATGCCTGTGATTTTTACCAAATTAAAAACACGTCAGATGTTCTAAATTACGGTGTTATAGGTACCACTCCAACAATGTATTTTTCATTTATATTGCCAAGAGCAGTTCTAAAAAGTTGAGTGGACCGATTTCATATCACACACTGCACTATAAATCACATTGTATAATCTATAATCGATATTATGTATATTACGAGGGTCACCTAACGATGTTTTTTTTAAGTTAACTACTCCGCACCTTATGGTTATAATGACCTCGTCCCCAAGTGATTATAAAGCCTACGTATTGGAAAATTAAACGTGTTCAAGAAATAATGAGTATTTAAGTTTAATAATGGATTGGTTCTGCGTTTACAAAACAACTTAATTGGATAGCTATTGGTTAATAATTCACTGTTGTTGGCAGAATTTGTCAGCTGTAGTTTTATTACCGAGTGAATTAAGAACTGATAACGTGTTTTATTAGCCACACGACGTGCAGATGCACGTGCCGACATATAAACGATCGGACTGGGATATATGTGATGATAATTGTGTGCACCTGATTATATCACCGTAGTATCCTTGGTACTTATTCGCGACTTTCTGATGATGTCAAAATTCCTGTTTGGACCTTTATATGATGACAGTGACGCTATGTATAATGTTGCTCCTAAAAATGTATTATCGCCAGCGAGTCGTCGGCTATCAAATTCATTGCAGATCTGCACCTTGCCACTGTTACTAATACAGATGTATCTTTTAAAAGAGCCATAAGTCTATTTGATTTATCATAAATTAATTAGTAATAATTATGGTTTGAAATTAATTTGTTCGTTTTTAATTCATCTAGAGAGGTTTAAGCCTAGCGGCTTCGTTTCGCTTGTATTGTATTGATTTAATATCTATCAGGGTTAATACTCTCATTGTTACTATAGACGTATTATTTCCTTATAGATCAATATTGCTTACAGGTACATAATAGTATTCACAATGTTTTGAACGCGTGGATGATTTCTCTTTGAACCTTCATAAAATCCATGCGACAATTCCTTTAGCGCTTGATACGCCTATAGAAAATAAACCTCAAAGACGAGACCACACATGTTTTAAACCAAGTAATGAACATTCAAAGCATGAAAAATAATTAAATAAAAGTCTTATTCAAGAAATAATAAGTCATCTTATTGAATGGCTAAGTAAAACGTCTCGCACGCTGTAAAATGGTTTCAGAATGAAATTCTTACTTCACAAGGATTAAAGTTACAAGGGTCTTTCATTAACAAACTTGAATTGCGTAGAGAAGAAATATGAGCTAAGTTCGATCTTTGAATCAAAGACGCCTGAACGCCTTTAAATGGAATTTATTCAGAAAAAGCCGGCAGCTCGAGGTGAAAGCGCACTGATTGTTCCGTAGACGCTTTGTTATTTATATCTCCATTGTGATGAAGCTGATTATTTATTCTGTTATGCGGGCAGTTTTTATTATTATAGGCCCTTGAACCACGGTAATATAATCTAACAGTATTGTAACTCGGCCGTCTTCGTGAGTTATGTACCTACAGACGCGCTGTATGCAAACCAGCGATAGAGCTGCCCGCCTCAAGTATTTTAATTACATCTACCTACTTGAATACAACAACGGTTCAACAATCCAACGACAGTTAATAACTGTAATACGTCATTGACCTACCTACAGTTACTGTAGGTAGGTCAATGACGTATTATATCTTTGAGGTAGGAAGGTACTGTATTTTATGTGTTCTTCTTGTTTATTTGATGTTTTGTTCCCTTATCTCCAAGTAAGAGGCGACACTGTTCGCGCCTAATAGTCACACATATGCTATGTGAATTATGTGAAGTGTAGTTATATAGTGTGTTATATAAATGATTTATTAATTATATGTGAATTATGTTAAGTGTAGTTGTAAGCATGCCAAGTGTATTTATTTAAAACAAGCGCTAATCCTGCCGACAAACTGCTAAGCAGTTTGGCAGGTTTAAAAATGTAAACAATGTTTTTTTGCTCAATAAATGATTTATTAATTATTATACCCTTTATTTATCATATTTCTCATGATTCAATTTATATTAATAAACTACATTTAATAAATAAAACACGTTTAAAAATATAAAAGGGACCACGGAGACCCACCGGGGTCGGGTACAGGGACCAAGCCACCGGTGGTTAGGGCCTCAGAGACAGGAACTTCCTCACGATGCGTGCCGTGTCGAGAGGAACTGCCTTCTGAATCAAGGATTTGATCCAGCTGCCTAGTGCGAGCCTCTTTAGGTGTTGATCGAGGCTTTTGGCGATTAGCCCATTTACCGACACGACTATCGGCACAATGATCGCCGAATCCACATCCCACATGTCAACAATCTCGTGAGCTAAGTCCAAATATTTAATCTCTTTTTCTTTTTCTGCCTTCACGAGATTGCCGTCATGCGGTATGGTGATATCGATTAACATTGCGAGTCGCTCTGCTCGGTCTATCACTACAATATCAGGCTTATTGGCTACAATAGTCCTGTCTGTTATGATAGACCGATCCCAGTACAACAATGCACGACCATTCTCGAGAACTGGGTCGGGCACATATCTGTAGTACGGTACCTCTGAATCAACGAGATTATATTTAAGGGCTAGTTGCTGATGGATTATCCTGGCCACTTGGTTGTGTCTGTGCAAATACTGACCGTTGGCAAGACTCGAACAACCGGACACTATATGCCTGAGGGATTCCCCGGGTTGGTGACATGCCCGACATATGTCAATCGTCCCATCCCTCAGAATATACTTCCGGTAGTTGTTTGTCATGACAACTTCATCCATAATTGCAAAGACAAAACCTTCGGTTTCTCCAAAGAGATCACCGAATCGCAGCCAGGATATAGAAGCTTTAAAATTTACATCGGGCCCATGTAAGGCCCGGTAAAATCGTCCATGCAGCTCCTTGCCCCTCCATACTTCCCGTCGGTCCTCCGTACTAAGTACTGCAGGTTTGTGCCAGTTCTCTTTAGCCAGAGCGAGCGGGGTAAGTCCGGTATCAATTGTGACTACATCGCGATGCAGATCCACACTCATCTGCAAAAAATAATCTCTGAGGTTGCACACCTCGCGGTTGTGAAGGGTCTTAGCACACAAAAAGCCTAGACCGCCACATTTCCGCGGGATGTACAGCCTCATTACCGATGAGCGTGGATGATGCATTCGAGATGCAGTCAACATTGAACGGACTTTTCTATCCAGGGCATCTAGTTCAGTCTGGGTCCACCTGAGTATGCCGAAGGAATACATTAGGACTGGCATGGCCCACCTGTTGCAGGCCCGCACCTTGTTGCCACCTGATAAAAGACTGTTAAGTACTTTTCTCAGGCGGCCAAAGAACCGAGCCTGCAACGTTTGTTTCATGTCAGTCTCAGAAATATTCAAAGACTGCGACATACCCAGGTATTTGTAGGTCTCAGTTGGGGAGAGGGATCTAAGTTGTATGGAATCTGAGAGTTGTATCCCTGCAGATTCCATGATCCTGCCTCTCTTCACATGCATAACCGCACATTTATCCACACCAAATTCCATCCTGATAGAACTACTAAAGGTTTTGGTTACCTTAAGTAATGCAGTCAGTTGGAATTTGTTGGGGGCAAATAATTTCAGGTCATCCATGAAAAGGAGGTGAGATGTAACTTGACCTCCTCTCCTCAACCGATAGCCTAGCCCTGGAGCCTCTAACAAGGTACTTAGAGGGTTCATGGCCAGACAAAACTACAAAGAACTCAGACTATCGCCCTGGAATATACCTCACTCGATCCTTATTGGAGCACCGCAACCCAAACTCGATCGACATCCTGGATAGCGCAATACGGTCCTCCACTGCCCCATACATGACCTTAAAAAGGTGCATAGAGTTGCATCTGCTTTATACAACTCCAGCACCCTCAAAAGCCATGTATGTGGCACGGAGTCGTAAGCCTTCTTGTAATCTATCCAACATGTCGATAGATTCTTTCGATTACGGCGCACCTGTTGGCTAATGGCCATGTCTATCAGAAGGAGTTCTTTAGTGCCACGGGCCACACTCCTACATCCATTTTGAGAAACAGATAAAATAGAATGATCAAATACATGTTTTGTTAATTTCGTTCTCAAAATGGATGTAAGGAGTTTATACATTGTTGGCAAACAAGTTATCGGCCTGTAATTTTTGGTGTCCGTGGCACCACCAGACTTATGGAGTAGGTGAGTAACGCCGGATGTTAAAAAATCTGGTAGCGACCCCAATTCCAGTGCTGACTGGAATTGAGATGCTTAGCAAGTATGCGAACTACGGAGCCATTTGAGCCAAAAATTGTGCAGCCCGTCCGGTCCCGCTGATTTCCAGTTTGGTAACGAACGGACTGCACTGGCTATATCATCATTTGTTATGGATATTGGCTCCATTGTTGGTATTTGTTCGCATACTCGCTCAACAGTCTCAATCCAGTCACTCTCCGTGTGGTTGACAGGTGTCGACCAGATGCTGCGCCAAAACGTATTAGTAGCATCATCATCCGGTCGACACCCATCAACGTCACCGGCCGTGGACTCGGGTCGCTCCCATCTTCTTTACACCCACCTCTCGTCTCTCTGGAATGTGCGATTCAGGCAATACCGATCCACTCTTTTTTTGTATCGCCTAATACGGTTTGCCCATGCATAAAGTTTTTGTTTTAGGGTGTCGATGCGCTCTGTAACCCGAGATAAATAATCTTGGGAATTGATACCAGTTCCCGCAAAGGCTCGAGTTACATCGCGCATCACTCTTGGTCGGGTATTGCCCATCCTGAAACAGGAGAGCTTGCCAATGAGTGCCCTAGTCGCAGCAATACGACACTCAATCCTGCGTTGCCAAGCCGGCACAGCAGCGGTCTGTCGAGTAGCGGTATTATTTACAGGCATTTTAACTCCTGCTACTCGAGTAGCGCCGCAACTGCCGCACAATACAGGATTGAATGTGTATCGCTGAGATTTTCAGAAAATTACCCTGTAGGTAGTACTAATCATAGACAACAATGAAATAATACATTGTCCATAACGCAGGTAAAAGTGTCCTGCTAGTATACATTATATTATAACCGCAATATGTTGTAAAAATACATACATACTCTCACGCCTATAACCCCGAAGAGGTAGGCAGAGGTGTATTTCTACAACCACTTTTCGCCAGATATACTTTAGGCCCACGTAATAAGGGGCGAGCCTATTGCCGTACCGGGCACATTTCCAGACTCCGTGCTGCTACTGAGAATTTCGTGACAGAAAAACCCAATAACACTGCCCGACCCAGGAATCGTACCCAGGACCTTCCGATCCCACGCGCACATTTATGCCGCGAGACCAACGAGGCAGTCGTATAGGATTTGATGTCGAGTTTTCCGTCTCTACGCAAAGATGGTATTTGCATTGTTTTAAAAATAATAAACATAATAGATTAAGCTTATCAAATTACGACTTTATCACGCTAAAGTTAATTACCCTGTCAGAAGGTAGGTGTGAAAAGCGTAGTTATCATTTAAAATAAGGTAGGTAATTGTATAATATTAGAACTCGCAGGAACTTTCGTAATTTCTAACGGAAAACATTGTATAAATAGTCTTATCTTACGGAGTTTACAGGTAATAAAAAAAATACATAGTTGGTGAGTTATCGAAGAATTTAAACAACCAAAAACTGCACAATATAATCTATACATCTTCGCCATGATAATTATTTGAATAACAAAACACTGGTACAAAAATCGTCACCGTCTGTTCGTCACTTCGAGCTGCAGCACGATCGCGTACTTTAGGCACAGTCTATTAGACTAGGTACCCATTGGGTACCGGAGAGGAGGCGCGTAGGTATAACTCGAGTTTCGTGCGTTTGTATAGAGTTACAATACTGTTAGATATTATTACCGTGGTTGAACGCTGATGGTATTAATAAAAAACTAATATTTATTTTATTTCAGTAATAAATAATGACATTTCCTAGCTAGGCGAGTGCTAAATTATTACAAGTAAGATAACGATAAGGTGTATGTATTGTAGTCAGAGATCTAAACATTTCATGTCTCCACCCGTAGCATACCGCAACCCTCCTCAGGAATTACCTATCCATTGGTGTCAATCGTACTGAAATCTGTTCGGTAGTTTTTGAGTCTATTGCGTTCAAAACAGACAGGGCGCAGCGGGGACTTTTATTATATGCATAAAAGTATCGAGTTTCATATAATAGTCATTTTCAATTAAAGATGAAACTCATAATTATACAGGGTAGTGTTGATTTAATTTAGAACAAGTTGACCAACCAAACCATCCTAATGAATAACAACTCTTTTAAACTTTATTAAAATATATGTGCCACATATTTTAAAACACAAGAGTCTTAAAAATAAATGTATAGTACTAGAATGTGTTGTAGAGCCTTGCTGATTTCAGCACGAATGGTCTGACTCGACCGGGGAAGTACTACTCTCTCAAAAAAAGTAACAATACCTACACTGTTGTGTTACGTCCGGTGAGTGAGAGTGCCGGCGGCTATTTCCTATTCCTTTCTTCTTTCTTTTCATCCCATTCGTCTTTTTATCCCTTTTCACAACCCAAAGAGTTGTAACGCACTTATGGTACTAGAGCCCATAGACACAAGCAACACCAGAGGAGCTGCTATTGCTTGCGTCTATGGGCGGGTGTAATCGCTTACCATCAAGCGATCCATCTGCTCATTTGCCGCCTGTTACATAAAAGACTTCTTTGAAACGACTGGACAGATTTTCATGTCATTACCTATTAGTATATATATATATTTGGTATGTATGAGAATAGGTCATACAATATGTTTCAAGGGTTTACTATGGTTTTACAAAAAACGTATGACAAAAGATCATTTTACAAACAACGTTTGAAAAACTAATCATTTGACAAACTTTCATTTCGCAAACATATTACTTTAAAAACAATCATTTGACATAATACAGGTTTCGCAAATGTTTTACTTAGAAAATAATTAAAACGTTAAATAATTATTTTAAAAATAATCATTTGACAAAATAATTCGTTTGCTAAATTGGTGACTGTGCAAAAAGTAAAAAGATAAATTATTAGTTTTTAAAAATAACTAATTTCTAACCAATACTTACGCGAAATTTTGAAAATATTTAATTACATGGTTGCAATTTTCATCTTAGACTATTTATAGGCAAGTAATAATTTTGTATTAATACTAATTCAATAGAAACGTCAGTCTTTTAAAAAATACATACTGCCTGAATTAAGCGAAATAAGTAGAATTCGGTTCTGGCACTCGCTGGCCGCTGCCGCGGCACGCTCGCTTCGCTCGCTCGGCTCGTGCGTTGTGGTCGCAGTTCCAACCTAACCTAACCAGCCATTGTTTCCGTTGACCCTACACTAAGATTGTTGTGTAAACGTAGATTTTAGACAGTAAAATATTTACCAAGCAATGCATTTTGTCAAATGTTATATGAGCTTTACGTTGTTTTGCCAAATAACATGTTTATAAAAATAATCAATTTGTAAATTAATGTTTTAGCATAATAACTATTTTATAGTAAATATATTGTCTAATGAGTAGTTTATTAAACAATAGTTTGTAAAATAATTATCAAGTATAATTTTGTCCAATGTTATTTGTCAAATGAAAATTTTTCATCTGTTTTTTGTCAAATGATCGGACACCATGTTTCAAGCCGAGGTAATCACTACCTAGAATATTTTTCTATCTTTTTGACGCAATTTCCTTCTTGATTCGGCTTTCAAACTACATAATTATAATCCTGGAAATAGTTTCTATGGAACAAAAATGTTTACCGGGTTAGCCATCAAGATATAACATTTTAATGAGTATCTGCATAATTGCGTTTATTCGAGGCGGGTTACTGAGTAGCTGTACCGTTTTCCGTACACACCCCGGGACTCCAAAAATCAATGAAATTTGGAAGTCGTCCGATGACTTAAGAACTTTACTGTATTACAATGATAACTATGTTCGACGATATTAGTCACACATGATTAATTTCAAATGTGCTTTTATGCCTATCTATTGAGCAGTGTTCTTAAACGTATATTCTTAAAGAAGTTCATTATATTATATTAATGCATAATAGAACCTTTGAATGCATGATTTGTAAGATGTTATGAATGTCATGTTAGAGAATTATATGTCACAATTTAATTGAGATATGCGAGTGGGATAAGTCTGCCTGGATATTTTTTTTGTTGAATACGATAGAATAAAGTTATCAAAACCAAATCATGTCGCATAAGCCTAGTATATATGTCAGCTATAATTATGAAAAGTAGGTATGTCAATAGAAAGACAATAATCATTTTCTGTTTAATTATTTTTATTGTTGGGCCAGGTGTCTTATATAACAAAGATATCTATTAATAAATAAATAAGGAAGATATTTTAACTGAAGAAAGTTTAAAATTGGAGGAAATATGATATTCATATTAAGTGAGTGCGACTTACAACATTCGTGTAGAACAAAACTATTTAAGTAGAAAATAATAAACAACCTTGTCAGAATACTAAAACTACCAGCTTGTAAAATACAACCCGTATCTACCGCATTCATTAAAAGAGGGCAGGCGTCATTCTGGTCACAAATAAATTATGCTCACTATAAATAATGGCACACTTGTGCCTGTTCAAACACATGTGAAAGAAGTAAAAAACACAAATAGAGCACGCCTGTGGCTTTACAGCGGCCGTAAACCTCAATAGTTCACGGCACACACCGGGCGCAGAGTAACCACCGGTACGTGCCGTTAAAAGTAAATCCTAAACTGTCGTAAAGGTAAACATGTGTGCAGTTTTGGCACCGTTAAATCACGTGAACATTGACAAACACGACTGCGCTGCAATCGCGGATGTCCCTGTCTGCGCTTCCGCGTCGCGATGACTAATATCCCACACCGCGTTCACAACATCTACACGTTCATACCACTTGTATTCCTATCCAGCAAACTGTTACCCATAAAAGTAGAAGCGCTGGTAAAATTCACCCGTTAAGTGCCGAATGGGGAGTAAAGTTTATTGATCGCTGGCACAAATTGTGAACGTTAATTGGAGTGCTTGTTTTACGTGGTATTAATGAGTCTCGGTCGATCAATATTTTATGTGTGGTACGGCGTTTTTGTCTTTAGGCTAACGGTTGTTTAGGATAGGATTCAGCACGGTGTTTGCGTGAACTACATGGGCTAATTTTGTTTACCTATATATGTATGTGAGGTACACCAGCGCTGCGGATCGGTTAGATTGACCTGCCAATTACTCCTAAGTAGCGTTCCATTGGACCGTGCACCGGCTATGGAGAACTATTAGCGAGACTTAGAATCGATAACACTGAAACAAATAGTAATAGAGCTCGATAAGTGATAACCTACTTGTAATGAATTATTACTTAGAAACTATATAAACCTTTAGGTATATCTGATAATAATATCTAGGCATAAAGTTTTAACATTACCTAAAATTATATGAGTCGCTTAAAACTTCTTGGATTTAATGCCGAAGATGATCTATATATATTATATTATCTCTATTTTATTAGCTTACCAAAAAATACAATAGATCAAAGATGACCTTGCGTGACACCTAAGCCTAGCCGAAAATAAAATGTGAATGCTATGGTGACCACCATCATTCACAATGAGTAATTTCGAGTTTGGGTTTTCCTAGTCTGCTCCTCACAGCAAAAAGCGCATAACACTTTCGAAGTCTGAAATAAACTTTTACGTTTATTTCGAAAGCACACCAGTTTATGTTTCACGCAAACAAAATACAAAAATTCCTCTATTCAACAGTACCCTAATTTAATTTACTTGCAGAGTTCACAGAGTGGCCGCTTCGTGCAAAGACTGGTAATTAGCCACATCACGTTAGACTAGAGCCAATGCCAACATATTTAGGACAAGGCCACCTAATTAATGTTGGTTGTATTCAGGAGCATGTAGACGCAAACTGCTGGTTCACCCAGTTTTTCACAATCGGGCTTAGAGCAACGTAGGTCCTGTATTGTACTCTTAAACTAGGTATCCTTTATGCTAGGTATTACCGTGTAAGCAGTCCTTTTGTGGAAAGATAGGCTTTGGGTTTGGTTGAATAGTGTGTTTCGTATATGTCTTTATTCTGTGAAAGTTATTTTACTATTCATTATTGTAATGTGATTTCTTCATCAAATAATTATAATTAATTTAAGACAATCTTAAATAAATTATAATTATTTCATGAAAATAAAATTACCTCGTACATAGGATGCTTAAAGGAAAAACGTTGTTCCTTTCGGATTAAATATTTTAAATTAGTCTTTTGAATTAATATTACTGTACTAATGGATGACAACAAGTTCACTGTTTGAGTAAGAAAAGTAAGGGCCTTTATGCTTAGCGGGGAATTTATTGTTTTAGATGCGGTTAAGGTTAATTTACACCATTAGAAAATAGATGTACCCGTCCTTAGATAGAGCTCGAGAAATCGTGAGACTAGTATATCATTAACACTCGATTAGAATAGCTAACGGCTCTGCGAATATACTGAGCGTAATAGGTTTTTTATATATTCCCATTTTACATAAAATACGATCTCTTTTATATTCACTTTTATATAAGATTTTTCAATAAAGATTCTGAAAAATCAGTTCTCAAGGTGGACCATAACTAAGATTTATTTTATCTGCCACTTGCTTATGGTTATATTTAGGTACATATGTGACAGGGATAAACGACTTTGTCGAAAGGTCACGACCCAGACAGTGGTCCTGAATGGGTGATCTTTTCATTAGCTGTTTCAATTTGTCTAAAACCCTTGTGGTGCAATTGTGGCGACATGGTTACGCAGACGTACCGCAGATTACCACGGGAATTATACCAACATTTAACTTCGCATAAGGGCCGAAAATTACATAGGTATTAAGAAAATGTTAGTCTATTACTTAGATTTTTAAGTGGGTCTCTTTAAGTATGCTTGTTTTTTTTTTATTAAGTTATATCTTTTTTTTAGTAAAAACTAGTTATCGTCATAAATTTATTTATTTATACACTGAACTGTGTACAGGTTGACTTGATGCCTTGGGCATTATCCGCCAGTCTACCTTTGAGCGGTGCTGAGAAACGTAGTAGGTGTATTAACTTACTATGATTTTAATGTAGGTACAATAGTTTAATATATCGCGAAATTAACCTTATTGCTTGTTTTATGAGATGGTTTACAGGTATTAAAAATGACTCGACCATACATATGTTACCGGCACTTCAAATACGTATACCTATGGAGCTGACACAAACAACAAAAGCTTTTGAATTCAAGCTGCGATTCATTGGGCACTTTTAAACACATATCACACTCTAGAGATTATTACCTACGTAGCATTATTGAACTCAAATTACGTATTCTGCCTTACGAGTACGAGACAAGTGCGATAGTTATTGCGCCATCGCACAGTGGTTCCGCGCTCTAAGAAGGGCGGTCATAGAGGTTTCGCGCAACGAATGGCTATTGAAATGCATAGTAATACATTTTATTATAGTATTTTTTTATTAACTGAGGTAAAGATTAGTAGAAATAAAACAGATTACATCAGAATAATAATAATTCATTCAATATAAAACTCAGCTATTTCTTGTATAAAATAAAGTAATTGAGAAAGGTAAATTACAGCTACTCTGAAACTTAATTGGCATAAATTACTTTTACAATAATACCACTTAACTAGTCTCTTACTAATGACAAACACAAATATTCATCAAATATTTACAATTAAATAGTTTTATAGGCACATTTAACAAATCTAAGCAAATCAAATAATTACAATCTAAAGCTTTCTAAACTACTTATAAAATGGTACAGATTTAAAAGAACAATACATTTAACAGGTCAGCTGATAGAGCGGACTTCTTCTTTCGTGGTTATGGATCCGAATTAAGAAGAAGTCTGTGCATCAGGTCGGTGTTCGTGACAAGTCGAGACATTTTTCTTGTATTATCACGCCTAAATCGTTTAATTAATTTATTACACCATTCAGCGGCCTTTTTCGAGAGCTCACCGATAGATAATAAAGCAGAGTAATTCTAATTTCCAAGTTTTTTGTGTCAATATTTTCGATATCTGGCAGCAACTGCGCCAGACTTTTCAAAACTTGACGACATCTGTCTGCTTCAGAACTAGTCTTCTTAATAGACAGCCAAGTGTCGAGTACAAGCATTCTTATAAAAGAACACTTAAATGTTGTACCTAAAACAAAATACAAATAGTATAGTGCGGATTTTAGAATAATGATATCTCGTAGACACCTTTAACACCTGGCGTAGATCCTAGGTACCACCTACTATCGCAGCACATCGCAGTCAATTTTCTTTTAAATTTAAAATATAGTTTTTTTAAATGTCTTTATATAAAACTGCTTTTGTAGGTTATGGTCAGATAGTAGTTAAAAGCTTCAACATAGATAAAGTAAAACAAAAAAATAATCTTTTAATTTCATTGGCGTAGCACCGATTTAAAAAAAAAACATGAATTAAAATGAAAGAAAATGCTTAAAATATGCTTTACATGCCTTCAATTTGAATATCCATTGTAAAACATCCGGTCACAAACAAGTTATTCTTTAAAAACAGGTGTCACTAAAAAGACTAAATATCACGCGCTAATTACGCTAACGAGCGGACTCGTAATGCGTTCACTTTAGATGCACAAAACTATAATTAGGAAAAAACAAAATGAAATTATTTGTGTGCCCTCATATAGTGTGATAAATAGTGAGTAATTAAGTGAGGTATCGTCTTGTAATTCAAACATCGCGATTGGTACCGTATGACCTACTACGGAACCACTGTGCATCGCTGCAATATATTTTGAGATAATTTCTTATAACCCTTTAGGATTCTGTACCTCAAACACAGAAAAATATAGCAGGTACTTACTAATACAAATAAAATTACATAAAACGAAAACACTTACTAATCTGTTCTCTGGGGATAAAATTACACGCGGCAACTTTTTGAACTTAATACAATTTCACTCACAGCCCTAATTAAATAAATGTAGATTTAGACCTTAGTAATACTTAATAATTCATCTCTCGACTAGGTCATTTAAAAGCTAATTTGTCTCACAAATATTCAAAATAATTGGAAGCCGTTGTTTATAATAGTCTATGCTATTTACAAATCGCAAAAGTTTAATTGTATTTTCCAACTAATTATGTTCTACGTTAGTCTACAGTCGATTTCCAATCAATGTACATAAATACTACATTTTGGGAGTTCCAATAATGTTCCTAGTATTTCATTTATGTCTCAATACACTTTATAGAGACTATTAAGCCTATTCGTATTAACTAAACAAATAGTTTTGTCCTTAACTGTCAAAAACTTTAAAACTTGAATAACTTAAAAAAGCTAGTGGTTTTATGTGGCGACGTGGCAGGAACACAACTAAAGTTATTTAGATCTCCATTCTTCTGATTTTTATTTAGCACAAAAGATTTCTATCCCGCCATTTTGGTAGGGTATCCCATTACGCATGCCAGGAAGTATGAGAGCACAAAGGGAATGAAGGAACGGTGTGGGATGGCCCTCCATTTATTTATTCAGGATCTCGCGAAGGAGAGTAATTCATGCGTGTTTATTAAAAAGCTGAGTGGTTTTATCGACAGAATAAATTAAAACTCAACGTTACGTATTGTTTGGGATATTAAAGCTCATTATGTTTCAGTTATGTGATTTTGTAACTTAAAAGTTATTTAGACCTCCATTCTTCTGATTATTTTTCTAAATTTATGTGGTCCGGTCGGTTTAAAGATGAAATAAATGCCATAAATGTATTAATCGAGGTGAAAGTATTCAACAAAATGTGTACCTGTAGCCGTTGAACCATAACCATAATGCGTAAAGGTAGCCATTGACATAGTAACAAAATTGTAGCTCATTTGATTGTTTTGTTTCTTTTTTATATTTGTTGTTATTACTTTGCTTTTTATTGTTGTGTGTTTTAATTTTTTTGCTTATTTGTATATTTTTATGTTTGTAACAATTTCAATCGCATTGCGTGTATACTGTAAAATTGTTTTGTGTGAATAAATAAATAAAAATAAATATACCTTAATAAGCTAATAAGCAAACCAAACGCCAATAACCACAAGTACCTATTAGGTTAATGAGATGTAATGTATGACTCCAGTTTTTGTTTATCGTGTTGAACTTATTTAGTTTTATATACAAGACATATAAAATATTGTTTTGTGGTAAGTATTTCTAAAACTCACGGTACCATCAACGTTTTATAGCGCACTTTTTTAAGTAGATAATACTATTGCGTCAGTAGTTGCACAGCTTTTTTTATACTTCTTAGGCTATTGAAACGGTTCTATTAATATTTGCAGCAGCATTATAACTATAAAGCTAGCTCATGTTTATATATCTCAAGGGATATGCAATGTATGAATCAAATTAACTGCCTAAATTATCACTCAACAAAAAAAGCAGTATGATTTTCTATATTTTCGTCTAACAACTTTATGTTGCATTCGTTAATGAGAAGGTATTGTTTTTAAACTGAGCATGTGTTGTGTTAATCAGTAATGAGTGCATTATTGTCGACTAAGCCTTGATTTTTGAAAGCGAAAACATTCCCCAGTCGCTTAATTGCCCGGCTTTACAAAAACATAAAAGGTGCCGGACGTAGATTCATTTAAAACTGAAACATTGTGTAATTGTTAATTGTTATGTTAATGACTATTTACGGCAGGTTCCTAAAGTAGAAAAAGAAAATTTTGATAGTGAGATACCCTGCCTCTGTGAAAGTACTGGTAGAAAAATAATATCCTATTGTAATAGAAAGCTACAATATACCGATCATCATTTTATGGCAATATAATACGGTTCTTGTCGGTGCATGCACCTATTTAAGGTTAAGCGGCAATTGCTTATGACTTGTAGAGTATAAAAAGGTACGAAAGAGGCATAGCAATGACCTCACGATTGATCTTTTATGTGACTTATTGGAAAATTGAGCGAGCATCTACCTCGTTGAATCTTACATTACACACGCTAAGTTAGTTTTCAAGGATCTTTCTAATACCGCTTTATCTGAATTTTCCGATAGTATTCAAACTCAAACTTTGGAAGCTATAAATTTATTTCCACATATTATTTTAAGATATGAAAAAGCTTGTGATCTTGAAAACGGGCCCGATCATGGCGTATCATATCGATATTGGCTATCAAGAGGACGATCATCGTAGCTATTTGTATTCCCGTGAAATAAATTATACAGCTGAATTTTCAGGGACATATTGATTGCGAATCACAGCATTATATTTGTTATAAATCCTTACTTTTGTAACATTCAAAGTAGTATGATGATTAGGATTATTTTATCAAATTGCAAAGAAAGAAAAGCTTTTCGCGATATATAAAGCTTTAAGAACACAATTCAATAGACCTTATCATGCTTTATAATGAGTATTGCTGGTACTCCTCATACATTTAATATGGTATCATGATTATGTTATTACTGCATTTAATATATATCTATCTATATCGTCACGCTTGTCTCCCATTGGGATAGGCAGAGACTATGGAACGCCACATGCTTCGGTTCAAACATACCTCTTTCGCTTCCTCGACATTTATTAACCTCATTATGCATGCGCGTCGGTTATGGGTACTTTTAATTTAATAAAATAACAAATAATGCAGTTCCCTTTAAAAACAGAATAATATATACGTTGATCTTTTATTTTTTTCCGAAATCATGGCAAAACGTAAAAAGCTACTTCGATGTTAAGGTATAACTTTTGCATAAACTATACAATATTCTAAAATATATTTTATCGTTTTACCTTACGGCACCTTAAAAGCGGTAATATAAGTCGAGGAACACATTAGCTGAAACACAGCTATAATTTATTAGTGATTAGCTAATTACCAGGCTAAATACGATAATGGTACAAAGAACTGAATTAACGTCCTCTAACATAAAGGATATATTACTGAAGTATCACATTAAATACAAATTCTTCTGTTATACTATAAAGGAAATAATTCCATTTCCTATCGTTTCGAAGGTTCTCATATCAGGATCATATTGACTTGTAGGCTATACAATACCTTAGGTATTTTTATTGTGCTTTGGTCCTTATAATGTCTTAATACGAACGTCAAAAACGACTACTGAGTAAACGTGTCTATAGAAATCTGTGGACATATTTAATAACAGGAGTTTTTATCATCGAGCATTTTTATATCAATGTTTGTTTTTTTTTTACTTTTGCTCCAAATTTTAGTGTCACTGTTACAGATTCCTACCGTGACTCAAATTAAAATCCGTGTCTACTAATTAAAACCATGTGGTATATCGCCAAAATATTTTGGTTACACTGTCGGAACCGCAATTTTACTGCGAGATATCTACTACTGCTGCATCTGCTCACTATTTCAGTTAGTTGGTTAGAGAAGTTCAGCTACCTTCAAGAAACACACATATGATGTTTACAATACGCTTCTTACAATTAGCTAGGCGTTACCTCACTTAAAAAGCATTATTTCTGTTTTATTTTGTCTGGTCGTCGGATTTTTGAGATGTTAGTTTTATGCAATTAATATATGTACTTTTATCGCATTACGCACTGTTTAAGATTTAATTTTATGCTCAAAAGATAGTGATACAAAGGGCCACCCATGGACACACGCAACCCCAAAGGAGTCAAGTACGTTGCCGACATTAACGGGCAAAGGGATAGGTGGAGCGTCCTAAGCTCACCGAACGAAACGCAACAATATAGATAGGTACTACTTTCTTTACGTCGACATTCTGTGATATACATACATGTAATTATATTATGGGGCAATAGCGTGGATGTAGAAAGACTCTTTATATTACAAAAAAAATGCATCAGGATCCTTGCAAATATAGAACAATTGGAAAGTAGCAAACCATATTTTAAAAAGTACAAAATACTTACACTAACAGGTATGTATATTTTAGAAATAAGTCAGTTTGTAAGGAAGCATTCCCATTTATTTCCCTTAGCTAAAGACCAACGCACATGTAAACAAAATCTTAGAAATCCAAAAAAACTAGCCTTACCAAATTCTACCCTAGCAATATACCATTCAGGACCTCTTGTAATGTGCATAAAGATATATAATAAACTACCCAATGAAATTAAAAACTCGAAAATCGAAGGCTTTAGAAAAGCCTTACAAACATTTCTAATAAATAAATGTTACTATAGTCTAGGAGAGTATTTAGATGACAAATTTTAAATAAATTATGAAAATATTACATATGATGGTTTTTAATAAATTATGATACATACATTCTTATAAATCATGACATACATATGACATACATATATACTTATATATATATATATATTTTATAAATTATGTTTTAATAAATTGTGACATATTAAAATAATAATACTTACGATAGGTAGTTTATCTGATTTATACTTAGATTAAATTATATACTTAATGAGTTTATATTATGTGCAATGTTATTATTATTATTATTCTTTTTTATTTCCAATGTCAAATTATCAATTTGCAAATTTTAATGGCTGATTATTATAAAATGTTATTATGTAAGTTATTAATAATTTTTAAAAATTGTTGCTGTGCCCTAACAGGGTTCATGTTTGATACTTCAGTATTTTATGTAACATCTGTATAACAACATGATTGCAATGAATAAATGAATATGAATGAATATGAATATGTGATAAGCTTGCCTTAAAACTATACATACAAACATAGGCTCACGGCTGTTTCCCGGAAGGGTGGCAAAGACTAAGGAACGCCATTTGCAACGATCCCGACATAACTCTCTTGCTTCATTCACTCCCATCAAGTTTTTCATGCATTCTCTTCTGTTAAGGGTACTTCTGACCTGTCCTTTTTTAGGATGTCTCCAATCTGAACGTCCACCTAGGTCTTCCCCTTTGTCCTATCCCATTCACACTTGCCTTATATATCTTCTTTGCCAGTCTATCGTCATCCATCCTCTCCATGTGCCATTTAAAACTATATTTGTCTAATATTGTAAATGTATTGTTTAACTAACATTTATCTCGATGTTAGTTGCAAGCCTACCGCAGAATTAAGCTATCAATCAAACAACCATTCAATTAATTGAATGATCCAGTGATATCATGTAATGTACCTATCTCTGAAATGGTACATTGGTTTTGTGATATAAGTTTGTGTTTTTACAAAGAGTTCTCGTGAAGTTTTTCTTTTCGAAAAAACTAGGCAAAATGTAATTGGATTTCTTCATACGACATGTTTTTTATGTTTAATTTACTTTGTTTTATAATATTTCATACGCTACGAAGAAATGAAATTATTTTTGTTAAGCCATGATTTTTATTTATTTATTTATAGACTCACGCCTGTATCCCCGAAGGGGTAGGCAGAGGCGTAATATTAAGCCATGATATCCATCCTTAAAAAAGGATTCGATCAGATTTGACAAATGTGCGTTTGGTATGTTTTTTCGCATATATGCCAAAATTATCTTACCAAGAACATAATTATGTTTAGTAGCGTTTTGATCACTACTTTTGTTGTTGACTGTCGTTATTGTCACAAGTTCTGGTTGCATCAGATTCTTGCTTGGGTGTTTCACAAGTTAACTATTGTATTTTAAAAGCTCTGCTCAAAAATAGAAAAATGCCATACTCAAGTTCCCTTAAAAATAGATTTTTATTGCAAATATATACGCCTCTTGTATTCTTATATTTTCACAGAAAGTTCAAGACTTCAAGATAGAAATCTATAAACGAGTTTATTTCGCAAGTTAAAAATAAAATCAACTTAAAACTTAAGTATAAAAACGTTAAATGTTCTGCGTTAATATCTGTAGAAAGTAACACTTTATGGATCGACACTATTATTTTCGTGTATATCCACATCATCATTCAGGAAGGATATCATAAAAAAATTGATAGCTAGGTATAGAAGGCTCTCCGATATCACCCCATAAGTACCCAACGTCGTAACACGGATATGGATAGCTATTTGTCATGATTTGCAGTAACACCGATTTGTTGGAAAAAATATAATGACTTCTAATCTAGGGCAGTAATTGATAGGGGTTTTGAAGTATGCCTATAATTATAAGGTAGGTTGTTTTTGTTGATTAGGCACATGGTAAATAATTATATGTTTGGCTTATCAAATAGATTGCTGTCGCGTGTACCTATAGGGCTGTGTCCCGTGTTATAAACAGAGTAAAATCCTTAATTATTTAACAGAATTCTTAAGCATTTCTAGGTCCACTAATCTAGCGTTTGGGATTCTGACTGCCAAGCAAAAGGCTGTGCGTTCTGTGTCTTTAGCAAGAGATAATCAATAATTATTTATATAATACACAGTTAAAAATAGTCTTTGTGTCGGGTTTGAACTTGTGTATCGTCTGCATAGTAATTTTGTGGCCGCCCCACTTGCCTATCGCTGCTACTGTACTGTAGTGGGGTCCATACTGTTAATACTAATACCATCTAATGACTCCCCACAAACTCTTCACTAGTGAATCTAAGAAGCCGTAGTGTAAGCGGCGGCCACACCCCGGGAAACCACGTCTATCAGTGGGCTAAACCTAGTGAAGGGGACTAGTTTTTTGGGTGATCCCCCAATGTACACAATGTGCGCCGATATCATAAATGTGAACCTTTTTTACAACTATTCTGACGACACAGCCAGGTAATGTAGAAAACGTCAAGGGCGTTCACCAGGATCCATGAAGTGCCTTACGGTCTTTCACTGCATTCCGTCCTCCGCCAGTCGTATCGGTTTCCCGGTCCATTGGGCAAAGGAGGAGGGAACGAGAAAGTGGGCTTGCACCTGCGCAACCGTTTGTCCACTTTAAATAAATTCACGCGCAGATAACCTCGGCAGTTCTTTCCGGATTGGAGTTTTCAAAGCCCTGCGGCGATGCGATGTTGGCGATGGGGCCGCGGTAGCGATATTCCAAGGCTTTAGTTAACATACTGCACGTTGGCGATCAGTAGAGAGTGGTCGCTCTTTGAGCCGACTGAGGCGGGGTTCAGGGTTCGGCAGCACCATTGGCGACAAAGCAGCCCTATTTAGGATCACGCTGTTTCCTCTGCTCAAAAATAGTTAATCTCACCCACTTTCCCAGTTGCCAGGCCGCGGGCACCTGGACATCGTCAAAAGGCGGTCCAAAGAAGCAAATAAATTCGAATAAGGTAAAATCACGACTACTCAGCGTAGCTACATAGAATGTACGAACTTTACTTGATAGCGACCATAACTTATGCCCGGAGAGGAAAACTGCTCATAAAACAAGAGAGCTCAGTCACTATAAGATAAATATAGCTGCGATCAGCGAAACCCATCTGAATGGCAGCGGAGTGCTATGTAAACAACTAGGCGGCTACACGTATTACTGGTGCGGACGTCCCTCTGGTGAGAGGGCGAGCAGTGGCGTAGGCTTTGCTAATCGTAACGGTTTGACTAGACATCTGAGTTAACTCCCTAAGAGCATCAATGACCGCCTCATGACTCGTAGAAGCGCTTATGCCCCTACGTTGCCTTCACCGGATGAGGATAAAGAGGCGTTTTATCAAAACATGAAAAATCATCTTGTTGGCAGATTTTAATGCACGCGTTGGGAAAGAAAATGACGTTTGAAAAAGCGTACTGGCCTCGCATTGGGTCGGAAAATGCAATGCTAATGGACTTAGGCTACTAACACTTTGTGCAGAATTTGATCTTGCCATCAAGATCCAGATTCAAGATTAGACTTCCCGATAAATATAAAACATCATGGATGCACCCACGTTCACGGCATTGGCATTTATTAGACTACATAATTGTTCGCCAAAAAGATCTTCGTGATGTTCACATCACCAAAGCGATGCGCGGTGCAATTGGTTGGATTGATCACCGCCTTATTAAATCTAAAATGCTAACTTAACTCAAAGCTGACAAATCCACAATGCGTGAAAGCGGCTCAGTGTCAATTAAGACATCAAATTCGCAAACTGAAAGATACGCGGTGGCGAGAAAAAGCAGCTGAGCTGCAACATTTTGCTGATACACATCAGTCTGGGAAATGTTTCGAAGCTTTTCAGCTATCTATGGCCCGAGAATACGAAAAACAGCACCAATGTACTCAAAACACAGGCAGGATAGAGTTACAGAATATAAACGCGATGTATTAAAGAGTTGGGCAGAACATTTTCATTACGTCCTAAACCCGAATGCGCTCAGTGCTGACCTGACCTTTATACTTTCGTTAAAAGAATTGTCAGTAAATAACAACCTGGATGACCCACTCACTTTTGAAGAGTTTGCGAACGCATTAAAACGTCTCCTAAAAAGAAAGACTCCAAGTTTTGACCAACTACCTTCAGAAGTATATAAATATAGCGTTAGGAATATAATGAACAGACTCTACCATCTTGTCAAAAAAGTATGGGGTGATTTGCAAGCTGTATAAGGGACATATCGCTTCTTTCTAGTGCGGGTAAGATCCTTGCGCACATTTTATCAATGCCCGTGTTAGCCAAGCAGCTGAAAAACACTTACCAGAGTCAGTGTGGCTTTCTTCCCAGTCGAGGCACTGTCGTAGCCGGGGTGAAGCACCTCCAGGAAAAAATCCTAGAACATCAACAGCCTCTATTCATGTGTTTTGTTGACCTGGAGAAAGCATTTGATAGAGTTCCACGGGAGGCGCTTTGGCTTGCACTTGAGAAATTTGGATATCCAAAGAAGTTTGTTAACCTTATTCGCCAGTTTCACGATGGCATGAAAGCAAGGGTTCAACATGTAAACGAACTTTCCGAAGAGATCCAAGTTACGAGTGGAGTAAAGCAGGTGGTAATGACACCCACTGTTGTCGCAATTTATTTTTCTGTAGTCATAAGAGACGCACTGCAACATAGGCCCAAATCCAACTTAATGTCCGCTCTGAGAAAGGAGTATTCGACGTATCTAGGGTAAATCGAAAATCCAAAAGCATTATTAGAGATTCTATATGCTGATGACGTGTGCCTCATGTCCAATGATATGACTCAGCTCCAAAGCTACGTTGACTCATTATACCAATTTTGTCAACGATTTGGGCTAGTTATCGATATAAAGATTTAGTGCTTCCAAAACTCAGGTCCTCAAACAACCACCACGGGGATGCAAATCCGATAAGGCAACACTGACTGTAGATGGAAAACCGCTAGAAGAAGTGACACGCTTCAAATATTTTGGAACTCACATCAGACATGACAACACCCTGGTTACGGAGATACCACCGCGCATAGCCAGCGCCGCCGCTAACTTTGGACGACTCAATGATCGAGTCTGAAAATCCCATGATCTGAAACTGGAGACAAAGATTAGCGTCTTTAAAGCGCTAATCTTTCCGGTTGTCTTATATGGCGTAGAAACGTGGTGTCTATATAGATCGGATATAAGAAAGCTGGACTCATTTCACCTTAAATGTCTTAGGACAATCTTTTATCTTAAAGACAAAATGGCAAGATCGCCCAACACGGAAATCCTAATAATCTTGATATATTTTAACCAATTTGTTTATTTAAAACAATTGATAGTTAACCAGCTTTCCAAAAAGTAATAATTTAGAGCAAAAAGGTGAATAGTTTTTTTATTTCGGTTATTTTTATGACAATTAAAAAAAAAGCTTCAAACTCGATATCTCTGAAACCGTTGAGTTTGGACCCCAGTTGACGGGGGTAAAATTGTTGCAAATGACCTTAAATATAACCTCCTTCAAGGAATTGGTCGAATTACCAATCATTATGTATATATAATGCAAAAAAAAACCTTCTCGGCTGCGATAATACGATGCTTCTACAAATAACAAGCGAAAATTAAATTGTTTTCAAAGAAATGGAAAAGGCAAATTATAAGTTGATTCCAAATATTATTTCTGCTTTATTTGCTTTTACGGAGAGTTTCAAACCAAATAAAAATTTCTGAGAATTGGTAAAGGAATTTTTAATTAGAGAAAGGAAATAAAATTAATTAGTAGGTATTTATCGGTGAGCCTTTGATTAAACTCTCCTGGTCCGACATCCGCAGAGTTCCTTTAATTAATATTAAAAATGTTTTTTCACTCGAGTAATTAACGCTTATAATTCGATTTCGTTCGTAACATTAAACCTTTTCAAAGGATGAAAGTATTGCTCAGTTACATTTAATTAAACATTTTCTATATTTAAAAATGAATTTGATCCACTTTGTTCTTCACCAATCTATTTTTGTTTGAATTCATGTTTAGAATCGTAGGATTGCTATATGTGGTTTGTAAATTGTAGCATGTAGGCAATTTTGAAACATCTGTTGTCTACACTGGAGGCAATAATTTAGCTATAGAATTTTTTCAAACGAATTAAAAAAATAAGGTGATAACGGCTAAATGTGCTAAACAAACGCATTCCAAATAATTCTCAACATAGCACATAAGTTAACATAGAATTCAGATTCATACTAGCACATGACGGCCCTCCAGGTATGCTTAAGCGTCGGGACATATTTGACGGATGATGCGTCGAGCGTATCATCGGTCGCGTCTTTTCCGTCAGATGGGTCGTTACATATCTGACGGAAAATACGTCGAGCGTATCTGCATCGGTTGCATCTATTCCGTCAAATTAGAGCTGTTACATCACGCGTCTAGTCAGTTTCTGCTTTCGGTAACTACAGTGCGGTTGCTTTGTATGAAATTTAATTTTAATACATCGCCCAACGCGTCATTCAAAATATACGTGGTGCGCGCGACGTTGACCGACGATACGTTGACGGAAACGGCACAGACACTGTACGCTCGACGCACTAACGCATCATCGGTTAGGTGTGAAAGTTTGAACGATTTATCATATATTTGGCTGTTTTGGCGTTACGCGACGCACCTTCCGTCAGACATGTGCCGACCCTAAAATTTTAGCGCTGTAAGTCGACGTAAACATAAATGCAACGAGAATGATTTCAACCTACGGACAGCCGGTCGAAAGGTTCACTGACTAATCCTAAGCTTTCTGCTAGCTAGTACAGCATTGTGAGGATGGATGTTTGGTACCCTTTCAGAGATTTTTATGAAACATTTTAGCTGCAGGTGGGTTGGTTATCGTGTCAAAAAGTAGTATTCTGTATGTGCTATTCAGATATATAGCTTATACATCTGCTATTAAGACTTCCACTCGAGCAGAAGCTATTGCTTAATTTTGGAAATTACACAAGAAATTATTGTAGCGAACAAAGCTTTCAACGACGATATTTCAAAGCAATAACGCATGATAGTTTAAGCTGTTTTAATCTTTGAATTTGAACAATTCAGACAGACTTAGTTAACTTGTAATATCCAGCTGAATGTCTCTATGAAACATTTATGAAACAAAGTTATGTTTCTTGAACTAAAACAGCCATTTCAATTGTTCAAATCAAGAGAGTAGTAATAGTATTTAAGATTTAATATTATAAAAATTTAGGTATGCGTTATGTATTTTCAAACTCCTTCAATATTAACATATATATTTTACTTTCTGTAAAAAATAATGTACACAGGCCAACTTAATTTAAATTGAATTCTTTAACGGTCAATTCTAAGGGTCCTCTCACATTCAGAATGTGCGTTCAGTTTGTATTCTGTGCACACGCCTTAGGTCTCCCAACGTGAGGAAGGCCTAAGGTAACGCAGAGATGATATTATTCAGTCGCTACCAACATACTTCTGATTAAATTGCTTGCAGATTCCAATACAGTTTAGCTTTACTCTGGACTTTGTGAGTGACAAAACTTAATCTTCAAAGATCACTGCTACCGAACTCCGTTACACACACAGGCCACACAGTAGTAGGAATGGGCGGTTGCGATAAGTTCTAAAAGACGTTTACAGTTTGTAGATGTATGTATTGTGTACATTCTCAAAAGTATAATAATAGTTGGATTTTAACAATACAAATACAGTTTTAAAATGTACTCCTCCTCCATGTCCTCTGTGAACATCATTTACCAATAATGTTCACAGAGGAAGAAAGAAAGAAGAAAATCGAATTATAGTTCTCATATTATATTTTTATCCACAAAGCAAAATTAATCATACATTTCTGACTAAATAGAATTATAATTGAACAATATCTTAGTCACAAGGAAAATAATTACAGGAGCATATACATTTAAAATACCTTTACCGCAGCTGCGAAAAATTGTTCAGATAAACAGCCGGTATTAATTAACGCTACATACCTACTTACCCTGCGGAAGTTGATCGAATGTTCAAACATGTCCATATAAAATTATAAACAAACAGAAGGCCCAAATTGACTGGAAAAATGGCACATTTTCATATTCAATTAATCATCTGCCTTGAGATGACGAGTTGTTGTCAATTTTTACCAGACTTACAACCAAAAATCTATTTGCATATATTAAATCCTTGCGTGACTGACTGACCGACAATCTACAGCCAAAACTATTAGGCGCAAGAAGCTGAAATTTAGCATGTGCGTTACTCGGGGACCGTAAGTGTGCACTAAGAAGGGATTTCCTGAAAGTTTAGTGTAAAAATAATTAGTTTTATTCTACTACCTAATGATCTATCATCCGAATAACATAATTAAATTATAGCCGCGTGGGGCCTGTTATCGGAACGAAAGAGACATGGCAACCCCGTATGCTAATCTGATGTAAAGAAAAAGTTGCATCAAAAACCGTTTAGTAGTTAAAGAGTAACAAACATGCATCCATTCTTCCTCACAGACTTTCGCATTTATAGTAGTAATAGTAAGATAACATGTTTACCTGACCTGCGTAACTTGTTAGATCTACCAACATTCAGAACGCCTATTTTGGGATTTGTGTAGACTCTACATGCATACAATAGCATAGGAAATAGGCTTATTTGAGCTGAGACCGTATGCTCTTTGAAATGATAGACGCTTGTCAATACCTGAATCCCGCTGTCGTCATAGGAGAGTATTGAAACAGTTCAGAGGCTATCTGTGTACCTTTCTCGATTCTAGTGATGTCCTCCTCGACGTGTCCGTCGACGGCGACCCCATGGTTCATCTTCTTTGATGTGCTCGGATGTGACTTGCAAAACCAAACTTGTTCTGAAATGTGCGGTCACAGACAGCGCAGTAAAGCTGTCCGCTTTCATTGCGAGTGTAGTTATATGTTGGCCTCGGCTGGGTTTTACGTAGATGGCGTTTAGCGTCAAGATGTTGGAGACGCGACAGTTCAAATGCATCAATACCTTTTCTTATCCGTCGTCGCCACTCAAGCCGGTTAGCAGTGAGCCCTTCCCAATGTTGTATCGGTATGCTGCAGTTTTTAAGATGTCTTTTGAGGACATCTTTATAACGCAAATATTGCACTCCAGTTTTGCGCTTTCCATATGAAAGCTGAGCGTAGAGCGTTGCTTTTGGCAGCCTGTCATCCTTCATACGCACTACATGTCCACACCATTGTAGTTGGGTTTTGATTAACAGAGATTCTATCCCTGTCATGTTTGACCGCTTCAAAACTTCAGAATTTGGAACACGATCTGTCCATCTTATGCGCAGAATCGCCCTAAGGCATTTCATATGAAAACCGTCCAGGCGTTTGATGTCTTTCATGTATAGTACCCATGTCTCGGAGGCGTAAAGCAAGATGGGTAGAATAACGGCCCTATAGACAGCTATCTTGGTGTGCAGCTGAAGATCGTGTGATTTCCAAACTCTGTTATTCAGGTTTCCAAAGGCAGAAGCAGCTCTAGCAATGCGCGTAGCTATCTCCGTATCCAGCCGGTTATCATTGCGGATCATACACCCCAAGTAACGAAAAGATGATACCTCCTCTAATTGTTTACCTCCTAAGATAAGCGGAGCATCGCTCGCAGATGTGTCGATTCTAGTAGAGCGTTAGGGACAAATCTGTGAAGATAAATTACTTTTGAAGCTATAACTGGTGCCACCAAAATTAAATGAAAGACACAACTAATGGTTCATTAACACAACTTTAAGTTGATTCTGACTATCACACATAATGATGTGTGATAGTCAGAATCAACTTAATTTAAGTTTGGCACAGACATTATTTATTATTTAAAAAAACATTGTCAGCCCTTTTTACTGTCCCACTGCTGGACACGGGCCTCTCTCACTCTCACATAGTCCACCACGCGAGTCCATATTGGCTCTCCTAAAGTTCTTTTCCCGAAATTATTCTTCCTAATGATTTGTAATCTCAATGATCACTCTTCCTAAAATTTTTCATTCTAAAGTTTTCATTCATACTATTTGTAATGCAACCGGCGATGTTCATAACACTCATGTTTCCGAAAATTTTAATTAATAATATCATTAATGTAAATATATTTATACTCCTACTGTTTTGTATCATAACGCTTTTATCCCTATATTGGTAATCATATGGTAATCATAATTACTATAATATTTTCACTCATACTCATAAAGAAACAACTGTTTAGAATGATTAAAGGACGTTTCACTGAGTTTTGTCTTAAATTAATGAAATTCAGGTCAGAATGTCGTCTTGCGACTGCCTCTTCGGTCTCGCGGCATAAATGTGCGTGTGGGATCGGGAGGTCCCGGGTTCGATTTCTGAGTCGGGCAGTGTTATTGGGCTTTTCTGTCACGAAATTCTCAGTAGCAGCACGTAGTCTGGAAATGTGCCCGGTACGGCAACAGGCTCGCCCCTTATTACGAGGGACTAAAGTATATCTGGCGAAAAGTGGGTGTAGAAATACACCTCTGCCTACGTCTTCGGGATTATAGGCGTAAGACTATATATGTATGTATGTATTTATACTCCTACTGTTTTACTGTTTTGTATCATAACGCTTTTATCCCTATATTGGTAATCATATGGTTATCATAATTACCATAATATTTTCACTCATACTCATAAAGAAACAACTGTTTAGAATGATTAAAGGACCTTTTACTGATTTTTGTCTTAAATAAATGAAATTCAGGTCAGAATGTCGTCTTGGGGGCAATATGACAAAAATACTTAGAAAAATTTCACGACCAATTTCGAGGTAGCGCTCGCCGGCCGCTGCCGCGGCACCGCTCGCTCCGCTCGCTCGGCTCGCGCCTAGTTGGTCACAGTCCTAACCTAACCTATGGATCCCTTCCTCATCGTTTTTACGACAAACGGTTAGTTAGTAGACAAAAAAACACCAAGACACTTTTAGCCTTATATTTAGGTGTTTTAGACGATAGAATCGACTAAATAAACTATTTGCAAAAATAACACTTTCTTGGCTAAATTTTGTAGTGCCCCAAGGCTACACTCCAACCGAAATTCATAAAACACGACTTATTTACGGTTATGTTTATGGCCTGGGAGTTTATACCGCAGTTTTAACCGTAGCTAAACCAATACCGTACCTAAACCAACTATAGGACCGATTCGGTTCTGGCACTTCGCCGGCCACTACCGCGGCACGCTCGCTTCGCTCGCTCGGCGCGTGCGTTGTGGTTACAGTTCTAACCTAACCTAAGCCAATAATTATGAATAGGACCGATTCGTTTTTGGAACTTGTATATAATACTGATTATTATGAATAAAAAGAAATCTAAACAAAAAAATATGACTTTGAATAATTGTGTAAAATATGGTTTTGTTTAGAAAATATAGCAAAACAATTAAAAGTATAATATATGTTTATTGCTACTGACATTATGAAGTTGAATGCTTCGGAATTATGAAAATTAGAGACAGAGTAGTTAGGAATTGTGATTGTTACGATGAAATATGTTAGGAAGAGTATTTTCGGATTTCCAATTATCGGAGTTGAAAATGTAGGTGAACTTTGGCGCACCCCCACCACGCTGGCCAAATGCGGGTTGACAGACTTCACATGTATTTCGAGAACATTATGGAGAACTCTCAGACATGCAGGTTTCCTCACGATGTTTTCCTTCACCGATAAGCAAGCGATAATTAACAATTTAATACGCACTTAACTTCGAAAAATCATTGGTGCGTGCCGTGGATTCGAACCCGAGACCCTCTGCGTAGCAGTCCGTAGTTCTCTCTACTCGGCTATCGCTGCTTAATAATATGGATAAGCTAATAATATAAAATAATTTTAAGAAAATGGCCAAATGATTAAGTTTACAGTTCATTGCTATAATTAGAATATAATATAATAAGCGTTTTTTGCTATATTCACTTTTTTTACTTATTTTATTTATAGACTCACGGCTGTATCCCCGAAAGGGTAGGCAGAGGTGTGATATTACACCCACATTTTGCCATGAATTTTAAGGTCCTCCGTAATAGGGAGCGAGCCTATTGCCGTTACCGGGCACAACACCAGACTCCGTCCTACTACTGAGAATTCGGAAAAGCCCAGTAACGCTTTTGCCCGACCCAGGAATCGAACCCGGGACCTCCGATCAGCAGTCGCATACGCTATCTATTTATATTCACTTATTAGCATAAAAAAACCTAGAAAGGATGAATAAAAGAAAGGCCACTAATGTGTCGATAAGTCTTACTCTAGACGAACTTATAGACACATTAGTGGCCTTTATTTTATACATTATTGATTTCGTAGGTCTTTGGATGGTTAACATCAATAATTGGAAGCCATTGTAGGTGTTCTATGACGCAGAGGTATAGTCTAAACGAGACTCTACCTTGTTAATAGGTACCTACTTGTTACATTTATTATAACATTTATCTATTAACATAAGAATCAGTACAAAATGCGTGTTATATTATTCGAATATTCAAGCAAATATCAGGTGTATATGTATCCACCTGGCAAATTCCGATATTATTATTGTTTCAGGTTACCTACCTTCTTCACAACCCTTGTCGTGTGAAAGTGACATTAAACGCTAGCGAGGAAATTTTCAACAAATAAAAATTATTTCATGTCATAATCTTGGTAAATTTTGACATGTTATGTTCTGACGTATTTCCACAATATAACGAGCAGAAGGAGTATTCGAAGTAGGAATACTTACCCGAGGGCCTTGTTTAAGAAAATGTTGAAGACTATGTCCCATTTTTCCTTGCAGCAACATTTAATGATGATGTTATTGTTACTGTGAAATCGTATAGTATTTCGTGGCCTTAGGTAGGTAAGCAGACTTCTAGAGATGTTGATGAACGTAGAAAACTGTAAGATGCGCTATGCGTTCTTTTACTCTCGCATTGTAGACTATGCCATATTGATGTAATCGGTTTCAATCGAGTATTTTTTCTCTTAATCTTTTTTTTTGTTTTTTCAGGTGCATAGGGTTCCCACTAAGAACTTAGGGTCCCAAGCCAACATCACCTGCAAGTTTGCACCTGCCGATCAACGGACGAGGCTCTGGCAAACAAAATATCCCGATAAGCGGCAATAGGCTCACCACCTATTACGTGGGATCAAAACACTGGCGAAAAGTGGGCGTTTAATATGCCTCTGCCTACCCTTCGGGGAAACAGGCGTGAGACTATGTATGTATGTATGTAATCTTTTTTTCATTTTTAGTCATCTCGTAACTACGATGAGTTTAATTCATGGTGAAACTTCGGCAATACCTACATCCACCGTTCGGCTTTACATAAGTATTCCCGCGGTTGTAGTCGTATTTACCTAATACATGGAATGTTGCAAGTTTTAACCTTATTATAATAAAATTCTTTTGTAAGTGGACGCACTTACAAAGGAATTTTAATTGAATTTACAGTTAGTAAATTACACATTTGCTCAATTTTAGTTTCGTTATATGACCTAGTTCACAAATTTTCTAGATTGCATATTGAGTTTTTAGGGAACACTTGTTTATATATAAACATTGCTAGCCTATTTATTTTTAATAAGGTCGCAATAATACCTTAAACTATAATGCAGTCGCCTTGTATTAAAATAATATTTTGAGAATCTCAATAAAATTGCTGATAAGTTTACACGTAACAAAGATGAGACGCTATGTCGCAATTTATGTATAATTATTTACTAATAAAGTTTAATAGTCTTTTATTTTTTTTATAAGTAGAGTCAGTCAATAATGTGATCTACCAGCCTACGGTCTAATTATATTTGCTCGTCTTTACATAACTAGGTTGATTTTCGTTTAAAATAGTATTCTGACAGTTCTAACATTACCGTTATTACAATGACACTAAAAGTTGTGGAATAACTGGTAGACCACTTTCATTGCTAACCGTACTTCAATTTTACTTAAACTAATATTTCTATATTCTTTGTTCTCTGTCTTTTCATTACCTGATAAACGCATCTCGTTAAAATCGCCAGCAGATCTTGTGCATAAATTTGTAATGCAGATGGTTTCGTCTAGAAAGCAAATAGCAAAGTAACACAATTTCTGATAATCAAGGTTCTCGTATCGCTAAGGAAGTCACACAAATCTTTTGTATGACCGCACGTAGACTGTGTTAACATTGTTAACGACACCAATCAAAATAGCATGCCCAGAGTTATGTCGAGTATCGACAAATAAACAAGAGCCATCTATCGTAGGCTTGGGCGCAACAGTGCTCACCTGTGTCATATAGCGCCGATCGCTTACACCACTACATATACAACCTCATATGTATACACAAGGAGGTAGGCCGATACAAATTTCACCAGATACATTTGTCCCACGTTTCGGCAAGCTATGATTTCAATAATGATTTCAAAACATTCCATAACTAAACCACACGCTAAAAGGTCCTTTTACCAAGCGTAAATTATTAATCCAAATGTTTATTGATAAGGCGAGAATGATAAGTTGCCAGTTAAATATCAATTGGTCAGCCGAGTTGGAATAATACTAGTTTCGCTGGAGACTGAAATTAAGCCTCAGCGTTCTACTGACTCAAAAAGCTAGCTCTTGTTTTCTCACAAAAAAGATTTTGTAAAGAGGAACTAATGTACCTCTCGCTCAATGAACTTTTTGTTTTCGTGTCCTGAAGGCCAGTTGCAGGTTTGTAAAGCCCATGACTCTCATCATCATTGTCATCAGCCCTGTATATTATCTGTCCCACAGCTGTGAGAAGAGGGCCATGCTTAGCAAAGCACTCTTCTAACTATGAGAGGGTAAAGCCATAGTTCACCACGCTGCACGCTGGCCAAGTGCGAGTTGGTGGGCTCTTGATTTGAATTAACATGTTACTACATACTAAAATAACAAATGCTCTATAAAGTTATTTCTTTTTTATGACACAGATGGCATTGTGGTTTATGTGGCTGCCTCGCCACTTGACACAGCGCCGAGTGTTGTGGATTCGATCCCCCCACGAAACAACACTTTATGTGATCCTTAAATTGTTGTTTTAAGTCTGGGTATTCATTCGACACAAGATTTAAGGTCTTAGCCCACTTACATGACTGGCCTCACACCCAACCAAAAGAATATCATTCAAATATGGGCTTTAAGTATTGCTCTTACGGTATTCTTTACATTGGCACATAAATGAGCATACTGTCGCCGCGCAAACCGCATACCTAAACAGCAATACTTAAAGCCAGTTCAGTGTGAGGCGAGTCGTTTATGTAGGCTAAGACCTTTAGACGCCTCAGTAGTCGACGCCTCGGTTACCGCGCGATGGACGGTGCCCGCGTTTCCTACACGAAAGCGGTCGCCGCGGCAACAGCTGGGTGACTGCTAGCTGTCACCGCGGTGACTGCTGGGTGCCCGCTAGCTGTCGCCGCGTGGACTGCGAGCAGTCGCCTCGTGTTGGGTAGGAGCGGTCTTGGAGCAGAGTCGTGTAAGTGGGCTAAGACCTTTATTCCTAGTGTGGGAGTTTCCCTTACTCTGTCTTTTAACATAATAAATATGCTTGCATGATTCGAATTAACTAATCAAGTAACAAAATACTGTACACGTTAGAAGCACAAAGGCGTCGATATACCGTCTGAATAACTTAGTTCAAAATATCGCCCTACACATCTCTTGCTTTCCGATTTCTCTTTGACTCTGCAGACTGAACTGAACGTTACTACAGTCGAAATATTGATTGCAAAGGTCAGACGGTTCATTTGTTATTCCAGTGGATTCTACTCAAATGTAAATGATCTGCCAAAGAGAAAATAGAATTGGAAGTTTGTTACAAAAATATCAAGTAGTTTAAGAATTGTTCTGAGGCAAATTAGTTGAATTAAAAATCGTCGTAGATATTCTATAAGTTTGCTGTAAAATGTGTGTAATGTCTTTTGAAGTTATTAAGAAGGGTTAATTTACAAGTTTATAGCATATGACAAGTTTGCTTGTAAATTAATTGTAATATACCCGTTGCGTATTTATATACTTATGTTTCAAATACACAACAGCTTCAGCGCTTGATCAGCTAAATAGTTCTTTATCTAGTTTCGAGCAGGCAAGTCTACCACATCAAAGATTATTCTATTCATTCTAGTTGATTTGAAAATGTTCAATTGTGAAGTAATATGCTTTTTTTAATAAAATGCAGTATAATTTATTTTAATACTACGCGGTCGAAGACTGATCAAATTTTTAATAATATTTGTAGAGGATTTCAAAGTTTAGCTTTAAGCAGTCCTATATAAATACAATAAGATTTACGCACAGGCTCTTTCGGGAACATTTGGCACCGAATACTTACAAATAAATAGGTTATTATTAAGCGATGATGCTGTATGACCTCTACCCTCGGGAGTGACAGAGGCAATTAAAGAATTCCCTCCGTGGATGGTGACCACCAATCAACTGAAGCTCTCATATTACATTCATCAGTCTTCCGCCCATTGATTGTACGTTGAATCGTTCTCGAGGGACGATGCTGGCATAGGTAATAAAACTTTACTGACTGTTGATGGAATAATATATGTGGGTTAATTTTTAATCGATAGTCGTTTTTTTAACCAATTTTAGGTAACTCAGTCAATATTTATTTTCAAGTCCATAAACGGTATCTGTTTGATATAAAATCTGTTGATCTTTGAGCAGTTACGGAAATTATCAATTTTAAGTAAGATGAAGAAACAAATATTAGTAGATTCTACTAAGCTGTTTCGTGGAAATGCTTGATTAATAAAATAAGCTACTACTTCTCAGAAGGTAACTGTGATTTTTAGGGTAAAGGTCAATCGCCACATCAGAATTTTATCATAACAATTATAACATATAGATTAGAAAAAAATAGAAGGCGATACTAAATTCGTATTTATTACATATTCTCAGTTTTAAATGGGATTCATGTTTAGATGCATATAATAGCTACGTAAATAGAGAAAATTATAATTTTAGCCTGGTACAAAATTGACACAATTTACGATCGGAAAGTCAATCAATCATCAGTCCGTTACAGGGGTGCGCCAAAGTTCACCAAAATTTTCAACTGCGATAATTGAAAATCCGAAAATGTTCTTCCTAACAATCAGAATTCCTAACTACTCTGTCTCTAATGTTCATTATTCCGAAGCATTCAACTTCATAATGTCAGTAGCAATAAACATATTTTATACTTTTATTTGTTTTCCTATATTTTCTCAACATAACTATCTTTTACACTATAATTCATAGTCATATCGTTTTTGTTTAGATTTCTTTTTATTCATAATAATCAGTATTATATACAAGTTCCAGAAACGAATCGGTCTTATTCCTAATTATTGGTTTAGGTTAGGTTAGAACTGTGACCACAACGCACGAGCCGAGCGAGCGAAGTGAGCGTGCCGCGGCAGCGGCCGGCGAAGTGCCAGAACCGAATCGGTCCTATAGTTATTGGTTTAGGTACGGTTAAAACTGCGGTATAAACTCCCAGGCCATAAACATAACCGTAAATGAGTCGTGTTTTATGAATTTCGGTTGGAGTGACCAACTACGCGCGAGCCGAGCGAGCGTACCAAGCGGTGCCGCGGCAGCGGCCGGCGAGCGCTACCTCGAAATTGGTTGCTAAATTTTTCTAAGTATTTTTTCATAGTGCCCCCAAGACGACACTCTGACTGAATTTCATTTATTTAAGACGAAAATCAGTGAAACGAGCTTTAATCATTCTAAACATTTTTTTCTTTCTGAGTATGAGTGAAAATATTATGGTAATTATGTTTATGGATAAAAGCGTTATGATAAAAGACAGTAAGAGTTTAAATATATTTACATAAATTATATTATTAATTACAATTTTCGGTAACATGAGTGTTATGAACATCGCCGGTTGCACTACAAATAGTATGAATGAAAACCTTAGGATGAAAAATTTTAGGAAGAGGGATCATTTGGATTACAAATCATTAGGTAGAACAATTTCGGGTAAAGAACTTTAGGTGAGCCAATATGGACCGCCGTTACAGCCCATTGTTTTAGGCAGCCAATTCCAAAGGAGATATTTCATGATAACAGCAGCAAATATGTAAGTAATTACAACAACTCAATAAAATTAATATAATCATGACATCAACCAGTCTATAGTGTACCTAATAAAAAAAAACTGGCAATAACCGCGACTATATCCAAATTGAATATATTGTTAGACCATAAAGGGTAAATCAAAATTATTGGCATCTGTTTTTTCATTAGCATTTAGGATTACAGGTTATTTTTTTTGTCATATCGTCCTAGCGTCAAGGTCGCGCACAGATTTTCATGACAGTCGGGACCAAGGACTCACCGTGCTCTCCGAGGCAGAATTAACGATTTAATAAGTAATCTGATCACATTATGGTACAATGACATCAATCCAAGCAATTTAGTGCTCTCATTATTGCATTAAAAGTCAGATTGAAGCTCATTAAACATTTTTGCAACGAAACCTGCAACTGCCGCTTAACAAATGCAATTGCCGTTAACGCACGTTTCAAATTTAATTGCCGCAGGTCTTAGGTAATATAAACAGTGCGACTTCAATAACACGACCTAGATAAAGTCAGCCAAAGCCAGTTCACTGTAGCCTGCTAATGGAATGTTGTCGTCGGGCGCAACACCATTCCAGATTAACTTTAATTAAGTGGATGTTATTTGAAACTTCAGCCAGGAGGAAATGTATCCTGTTACATAAACCTATACACGAAGTATGTACAGCCCCTTCACATTCTTATTTGCGTACACAATGTTTGTATTTTATATTGCGGATTAGAACAATAATTAAATCTGCCCGCTTTGTAAGATGTTACTGCTTTAGATGTTCTGTATCGTTTGAATTAATTTGTGCTCTTTAATGGGTGGCGCTGACATCTTAAGGCTGGCGTCAACTACATTCGAACCGCGTCGAATCGCGCTGAGTCGCATTTTTTCCGTGTGCGTTCATTACAGACGAATCGAATCGAAGTCAGCAGTCGGCGACTGACTGCTGTAGGTTGTCCTTGTGTTGTCAGTGATGGATAGTTCGGACGAAGAAATGTTCTTGTTTCAAATTCCCGCTATTTCTTCCCATATATTTAGTCTACGCTGCTCGTCATGATAATGAGTATCTTCGTGAACATAAAGTTCAGTATATTTCTGAACTAGCGAATTTAACAGCTCTTTATTCATTTCGATAACCTTTTGTGTAGGTATTTACTCCAAGTAGTACACTCATCCGCTGACCCGCGTCGACTAAGGCGCGCTGAGTTGAGTCGAAACGTGTCGCCGCAGAAATTCGCCTGACGAACGATGCGCGCGGAAGATTCGATTCGGCGCGCCGCGGCTCGTCGCTAATGAACGCAGGTTCATAGAAATATATAGGAGGCGACTTTTTGCGTTTCGATTCGGCTCGGCGCGGCGAGCCTAGTAGATGCTAGCTTTTATACAGAATTTGATACGGGTTAATCCGCAAGTAAGATATACTACCTACTATGTTATTTACTAATAAATAAATATTTACACAAAGCTAATATCACTTGAACAAAATGTTACCAGTGTAACAAGTTCACTTTCAGGTTAATTTTTTTTGAAGCCGAAATTGTATTTTACCTTCCACAAATTTAATTGTCTATGAAACTGTACTGGTAAATGAACATTTACAAGTAAATTCGTGCTCCCGTTCAAATTTTGCAATTCCAATAGATACAAGGTAAGTAATTTGAAATGAAAATCAACAGAATGCGGAACTAGATACCCGAACAGTTTATCGACTAATTAAAAATGCATTAGAGGAGGTATGCGGTTACTGATTGCTTTACTTGCTAATTGAATTGTATAAAATACTTTATACTTGCAAGAAAATATTTTTTTTAACACAAACATTAACAACCGACCATTAATTTTCTTTCCATTTTACGTAAACTAAAGATAAAATTCATTAATAATCTAGAAATGTTGTATAAAATATAGATTGTTATCGCAGGTAAACATTTTCAAGAACATTAGACGCAATTTTTACTGGTGAAATATTTCATAGATTGTAGATATCTGGCGCAACGACAGACCATTAAAAGACTTATCTAAAACAATTATCAAAGCCCGTTAAGGGATAAAATTAATTGCACAGCCGAAGCGAAATTTTTGGGGAAAGTTATTACTCCTAAATTACGGTTAGCCACATTAGATGTAAATGACTAACACGTCCGAAATATCTCGGCCTGCAAATTCACTTTGGTCACAGCCATACTAGTGATATATTGGTGTAGTGTGGGGGCGCCTAGAGGTTTAGAGGCTCAGGACATCGTCCTGAGGGAACTCGTGTACCGTAAACGTAATCGCTCTCATCAGCTGTGCCATATCGATGGCAGATCGCGCCTGCATTTTATGGTGTCCTGTTTACGAGCTGCCACTGAATTTGTTTTCATATAAACTTTTATGAGCAGTTGATCGCGTGCTGCAATGAAGAATGTGTTCTAAGAACGTAAGTAGCAGTAAAATAAATCGCGTTATTTCGATTTTCCTGATCTATGGTATAGTTCAGATGACGACATAATGTTTTATTTCTAATCGATACATCAAATCATCGTTAAATCTCGATTTTAAGGAGTACCATCTTGTTCCTTTTGTTTTATTGGACATGAATAAAGTGATGGTGTTTGAGAAGGATGAAATGTGATTGAGTGTAATATTGCGATTGGAGAAGAAAACATTGAACAAGTGACAGAATTTGTATATTTGGGTAGCATGTTTACAAGAGATGGAAGATGTGAAGGAGATATTGAAAGGAGAGTGACTGCGGGAAACTGTGTAAATGGAGCGCTGCATGCCTTTATGAACGGCCAGAATGTGCCAAAACAGGCGCGACTGGCGGTTCATAATGGAGTGCTTGTGCCCACGTTGATGTACGGTAGTGAGTGTTGGGTGTGGCAGAAAATGCATGAAAGCAGAATTAACGCAGTTGAGATGCGGTCACTGCGTAGTATGTGTGGGGTAAGACTGATTGATAGAATTCTGAATGCAGTAATACGAGAGCGATGTGGCCTGAAAGAAGATGTCGCGACAAGGATTGAGAAAGGAATGCTGAAATGGTTTGGGCACGTGGAGCGAATGAGTGAAGAAAGAATGACGCACCAAATATATGAGGCTAACGTGTATGGGCAAGTCGGTCGCGGCCGACCTCGTAGGACATTCGTCGACCAAATTGGTGACGTTCTGAAAAACGGGAAGGTCCTAAGCACCCGAAACCGGCGAGCATGTATGAACAGAGTAATGAATGTAGAGGAAGCGCGTGAGGTTTGTAAGGATAGATGCAAGTGGCGTTCCGTTGTCTCTGCCTACCCCGACAGGAAAAAGGCGTGAGTTTATGTATGTATGAATAAAGTGTGAAGTGCTGTTGTTTATGCGTTGGTTATTTATACTTCGTACTTTATGTTGTTGAGGTTGATGTAGTTGTAGATGTACAAGTGTAATAAAGGTTAGGAACTGTGTGCGTAAAATTGCTTAGCTAGGCTTTCGGTGGCGTTGCTCAGAAATTGTACAAATTTTTTGGACGTTCTAACATTCTTTGCTGTCTACTATTCCTAGACAAAAAATCACAGTAAACTCTCTCGGAAATTAAGCTTCCCGTACCTCCAACATATTATCCCTATAAATTTACCTGACGTCCTCAATATTTTAGACGTTTTCACCGTCCTGACCTCTTTTAATAAATCCTTATGTATATACTTGAATGAAACGTCTGTAGGCATTCTCGGTTTGTATTGTATGAGCAAGATACAATTGATATTATTATAGATAAGCCCCGTGTGTCTCCGCCGACGTACATTAGAAATGGGGTTGCCCTCAGATACATTTATTTACATATTCAAGTTTGAGGTACGACGTTTTCTCTGTTGCAGGCCATGAAACTTTAATATTAAAACAAAAGCTGTGGTCAGGATTGCCTGACTTTTTTTGTGTTTTATTTATAATTGGATTAATAAAATATAAAGAACACTTTATGAACTGTGAGAGCTGTTTCTTTTGATAGATCCATTTATTGTAAATACGACAAAAGTCAAAGTCAGTAATATTATACGCAAATGTCAAGTTACTAATATTTGGATAACGGGTTTCAATTGAATAATTAATTTAAAAATGAAGATGAAATAACAAAATATTTTTATATTCGTCTCATCGTCCCGTGACCCCGCTAGTGTAATCCACACCAAAAGGTAGAATTAAATAGGAAGAATTACACATTTATTATTTCAATAATTACGCGGTTCAAATTCGTAAGATAAGTATTAGTAGTAGTAGACATAAACACCCTACAACGATCCTAAGGGGTTTGACACTGGCTTTCCTAAACAGTTTTAAGTTCTTTCATCGGTATCAAAGAAAACAGTTGATATACCTACCATATCAGGTTCTGCAAATCGTATTAGTTTAAGCGATATAGTAACCTTACCTTACAAAAAATCTAAACTGACGGACTCATAAACTGCCTCAAAGTTCAGGATTACTTTGAAATGATTTTTTTTAATAAGTATGCAAACTGTTTAGATTAAATTATATAAATATAGAGATACTGACTCTTAATCTTAAAAAAAAAGCAAAATGTAAAAATAGAACTGCAGTCAAACAAATGAATATAGCCGGGAAAAGAAAATTTAGTCGTATGTAGTATCAGACTTGCGTGTTATGTAAAGCAAAGTTTTAAATTGATTCGCATTGATTTTTTATTATTTTGTCAATTGAATTATTGTTACCAGCAGAATTGTTGGGTTAGTTTTTTTAACTCATCGAGAGTTTTTGAACCATAATATGGATATTTCGTCCGAACAAGCGGCTCAAATTGTAGCACTGGTGCGGGAGGGCTTGGATCAACGAACGATTGGTAGAAATTTAAATTTGAACCAGTCTACGGTTTCTAGAATATACAGAAGGTTTGTGGAGACAGGTTCTTACAGAAGGAGACGTGGTACCTACAGGCAGGACTCGAGCAACCACCGGTCGTGATGACCGATGTATTGTTACAACTTCCCTGCGAAATCGTTTCCTCACGTCGGTTAACATTAAAGCAGAGCGTTATGAAGTGCGTGGAGTAAATGTGAGTGCACGAACAATAAGAAGAAGGTTAAAGGAAGCGGATATCACCCCTTTTAGACCAGCAAATGGTCCAAAGTTGTCTGTAGCTCACAAACAAGCTCGCTTAAGATTCGCGCGTGATCACCTAAATTGTACAGAAGAGCAATGGGCCTCCGTATTGTTCACGGAGGAGTGAAGGACATGTTTATATGGTGCAGATAGTCGCAGAAGACTCTATCGTCGACGTAGGGAGCGATATGCTCAAAGTTGCATTGCGGAGCGTGTTCCTTTTGGAGGCGGTTCGTGTATGGTCTGGGGTGGCATATCGATGAACGGGCGAACAGAACTTGTGTTCATAGACATGGTACGTCAAAACGGTAATAGAGGGGGTTTGACTGCACATCGCTACATAACAGAGATCTTAGAAGAACACGTGCTGCCTTACATGGGATTCATAGGCGAAAATTTTACTTTAACCTTTAACGTCACGGGCGGGGTCTAAGCAAACCCCACGCGAAGTTTTTTAACGGTTTTTGTTTTAATTTATGGGTTACGATCGCGCATTTTCGGCTAATCTCAGTGCGACGCGAGGCCTTTCGGCGAGTGGATGTACATCGCTCTTCTGCTAAGGTAAGTTACATTTTTGCTTACGTGGGGATACCTGCAGACCCAACCCGTGATTTAACGTAGTTACTTTTTTCACTCTGATTATGTTTTTATTTGTTTCTTTTTCAGAATAATTGGTGTCGTATAAATGAAAAAATGAGTCGCCAACTTACCGAAAATCAAATTGCACAAATTATACACGATTTTACTGAGTCTGAAAGTGAAGGCATAGGAGACACACCTCAGGAGAACATTTTGCCAGCCTAGTTCAGATGAAGCTGGTCCTAGTGCCCCAAACATGAAGCGAAGATGCTATTACTGTCCCAGATCCAAGGATAAAAAAGTACCATTGTCTGTAAATCTTGCAAGAAAACTATTTGCAAGCCTCATTCATTAGCAGTTACTTATTGTTCACCATGCCTACCCAAAGAATAAACTTTAAGGTCATTTTAGGGTAGTACTTTTCAAGAATTGTCATTTTCTGTTCTATAATGTTTATTGTAAAGTTTTTTTATAATTACTTGTTTTTAATTCCTATTTTATTAGAAAAAAATGTTGTAAATCAGAAGTTGACTCTTTTGTTAAATTTTAGTACATTAAATAAGTGCCTTAAAAATTCTATGTATATGACTGTTAATTTGATAAAAATTTTCCTTACTGTCTAAAGACTGATTGTTTTATGATTAATAAATACTTTTTATAAATATTATCATATCTTTTCTTATAATATAAAACGGCTTTTAAAAATTATTAAAAATATCTGAATATATATGTCAATTTATATTGGGGATACTTCTGGACCCCACCCGTGACGGAATGTTATCCTAAACAACGCGTGTACTTAAAGGTTAATGTTGTTTGGGACAATTTAAAAAGAGCTTTATATGCGAGAAATCCTGTGCCCACGACAGTGGCAGCACTAAGAACAGCACTTTCAGAAGAATGGGACAATATTCCGCAAGATCTTTTAATAACCCAAACAAAATCTATGCGGAACCAATTAGAATCCGTAATAAGGGCACGTGGAGGTAATACACCTTATTAAAACATAAATGTTTATTTATGTTTTTCCCTTGCATAAAGTTTGTGTCTATTGTTAAAACAATTTTTTTTATTAAACCAATTTGCCTTAAATTTGATTTTTCTTCAAAAAAGTCTTAAGGTCCTTTCCAGTACACAAATTTAAGGATTTGACCCTACGCTGTTTTAAAGTTCATGAACCAATCTAGAAGTTTCAATTTAAATCTGTTTGGTTAAAATATTTATTTCAAAGTCGTATATTACTTTGATGCAGTTTATGAGTCCGTCAGTGTATTTATGTCAATACGTATGCAGTACGCCAGAAGAAACTCTTATTAAAATCATTTCGTGGAAAAGTAAAGTAGTGTTTACTTCAGCGGATGATCGAGTTCTTGGAACCAATTCTAGGAAAGGTTTCATCGAATTTTCTCTAAGCTAACCCTAACACTCAGAATTTTGGCATCTTCGACTTCAGCTTGAATATTTTAGATAGAAATTCAAAAATACCAGCTTATATGTTGGGGTTATATTATCTGTGAATATTCTTCGATTAGGCTTATATGTAGGTTGTAGGCCAGGTTTAATAAGAAAATACTCCGATAAATGTGGTTACGTGCTCAAAGGCTGATATTCAATAGCGGTTTCCGTATGTGTCTATCAAAGCTCATTCGATTCAGTGTAGCTACATCTGTGTGCAGTATACTAACCAACCGTTGTGATGGACGTTACTGGGAATGAAATCAGCGTTGCAGTCCAACTAATGACTTGTAATTATTGAACAGCGGTTAGACACGCACTTGGATAATTACAATGTTTGGTCCCATTTTCATTTAAACCCACTTTTATCACATGCATATTATCACTTCTATATTCCTCGACGGGTAAGTCTTGGTTAATGAAAAGCCACATCAGCCTATTTTGGTGAGTTTAGCATAAGATAATTTTAAATGATATGATATAAAGAAAATGATTATCAAATTATCATCAGCCTTTTTTAATATTTATCCCACAGCTGGGCACAGACTTCTCCTCATTATGAGAAGGATAGGGTCATACTTAAGCACCGTGGTCGACAGCACGCTGGTCAAGTGCGGGTTGGCAGACTTCACATATCTTTCGGAAACATTATTGAAAACTCTCAGATACTCTGATACTTTAAAACACATAACGGTTTATGTTTTGTAAAAGGAATACTGCAATTCGTTTCCTTGGAAATTTAGCCTATTACTGATCACTCAATACCCAAAACCTGCTCACTATGAACCATGTAATATCCTATTTGCCTCCGTAAAATTATATACACACATACATACCCGATACCCGAAGGGGTAGGCAGAGGTGTATTTCTACACCCACTTTTCGCCAGATATACTTTAGTCCCACGTAATAAGGGGCGAGCCTATTGCCGTACCGGGCACATTTCCAGACTCCGTGCTGCCATCGAGAATTTCGTGACAGAAAAACCTAATAACTCTGCCCGACCCAGGAATCGAACCCGGGACCTCCCGATCCCACGCGCACATATATGCCGTGAGACCAACGAGGCAGCCGTATAGGGTTTGATGTCGAGTTTTCCGTCTCTACGCAAAGATGGTATTTGCATCGTTTATCCCTTAGTCGCCTCTTACGACACCCACGGGAAGATGGAGGGGGTGGTGACACTTGTATTCTATGCCGTCAACCACACGGTAAAATTATATAAAATTTAATATTAATTTTCACATGTTTATAATCAAAAAATCATTAGTGCCAGGTACTGCCTAATTAGTGCTGTAAAAACCTTTTTCATCACAGGCTGTTCGCAAACATAATTTATATAGCATTGCTTTAAAAAAAAATCTTAGATTGACTCCTTCTTTCTTGATCTCGACAACTCAATTAGGATAACATCACTTGTATGTACTAATACTAACAAATCTTTTACAAACATCCAGATTACTAAAGTTAGAAACTTGAAATTCAGAAAACGGGTTCCTTTTATAATATGCCGGACACTCTTTTTTCAATATCTGTTATTTTCAATTAAGTTTTCGGTATTTTCGAATATGTCTGCTCTGAAGGGAAACATTAAAAGTTGAAATTTTAGGGCAATCAAAGCCGCAGTCGACTGCTAGTAATAGTTATTTGAATAACTACGGAATTCAATATTCGAAATATAGATAGATCTGTAGATTTTAGATTCGTTTTTGACAGTTCTTGACATAAGCTCCATACAAAATAATTATGTCAAACACGAATCTAAAATCTACAGATGTATCTATAGTTCGAATATTGAAAATGGCCGTTAGTCTGCTCATTTTTCCCAATGAGGAAGCTGTAAGTTTGATAGCGAATGCAGTGCTCTATTTAACTTACCGTTTGTGTCTGCCGCTCAACACAAACAGAAACATTTGTGTTAATTAATGTATTTGAGACTGAACAAAGAAACAAACTATGTTATGTTCAATGATATTACAAATTGAATGTTCTAATTGTACCTCGCGTTATAGACGTATGTAGGGCGAATGTGGTTACTATTGTACTCTTTTGCGTGGTGAGGCATGATCATATGTATATCTAGCTAAGCCCACGGTTACGCCGTTATTTAGGGATACTGTTCCGTTCTCTTCGCTCTTAGCGTGATGTTATGTAGTCTATACAACAGCCTCCTTGATGAATGACCTATCCAACAGAAACAAGACTGATTTAAAATTATTGATTGACAATATATTCAAAACGTACCCGTAGTTACTGAGATAAGCGCGTTTAACCAAACAAAGAAAATCTTCAGCTTTAAATATTACTATAGAAAAACCTCTATTATAAATACGAAATAGATCTGTCTGCTATTTGTTGTACTCGGATATCATAACTGAAGTAATGAGGCAAAGTAGATGGTCGTTTAAGACAGTTTATTGATAAAAGTACTTCACAATGGGTTTTTCATCCTGAGTTGCCTATAAGGTGATCAGATATTTGATAACAACTCATAGCAGCACCGAGAAAATTGGTTTAAATGAGGTAGAAGAGACACGTATGTGGTTCTCTTTTTCCTTTTCTTCTAGTCCAGTGGATGGCGTATACGACTGCTGATCGGAGGTCCCGGGTTCGATTACCGGTTCGGGCAAAAGTGTTACTGGGTTTTTCCGAATACTCAGTAGCAGCCCGGAGTCTGGTGATGTGCCCGGTAACGGCAATAATAGGCTCGTCCCCTATTATATGGGACCTATAATTCATGGCGAAATGTGGGTGTAATATTTACACCTCTGCCTACCTCTTCGGAGATACAGGCGTGAGACTATAAAAAAAATAAAAAAATATTTGAGCCAGCATATCCAACCAAACATCATGATTTAATTTTAAGCTATGTGTAATTATCTACCTTCATCACTTACGTCTCACCAATCTTCCCCCCCGCGGGATCTCCACCTTGTCGTGGTGGGGGGGCTCAGTAACCGTGGCTTGGAACCCCGCGGTGAAGCTAAGAGGGATCCCTGGAGTGGACGCTCCACGTGGGCTTGGGTGAAGCCTGCATAGGATGCGTCCATAGGTGTGGGTGCGGGGGACAGTTCTGTCTGTCCCTCACAGTCGGGCGCGGTCGCGGGAGGAGAGGCGTGTAGGTATTGCGTTGCCGCGCGTCTATCTCCCGCGACCAAATGGGGGCGCAACATCGTTGCCTCGCGGTAGGGCCGCAGAGGAAGAAGAGATGCGGTGTTGCGTTGCCGTCCTCCCTATCCTCTGCGGCCGCTGAGTGTTTTGGTGGCGGAGCCCAATACCTTCATCCACCGCCAAGGGGGTTTTGTTCGGGGCCCGCCTGATCATCTATCGGGCCAATACCCGTCGGGGGTAGCGAGGAATGCTTCGGCGATACCCTACCCTCCGACACACGGGTACATGAGGAACACGGGTTGGTTTTTAGTCAGTAGAGTCTGACAGTCCCCTTCGCCCTTCCCCCAGGGCGGAGGGACTCCATGAGGATTTTCCAACCCGACACCAAAAAATAAAAAAGATGGTCTCGTCAATCTTATAGTCAAGTATTTTAAACCTTACTATAAGCAGCCCACAGGATGCTTGGTGTGACTATTGTATGGGTGTGTCGGTTGAGTGTTTACCCTAATCAAGAGCCTGTCAGTCTCTGGGCAATCGAGAGAATTCTGTATGGATACGTTTACCAGTCAGCCCAGACTTTACTAGCAGAGTTCAAGCACTCTTGTTCAATACTTCGTCGTTCTAGTTGCCTGTACTTTGCCTTTCTTAACGCATAAAGTATATTATCACAAACAAAGCTGAAAAGACGCTTTTCTCATCGTAAAGTTATTGTCAGCAAGTATTCTCGCCAGAAATTCTGATGATCACGCAAGAATATCCTAGTATTCTTGTGTGATATTGAGAAACTTATAATGTTTTTGACGGTAAATAGTAAGGAGGGTCTAAAGAGGGTCAAAAACTTAATTTTTATAACCTACGTTACGTAACATGGTTACATTTAATCCTCAAATGTTTGTTCTACAGTGATTTTGATTTTCTTGCAGTAATGCCTCGTGTGTGTATAAAGAACTTTTAATGGTTTCCTCTTTAATGCTCGACAATATGTGAATGTTTCTTTCCTCTTTTATTTTCACGTGTTACGTTTGTCGTGGCAAAAACGAGCAAATTCCGTGCCGCGTGCGAACTTTGCATTAAGCCACAATTAATTTGTATTTACTTGTTAACATAGTTTAGATAAGGCCATATAAGGCCTTTCCCGTTTACCGAGGCCTTACGGAGGTGGCATAGCAATACCTTTGTTAACCACGTAACATTCCGGATCTAGTAATTCGTGATTTCAACGTAGGCGTCAATGACGACTCTTTTAATCATAAAACCAATGTTTAATAAATGAATCTTATACTAATATACAAAGCTGAAGAGTTTGTTTGTTTGTTTTGTAAAAGATAGTAGAAAAATAAAAGATTAGTTTTACTTGTTTCGTTTATAAATTGCTAGAGTTCCGCAGGTGATCTATTTAATTGGTTAAAGGCGTACAAAAATCTAAGCACTAAGGTAATGCTGGTGTTGATTTTTCCTATCATAGACTATGCTGCAGTGTGTTGATTTTTCCTATCATATACTATGCTGAAGTGTGTTATTTTGAGCTGAATGCAGATCTTCTCACTAAATTAGACCGACTTCTCAATAACTGCATTCGATAATCTTCGCAAGTATGACCATGTGTCTGCTTATCGCACTGAACTCAACTGGCTACCCATTCGTCAACGCCGTAGTATGCGTGCTCTCACTAGTCTTTTCTCTTAACCCTCCTAACCTCCTTATTACTTGTTCTAGCCCTCCTTCTTCTTATAGTCCTATTTAAAATACTTGTGTTCAAATCACAACAGAGATCTTCGCTCCTCTAATACCCGCCTCCTGCTATGTCCTTCCCACTCAACTAATTTTGTGAACTCCTCTTTCTTTGTTCAGTCTGTTCTTCTTTGGAATGCACTTCCTCTTCAGAGATCAGGATGATTGCTAATCGGCTTTCTTTCAAGATAAAAGTTCGAGAGCTACTTTTGCATAAATTGGCAGCACAATAGTATAATTTATTTATATAGTTGTTTAAATATACATATATATTTCTTATATGTGTTTTCGTATACATGTACACCTTTATATATTAGTTTTTGTTTGTATTATTGGTATTTATTTGTTTATTGAAATATTAGTACGTATTTACATATTAACAAAAATATTTAATTAATCTTATATTTGTTACTACAAAAGTTCGCAACGCACCTACAACTGTCATCTCTGCATCACCTTAGGTTGACTGTTAGAGAATGCCTTTGGCATTAAGTCCACCTATGTACATATTTTATTTGTGCAAAAAGTAAATTAAAAAAGAAATCCGTTCGGTGGTTTTTGGGTTTATCGATTTCATATCGACAGATAAGACGCGGGGACTTCACTATAAAATATGTTTAGATTTTGTACGGTCAAATATCACCCAGTGGAGTCGCTAACCTGAACGTCGACCAAAGTCACCATGGTGACCACCATGGTGGCTTCAATGCGTAGACCCCGAACGTCAGTGTGACAAAAAATAATCTTACACATACCTTCTGCCTGTTGTGAGAGGCAGCAGATAAGCCAGTGATTTGTGTTTGGACACTGAAGAAAACAAAAATGGCTTCCATACCAAGGCAGCACGTGTATAGTCCACTGTTTCACTTACTAGTAGGTAGAAAACTAGCTTTGCAATCCGTGATTTACATCCAGTAAGGTACTACGGAATTACTTCCATTGAACATTATGGTATAATGTAATATAACAATTAGCGACGTACCGTTACCTAAAAAAGCACAACTAAGCCCTTTATGTCTGTCATCCTACCTCTTAGGCTTATTATTTCCAAGTGCGTATCGGTACTACAGATAGAATTCTAGTCTAATCAGAGAACTAAGTATCATCCTATTCCAACTCACTGGCACTAATTAATACACTACTCTATCATGATACAAAATTGATATTAGAGTACTTAAACAAAATGTTGTGCGTTGCTTTTCTCATCGTTTTGTTTTGTTTTTAACCGACTTCAAAAAAAAAGAGGAGGTTCTCAATTCGGCCGGTATATATTTTTTTTCGATGTATGTACACCGATTTCGCCGAGGTCTCTGAAACAATTTACGTGATTCTTATTTTGTTTGATGCGGGATAGTTTCAAATTGGTCCCATAAAAATTTGATTCAGGTAGGCCCAGTAGTTTTTATTTTATTAGCATTTTTTTATTTACCTTGACCTATCCCGATGTCTGAAATAAAATCTCGCCAGTAAATTTGATCCACTTCCCGGTTACCGATTGAGCTGAAATTCTGTATATGTATGTAAAATGGATGACAATGAAAAATTAATATGACATAGAGCTGATCTGATGATGGAATCGAAAGGTGGCCATAGGAACTCAGTAAATAAATGACAAAACTCTATCGAGTTCGATCTCGTTACATTCCTCTTAACCCGGCGATGATGTGGTGGGGTCTATTTGACCCTATTCACTTTGTTTCGAGTATATTCTTTTATCCCCCAGTCGGACATTTCCAAACATCTCAGTAGCTGCAGTTAGTGAACGTCCCTCCCCGCTGCGTGCCGCACCTCAGTCGAGCGCCGCCTGCGCAAGGAGATACACGTGCGCTAGCGTCTACAGGGTACGTATGACCCTTCTACAATCGCGACGTAGAAGTTTCGCTCCTTTTTACGATTTACGACTTCATTGTATATTTTGCATTTTTTAGGTGTTTTTGGACAAAATGAACCGGGAAGAACGGGAGAATGAACGCATACGTGGTTTACTGGAGGCAATATCAGAAAGTGACGACGAGTTTATGACAGAGGGTAGTGATAACGATGACCATGTGAGTGAACGCAGTTGTGATAGCGATACTGAGGAAGATGCAAGTTTTATGAGTGATAGCGACGACAACATACCACTATCCGAGCTGCAAAACATTACCCAGGACTCAATATTGTCAGATGAAGTAGGTGAACGATCGGAAAGGCAGGTAACAAGTATATTTTACTACGGTAAAGATGGGACTAGGTGGTGTAAAAATCCACCTCAACAACAAGTGCGAACTCGATCTGAAAATATTATTACGCAGGTACCTGGAGTGAGCTTAGTAGCTAGATCGGCAAAGTCAGAAATTGAATGTTGGGATCTGTTTTGTAATGAAAATATGCTTACTACTATTTTAAAATTTACAAATATGCAGATTATTGAAAGAAGATCAGCTAGTAATGTCGCAAATAATTTTTTTATGAAGGAAATGAGCATGAGTGAATTCAAAGCTTATATAGGCTTGTTATATATTGCTGGATTTTATAGATCTGGAAGACAGAATACTGTTGACCTTTGGGCTAGTGATGGTACAGGCGTTGAAATATTTCGTTTGACAATGTCACGGCAACGTTTTCATTTTATTCAAAGCTGTCTTCGTTTTGACGACAAATCCACTAGAGAAGAACGAAAAGTTTTCGACAATTTAGCACCTATTCGTGAAGTATTTGACGGCTTTGTGGATAACTGTAAACAAACCTATGTGTTAGGAGAATACATAACCATAGATGAAATGCTGGTTGCGTTCAGAGGCCGGTGTAAGTTTAGGCAGTACATTCCATCCAAGCCGGCCAAATATGGCATAGCCAACCTCGAGATTTACGCCGGAAAGCAGCCCGAAGGTCCGTATAGATTCAGTAATAAACCATTTGATGTAGTAAATCGCCTGATACAACCAATTTCTGGAACTGGCCGTAACGTAACCTTCGACAACTGGTTTACTAGTTATGAACTAGTGTCTCATCTGATCAAAGAGCACAAGCTAACATCTGTTGGAACAGTGCGTAAGAACAAAAGACAAATACCGCCGGAATTATGCAAGACTCGTAATGCAGAAGTCTATTCGTCTAAGTTTGCCTTTCAAAAAGATATTATTCTCGTATCTCACATACCAAAAAAAAACAAAATAGTTCTACTCATGTCAAGCCTTCATCACAATGCTCAAATAGATGAATCGACCGGTGAAAAGAAGAAAACCGAGATAAACATGTTTTATAATGCAACGAAAGGTGGAGTGGACGTTGCAGATGAGCTGTCGGCTACATATGATGTAAGTCGAAATTCCAAGAAATGGCCTGTGACTGTATTTTACGCAATGCTAAATATAGCTGGCATAAACGCTTATATTATTCACTCAGCTAATAACGACAGCAGCCAAAAACGTCGTAATTTCATCAAAATACTGGGTCGGACTCTTGTCAGCGAACACTTGAATACTCGTAAAGACATTCCACAATTGCCTAGTAATGTTCGTAAAAGAATTCGTGAATTTTGTGGTGAATCCCCTACGGAACCACCTGCTAGAGTACCAGGTGTACGAAAAAGGTGCCAAGTGTGTCCTTATGCTAAACATCGCAAGACAACACATGTTTGCGAATCTTGTCATAAGTATATTTGTCAAGAACACATTGTTCCGTTTTGTCAACAGTGTGCTATAAACACAGCTGATTAGTAGGTTATAAGGCTGATTTTGTGATTATTAATTATTGATCTCATTGTGAATTACCAAAATAATAAAACTAGAGGTCTGAAAGATGATATTTTTTTGAGTTAATTGATATGTAAGGCAAAGAGCCGAAAATTGTTTGTTTTTTTTTATATTACCTATAATTTTAATAAATAAAGGCTTGTGAGTATAATAAAACATCTTATTATTAAAATACCTTTATTTATCGATTACCCTCTAAGATTGATAACCGGTCTTTGATAAAAAAATATAATAAATACCTAAAAATTGGAACTGAAATACAGGGTCAGCAAGACCCTCCACATTTTCGATGTACTCACTTTATACCACATTCTCGCCGGGTTAACGAGCACTTTGGTGCGGATGGTAACTAGGATCCTCTAGGGTCCGATGAAGGAGCCAGAAGGTGGCCATACGAACTCAGTAATTACAAAAATCTATTTGGCTTGTACAATGATGATAATGGTGACTTCAAGGACGTAAATCATGCGGTGAGGCCGTTTCTTGAGATCTATATTTATTAAGGGGCTCAGCACCTTTTGTAGGTCTTAAGTTAGTAGAATAGGTTTGAAGTTGGTGCTAAGCCTTTAACAAATAATAATATTTTAATCACTTACTTATATGAATATGAGCAAATTAATACATTACTTCGTAAGGATTAAATTGGCTTGACACCGACTGTAAACCTATTAGTAAACAGCACATATAAATAATAGGTAGTATTTAATGAATATAAAATCTTTATTATTTTGTACTTTTTAGTTTTTAACGTCGGTTTTTTTAACGTAGTTATTTTTATTCGCAACTATTGAAATCGCGGAGTGTCTAATGTATTCGGCGGTAATGTTGAAATGTAAATCATAATAGGAGTAATTGAAAATAAAGCAGGAGAACTTCAGTCGTAAAATTCACGTTCAGCTAAGAATTATTGTAAGTTCTTGTAAAAAGATCCGATTTAATTTACGTATTATTAATATTGCACGTTCTTGTAAAAATACTTGATTTCATTGTATTGACCGTCTCTACGGGCACAAAAGAAAACATTTTCAATTAAAACGGCAGATACATTTTCAACCAATAACTCGAAGAAACAGTTCTGAAAAGTAAATAATAATCAGGCAATACAAGTCAGTTCCAATACACAACAAAGGGAAAGAAAACGTTAGTGAAGGGCCGCCGATTAGCCTGTGATGGATTGTTTCCCTTGGGGCCGAGTATGTCACTCAGTGTCATCGAACTTTGAGGCCGATTTATTCCGATTACCTACTAACAACATTATTGACTTACTACCACTGTACAATGGAGATACAGAAAAACTATGCCTTATATATGTGTCACGTATGAAATTTTGGTTCTGATATTTTAAAGGAATTATTTTTTTGTTTAGATAGGTCTATTTTATTTTCTCATCTTATATGCAGGTGCTCGCAACTACGTTCGCACATTTTATTTAAAATTAACCGTTTCTCTTGGCCCAATCTGTGGGAATTTCAGAAAATCCTTTCTTAATGTACCCTTAATGTAGTTTTTTGCGCCCAATAGCTTTGGCTGTGTGTTGTCAGTTAAAATAGAAGGCGTTAGCATTTTTGTATTCATGGGTTACACATATTTTACCTACATGACATTTACCTATATATGTTTATTGTAAAATGTCGATTAAAATATCATTTTTAAAGACAACTTCTGCATTCGGGATATATAACCTTCGTATCTTCGTTTTGAGTAACCCTGTATCTTCGGTACATCCGTGAACATGACGCTTACAACAGTGCCAAAATATCGGTTACTCAAAACGAAGGTACGTGGTGTATATTGCGTAGGAACAGTAAAAGGTGATGGTAGTGACCACGAAAGTTTAAATTCTTTAACTTCTGCTTAGGCGTTAAGCCACGTGTAGACCGAAAACAGTATAGAGTCATTCGGGGTAACCGTACGCAGTGGGTAAGCGAGCGCACTGTTGATATCTCCGGAACCAGTTGTGGAGGAGGGGCGGTTCATTCGGGTGCGACATGAGATTACGCCGCGTCACTTTTCGTTTACTTTTTATTCGCAAATAATTACGTTTCCTAGTTTCATTGGCAATTTTTGGCATTTTGGCAAACCCTGTCACGTCCAAGTTTGTGGTTCAGTAACGGTAAATAATATTTTGTTTGATAATTAGCATATTCTTATAAAGCTATGAGAAGTTATTTTGAGGTTATGTTAGGTTTCTAAATTTGTATCAAGTTTTAATTGTATTTTGACTTCCTGGGGAAAGCGTGCGCGGGTAAGTATGCGCATGCGTACACTTACCCCCATGGGCAATATATTAGAACGATACCGAGTCTTAATTCACTGAATAAGTTTTTTATACAAATCTTCAAGGAGCTAATACATTGTTTTATGTGGCACTATAAAAAATCATCATGCCGCGAACATATATTAGGCAAAGTTCTGAACTAGCACCAGTGACAGAACACCAAATTGATAAGGCGAAACCATGGCTAAACATACCCGAAATAGCAAAAGTAAGAGAGCTGCTGCAGCTGCCAATGCCATTGGTATCAGTGAATCCTGTCTGCGCAAAATATTTAAACTGGATAAAGCTGCAGATTCAATGGGTCGTTTTAAGACAATATTCAATATTGAACAAGAGGCAGAATTTGTAAGCAAGAAAATGGATCAAATATATTTCGGACTTACAATAAATACAGTTAAGGAACATTTAACAGTTAGAACTTCGAGAAAAATGTTGACAAAAAATACTGTTTTCTAATTATTTTGTGTTATACTAAGGAATGCGTTTACTTGCCCCAGAGGGGTACGCACGGTTACCCGCAATAAGGGGCAAGTGAACGCATTCCTACTTTTTCCCTATAATTCCTTATTACAAAAAGATATACTTTAAATTAGTTTAATTTTCTGTTTTCTTTTGTAGATGAATAAATGCTCTATTCAAAGATATATTTTTTATTTCTCTAGCGTTAATATTTAAAACACAGTAAGGTCTGAAACGCAAAAGTGCGCACAGTTGCCCCGAATGACTCTAATCCGGCAAGTTGATCTCTTAAATCATTCGTAGTTGCGCTTAGATAATAAGTCAAGTCACTCGGGTGGTTGCAGTGGCCGCATGGAACTCACCATTTATTTCTAGTTCTGGCTTGAATGTCTACTACATGTGAAGTGGACGAATTTTAAGACGTTTTTATAACTATTTTAATGTAAAGAAATTAAATGTAGATTGACACTAAAACACTTGCAAAATTACTAGTAAATTATTTAAACATGCATATTCTATCATGGCCATGTGTGAACCATCATTCGTCTTAAGCAACATGAACAACATAAGAACGGTTTTCAAAAACTCTTAGTAAGTGCACATCAGAAATGATTTTCATCTAATAATATCAGTACATTTGTATTGTGAGCAAAGACTCACGATACAAATGAAAACTGGCCCCTAACAATATTGTTTTAATTACACGACCGTATGATGCAGCAAAGGAGCTATTTCACGCAGGACTGAGCGTTGTTCATTGATCTTTGTCACATATGGTTGCAAAATTCCATTGTGCCAGACGCCACACTTCAATGATTTCGTTGTATGAACTTTTATAGAATTTCGTTCGCTTACAGACAGGTAAGAATAGATACAATAACACACTGAGGAATGTTCATTCTGTGGATGGTTTATTCTAGATATGTGCTTTCTGATATAAATAAAAATATTACACCAAAAACTGGAACTACAGTTTCTAAGACAGAATAGACTCCATTTAGAAATACATATTCATTTTATGACAGTTATCAAGCCCAAATTACATACATAAATTAATACGCCATCCATCTATTTAGCCTGTAAGCATTTTACTGCTTCAATCTTTATTAATATGAAACAATCACTTTACCGAAAGGCTCGTACAGTCAATCATTATTACAACGCCAGTCCGGAACCAAATCAATCACAATAAACTTATTCAATTAAAAGCACGGAAGCACCTCATTCATTATTTTTTGACCGAGTTAAGCCTCTGTTACATTTTTGTGCTACGTCATAGTGACCAAACCTAAAAATAATAACTCTATTAGACGGCCATTTTATGTGGAATGCGATAACATATCTATAGAATACAACTCAATTATTTATTTATTTTGGGTACACGGATAAAAACTATTCAAAATATTGTTTGTCTTTTTAAGGTAAATAAATGTTTGAATACATTTTCCTTTGGTGAAGTTCTTTAAGTAAATACAAATTGAATTAGAGCCAACGTTTAAATCTAAAGAAACTCGACTAATTTGGTACTTGGTCTGTGCGGTGCAGCGCAACCTCAAAAGCACAGGTTGTAACCTCCTAATAGATTTAAATGATCGCTGTGAAAGCAGTACATTTTTACTCGTTAAAGTAGCGCCGCAGTGAATTTTAAACTTATGCCACAGCAAACGTGTTGTATAGAAAGAATTTTTAGTAGGCGATATTCATTCACTATCTGCTAGGCTTGAATTACAATAACTTTAAAATTAACTTGTACAGGATGCAAAATTTTATCTTCATGTGACAGGGTAAGCCCAAATAAAACCGGAAACTAAAATCAACTCAATTTGATAATACTTTTTATAATATATTTCCTTATGGAGTGCCGCTCTCAAAGTCATAGCTATGTGCCTCAGAGCTCGATGTTTCTATACATATCTGAATTATGACACATAATGTGAAGATCATTACAAAGATGAAGTAATTTTTCACGTAAAGTGCCCAGATCTTGCGCAAAAGTATATTAGGTACGTTATTATGATATAGATTTACCCAGATTTATAAACCTAAGACCCAGATAAAAAATACCCTGTGATATAAAAATTTGCCGGTTGTATCTAGTAAGTCTGCGAGTCACCGTCTGCGATATTATTTAATCTTTTCAAGTGGTGAAGGCAGTTGACAGTTTTAATCAGTAATAATTTTGTGCAAAATCGTTTCATTAAACATTCAACTCTGTTGCCTAATTTATTATCTAGATTCATATCGTGAAAAGGTTCTAGGTCTGCCAAGAACAATAATGCTTGTAATTTATGTATTTTTTGGTAAGTAGGGTCACTTAGAATTCGTTGTATTGTTACCAAAATAACCAGAGACAGTGGTTCAATGCTATTATCACCATCGTTGATTTGAAAAGCTCAGAAAATTTAATTCATGTCAAATCAAGGTACATGTTTTGTGACGTGTCGGGATACTATTCATTGAATTAGTATTCAGATAACAGACAAAGTCATACAAGTTGCTGAACATTATATGTCATATATTTAGTTGTGCCTTATATATTCTAAGCATTTGCTGATACTAAGGTATAATACAATGGAATAAACTGTCACCTCGACAGAGACTGATCGTTTTGTAACTTAAACATTTTTATATCATTTTATCCATGATAATAATTAATAGTGGTACTATTTTTACGATTTTATAGGAATTTAAACTTTCGTGGCCATTTAAACTTATTTTAAATTGTCTTTCGGGATATATACTTCGTACCTTTGTTTCGAGAAACCGATATTTACATCCGTGTACATGGAGCTTGCAACAGTGCCGATATATCGGTTACTCCAAACAAAGGTACGTGGTATGCCTATATCCCAAAAGATAATTTAAAATAAGTTTTACGTTTTTACTTTAAAATGCCAAAATTATACTTATTTCAGCGAAAAATATTATTAGAAAATACAATTAAATAGTATCTATAAATACTCTACATTGTAGACAATATCTATAAATGTGTAAGTTCATACCTTCCTTATTGTCATGAGCGAAAATTAAAACACAGCTGTCTTTACAACTCCACACAAATACAAAAAGCTTCTTCACACCACGTAGCGCAATAAACTTTATACGGATAGCCTACCAACAAAAACACAAGTTGTAGGTGCCAAATTACTAGAAACTAACATACGGGGCAACATATGTATGTTATCACTTATCTCTATAGTTTTTAGACCTGCCCACCGCTTGTCCTGGGTTAAGATATTACGCTCGAGTTTCTGTATAAACTAATAAAGTGGAGCTGTGTTTGTTTATTGGAGTAAGTGTGTAGTGCTTTGTGCCTACAGGTAGTGTTAAATGCAATTCATTTTTAGATAGGCCATTTGCCATACTTTTCATTTTGAAAAAAAAAATAGCAAACTTTGTATAAAATTTGACAGCTACCAGTATAATTTTGGTGGGTAATTAATTTCCTTATTAAATACAAACTTACGACTGTAAGCGTATGGTACAATCAAATGTAGTTGTTTCAATTCCTAGACGAGACAATACTTGCGGTAATTCACTAATTGTAGTCGTCCGTTATACAATATTACTGCTAGTATGAACTACAATCCCTTTATAAGGCCGAGGGAACGAGGGTAGTTACAAATTTGAACTAAACGGATTTTGTAAGCCAATATGTTATGAATGCCTTATTTCTTTTTTTCTTCGTGAAAATCGACGAGAAAATTTTGGGAAATTTGGTGGCAATATAGCTGCCACTGCCTGTAAAAGACTATGAAAATAAAATGAGGTTTATTCTTAATGCAACTTTTTATTTCTGTTGTCCTCCAAAATGTCGGGGGTCGTCGGGTAAGCTAAATAACTCGGCCAGTGCATTTTCTTTGTCGTCATCAGACAATATTTTCGGCATTTTCACCTGCAGTAAACACTGTAATATTATTATCTACACGGGCAGTGGCAGATATATTGCCACCAGTTAATACAAAATTGTATCAAAATAATAAACGTAATTTTACAAAATACTGCTCGATCGTACAAGTAACAAACGTAATTATTGAAATAAATGCAAATTCTTACCAGTTTCCCACACAATTTCATAGATGGAGCTAGATTTGTTACACGTTACACAAAATCACCGGTTTTTACCCTTCAAAGTTTGAAAAGTGTCAATTGAATTTGACAATTTCCACACAACAAAAAATATACGTTGACAGGACATCTCAAGCTTGCTAGTAAGTAAAAAATAAACACCAGGAAGATAAAAAGTTTCCCGAAAAAAAATTCTAATATTGGTGGCAATATAGTGGCCACTGCCATAAAAAGGGCAACCCTTACAAAAGTATATTCAAGCAAATGCAATATAATATATAATTGTATTTGACTATTTAAGGGCCAATTACTGATTTGACATAATAAAGATAGCGTAACAAAAAAGCTTTACCGCAAATAATTTTATTTTTAGCCATGTGTAAACCCGATTGGCCCGGCAAGCGGATGACAACCATGGGCTTATCTTGATAAAGGAGCAGGATCTATCCACCTGTCAAACTTAACGTTAGCTACTATGTTAACCCATGCGTGACATTGATTACACTAGCAGAGCTGCCATGGGCCCACAATCCAGCCGATGCCAGTTTAAATGCAATGCTATGTTCGTGTAGCTATGTGAGTGTTACTGAGAAATGTATACCTATTACCTAATTATTATGGATTATCTTTCTTCTACTTAATTCTGTATTAAACAAATATTGTTGCCTGTGACTTCACGCGTGTACCGGTTATTGCCTTTATGTTATTCTGATGTATAAGATAAATCCATTAACAGTTGGAAGCTGCCGTATTTTCTAGAGGTTACACTTTTGAATTACATACAACCAATGGACACGATGAACACCCAGACTCGTAAAAACAACTAATACATACATACATAGACTCACGCCTGTTTCCCGAAGGGGTAGACAGAGACCACGGAACTAATGGATCACACAAATTGTTGTCTCGTGTGAGATTCGAACCCACAAGACCCGACGCGGTGTCAAGCGGCGAGGCGGCCGCTTAAACCACTACGCCAACTATGCTGTCAAATGGCAGTATAATTATGTTTGCTAGTTTCAAATTTCACACATTATTTTTATACGTCATAATACATAGTCTTAGTCTTGAACCAAATAGTTAAAAAAAACTGCAGATAAATATTTAATTTTAGTTTATTACAATGAAGCTTTAGCACAGCAATCGATCCGACGAAACGTCGCGATGCCTACACTTTTTTAACGAGCAAATCAATCACTGTGCCTGAGATCCAATATATAATTTGAACAGGACGGCAGCTAATCTATTTCCACTTCTTTTCTTTCATTTTCTGATAAAAAAGTACCTATCTGATAATCGTCTTATTGAGTATCGTAACAATACGACACTCTTTGAGTGTAAGTACTCGGAAAAGCAATATTAAATTATGGCACGTGTATAACGTAGGAACAAAATATGGCATTTTCACACTAGGAATAATATCTAGACTTTTTTATTTATTGAATTAAACTCAAGAACTAAAGTCGTTTTGAAATGACGCAGCAATAGCAAATTTGCTATCATACAAGTCCTCCTTAAAGCAAAACGCCACGTAGTTTGCTCCTAACATCATAGCCTAAACAGTTTTTCAATGATTCTTTTTTTACTTTCTCAATGCAACAAAAATATACAGCTCTTAAAATACAAACAATGGTATACTTTTATTTATTTGCGTCATCATTTATTATAATAATCATATCGATCGGCGACAAAACTCATAAATAGTAAGATATAAATCTTGTTTTTGAGATTCAAGTAAAAATACAGATTGAGTGATAAGCAGCAATGAGCTGTGAGTCTTTTAGATTCGAGATAAGAAAAGAAGAATTGTTTTCAATAAAGCAAAGTATTGAATATTGCAAAAGTGTAGTTACTTCAAACGCTGACTGCACATACATTAAAGAATTACACGCTTTATATCAGATAAGAGCCACGAAAGAAAAAGCGCCGTAGTATTTTCCAAACCACTTACTCACTAAGGAGTGGTGGCTTCTTTCTTTATTGACACATTATACGAACATTATCGTTACGCTACCTATACTCTTAGCAAGGTAAGCGGGTATATTAAACTAAAAGAGGGGCACTCGATGCGTTTTCCTTAGGCTGGTATGGCGTACTCTATAACCGTATAGTAATATAATATTTTATGCGTATTAGATGCGACAATTTGAAATTTTAGCGACTATGACTTTTTTTGGATCAATACCGAATTTCCTTATTCTTTTTACAGTGATGAGTAAGGTTTCAACACTTTACTTTCGCTCCTGCATAAATTCTTTACCACAATATGTTAAAATACAAAAAAAAAGAGAATAACATAAAATTTTCCCTCAACTACTTATTTTGCTTCCCTCAGATTTTCGCTGACCCTAATACAAAGAAAACAGCAAAGAGATTAACTTTTTTTTTAAAAAACCTCTATGGACTGAGCTAGAAAGCATTTTGAAAGATTTAAGAAATAACATGTGGCGATACTGTAGCACAATTCTCTACTCAGAGATAACAAACATTCGTAAATATTTAAATACTAGCTTTTGCTCGCGGCTTCACTCACGAGGCCTCAGGGATTGGCAAAATGTTTACTGCTAGTTCTGTAATAATATTATGTATTCTGTTGGTTACCAGATTCTTTAATTTTGGAAGGATGAAAAGTGGGCGTATAACTACATTTGTAACAATTTGGGTTTATGAAAAAAGAGCGTATTACAAAATTTAAGGAGTATTTATTCTGTGGCTTTACAAACATGGTTTAGAATAAAAGTGTTTCACTAATTAAACTCACAAGTAATGATTAACCAATTTTTTTGGGAACAATATATGAAACATAATTATTATACTTATGATTATTGACCCGATGGCGCGGACGGCACAGTGGTTAAATAGGTCACCTCCACGTTTAACACTGCGGGAATGCTGTGAGTTCTATCTCTACAATACGTTGTGCCGACCGAATGCACGACACTCAGATTTTCAGCACAGTGATAGTGATCAACATTGTTCTTTCAAGTTTGGGTTTTCTTGTAATATTTTTATAACGCCCGTTTCAGAATTAGTTTAGTTTAGATTAAGCAAATATATAAATATTTGTGTGTAAGAATAAAGAGTTTATAATGCAGGCACTAGACTGTTCCCAAAGTAAAAATATTAATTAAATTGATATTTTTATATAGTTTATCTATACGAAATATTAAAAAAACGGTGAACTAAAGATATAAAAAATAACATTTTACGTAAACTCCTGCGTTACTGACTGACTGACAGAAGCTGTTTGGTATGTATGTTACTTGAGGACCGTAGGAGTGCACTAAGAAGGGATTTCCCGAAATTCCCACGGGATCTGGAAAAAAAGGTTGAAGTAAAAACTGGGGGCGTAACTGCGGACATACTTTAGTGTACATAAACTAAATGTCAATGTACTCCAATCGACTGAAACTCATTTAGTAAAAAGCTCAAGGTCCTAAGCCGGCATTAGAACATGACATGATAAATTATACCTACGTCTGTAGTTAAATCTAGTAAGCAACAAAATAAACTTGAATGAAATTGAAATATGAATACAAATAATTTGACACTTACAGCATTTCCTTATTGGAATATTTTGGGCAGCTTTGACGAGGCTTTACTACTTTGAATTTTTTTTTTCGTTCACCTACCCTCCTATTCTTTTGTAATGTATAATTTTAAGATACAAAAATCAATCTATCGCGCTTTTGACAGCGAACGAACAGGTTGTTAATTATAACATATTTTGGTGAAAATTGCAATAGCCATTTCGCCCGATGGATCATCTCTCTTGGTTTTACCCTATACCTTGTCAATACAAGACTAAATTGTATATTTGACTCTAAGTACACAATGATGCACTAAGAGTCAATTATACAATTTAATTCTACCCTTAGTAATACTTATGTAACGGATCTTAAGCGCGTTATTACTTACAGAAGTGTGCTTTACGTACAGTGTAGTGCCTTCTGTCTACCTCAACGTTTCGGTTATTTTACACCAGTGCAGCCATAGGCTAACTAATATGTATAAATTGTATCGTCATCATCAGCTCTGTATATAAACTGACCCACTGCTGGGCACGGGCCTCTTCTCACTACGGGAAGGTTATAGTCCATTACGCTGGCCAAGTGCAGGTTGGCAGACTTCACATGTCTTTTGAGAACATTATGGAGAACTCTCAGACATGCAGGTTTCCTCATGATGTTTTCTTTCGCCGTTTAGGAAGCGATAATTAACAATTTAATTCGCACATAACTTCGAAAAGTCTTTGGTTCGCGCCTTGTATTTGAACCCGAGACCCTCTACGTGGCAGTCTGTCGGTCTTTCCACTAGGCTATCGCTGCCATTAATAAAAATTGTACACATCATTTTAAAATATTTAAATTTTAGTTTACCCTACCTTTAAATACAAACTTAAGTAGGTACAAGAGAGCCTTAATTCCTGTCAAAATACAATCCAGATATCCAAATATGTTTTTTTTACGCCGTAATACGGCTAAACCATTTATAATTTTATAATTAACTGGTAGATGTTTTGAAAAGGCAAATAAAACGTAATTAGGAGGGTTAATGAAATAAAACTTTTCGCGCAAGATAATATAATTATGTTACATTTTCTGTTAGCCAACAGATCGTGTCGGTCAACCTCCTGTATGCAAAATGGGAGCCATATCTATTTGGAGCAACCTGATTATGAAGTGAAAATTAATGAACAAAATTTATTGCATGTTGTTTTGAACAGTCAAGATAATAATGTGCTTGTTATTTTATGAATTTAAATTGTTAATGATTAAACAAGAGTAATTACTAAATATTATAAATAAATTGTAGCTTTTCTAATGGTGAGGAAAATAAAAGGAAGTTAGGTATATTATCGCTGTTGTTTTCAATCCAGGTTATTTAGAACTGATTTCTTAGTTCGGATAAATTCCTAATAAATATACCTAATTATTCGGAAAAAAAATTTTGATGGTAAACTAACTACTACTAAAAACTTAATACGAACAGTATTATTGAGTTCCTGGGGTTGTTAAAAACTTATTAGGTTATATTATAATAGGTGTAAGGCATAAAAATTTACACTGCAACCTTGTCCTGTAAAAAAACGGGCAAGTATATTTTCAATGTGAGTAAAGAATCACGTGGACTCTCTAGCTAAAATCTCAAGTTAAAAGATCCCGAACGAACAAAGCAACAACGTGAAATATTTGCCGCTCGTATCACACTCGACCTAATCCTCTCTAACTCGCCAATTAAATAAATGTTGCTATTAAGAGGGCGTTGAATGTCTCCGGACAATAGTTGCACTACGAAACAAAGACGAAAGTCTGAAGGCAGTGTAACGTGAGTGTACAAAGGTCAATCCCTGCCTGCCGCTGAGTAAGAATGATTAATCGTTGCGGTTACTCCTCTACGAGAAAATAACTATTTCTCATCTTTTCAAAAGGCTGTCCAAGCGAAACTGCCACAGCCAGCCGTGTACCACTAAGTGCTTACACATCGATCCCTGAATGTTGATTTTATTAGGTATATTGCCTTCCGACATGCACACTGGCACGGTTATATTAAAATGTTTATTTTTACGGCGTCTGGGACACGGTGAAGGAGAGTAATTTGATATGGAGGTCTTTGAATGTGCGCTTATTTTGTTTGCAGTTTATGTTTTCCAATAAACGAATGATTTTGATAAGTATGGAATTGGGAATTTTAAATATACTTACGTATACTTTAAATCGTCACGATAATTTTTTTACATGTTTGTGGCAAATTGATTATATGAAGATTTACCTAAGTGTATCTTAATCCATTTAATAATCAAGTACTAAGACTGCCTCCATGGTCCAGTGGATAGCGTATGCTGATCGGAGGTCCCGGGCTCGACTCCCTGGTCGGGCAAAAGTGTTTCTGGGTTTATCCGAATACTCAGTAGCAGCCTGGAGTCTGGTGATGTGCCTGGTAACGGCAATAGGCTCGCCCCCTATTATGTGGGTCCTAAAAATTCATGGCGAAATGTGGGTGTAATATTTACACCTCTGCCTAGCTGTTCGGGGATACAGGCGTGAGATTATAAAAAAAAAATAATAATCAAGTAGCCTGTTCGTATCTTGTGAAACAAAATGTTTCGAATTCATGTTTTATGACAGATGATCCTTGAATATCAGGAAAAAATGCTGCAGAGGCAATGATTTTTTATCTCGCAAAACGTAAAAAAGGCAAGATTGCAGGAAACTGCCGTCGTATAATCGCATCTACCACCGTAAAAAAGCGACCAATCTCTAAAATATGCAGTGAAGAAAACAATATTTTCCATAGTATTGATGGATTTGAGTGCTACCTCCTTTTTACACAGCGTTCCTTCATTAAACACTACGGCACTTGTTTCTCGTCAAAGATAATTTATAATCGAGAAAAATTACTTATGTATATTATTTTCAGAAGCTGAAATAAAGCGGAGTTTACAGACTTCGTACAATACAACCTGGGGTTGAAGATATGGAAAATTGTGTATTGTGATATGGATGAATTATGTGTAAGAAGTAAGTAGTAGTACGTAAGCCATATATTTTGAACAAGATTAGATATACTGACTAATGGGTGCTGCTATAATTAAGAGTTATATCTTATAACCTAAATATTACTGTAAAATTTCTCCAGACGTCTCCATAGATATGTATACATAATTATGCAATACTCACAGACATTCTTCAAGATTTTTATAAGCTAATAAGGAATCCCGTAAAAGATATTATATTTTACGAAACGAATAAAAGATACTACTAAAACATGACTATACGACTCTATAGTGGCATAAATAGAAACATTAATATGTCGTAAATGTGTAACAAGCCAATTTACATACATTACATAGTCTCACGCCTATAACCCCGAAGAGGTAGACAGAGGTGTATTTCTACACCCACTTTTCGTCAGATATACTTTAGTCCCACGTAATAAAGGGCGAGCCTATTGCCGTACCGGGCACATTTCCAGACTCCGTGCTGCTACTGAGAATTTCGTGACAGAAAAACCAATAACACTGCCCGACCCAGGAATCGAACCCGGGACCTCCCGATCCCACGTGCACATTTATGCCGTGAGACCAACGAGGCAGTCGTATAGGGTTTGATGTCGAGTTATAAATAGGAAACGACGCAGAACCTCAAACTATTAATATGGCCATAGCAGTCTATTCTATTCCTTATCCGCTAAGCAAAGGAGCGCATTACTGATGCCAAATGTTTGAATGTTACCATCGTAGAGTAAATCGGCTTATTTGGAGGGTTCTCGCCGACACGCGCTTAGTCAGACTACAAGCAAATAACATGCAGCGTCGCAGCTGCGCAGCTATTTCTGCATAGACAAGCTCAATAAGACTTGCCAGATGTAATATTACATAACGTAGGATCACGTTATTGTTTCCGAAATGCTGCCTGGATTTAAAGGACCTAATCGTGTCATTATGATTAGGTGTCTTACGATTTAAAATAGAAAATCTTATCAGGCTATAATTTTTAATTATAAGGGTGTTGAATCATGGTTAACATCGATATATAATACTACCAGATATCGTGTTCGCGCCAAAAAACCGTCTCGGCAAATAATGGCTCGCTTGACAGCGCGATCGTTTAATGTGTTTAGTTGAATTGAAACACAGCCAACGTCAATACGTTTCACAATGCCGCAAAAATAATGCCCGAAAATGCAATTTAACGGATGGAGTATCTTACTTTCGGTAAGTAAATAAAAAATAAGTTATAATTTAAGCTTAGAATTACCAAATTATATGATATTTTGAACGAAATTAATGATTTAATCCGCCATAAAAAAATTGACGCACGTCAAAAAATCTTGACAAGCCACACATAAGTGATAACACATACACAAACCAGAACAGTAGACGAATGGATTCGATTTTTTTTGTAATCTTTTTTTAATAATTTGTTACCAGAACATCGAAATTGGTTGTTTAAAATTGTTTAAGGCTATTTGAATTATTTGTTTTTTTTAACCACTAACGACACCATCTTGCCCCAAACTAAGCATAAGCTGATACTGTGGGTACTAGACATTTGATAGACATATATAGCTCCTTCTTTTTTTAAATACCTGCATATTATGCATAGAGACACCTAGACCAAGACTAATATTCATGTTCAAACACACAAATATTTGACTAGAGCGAGAATCGAACCCGCGACCTGCGGCGTAGCAGTGGCTTACACTCCCGCGGCGCCAACTGGTCGACTAAACAATACTATAACTACTAGTTAAATAACTATTAGTTAAAAAGTTCTCAAATATTTATAAATTGCATTTAGTGCTATAATACTCAAAATTATATTGGTTCATGCTTTACTTTTCTTCGGATTCTCATGAGACTTTTAATTTGATTTCATTATAGCTTTAATTTTTTATTTTAGCTTTCCTAACAATCATTTCACGTGTGCAGAATGGATATCGATTGTTGCCAGAGAAAGAAGAGATGATTTTTTTAAACCAGTGAAGAATTCGGTCATTTGTTCGGATCACTTTGATAAATCGGATATATCCGGAAAAACTAACCGATGTCGACTGGTTAAAACAGCAGTTCCTAAATTAAAGGTAAATTGAAAACAGGCGTACTTACATTTTTGAATGCATAAAAAGTAAATAAACATTATACACAAAAAAGTAAGGCAAATCTATAACTGCTATATATAACGATGCCGCGGGGACCAGATAGTTAAATTATAAGTAATGTTTACTAAGAAACATAGATGGCCGAAACTTAAAAGTAAAGAACTAGTAAACTTTTACGTTCATTCATATTATAAATTATTTTAGTGTTCTGCGCGAGTCCATATATGTCATAGTCCATACCATGTAGTAAAACTCTAATTAAAATTCGAAAAAATAAGAAAATAAACGAAAATGACGTTTTTGTCACGACTGGTCTTGTGACTTTATTACTCGGTCTCATGGTTGTAATTTGGTTGAACTTAAAACTGTTTTAAAACATTTGTCTCTGTTTGGTAGGAATCAAATGTCGCAAACAGATTTTAGCTAAGATTTTGTACGTGACCCGTCATCTTGTCCTAGTAGTATTATATATCGATGATGGTTAAGAACTGTTTGGTTTTCTTAGTCCGTACTTTCTGCACGGATTGGTTGTGGTCACCACATCAGTGTTGTATTTGTGGCACGCCGAACAAACGTTAATAGTGGCTGAATGAAAATGCTATCCGTGCAGCTAAACGGCTAATCCAAGCAGTTGGCTACGACATAATTATGTGTATTATTACGCGCCAAAAGTGTTACTCACATAATTATTAGCATCTGGTTTTATAGGTTAGGTATAGAGATATTTCCAGCCAGAAGTGTTGACACTTCCACCGTACTGTTATATGTCTATCTTACGAGTTTAATTTAGGGCTTGATTAAAGATGAACGTACATATTTAAAAAATACAAGCATATTGATTTGAGCTGGTTACATTGAGGTGCGACAGTCGCAGCACATTCATACAGCAAAATTACTGTGTTTCTTTGTCTTGAGATAACAAACGTGTTCTAAAAAATATACTAAACCAATTCGTATTTGTGTAACAAATACATTTCTACTCAAACAACCTAAACATATACAAATAGGCGACCTAAAAAATTCGTCGTACGGCCACCAATATCACCAGTCGTATTTCGTCAAAAATCCCTATAGGTGTGCAATACGTATACCATTAGGATATATTTCTGAGCTTTTATATTCAGGTGCCGCATGCGCGTATGTACTACCTGCTACGTACGTATCGTTGTCACATTTTTATTTACGAGATGAGCAACGTCCCCGTAGACCTGACACGGAGTGAATTGGCATCGTATAGGGGTACGTGCAGTCGTAACACGTCGAGTTTAGTGCATAAATACTGAATCAATTGCAACCTACTGCTACAAACAGCTTAAATTATCGATATTCTGCATCTCAGTAACTGCTGCAAAATAGTGCAGCAGTGCTAATACCATAGAACGATGACCTTTGATTAAATAAACAACATGTACTCGTAATAAAGACAAATTAATTAAGATATGATACATAATACGAGTAGATCAGTGTTGTTAATAATATTGAATATTTTTCACACAAACCGTTACTTGTTTTTGGCTTTATAATATTTTTTATTTTAATAAGGCTTTAAAATACGTGTTGTTTTCATTACTAAGTAAAAACAACACTTTTCTTTCAATTTATGTTTAAACATCAAAATATAAGTTCACGATTTCATTACATGTGAAAGCCCTTACAGAATCTGAACTAACCTTATTATCTTAGTTGATGTGATGTTTATTTAGTCTGACATCTGTCTTTATTAATGTGGTCTAGATGTATAAATTGCAAGATTAGAGACGACTCTACTTGTCTGGCGTTACACTTTAAACTGAGCCATTTAGATAATAATAGATATACTCGTATGTAACTAGCTCAGATGAAAACAGCGTTATTTTATAGTGGAACTACGATAGATACTCTGTGGAAAACCTAGATATTCTTTAGAATATCTAGGTTTTCCACAGAGTATCTATCGTAGTTTACCAGAGTTAGTTGTAGTCTAATCCAAACTTTAGTTTGGATTAGACTACAACTAACTCTGGACTCCAAGGCGAAAGTCTTGGACGCAGCCGAGATAACGCTAGTAATAATAATAACGAGCTGGCGATTCACCGTCTGCCCCTTTTCGACGTACTATAAGAGTACTTAGGGCAGACCGCCGGCATTCATCCATAGTTTTCATCTAAACCAATCCATTTAACACCCATCCCAATAGCCCAGAGTAATTAGTTTCCATATAAGTAGCAATAGTCCCTCACCTGCTGCGGCTAACCCGTGACTGTACTTAATAGTGCAGTGATCGAGGCGCCTCAGTAGGTGTCCCATCACATTCTAGATTAAAACTCTCAAAGGGCCTCTGCGCGTTGGACCTATGTCTCCGTGTACGCCTGCCAAAGGGCCGGGTATTGTTCTAACAAATTAGAATAATACCTGTGAAAGAGAAACAAATAATAATTATATTCTACTACATTCACACAACACAATCTAGTCCCAAACTAAGCAGAGCTTGTACTACGGGTACTAGATAATGGATAAACATACTTATAAACTTTTTGGAACGAAGTTCCTTATCGCGCGTTGCGAAAGGGGGCTAGACGGAAAAAATTAAGACGAAAAGTTGTAACGACACTTTTTGCTATAGTAAGCTATTGTAAGCCGTGCGGCGTGCGCATGTTTCTCTGTCTGTCTCTCTCTCTCTCTTATAGAAAACAAGCATCATGTTCATGCTTTCTGATCACGAAAATGACATCTATTTGGGAATCCAAGATGGCGGACGGGACATTTTTAATAAAATTAATATGCGTATCATTTTCAGGGTTTTTATGGATTCTGGTCACGAAAATGACATTTATTTGGGAATCCAAGATGACGGACGCGACATTTTTAATAAAATTAATATGGGTATCATTTTCGGGGTTTTTATGGATTCTGGTCACGAAAATTACATCTATTTGGGAATCCAAGATGGCGGACGGGACATTTTTAATAAAATTAATTTGGGTATCATTTTCGGGGTTTTTATGGATTCTGGTCACGAAAATTACATCTATTTGGGAATCCAAGATGGTGGACGGTAAATTTTTTATAAAATTAATATGGGTATAATTTTCGGGGTTTTATGGATTCTGGTCACGAAAATGATATCTATTTGGGAAGCCAAGATGGCGGACGGGACATTTTTAATAAAATTAATATGGGTATCATTTTCGGGGTTTTTATGGATTCTGGTCACGAAAATTACATCTATTTGGGAATCCAAGATGGCGGACGGGACATTTTTAATAAAATTAATATGGGTATAATTTTCGGGGCTATCATGCATTCTGATAACGTAAATTAAATTTATTTGGGGATCCAAGATAAAAAAAGGTAAAATTAACAATTATTACTAAAATTGAGCCTACTGATTAAGTTTATATTACATTATATTTGTTAATAATAAAAAAAATATTATCATAACTTGAAAAAAAATAAAAATTATTACAATTCCTTCACAAATTAATCGAAAGGAACTTCGTCCCATCCGGGTGTCCCTTGGCACCTCTCAAGCAGTTTTTTTTTTGTAAATACATACATATTATACATAGAAACACCCAGGCCAAGACAAACATCCATGTTCATGCACACAAATGTTTGACTTTTGCGGGAATCGAACCCGCGACCTTCGGCTTAGCAGTCGCTTACACTCCCGCTGCGTCAACCGGTCGTCAAGTCGGCTAGGGCGATGATGATAACCACTATCAATCATACAATATTATTTATTGGGTCTTAGTCGCGATAATTGACGTATTTAAAGGCATAAATACCTCTGTTATTCTCCTAAGTTTCTACGGCTTGCAACGGTGGTGGTCGCGGAGGGACTGATGTCAGCTCAGCGCGCTCCTTGTGAAGCGCGGCTTTCGGCAGCTACCCTCACTTGTTTTTATTTTTGATTTTATCCGCACTGTCGGTACTTTGACAACGTCTACACACTGATGAGTTATGTTAATGCGGTGTTGTTTGCATTTGTTGATGACTGGGTTCCAAGTGGTCGATAGTAGGCATCCGTCCTCCCTGTTGATATTTCTATGATTTTTTATTTCAACCGCTTCACGTACTATCCTGGAGTAATAGTGGCGTGCGCTGAGTCAATTTGTAATCTTAGTGTTACAAACAGAAAAGAAACATGATATACAACTGCTTGGTATGGAGAATGGAAATCTGACTGTACTTACCTTACTTGATTTTAGTAACGCCTTCAACACCGTTGATTTCCATATTCTGCTTGGCATACTACGCTCTATTAACATATCTCCACAAGTGATTGATTGGTTTCACAGTTACCTGTTTGGCCGCCGACAACGTATACGGATCGAAGACTCTTTCTCTTCGTGGTGCAATACTACAGTCGGCGTCCCACAGGGTGGCGTTCTATCTCCCTTACTTTTCTCAATTTTTATAAATTCTATCTCTTATCAGCTTCAGTCATCCTACCACCTTTATGCAGATGATCTTCAAATTTACACTCAAGCTCCTGTACACGAGTTGTTTGAAGCATTCCGCATCATTAATACAGATTTAGACCGGATAGCTGCATGGAGTCTCAGATTTGGTCTACGAATCAACCCTGCAAAAACGCAGGTTATTGTTGTTGGCAGTCCCAAGATGATCTCACGTGTGGACTGGACTCGTCTACCTCAAATTAACTTTAGTGGTATCCCCATACCCATTAGTGACTGCGTAAAGAACCTGGGTGTTTATTTAGATAAAACATTATCCTGGGGCCCACAAATTGGTCAAGTCAGTCGCAAATTATTCGCTGCGTCTGGGACGTTGCGAAGATTGCGGAACTTTCTGCCGACTGCCACGAAGATTGCGCTCGCAAATTCTCTTCTCTTGCCTATCCTTGACTATGCTGATGTCAGCTATCTAGATCTCACTGAGGAGCAACTTGATAAGCTTGAGCGCCTTCAAAACTTTTGTATTAGATTTATATTTGGATTACGCAAATACGATCACGTTTCTGATTTCCGCAAATTGCTCAAGTGGCTCCCAATTCGCCTTCGACGGAATACTCACATTCTTTCTTTACTTTATAACATTCTTTTTAATCCTTCATCTCCGCCTTATTTAAAGGAACGTTTCAATTTTCTATGTGCCACACATTCAAGATCGCTGAGATCATCTGTGAATTTAATATTGGCAAGTCCAATGCATTCGACTTCTTTTTATGACAAGTCATTCACGGTACAAGCCGTTCGCTTGTGGAATGCTTTGCCTATATCCATAAAGCAGGCTCAAACGTTAAATACCTTTAAAAAGTTATTAAAAGACTACTATTTATCTATTTAATCTTTTCTATCTATTGTCAAACTCATACTTTGTTGTTCTATCTTCAATTTTCTACACCTTTATGTATGTATTATATATTTTATAATAATTATTTATGTATGTTTATGTAGTATATTTTTTAGTATTTTATGTGTGTATTTTTAACACTATGTATGTAAATATTAGTTTATTTTTTTAGTGTGTTTACTGTAAATAAAATTGTATAAATCATTAGTATTGCCAAACTGCCCTTATTCCAGGCTCCTTGCTTTTCTAGTCCATCCAAAGGTTGCCTGGAAGATATTGCTTATAAGTGATAAGGCCGCCATTTGTACCTTAACTTTTATTTTACAAATGTATAGTAAATTGTATTACTTTGGTGTACAATAAAGATGATTTGTATTGTACAACACATAAATATTACGCGGTATTGGTTACGATGCACAATAAATCATGTGGTAAATAATAAAGATTCGGTAAAGTAGGTTGCCTTCCAGGCTACAATTTTCTTTACTTGTTACTTAAAACTTATCTTGAGGATATAAACAAAACTAAAAGAAAATTGTTAGCCACATGCGGCCTGCAGAGCAATTTTCGTGAGGCCCATTCAGTAACAAAAAATATGTTGGAAGCTTTCCATGGCGACCCATGAAAAGAAGTTACACTGAAATAAATTTAACAATCAGAGTCATTTGCCGGTTCTTTGAAGGGAAACGATTGAAATAAGTACAGTTGTAGTAGCTAATGCCGAGTTCTTTATGTACCTACTCTCAGAGGATACTGATATTTGTTATCGAAGATTTCTCGTTTGTAATCCAATCTGTGCATCTTTTTATGTTTTTTTTTCAAGTGAAGGAATGTTTAGCAAAGTGCGGTGATAAAGGGTTAGCGTTTATGTAAGCAAATTCCAATTTTGACGTCACAGATTTGATAACGAGGAACTTACTTGTAGATATAATTCAACTAATAATTTCATAAGAGACGTTTGGTTATAGACCACGCGATGCGACCCTGACACCCGAAACATAAGCGAATTACGCCCATAATATTTTGTGTGTTCCAAACGCGCGCCTGCGCTATGTTATTTTTTACTATGAGACGTTTGATTTCTTAATATAAAAAATATAATCTTTATAGTATAAAAGACTCAATACATTCATCTTATATAGCGCTTGTACTGAAGTAACCATATACATAATAATATTATATTAAAGAGATATCACTCTACGACATCTAACACTGCACGACAGATTCAGTTGCTAAGCGGCTTTATGAAGTGGTGACGCGTAGTGGCAAATATTTGCTTATAAAAAGTCTACGTATTACGCCGGCAAGGCGTATTCTCGATATCTCCAGAAGTGTCATATACTGGCACAAAAATAATGTACACACAGCAAAAAGTGAAGCTACGATTCTAACACTTATTTCGTACGCCATAAGAACGGTACAAAGGTCAAACATTCTACCTTGACACGAAGCCGAATGTTAGTACTGAAAGCCAAGCCACTAGTGAGCAAATAATATCAGTCTACAATCACAGTGAAATGTTTGAGCTGTCTGTCAAATCTCATGTGAATAATAACTTGCTTTAAACGCAAGTGTATAATTTAATATTCAGTAAGATGCTTATTATTATAATAGATCTAATGGTACGCTGGATGGAATTGAAATAACATGCTCAGTGCCCGGTTACTTTGACTAGCCAGTGGTCGTAGATTCGATTGTCATATAGGTAATTTTTGTGTAATGAAAGCGATAACATGTGTCTTCTTTAAGTCAAGTCAGGTCTTATTTATATATAATTTGTATTCTTATCGGTAAGGTGGCTGTCTTAGCATGTTTTGTCTTGCATCAGCATATTATTATTCAAAAAAAAATTCAAAGGAGAGGCCTAGTCCAGCAGTGGACTGTTTAAGGCTGATGACGATATTATTAATATTAAATGATAGTAGGAGTAATAAGGTTCCTAGATTTTCAGAGAAAATGTTTCATAAAACTTGTTAGGCTAGTGCTCAAAATCGCAACAAGTAAATATGTAATCCCTGTTATTTTCTTATTACGACTTATGTAATAGCCTATCAAAGGGACCAAATAAGAAGAAAAAAGAAATGATGGCTTTTTACTTTAGTAGTATACTCAATGTCACATAATAGATTACCTTTCAAGGTCATAACTATCAGTAAATATTAAATAGCATTACATATACACAGGGCATAATATGATATAATAGTTACTGATAGCCGAGAGCGATTGAGTCTCCGTAACAGATTTCTGGAAATACTGTTGGTATTGAAGGAATCCCTTCTCCTGTTTATCACTGTCGTAAACAAAGATCATGAGAAAGCAGTCGTAACTCGTAAATCACAGCGGTAATTGCTAATAACCCTTACAGTAAGTAACCTGTATTAGGTCTTAATGGCTTTTTATTGGTTTTAACTAATTGCCGCGCCAGTCAAGTACCTGTAGTGGACGCAATTCAATCTACAGCTTGATTTTCTTAAGAAATACACGCTGTGCTCAAGGAATAAAATCTATCTCGTGAGAAACTTTACAAACATACAACCAACAAACTCAATGCGCTGGACTGCAAACAACAATTTGTAGGTCACACAAAATGCCGTCCAGTGTGGCGATTGAATTTATCGAACTCACAAAACTCGACGCAGTGTTAGGCGGTGAGGCGTTTAAATCACTACGCTATACCTGCAGTTAGCAATGTGCACCTTATACTAATATATAAAGCTGAAGAGTTTGTTTGTTTGTTTGGTTGAACGCGCTAATCTCAGGAACTACTGGTCCGATTTGAAAAATTCTTTCAGTGTTAGATAGCCCATTTATCGAGGAAGGCTATAGGCTATATAACATTGCGCTGTGAGTGAAGGGAGCGGAGCAGTAGCCTTAAATAACGCGGGTGTAACCGCGGGCATCGTCTAGTCTAGTATAAAACTCATTAATTTATTTACAAGTAGGAGGGAATTGATACCGTTGGTTGCTCAGGATAAGAAAATTACATGACGTGTAATTCATCTTGTATGTCTAGTCTAGATGAATAACATTTTGCCGAGTACAGGGATAATTGTACCTAACTTAAAGAGCGGATTTAGTAGAATCTTGAGTTTTTCTTAACTTTCAACGTTGTTTGTTTGTTACTCCGTTAGATTAATTACGCTACGAGAGATACTCTGCTATGCTTAGATCAACACTTTGTCTTCTTTCCACTTCGTTAATTAGCCGTCTTACTTTTACTAAAGTGAATAGATTAGGTCATTGTGATAATGGTTTCTCATATTTAGGCTTCAATTTATAGATTTCTGCCATGTCAATTTTGTAATTCGTTTGATGAAGTGCAGTTATATTTTACTTTCTATTTGTGTGCAGTGGAATTTTTTTATCACCTACTTATTCATTCTAGATATTCAATGCTGTTTGCCGTGGCTGAATCTGCCCTCTTGTCAACATCACCTAACGTTAGTTCAGTTGCATCCAAGAAGACTAACAGGAATACATTCAGGAATGCCTAGCGCATTGGAAAGCCTATTTCTGCATTGATCTAAATCAAACGCGATGTCTGAGCTGTATACTCGTAATAATATTACTACGTGCAGTGTTAGATGTCGTAGCTTTGTCACCATCTATTAACTTGTAAAGTCGCATAAACTTGTTTAACTTACGTCTCGGTACAATAAATACCTCACTTTGAAGTATATTATCCAATGTGTATCTGTTCAATTGTTCGTGACGATAAAGTCATTACGGAAAGTTTGTATCGTACTTGTGTTTACAAAGATCATTACCTCGTGTTTCGTAAATATTTATTTGTTTGCTCCATAACCGGCAAATAGTGTTATTGATTAAATAAACAAGGCTTTCTATTGGTTTCATCGCATTAGGTTTAGATTTTATTTGCCATGATACATTGTTTCGAACAAATATGTAGTTCGACCAAAATCTACGTATTAAGTTACCAACTGCTGGAGTAATATGATCGCTTCAAACCTCGAATGGATTAATATTATACCACCTATTTATATAAAACTATTCCGTTACTGACTGACTAACAGACAACCCGCCGCCGATACTACCGGTTGCAACCGGTAGTATCGGTGGCGGGTTGTATATTTTAGAAGCTGCTTCCTTAAAGATTGTAGGAGAGCACTAAAAGAGGACTTCTGGCAATTTTATCCCTACAAGAAAAGTCTCACGATATGATAGGGTGACTAAGATCATATATAGCAAACTAATGCATATCTCTTTCATTTCGTCATCCCGGCATTGTAACTCCCTGAACCATTAACCTAGTTCTGATTACCAATATATACAGTATACACTGATACAATGTTGCAGATACAATGTTATCCGGTAAATTTTACAAAATGCTACCTTTACAACGAGTATTTTACAATGGAATATGTGTGGTACTGAAGCAGGTGTTGCGAAGTAACTTATAAAGGGATTACGTGGAGTAGTTCGTGATCGGCTATATAACAAAGTTTTATTAGCTTGTTTTGGGATTTATATAAGGAATTATTTGAATAATATTATAACTCTGCTATAAAGCTTTAAAATAATATAGCTATTTATCATTATCTTTATCACATTAATATAAGAAGGTGTGCAAAATATTTTTTTTTTCATCTTCTTGTGCTTTTTATTCTAAATGGTTTTACCTGCAATGACTTTGGTAGATTTGTGACATCCTTGGTGTTGTGTATTAGTCCAAGATAGTACATTCGTGAAGTGGGACCGATAAAAAAATAAATAATGATTAACATGGTATCCGGTCATCAGCAAACGTGACCGAAGCTACACAATCTGACAATGACGGCTTACGATCTGACGTTGTTAGTATAGTCGTAGTATCGAAGTAAAATAAAAAAAAACGTTAAATTGTTACTTGCATAGGTACTGTTTGATTTTATTTTTCAAATACCTGCACTTCAGGAAAGCTCCGCTAAGCTCTGATGCCTCTCATATGTCTGTGACTGCGGCCGATGTAATCCACTCGAAACGTCGTACGTCGAGGCAAAAACATGAGTCTCCTAGAGCCAGTATACACTTGCGATTAAAACCCGTTTCAGCGAACAATTTGTAATAGTTTAAAGTCTTAGTTATGCCTAAAATTACATATTATGGCAAAAATATATCTAAATCAAGGAGCTATACAAATAATGAAAAAGTAACACGTTCGAACAAAGGTTGTGATTATTTACAAAACTTTCCGCTGCAGCCTATTCCTGATAGGTCATCTATGCCTACCTGAAAGATTTTTCTCACATTGCAAATCCTTGAAAATAAGAAGAAGGTTAAAGAATGAGAAAAACGTGATGTTAGATTAGACCTACGAAAAGATCGGCTTTTATCGTAAAGAATATAAAGCTCATCGATTCAGTCCTGATTAGATATGTAAAAGTCGCACAAATTACATATATAATTATTGTACTAATGATTATTGACTCGTCAGCGCGGACGGCACAGTGGTTTAAAAGGTCGCCTCTACGTTTAACACTGCGGTGAATGCTGTGAGTTCTATCCCTACATTACGTTGTGCCGACCGAATGCACGACACTCAGATTTTCAGCACCGTGATAGTGATCAACATTATTGTTTTAAGTTTGGGTTTTCTTGGAATATTTTTATCGTCAGTTGTATGTTTGTAAAGTCCTTTGTAATATAGGATTTACTCCTAGTGCGTGAGAGTGGTCTTTTAAAAAAAAAGGTTGCTAAGTACGTGAATAAGTGCCGTCAACTTAAATCAATTTACAGACTTTGGTAGAAATTACGATACCCATGTCACACGTTGAATCATCTCTCTTGGTTTTACCCTGTCCTTGTATTGGTGTACGTACAATGTAATTTTACTCTTAGTAATACTTGTCTAACGGATCCTAATCGCTTTATCATTTACAGAAGTGTAGTGCCTTCTATTTACCTCATCGTGTCGGTTATTGTGTTACAATAGGACAGCCATGAGCTAACTTTTAAATTCTAGTTAACTATACCTTTAAATACAAACTTACAAAAGAGCCTTAATTCTTGTAAAAAATAATTCAGATATCCAAAGCTGTTTTCTTTATACCGTAATACGGCTAAACCATTTCTAATTTTATAATTAGCTGGTAGATGTTTTGAAAAGGCAAATAAAACGTAATTAGGAAGGTTAATGAAATAAACCTTTTCGAGCAAGATAATATATGTTACATTTTCTGTTAGCCAACAGATCGTGTCGGTCAACCTCCTGTATGTAAAATGGAAGCCAAATCTATTTGGAGCAACCTAATTATGAAGTGAAAATTAATGAACAAAATTTATTGCATGCTATTTTGAAATAATAATGTGCTTGTTATTTTACGAATTCAAATTATTAATTATCTAGTACCGATAGTACAAGCTTTGCTACTGTACGCTTGATGTTTATTTCTCATTTGACAATGGAATTTATTTACATACATAAAAAATTAATATGTACAACAAGGGGAGGGTAAAATACAAAGTACATATTTACAAGACAGGTTTAGGCGTCGTAGAATTCCTCCGCATCGCTGTCTACTGGTAACGTGCCCAGAAGGCTGGCAGCATTGCCACGCTGGATGGCAATGCTGATATGCTGGCCGAAATACAGCCCAGCCTTCTGGTCACGTGAAGCGTCGATTAGTCGTTTGGCGATTTCTCTGTACAATATTAATGGCTTAACAAGAATAATGACTACACATTATAAATAAACTAGAGGACGCCAGCAGCTACGCCTGAATTTTTTTTAATTTACCCCTTTTGACCGATCCCGTGGGAATTTCGGGAAATCCCTTCTTAGTGCACCCTTACGGTCCCCAAGGAACATACATGCCAAATTTCAGCTTCTTACGCCCAATAGTTTCGGCTGTAGCGTGTCTGTCAGTCAGTCAGTAACGCAAGGATTTTTTATATTAAGATTTTAGCTTTTCTAAAGGCGAGGATAATAAAAAGAAGGTAGGTATATTATCGCTGTTGGTTTAATCCAGGTCACTTAGAACTGTTTTCTCAGTGTGAATAAATTCCTAATACATAATTATATATTTTGATCAAAAACGAACTACTACTAAAAACTTAATACAAACAATATTTTTAAGATTTTGGGTTTGGTGGTAACTCATTAGGTTATATATTATTATAATAGGTGTAAGGAATTAAAATTCTGCACACTGCAACCTTGTCCTGTACGGGCATATATATCTTCAATGCGAGTAAAGAATCACGTGGACTCTCTAGCTCAAATCTCAAAAGATCCCGAACGAACAAAGCAGCAACGTGAAACACTGGCCGCTCTTATCACACTCGACCAAATCCTCTCTAACTCCCCAATGAAATAAATGTTGTTATTAAGAGGGCGTTGAATGTCTCCGGACAATAGTTGCACTACGAAACAAAGACGAAAGTCTGAAGGCAATGTAACGTGAGTGTACAAAGGTCAATCCCTGCCTCCCGCTGAGTAAGAATGATTAACCGTTGCGGGTACTCCTCTACGAGAAAATAACTATTTCTCATCTTTTCAAAAGGCTGTCCAAGCGAAACTGCCACAGCCAGCCGTGTACCACTAAGTGCTTACACATCGATCCCTGAATGTTGATTTTATTAGGTATATTGCCTTCCAACATGCACGCTGGCACGGTTATATTAAAATGTTTATTTTTACGGCGTCTGGGACACGGTGAAGGAGATTAATTGATATGGAGGTCTTTGAATGTGCGCTTATTTTGTTTGCAGTTTATGTTTTCCAATAAACGAATGATTTTGATAAGTAAGGAATTGGGAATTTTAAATATATCTTCGTAATCGTCACGACTATTCTTTAACATGTTTGTGGCAAATTAAGGCAAGCATCTTTATTTTATTGTCGATTGCCAGATACGATACTTTACGGTATATCGTAAAACAATTATTTGAGGAAAAGTTGCTTTATTGTTTCCAACAAGAATCGATATCCGGACCACATATTTAACCAATTTTTACTATTAACCAATTTTTGTATTTCAGCTTTTTTTAGCACGGTATTCGATTTTCTGGCGAAATTTAATTTTTTTTCTAGTGCCGGCGTAAATACTTAGATTTTCTATTATTGTTTTGTAATAATGGCTTACATTATAAATTTCTCATTATTAACTAAAGCGGAATTAGAATATGAGACCAGAATAAGCGGCGTTTCAAAGCCTGACGATCCCCGCAAACAAATCGCTAAACTTTCAGTTGAAACTCCCTCAGAGGATATATTATCTTCACCCTTCCCACCAGAGGAGGATGTGGCAGAAGTGGAAAAGTCGTTATTAAGATCAAATAAACACTTATCTATGTTGGAAGCAAACTATACTTCCGAGCTTCAACAGAAGGTTGAAACCGTGCTACACCATTGTTTTCATCGAATAGGGTGGATACCGGCAGTCTGGATATTAAAAAAATTGAGTCTGTGTGAAATGAAATGAAATGCATTTATTTACAAGAAATGTGGTTACATAGTCGTGTTAAGGTAAAATAAAAGTCTTCTCACATTCTACCATAACAATGGTGCGTAAATATTTAAACTTATACAATAATATTATCCAATTAAATTCTGCTTATTAGTATTTATTAAGTAATTAATGTCAAAATTTATGTCATGTATAATTGTAAATTTATAATAGTAAATCAATAATTGTATATAAATGTCAACTGAAATGAGTGTAAAAGTCAAAACATAGTATTATGATCGCATATTGAAATTTTAACATTAATTAGTTACATTATTTTCTCTATATGTCATAAAGTCATTTAGAGTATAGAAACATTTTTCTGCAAGCCAGGTTGTAATTTTCCTTTTAAATATAGTAAGTGGTAATTCTTTAAATGTATCTGGTAACTTATTATACACTTCTATGGCCTTTATATATACATTTTTCTCATATATATCTAACTGACACCTAGGTCGGAGAAGTTTAAATTTATTCCTAGCGTTTCTACCTTCTGTTGCAGAAAATTTACTAAAATACTGTGGATAAAGTTTAACAAAAACACAGATTTCTCTAACGTACATGCAAACCAGTGGCAGGATGTTGAACTTTTTAAATAATGGCTTACAGCTGTCAGTAAACCAGGCTCCACATAGAGCTCTCACGCATTTCTTTTGCACCCGAAATGCTTTTTCAATCTCAACCGAGTTCCCCCAGAGCAAGAGACCATATGACAGCACCGATGACACGTATCCGTGATATGCACTTAGGGCCGCTTCCGTTGACACTGTTTGTCGTAACCGTTTGATAGCAAAAACGAATCGATCAAGTTTGTTGCAAACATATTCAACATGTGCCTTCCAGTTGCAATGTTTATCGACTATCAGACCTAAAAATTTAGCAGAGCTTACTTCTTGTATTTTATTATTTTTGTAATTTACATTTAACTCAATATGTTGTTTTCTATAGTTTTGGAATTGAATCATTTGCGTTTTATCTACATTGATTTTTAAATTATTATGAAGTAGCCAATTAATTGTCTTGTTAAGCGTCAAGTTTATGTCATATTCATACGTGTCTTTATTGTCACATTTGATAATAAGTGTCGTGTCATCTGCAAATAAAATAGTTTTGTGGTGGGTAATATTAGGTAGGTCATTGATGTAAATTAAAAACAAAAATGGTCCCAGCACGCTACCCTGTGGAACGCCAAATCTATTTAATTTGTAATTCGATCTACATGTGATTTTTTTATTGTTTTCTATTTTAGATATTTCTACACATTGATATCGGTCCTTTAAGTAGCTCCTAATCCAATCATTAGCGATTCCTCTTATTCCGTACTTATCTAGCTTATGAAGAAGAAGTTTATGGTGAACAAAATCGAATGCTTTACTCATGTCCAGAAATAATGTCGTTACAGGTATCCTATCATCAACACATTCAGTAACTGTTTTAATAAGATTGAAGCAGGCCAGTGAAGTACTACTGTTTTTTCGAAAACCAAATTGCTCTTGTTTTAGTATCGTTTCCTTCAACACGAAGTCGTGTAACCTTTTCAACATTGCCTTCTCAAAAAATTTTGACATTACTGGTATAAGACTAACAGGACGATAATTAGTCATTTCTGTTGACTCCCCCTTTTTATATAAGGGCTTAACAATTGACTTTTTAAGGATCGTGGGAAAAGTACCTTGTTCAAATGACATATTAATGATAAAGCTTAAGGGTTCACATATGTAGGGTGCACAGAGTTTTACCATCCTTGTGTTAATACCATCAATACCTACGGAGTTTGTATTTTTGAGATTGTTAATTAATTTAAATATCTCAATTGGATCTGTCGGGCTTAAAAAAATTGAATTAATATTTAACTTGTCCATGTCCATAGTTTCATTTATATCGTCAATATTATATTTAAAGTCATTATTATTAGCCAAGTCAATATAAAAATTATTAAATAAATTACTTATGTCATGTGCAGTCGTATGTAACTGATTATTGTATACTATTTTGTCTATTCCTAAATTATTATTAATGTCGCCAATATTTTGATTTATGATTTGCCACACAGCTTTGCATTTGTTACTATTTTTGCTTATATATTTGTGATTTACTAATTGTTTTGACTTGTGTATGCATTTTTTAAGTATATTAGAATATCTTTTGTAAAACTTAGCATTTTTCTTTTTATCAACACTTACTTGCCTACATTTTAGGTAAAGAATTATTTTTCTTATACAACACTTTTTTAATCCTTTTGTCAACCATGTATTTTTATTCACTTTATTTGTTTTTTTTACTTTAAATATCGGAAAGCATAAATTAAAAATCAGTGCAAACAAACTGTGAAATTCCTAAAAAGCTTCATTTGCATCACATTTTTCGTAGACTTCCGAAAAGGACAGTGATGATATGTAATGGCAAAACTTATCAACATTATGTTTATTAAAATCTCTTACCTCCTCATACCAACTGTGCCTCTGACGTTTAATATTAGTTTTAATTGTTAATGTTTGCCCAGTTTCATGGTCTGAAAGTCCCAAGTAGTGAATTTCAGCTCGGGTGTGTTTCACATTACTTGCAATTAAGTCAATACATGCCTGCTGTCTAGTAGGTAAGTTGATATGAATTTGTATGTTGAAGTTTTTTAGTGTGTTTATGAGTTCTAAACAACTCTTATTTGGTTTAAGAGTATCAAAATTCCAATCACCACATAAGATAATTTTCTTTGTTCGATGTGACAGTTTTAACAGCAGATGTTCCATCTTTTCAATGAAGGCATATGGGTTGCTATTTGGGGTTCTGTATATACATATTACAATAATTTTTTGTGTTGATAGCTCCACGCCACAATATTCGAAATGAAAATTACAGGCAAGGTTAGGTAGGGATGGTAATGTTTTGTAGTCAAAGTCATTTCTGATTAAAATACAAGAACCTCCTCTTTTTGCGTTGCGGCAGAACGACGCGACCAGTTTATATCCTGGTATTTTTAACAAATGCTCCGTACCTTTTTTAATAAATGTCTCAGTGAGACATACTATATCGATGTCGTTTGATTTTTTTGAAAACTCAGATAACGCAAAAATAATATCCTCACTTTTATTTATTGCACCTTTTATTTTGATGAAATATAGTTATATTGGATTCAACTTTAGGCACGAAAAAGCTCCTTTTTACTTGATGTTTGCATTGTTTCTTGGTCCATTATGCCAGTGTTTTTACAAAAGTAATAAGGTATTGTTCCTTTTTTAAATGAAATGCCAGGTATACTATCCGAAGTAGTTTTTAAGTTATACGTGACGTTCAACTTCGGTTGAGATTGGAAATAGTACGGGATAGTACCCTTTTTTATCAAATTACATGAACGTTTTCTGTCAACTGGTTTACACATATATTCATATAATTTTGATGAATGATTAGTGTCCTTGCAAGAGGTCTGTGTCTTTATTATTTGTTTATGACATTCTAAAAATGCAAGTTCTACAAGCAATTTAAAGCTTAACCTTTTAGTAAATTTTATTGGATTTGTTTTTAAAATGTTTGTACAATTCATTTCAATAAAATGGCAATTAGAATAAGGTTTTAGTAACAATTTTATATTTTTATTCAACAATTGTTCATTTAAATATGGGTTATACTGAACATTTATAACAAATACTTTATGATGTCTTAGTATGTGTAACGAATTACTCAAAGCTGATAATACTTCATAGGGATTTTTATCATTAGAACCCAAGGACAAGATTATTATGTCATTAGTATTTAACGATTTGCTCAAGCTTTCACAAGACATCATTACATCATAGCTCCTTGCATACGGCTTGATTATACCAAAGAACTTGTAATTACACTTAAATGTATAGTTGCTCCTGTCATAATCATAACTTAATTGTGAAGCTAAACTACGAATCTGTCCATCACCGATAAGGAATAATTTATTAATTTCTCTACCCGTGGCGCCATCTGTACGTTGGAATGCCTCAAAAGTTGACGTATTACATTCGGGTTTCAGTGTACTTTTTTCTTCTACATTTTCCTTTAGACATAATGAACTAAACTGATTTTGAGAAATATTCGATAGTTGTGGATTTGACACCAGGCAGCCAGGTGATGACTGAAGATGGTGTTTTGGAGTTTCCTGTGACCCTGTCGCTTTGGGATTATTTAGTGGTGAAAACCTTGATATTTTCATCCTCACATTAGTGAGATTTTTTACGTAAGCCGAGGCAGATCGGCGATTTGGTGTTATACCGGCTGGACTGCTGGAGTTTGAATTGCCAGCAATATTTTTGAGAAATGTAATTTGCTTATTTTTCTCAGTTAATTCTTTACGAAGATTTGTGCATTCAATGTTCAGATTTTCTATCTCCTCATGGGCGCTGGCATTATCGTTTTGGAGTACAACAAGTTGCTGGTGTAGTTGTTGAAAGTCTGTAAAACTCGTTTTCGAAGACTCAGGTACACTCTTTGTTGATAATTCATAGACCATCATAAAGTGTAGAACTGAGAATTGTGTCGTCTAGATAGAACTCTGATACATCTATGTCGGACTTATTTCTTTGCTGTGGTTTTCTCAGGGTTATATTATTACATTCCATTTTAGACTCGAGAATGTCTTATAATGCCCTCTATCATACAATGCTCGAAATAAAATATGTCATCCGTTAGTATAAAGATTAATAATAAATGTCAAGTTTATTTGTCTCTGGTCAATTTAGTTGCATTAATCGAGAACGTCAGAAGTTTAATTGAGTGAATGATAATAATTATAAATGTCATTGAGGGTAGTCCAAAATAAATAGTAGTGTGCTTCAGCTGGATGTCAAAATCAGTTTCGTCGGTCGTTTGTTTGTGTTAGTGCATGAGTGTGTTAAATACACTACATAAAACAGCTGATGATCAGCTGATATCTTGTGTGTGTGAGTGATGTTTAAAATTTGGTAACGAAACTTTTCAGTGCTTATTAAGTTTCAACTCACAGTTTCAGCCTTGGAGACGACGATAAAATCCTGGAGCACAACTTTGAGGTTATGTATGCAAGTTTTTACACGGTTTTATATACGTTTTGTAATAGTTTATTATTTAAATTTACAAGAGACTCTTCTGAACTTGTTTACGTTGCTGGGGTTGCCAGTTGAAACTCCTGTGGAATAAATTTAATGACTTATATGCGAAATTACAATTAATCACGAGCCGTAGTTCGCGGTCGGATTGCTCAGTGGCAGAGGGAAACACTTCTTAGGTAAATTCAAATTTAAAGGTAAATCATGTGTAAGATCCTTTATCGAAAAAATTGATGAATTTATGTCCTGTAGATCTATTCCACACGACAAGATGTTGTCTTTCGCTTTTGAAATATTTTCGGGTAACGCATTAGTTTGGTAAGGTTCTGTTAAAAATAATGTAAAGACTTGGTTAGAACTTTGCGAACTTTTGAAACGAGATTTTAGTCCGCATAACTACGATTATCGGCTTATGACGGAGATTCGTCAGCGCTCACAGGGCAAAAACGAATCAATAACTATTTACGTGGCAAAAATGCACGGTCTGTTTTCGCGACTTAGTTCTCCTATCGCTGATTCGGAGAAGCTAGAAATTTTACTAAATAATATTAGACCTTGTTACACTAATTGTCTGCTCACTGCAAAGGTTGTTGATGTTGATAGTCTGGTCGAAGTTTGTCGTCTTTTCGAAAATTACCAAAGTCGCAGTAAGCAATTTTCTGAACCCCCTAAAGTTTCAAAGAATACTGTAGCACCCGATCTAGCGTATAATTATCCGTTTTCTAATTTTTCTTCAAACAAAAATGTTTACAATCATAATCACTTCAATAAATATAACTCTGTCGCTGATACACCGAGATACAAGTCTGTACCACAAGTTAACGCCGTATCGAGTACTTCTAATATAAATAAATTTTTTTGCGTGCGTTGTAGATGCAATTCGCACTCATTACGTAATTGCCGTCAGCCACACTACCTAATCTGTTTTAAGTGCGGCACAAAGGGTTTCAAGGTGTCAGACTGCCCCAATTGTAAATCTAAGTCGACCCCTACAGTTTTAAAAAAACTAGTTAACAAGGATTGTGGAAAATCAAATTATACAACTAATTGTAATAAAACAGAGTGGAATAATTGGTTGGACTTTTAAAAAAAATTCTTTAGTAGCTATCATATTTCCTCAATCCGTAATTTCAAAGTAGAATATTTACCTTACGTTACTCTAAAATTAAACGGAATACCTACCACTGGTCTTTTAGATTCTGGATCTTGCGTTACAATTTTAGGTAATAATTTGCATAACTTATTTTTGAAAGACAATGTTTTGGATAAATCGAAACCTTTAAGGTTAATAACAGCTGGCGGCGAACGATTTGAGTCTTTGGGATCGGTGTTTCTACCCTTTGAGTTTCAGGATAAATTGATTAACTTAGAAGTTCATGTTGTACCTGGGATTCAAAATTCCCTTATCCTTGGCATGGATTTTTGGCGAAGCTTCGGCCTATTTCCTAACAAATTAGAGTCTGTTTTGATTGTGAACAAGTCTGACGCTCAAGTAATGGAGTTGCAGGCAGTTCCCCCTACACATCTTGTTTCTTACGATCATCTTACAGTCGACCAGAGAGCTACCGCTGACAACATTATTTCTAAATTTACCGATATTTCATACGAGAAGCGGGGTCTCGGTTGCACAAATATTATTTCTCATTCATTTGATACAGGTGATTGCCCCCCTATTCGGCAAAGATTTTATCGCATGTCTCCCGATAAACAAAGAACTTTAATAATGCATCTTGACGACATGCTCTCAGAGGATGTTGTTGAACGATGTGAAAGCCCGTGGTCAAACCCGGTCATTTTGACCCCTAAGAAGAATGGTAAACTGCGTTTCTGTTTGGACAGTCGTAAATTAAATTCCGTTACAAAAAAAGATGCTTATAGCTTGCCTTATATTTCGGAAATTTTAGATAATCTGAGAGATGCTAAATACTTGTCTAGTTTAGATTTGTCTAAATCTTTTTGGCAAACATTAATTAAAGACGAGGACCGTTGCAAAACAGCCTTTTATATTCCTACGCGTGGCACATTTCAATTCAAAAGAATGCCCTTCGGTCTTACGAATGCGCCAGCTACTCAACAACGATTAGTTGATATTTTATTTTATGGTCCAGAATTTGAAAATAAGGTTTTCTGTTTTATCGATGACATAATCTGTATAACGTCCAGCTTCAACGAGCATATTACTCTTTTATTACGCATTCTTAATAAACTAAAAAGCGCTAATTTAACAATTAATCTCGAAAAATGTCAATTTTTTAGAGATAAACTAAAATATTTAGGCTATGTTGTCGACTCTAGTGGATTGCATCCCGATCCGGATAAAGTAAATTCAATGAAAAATTATCCCACTCCTTCTAATAGAAAAGAAGTACGTCGATTTTTAGGCGCAGCCTCGTGGTACAGGCGTTTTATACCGAATTTTAGCTCTATTACTGCACCCTTAAATAAGTTAACATCTCAAAGTAAAAACGCACCTCAATTCTGTTGGACGACAGAGGCTAATGAGGCGTTTAATAACCTAAAGAATTGTTTGATTTCCTCCTCGGTGTTGGCTTGTCCTGACTACTCGCAACCGTTTGAAATACACTCAGATGCTAGCGATTTTGGTCTTGGCGCGATCCTCTGTCAAAGGTTAAATGGTGAGGAAAGAGTCATAGCGTACTATAGCAAATCACTCACTAAGCAAGAAAAAAATTACAGTGCCACAGAGCGCGAGACCTTGGCTGTTCTATCTGCTATAGAACACTGGCGTTGTTATGTTGAAAATGGTAAAAAGTTTATTGTTTACACAGATCACGCTGCTTTGAAATGGTTCTTGACCTTAAATAACCCTACTGGCCGGTTAGCCAGATGGGGAGTTCGCTTATCTTCCTATAATTTCGAAATACGTCATCGTCGGGGTTCCGATAACATTTTACCTGATTTTCTGTCTCGCTCTTTACCCGTTTCTGCTATTGCTAATGATATAAATATAGATATTAATTCTAATCAGAATTTACCAGTTTCTACTAATGATTGGTATTTAAATATCTATAAAGGCTGTTTAAGTTCTCCGACTTCCTTTGTTAACTATCAAGTAATAAACAATAAATTGTATTGTTTTAAAAAAACATTAAACCCTCTCACTAGAGAATTTCAATGGAAAGAGGTTATTCCGTCTGACCAAAGAAATGACATTCTAAGGGAGAATCATTCTTCGCCCACTGCTGGACATCTGGGTATTTTTAAGACATACAAACGTCTCGCACTTAATTACTTTTGGCCTGGTATGTACACCGATGTTGTCAAGTTCGTCAGTTCATGTGAACCTTGTATCACCCATAAACACCAAAATCACCCAAATTTAGGTCTAATGGGAAAACCCAAATCATGTCAAGAGCCCTTCCAGACGATTAGTATTGATTTGATTGGTCCATTGCCTCCCAGCAGGAAACAAAACACTTTTATATTTGTGGTCAGTTGTTGTTTCTCTAAATATTGTTTACTTTTCCCCATTAAACGGGCAACTGCAGAAGTGATAACAAAAATTCTCGAGGAAAATGTATTTTTGGTGCATGGAATTCCATCTACTATTGTTTTGGATAACGGTAAACAATTTATTAGCGCTACCTTTAAAAGTATGTTGTCAAAATATAAAATTCCAAATTTGCATTTTACACCGTTGTATACTCCCCACGTTAACTCAGTTGAACGTTACAACAAAACCATTATGACAGCTATTTCAACTTTCATAGAATCTGATCATCGAATCTGGGACACTCTAATCACTAAAGTTCAATTCGCCCTTAACTGCGCAGTTAGTGAGGTGACTGGTTATTCTCCTAATTTCCTTGTTTTTGGTAGGGAGGTCATAACATGTGGTTCTCAGTATATTGACAAGGAATTTAATTCCAATATGGTGCTTGAACCACGGGACGGCTATGCCGAAACTTTAGGCTACTTATCTTCTATTTTCGAGAAGGTACATTCAGCTCTGTTGTCGGCCCACCAACGAAATTGTTCATCTTATAATCTTCGCCGTAAACCGGCAGAATTCAATGTCGGTGATATAGTTTGGCGCAGAACGTTTCTACTTAGTGACAAGGATAAATACTTTAGCAAGAAATTGGCGCCTAAATTTATTAAATGTAAGATTGCCTCAAAAAAGTCACCTCTAGTATACAAACTTAACGACATGGCCGGAAAACCTTTAGGCGAATGGCACATCAAGGATTTAAAGTTGATTAATTACAAAGAATAATAAAAGTATAAAAACAACAATGTAAGACGCATATCTATACAAAGTTATAATTATCTACATAATTATTTGTGAAGGCCAACAATGGTTCTTTTGTTTTCGAGTCGAAGCTCACAAGATAATGCATTGTGTTGTGTTAATGATTTATGTAAACATGCTAACATAAAATGAATAAATGTTTCAGTTATAAATTGTAATAAAGTTTATTACATGTAATATTGTTACAAAGAATCTGTTGTTTATCTAACTATCAGTTATGGCTCAGTGGTTAAAAAGTTATTGTCGGATCGGTCTGTGGTTCGATTCTCGCATGTGTATTTTCTTTCCGCAAATCTATTTGTTGAAATGCATCTTGATTGGCGTATTGTTTTTCGCCGTGCCTTGTTCTGAAGTTCTGTTGTTATTCTTAATTCTGTATAAATTCCATAATCAAATTGTTATTATAGGTACTTTATAAACATTCAGGGTGATTAACCGTGCGTCGCGAGCTCGGAACAGTTGAATAGTACCTACCATTTAGATCGTACCTACCTAGTAGTCGTTATGACGCACGCGCGTTCACTCAGCGACGCGCCGATAATTAAATGCCTAAATAATGATTCACCATTGTTAACATTCAAAAGGTGTTTACTGGTCGTGTTGTGGTTATTAATTGGAGCAAAATATTTATTAATTTCTTTCCTTTGACATTGAGCGGTCCGGTCGTGTCTGCGGCTTATATTATTTTTGTTCATCTTTACGAAAAATCTGTTGTTATACCTAACTATATTCAAAAAGTTTACTTATCTAGTGGCAAAGGCCGAACCCAAGATTTATAAGTCGTAGGGCTAGATCAAGTTTCTTATATCTACAAATCATTATTACCTAATAATTACCCTAAGCGCTTCTCCATAGATTGTTATCTTTAATATTAAGCTATTACACTGGCCTCGGCATTTACATGTAGGTATGTGTGATGAATTATGAATGATAAATGTTTATGTTCAAATTCAGACTGCCGTTGTACGCGTGAAGAATGCAAGCGTGGGTCATTATTATTTAGGTATCCTAATTAGCGTATAGGGTTGTCACTTGTTCAAGGTACTCATGCCCTTGTTTTCTCTAATTTCAGGGTGGTAGCGCCATCTACCTTCCTATCCATAACTAATCGCATCAACATGAATCGTTCCACGCTTGTCTAGTGCGAGCGATATCATATTTCCGTCCCTCTCTATCCCACTCCCTGGAAGAGGCACTGCCTTCCGCCTGATTCGTCGCCGCGATTCGTCGACGCGAGTGACAGTCTAGAACATTCCGCTCGCTAAGAATGCCGTCTCGATACCGCTCCGCGCCGCACCGTTGTATGTGATTTACCGCTTCCACCAAGGAAAACCGCCAAACCATTTTTTTTTTATCCATACGAGTCGGATACATTTACGTTTTTATACGTTATATCGCTATACCTAGGCAGTTATAGCACCTAGCTATACTCCTAATATATTCACATAACCGTCACATGGTTATTTCCGCCCGCATCAGTAGGTTAACTTTTATGTAGCTACCTACTTATTAATTTATTATTTCTGCAACTATCATAGTTGTCTTGTAAATCTCATATTTCGAGCATCTTTTAATTCCACAGCGCTAAAGTGTTGCCTACTTAGCCTACTTAGGTAAAATAATAGGTACATTAGATATTCTTATTTTGTTTCGTTCTCATTAGCTTATACTTACGTAAGCATGTCACAACAAAAGAATTCACGCGTGTCGGAAGACAAAGAGATGACAATCTTAGAAGCGAAACGCAATATTTTATTTGAGCGCATTCAAAATATCTATGAATGCTCAAAAACCGCATCTATGTCTGACTGTAATAGCGAAGCATTTCTCAGTTATTGTATAACAGTAGATAGTATTCGAACAGATTTTCATAAGTTGTTAGACGATTATAACGCTAGATTACTTTCTATCAATCCTGATGAAAAACCGAACCATCAGGCGTATACCTCATTCGAAGATCTTTATTGTATTATTAAGCGTGTACAATCGCAATTGGAGGGTAAATGTTCGGCAGAGCCCGTTGCCCGCAAACCGAGATTACCGCCAATCGAGATTATGTCGTTTGACGGAGATATACGAAATTGGCCGCTATTCTATGCGAGTTTTAAGTCTACAGTGCACGATAATGGTTCTCTGACAGATGCTGACAGGTTGTACTATTTAATAGGTAAACTGTCACCGAAGGCCCAGTCCGTATTTGCAGGTGTCACACCCAGTGCTGAGAATTATCAGGTCATATTTCAGTCACAACTTGACAGATATCAAGACACGCGCGTCCTAGCGTCTACGTAATAACTTCGTAACCGCGGTTAATTCTCTTAGGAATTTAAAATTAGAAGATCTTTCCGACTTTATGTTGCTTCAACTCGCTTTAAAAAAGTTTGACACTGATACAATTCGCGCATTCGAGATGACGGAACGCAATAATAAAATACCTACACTAGATAGTTTTATTTCGTTCATCAAAGATCAGTGTCGAATATTTCATAATACGCAGTCTGGTTCACCTGGCCCGTCTAACACTAACAACAACAAACAAAGGTTGAATAAATCGCGAAATAGTAATAATAACTCAGTCCCTAATCCACAATCTTACGTAACATGTTCGGAATCTAATAGTAATAATTCACAGAAGTGTCTGTGCAGTAATATAGTGCACGACCATTACTATAAGTGTCCCACCTTTAATGATTTAAATCCAATTGCTCGTTTTAAAAGCGTAAAAGATAACAAAGCTTGCATTAATTGCTTAAGCATAAAACATAAAACGAGTAATTGTTCCAGTAGAACGAGATGTCGCACGTGTAAACAAAAACATCATACACTGTTACATTTGGATAAAAATAACCGGTTGTCAAGCCAAGCCGCTAACCTTGACACACTCGCGCCGCAGGTGCAGCAGACCACGGTAGCTGCGCCTTCCGCGTCTGAGGGCGAAGTATCGTTGTGTATGACATCCATTGAGCGGGCGACGCGCACGCGAGGACGGCACTCGCGCATCTATAATGATCCGCGCAGGGCCAAAACGCAGTGTACGGCGTCTAACACGGTACTGTTGGCGACAGCGCAAGTTATCGTATATGATGTTAATGGGTCGCCGCACATGGTACGTTGTCTGCTAGATAGCGCATCTCAGACCAATCTAATAACATCGGAATGCTTCAAACGCCTCGGATTATGGAATAACTTTAAAAATACTAACTCAACCGTCAAAGGGATAGGCGGATCAGAAAGGCATTGCAGGGGTTCCGTAGATGTTAAAATACATTTGCGTTTTGATAGGAACATCAATTTTAACATTTCTTCGCTTATCGTGGAGCGTATCACGGACGCATTGCCGAACGCTAATGTAGACGTAGCATCACTCACTCATCTCGAATCATTGCCGCTAGCCGACGCGGAGTTTGCGAATCCGGCAGGCATTGATCTTTTGATCGGAGCTTCAATATTTCCGCACTTGCTACTAACTAAAATAGTACGTAGTGAGCGATATGATTTACCGCCCGCTATTGAGACGGTACTTGGGTATGTGATTATGGGTACCGTACCTACGTTACATACTTCTCATTGTATTACGTCTTGTTGTTGTTTTGCTCTTCAAGAGATCAAGGTGGGTGCTAAAACTGTGTGTAAGATAAAGCACTAATTAGCTATGCTACGCTATGCTACGTTATGATACGCTATGCTATGCTATGCTATGCTACGCTATGCTATGCTAAGCTACGCTACGCTACACTATACTATACTACACATCCACTTTGTATATAGATGGCATTGCCTGTAATGTCATACCCGCTCCGCTAGCAATTTCGCTTTGTGAAGAGCTTATTCAGCTTTTCAAGCGAGGCCAGTTTGATCTTGTCAAATGGAAAAGCAACTCTAAGGAGGTTCTCGCACGCATACCAGATTCTCATAAAGCTTCTCCAGACATTGAGTTTGAGAAGTCTGTACCGCATAAGGTTCTCGGTTTACGCTGGGACAAATCCTGTGATAGTTTTCGGTTTGACGTCTCACCGCCAGATGATAAGTGCGCCAAACGCACCATGCTGTCCACAGTGGCTCGACTATGGGACATAATGGGTTTTGTGGCTCCCACAATTTTGTACGCCAAGCTCTTGATCAAGGAACTTTGGCTATCAAAGTGTGAGTGGGATGAAACACCCCCTGACCATATTGTCGCCGCTTGGGACCAGTTTTGTATTGAGCTTACCGCGCTCAATCAAATTACTATTCCGCGTCATCTTGGGTTGGTAGATGGATGTACCATCAACTTAATAGGTTTCGCTGACGCCAGCGAGCGTGCTTACGGCGGAGTCGTATATCTGCAAGTCCGCATTGGTTCTAACTACTCGGTGCAGTTAGTTTGTGCCAAGTCTAAGGTCTCGCCTGTTAAAACCATTTCGGTTGCGAGACTGGAGTTGTGCGCGGCCCTTCTGCTGTCTCAGTTGCTCCGCAAGGTTCAAGACACAGTTTTGCCCCACCACTCTATTAATAAATATACGCATTTTCCGACTCCAAGGTAGTGCTCGCTAGGATTTATTCTTCTCACCGCTGGCAGACTTTTGTCGCCAACCGCGTTAGTAAATTGATTGAACTTGTTCCCGCTACTTGTTTCAATCACGTCGCGGGTTATCGTACTCGTCTTCAGGAAGAACTTTCCATAGATCATATTGACTGGAAGTTTATTCCACCAGCATCACCACATTTCGGTGGATGTTGGGCAAGCATGGTCAAAGTAATTAAAACGCATCTCTTCAAAGTTATAGGTCAACAGATCCTCTCTTACGAAGAGCCTTTAACCGTCCTTGCACAAGTCGAGGCACTGATCAACTCGCGTCCGCTTCCAACTCAGTAAGATCTAGCCTGAAATTGGACTTACCTCTTAGTTTAAGTATTTAGTTAGTAGTTTTCGCTATTATTGCGTTTGTAGTTTTTCGCTAAAGTTAATTTAGATTAATTTATTGTCATATCGCTGTCTTAGCCTATTGATGGGTTATGCGGTAGTACACCCAACATAGCTAAGTTCAATTCTATTTTTTTTTAAAGGCAACCCTTTAGGGCCGGGGGGATATGGTAGCGCCATCTACCTTCCTATCCATAACTAATTGCATCAACATGAATCGTTCCACGCTTGTCTAGTGCGAGCGATATCATATTTCCGTCCCTCTCTATCCCACTCCCTGGAAGAGGCACTGCCTTCCGCCTGATTCGTCGCCGCGATTCGTCGACGCGAGTGACAGTCTAGAACATTCCGCTCGCTAAGAACGCCGTCTCGATACCGCTCCGCGCCGCACCGTTGTATGTGATTTACCGCTTCCACCAAGGAAAACCCGCTCGTGAGTGAAGTGAAAACAAGCAGCTGCATCACGAAACCACCAAGAGGAAAAGAAACGAAGAAGGCTGTATAAGGTAAGTGCCTTCCATCCTTGAAATATCCTATACCCACTCAATCACCTCCTTCCGTATCCATCTCCTCTTCCCTTAGTCCTTTCTAGGCGACCCAGAACTCGCCCTAATACAGTCCATTCCATTAATCCTTCCCAAGTCGCCTAGAACCCTACGGTTTCGGTGTAAGCCGAGTCACAGGGAGTATCTTCAGGGCTGCTACGCCCGTTGGGCTAGGGAATTTTCCTTAGGGAAAATCCCGGCCTAACGGGGGGGGTGTGTGACGTCGCGCCCCGGCGCCCGCGAGCCTCGCTACGAGTGACGCACAGCAGTGGGGCGCCCCGCTCGCCCCCTCCTCCTCGCCGGCCTCATATATACCGGGGACACACGAGGTTTCGCCCTTTTTGCTCCGGGACAACACGACCAAAGCTGAGTACCTGATCTGAAGACCTGTGAAGTGCCAACAACGTACTCACGCCCTGGATAATTGTCTCTTCTGTTGTATGTGTATAACTGGAATTATAACGCGAGTTTAAACTTTCCTGGTGATATTTTTTATTTATTTCCCGTAAGTCAACCTAATTATCTCTCTTTAATTGCTCGGCGAGTGATCGATCCCGGCTACCCCGTGGAAATCAATCACTCGTGCGACAATATTAATAGAAATTAAGACTAATTGATAAATAAATGGATTAAGATAGATATACCTAAGTATATCTATTTTAATCCATTTAATAATCAAGTGCTAAGACTGCCTCCGTGGTCCAGTGGATAGCGTATGCGACTGCTGATCGGAGGTCCCGGGTTCGATTCCCGGGTCGTGCAAAAGTGTTACTGGGTTTTTCCAAATACTCAGTAGCAGCCCGAAGTCCGGTGATGTGCCCGGTAACGGTAATAGGCTCGCCCCCTATTACGTGAGACCTAAACATTCATGGCGAAATGTGGGTGTAATATGCCTACCCATTCGGGGATACAGGCGTGAGACTATACATAAAAAAAGTCAAGTAGCCTGTTCGTATCTTATGAAACAAAATGTTTCAAATTCATGTTTTATGACAGATGATCCTTGAATATCAGGAAAAAGTGCTGCAAAGGCAATAATTTTTTATCTCGCAAGACGTAAAAAGGGCAAGATTGCAGTAAAGTGCTGTCGAATAATCGCATCAACCACCGTTAAAAAGTGATGGATTTGAGCGCTACCTTCTTTTTACACAGCGTTCCTTCATTAAACGCTACGGCACTTTGTACCTCCTCAGAGATAATTTATAATCTAGAAAGAATATTTATGTATATAAGTTTCAGAAGCTGAAATAAAGCAGAGTTTACAGACTTCGTACAATACAACCTGGGATTGAAGATATGGAATTGATGTATTATGATATGCATGAATTATGTGTAAGAAGTATACTTACTTCTTCTTACGTACTCGTAAGCCATATAGTTTTAACAAGATTAGATATACCGACTAATGGGTGCTGCTATATTTGACAGTTATATCTTTTAACCTAAATATTACTGTAAAATTTCATCAAAAGTCTTCATAGATATGTATACATAATTATGCAATACTCACAGACATTCTTCAAGATTTTTATAAACTGATAAGGGATCCCGTAATAGATATAATATTTTACGAAATGGTTAACAGATACTACTAAAACATACTACACTCTATAGTAGCATAAATAAAAACATTAATGCGTCGTAAATGTGTAATAAAGCCAATTTATAAATAGGAAATGACGCAGAACCTCAAACTATTAGTATGGCCATAGCAGTCTATTCTATTCCTTATCCGCTAAGCAAAGGAGCGCATTATTGATGCCAAATGTTTGAATGTAACCGTCGTAGAGTAAATCGGCTTATTTGGAGGGTTCTCGCCGACACGCGCTTAGTCAGACTACAAGCAAATAACATGCAGCGTCGCAGCTGCGCAGCTAATTCTGCATAGACAAGCTCAATAAGACTTGCCAGATGTGATATTACAGAACGTAGGATCACGCTATTGTTTCCGAAATGCTGGCTGGATTTAAAGGACCTAATCGTGTCATTATGATTAGGTGTCTTACGATTTGAAATAGAAAATCTTATCAGGCTTTAATATTTTAATTATAAGGGTGATGAATCATGGTTAAGAACTGTTTGGTTTTCTTATTCCGGACTTTCTGCACGGATTGGTTGTGGTCATTACATCAGTGTTGTATTTGTTGCACGCCAAACAAATGTCAATAGCGCCTGAATCAAAATGCTATCCGTGCAGCTAAACGGCTAGCGGCTTTTATCAGCCAGAAATGTTGACACTGCCACCGATCTGTTCTATGTGTATCTAAGGAGTTTAATTTAGGGCTTGATTAAAGACGAACGTACATATTTAAAAAATACAAGCAAGTTGATTTGAGCTGGTTACATCGAGGTGCGACAGTCGCAGCACATTCATACAGCAATATTACTGTGTTTCTTCGTCTTAAGATAACTAACGTGTACTAAAAATATACTAAACCAATTCGTATTTGTGTAACAAATACATTTCTACTCAAACAACCTTAACATATACAAATAGGCGACCTAAAACGTTCGTCGTACCCCCACCAATATCACCAGTCGTATTTCACCGAAAATAGTTGAAATACGGTGGTGTTATCGGAATATAAGTGTGCAATACGTATACCGTTAGGATATATTTCTGAGCTTTTATATTCAGGTGCCGCATGCGCGTCTGTACTACCTGCTACGTATGTATCGTTGTCACTTTTTTATTTACGAGATGAGCAACGTCCCCGTAGACCCGACACGGAGTGAATTGGCATCGTATAGGGGTACGTGCAGTTGTAACACGTCGAGTTTAGTGCATAAATACTGAATCAATTGCAACCTAGTTCTACAAACAGCTTAATTTATCGATATTTTGAATCTCAGTGACTGCTGCAATATAGTGCAGTAGTGCTAGTAAAGCATAGAACGATGACCTTTGATTAAATAAACAGCATGTACTCGTAATAAAGACAAATGAATTAAGATATGATACATAATATCAGTTGAATATATTTCACACAAACCGTTACTTGTTTTTGGCTTTCTAATATATTTTATTTTAATAAGGCTTTATAATACGTGTTGTATTCATTACTAAGTAAAAACGACACTTTTCTTTCAATTTATGTTTAAACATCAAAATATAAGTTCACGATTTCATTACATGTGAAAGCCCTTACAGAATCTGGTCCACGGATAATTACAATTACAAATAATGTAATTTTAGATTGCTTTATTCATGTCTTGTAAAAGCCATTCTGCCTCACACCGGCGAGAATGCCCGCCAGTATTTCAGTTATAAACTAACCTTATTATCTTAGTTGATGTGATGTTTATTTAGTCTGACCTCTGTCTTTATTAACGTGGTCTAGATGTATAAATTGCAAGATTAGAGATGACTCTACTTGTCAGGCGTTGCACTTTTAACTGAACCATTTAGATAATAATAGATATACTCGTATGTAACCAGCTCAGATGAAAATCAAAACAGCGTTATATTTTATAGTGAAACTTATTATGAATTGGATGGTCGATAACTTCAGACGATAGATACTCTATGGCAAAGCTTGATATTCTATCAAATATAGTTTAGGAGTTAGACAACGACTAACCCTGGACTCCAAGGCGAAAGTCTTGGACGCAGTCGAGATAACGCTAGTAATAATAAAATAGTGAAAAGTTTGTACAAGGACAGCCGTCACGCCAAGCAATATGACAAGTCAAACAATAAAAATATATACGAAAATGAAAATAAAAACGGAGTAGCATGTTGACGAGAGCCAAGAAACGCATAGTACACCTAACACCTCCGGACTCGTCGCTGAGCTCCGCCTCGCAGCCGTCGAAACCTACACCAGTAACGTCGACAGCTGCAGTTGCGTCGAGCTCCAGCGACGAGTATTTCTCTCCGCCGTCGACACCGTCACCTGCGCGGCGGCGTGGGAGAGGCCGGCCGGGTTCCCGCTGCCGGTGGTAATGTGCAGCGCATGAAGTGGACTTCATCAATAAACGAACAAGTCATGCGCGCATATTTTGGGGCGATAGAGGGAGGCACTAACCTCACTGCGTACCGTAGTCGCATGCTGTCTTTGTTTCAGGCCTTGGAACCAAGCATCAAAGTCACGGCTCAACGATTATCGGATCAGGTTCGGGTTGGCCACCGCAGTGGCAAGCTGGATAATGCCGTGCTTGATAGGATTCGCTCAGAGTACTTACCTTCGAGCCATGCCAATCCTGTCCAGCCTACACAAACATCTACGCTGAATGCACCGCCAATAGGCGGCAGTGCCGTTAGGGAGGAGGATGACATGGCTAATAATGTAAGTACACAGTGCAATGAGGAGGTAAAAGACGCTTTGGAATGTGTTATTAGGAACTACCGGTACACTCCACTAGATATCAGGCCTCGTCTACCGCGGTTGCCTATGCATAGGCGAAATATAGCGCTGGTAAGTGCTCTTGACTCGTTATTGTCAAATTATTTAGATAATAGCGAGGATCTCGGTGATACGCATTCAATCTTGTACTGTACTGCCGTGGCAGCTTGTCGTATAGCTGGTGTTAAGTTTCTTGAAACTAACACTGCTGTACGACAAAGGTCTGCTGTACCGGCGTGGCAGTGCAGGATTGCGCGGCGTATTGCCAAGGCAAGGGCACTTATTGACAAGCTGATCTGTTTTAGGGAGGGGAATATACGCCCTAGGGTAATGCGCTTTGTGAAACGGGCTTTTACGGGTACTAATATTCGTCCTCAAGATTATATAGCCCTGGTCACAGAGCGCATTGACTACCTAAAACAGAAAGTCTATGCATGGGCAAACCGAATTCGTAGATTTAAAAAACGTGTGGACCGGTACGTCATTAATAGTACATTCCAGAGGGACCAGAGGTGGGTATATAGAAGTGTACGTGTGAACGACCAGATCAATGTGTGACTAATGTGCAGCGGCCGGATGCGAGATGTCGAACCTGCATGCGAACATATTCCCGAAATGGAATGCGTGGCCATTTCCAGCCAGGACGTTACACAAGCAGTCCGTCCATTATCTAATTGGAAATCTCCAAGATTGGACGGGCTGCACTATTTCTGGCTGAAATGGCTACGTAGCTCGCATGAACGCTTGGCAGCTCAATTCCAATCAGCCGTGGAATCTGGGTCGCTGCCAGCCTTTATGATGACTGGAATTACCCACCCTTTTGGAGTCCAAGTCACCTACGTCCGCAGGAGGATACCCTGACCCTAGAAACCTTGCTCGTAGACTCTGGGTGGTGCTAATCAGGTGACAAATAAAACGGTGGTAGGCTTCGGCCGTGGCTTGTAACCACCCACTGGCTTAAGCCGTGCCGTCAAGCAGCTAGCCGTGTTTCGGCACGATGGCCGGTATAGCCATCTGGGAGGTTGGGTCGGAATCGTTGCTCGCAGCTTGCTGACCGATAAGACAAGCTCTGGTAAGGTAACAACGGGATACTAGTCGAGGAGGGTAGCGGGATCCGAGGCACGGTTCACCGCTGGCCGACCGCAGTTAGCAAAGAAACATGATACCGATTTGCAGAACACATAAATATTACGTGGTATTGGTTACGATGCACAATAAATCATGTGGTAAATAATAAAGATTCGGAAAAGTAGGTTACCCAGGCTACAATTTTCTTTACTTGTTACTTAAAACTTATCTTGAGAATATAAACTAAACTAAAAGAAAATTGTTAGCCACATGCTGCCTACCGTGCAATTTTCGTGATGCCTATTAAGTAACAAAAAATATGTTGGAAGCTTTCCAAGGCGACCCATGAAAAGAAGTTACGCTGAAATAAATTTAACAATCAGAATCATTTGCCGGTTCTTTGTAGAGAAACGATTGAAATAAATACAGTTGTAGTAGCTAATGCCGAGTTCTTTATGTACCTACTCTCAGTGGATACTGATATTTGTTATCCAACATTTTAGGAGAATTCGTGCGCTCGTTTGTAATTCAACCCGTGCATTTTTGTATGTTTTTATTCATGTGAAAATAATGTGTGTGTAAGTAAGCGTTTATGCAATCAAATTCCAATTCTGACGTCACTGATTTGATAACCTTCTTAAAGATATAATTAAACTAACGATTTCATATGAGTCTTTTGATTATAGACCATGCGATGCGACCCTTACACCCGAAACATAAGCGAATTACGCCCATAGTATTTTGTGTGTTCTAAACGTGCGCCTGCGCTATGTTATTTTTTTACTATGAGACGTTTGATTTTGTAATATAAAAAATATAATCTCTATAGTATAAAAGACTCAATACATTCATCATAAATAGCGCTTGTACTGAGGTAACCATATACATAATAATATTATATCCAAGAGATATCACTGTATAATAGCTTGATATATGAGCGTCGCCGCTTGCCAATATATTGTAATGACACATAACAGATTCAGTTGCTAAGCGGCTTTTATGAAGTGGGAGCGCGTAGTAGCAAATATTTGCTTATAAAAAGTCTACGTATTAAGGCGTAATCTCGATATCTCCAGACGTGTCATATAATGGCACAAATATAATGTACAGACAGCGAAAAGGTAAGCTACGATTGTAACACTTATTGCGTACGCCAGAAGAACGGTAGGTACAAAGGTCAAACATTCTATCTTGACACGAAGCCGAGTGTACGTACTGAAAGCTAAGTGTTGAATTTAATGTTCAGTAAGATGCTTATTATTATAATAGATCTAATGGTACGCCGGATGGAATTGAAGTAACATGCTCAGTGCCAGGTTTCTTTGACTAGCCAGTGGTCGTAGATTCGATTCTCATATAGGTAATTTTTGTGTAATGAGACCGATAACATGTGTCTTCTTTAGGTCAAGTCAGGTCTTATTTATTAGTACATATATATCGATGTTTATATATAATTTGTATTCTTATCGGTAAGGTGGCTGTCTTAGCATGTTTTGTTTTGCTTGGAATGAAGTAACGTCGCTGGATTGTCCCAGCATATTATTAATATTAAATGATAATAGGAGTAATAGGGTTCCTAGATTTTCAGAGAAAATGTTTCTTAAAACTTGGTAGGTACACTCCTGAGGCTAGTGCTCAAAATCGCAACAAATAAATATGTAATCGCTGTTATTTCCTTATTACTTATTACGACTAATATAATACTCTAAAAAAGGGACCAAATAAGAAGAAAAAAAGAAATGATGGCTTCTTACATTAGTAGTATACTCAGTGTCATTGGTAACATAATAGATTACCTTTCAAGGTAACTATCAGTAACTATTTAATAGTATTACGTATACACATGGCATAATATGATATAATAGTTAGTAACTATGATATAATAGTTACTGATAGCCGAGAGCGATTGAGTCTCCGTAACAGATTTTTGGAAACACTGTCGGTATTGAAGGAACCCCTTCTCCTGTTTATCACTGTCGTAAACAAAGATCATCAGAAAGCAGTCGTAACTCGTAAACCAGCGGTAATAGCTAATAACCCTTACTGTAAGTAACTTGTATTAGGTCTGATTGGCTTTTATTGGTTTTAACTAATTGCCGCGCCAGTCGAGTACCTGTAGTGGATGTAATTCAATCCACAACTTGATTTTCTTAAGAAATACACGTTGCGCTCAAGGAATAAATTCTTTTTTTTTCTTTTTTTTTATAGACTTACGGTAGGCAGAGGTGTAATATTACACCTAAATTTCGTTATAAATCTTTAGTTCCCACGTAATAGTGGGAGAGCCTATTGCTGTACCGAGCACATTACCAGACTCCGTGCTGCTACTGAAAATTTCCTAACGGAAAAACCCAACAACACTTTGCGCGACCCGAGAATCGAACCCAAGTCCTCCCAATCCCACGCGCACATTTATGCCGCGAGCCCAACGAGGTAGTCATAAAATCTATCCCGTGAGAAACTTTACAAACATACAACCAACGAACTCAATGTGCTGGACTGCAAACAACAATTTGTAGGTCACACCCAAGTAGCATTTGATGCTCTTTAAAAGTTTACATTCGGTTCACTGGTGGACTTAAAGCGTTTATAAACTCTTATTTTGCTTCACATGTGATGTGTAAGCAGTTTAAATGCAAACACTACTCTTTAAGCTGTTTATGGGCTGTACAGGCATATAAAAATAGCCTGTCTTACGGCTGTCAGCATTATTATACGACACTAATACCTTTCTAGTCAGCTTTCATTTTATAGGCTGATTAAGAACATTTTAAAAGACCACATATTATGGAATTTGCTGTCTAGCGGTCTTCCTGTGTCATATTATATTGCTGGCCTTTTAAAAGATCACATGTGAACAATTATGAAGGTGGTGGTACACATGTGAACCTTTATGAAGATAACAACATTTTTATACCACACACGTGAGCCTTAATGCAGAACTCTGCAGTATTATCGGTATTATGGTACACATGTGAACCACCATGTAGGTCACAATTGTAATTTGGTGTTACAATTGTTCACACAGATGTCCACCATTTTCTTTTATTATAACCTAAATATTAACTAAAATATTTCATATAACGATAGTTTTATAAAACACTACAGTGTATTCCTGTTACATATTTTGTTTCATGTTACAAATATAATGTAATAAAATGACTTCTAGTCTAACTTGATATCATAAAATAACAAACTAAGAAAACCGATTTTTTTCCCCCTGCCAATTTTAAATGTTTTTAAAGTATTCAAAGCATTTCTCATGAGGCGCATGAATTTTTAACAGTCAATATGTAGATATATATTTCACAGTAAAGTAACAATCCCATATGGATAACACTGTTAGCATTTGTAAATACAGGTCCTTATTACCACTTTTTAATATAAAATCCTCATTTTTAAATAGAGATAGAGTTTCTGCGACGACTATTTAATAACTTTGTGATTTTATGATTATTAGCTTTGTTATAGCAAAAGTTTAGGGTACGCGTGGTTTGAAAGCTGCTTCATTCTGTTTTTGTAAGCAATTATTACTATTAAGCCTTTATAATTAGTCACTTGTTACTCATTATTACTCACTAGTAGTCTTCTACGGCGCCATTAAACAGCTTTGAGTTCACGGTTACCTCTTGTACTGCTGATGTAACGCTATTATACAGCTACTGTGCAGCCATTTAAACTTAAGGCTGTCGAATTTGTGCCCAAACTGGTCGTATATCAGCTGTATAGTACAGCTTGTAGAGTAAATGTAAGCCATTAGACAAACTCTATTCAGCCCAAAAATGCTACTTGGGACACAAAGTGTCGTCCCGTGTGGCGATTGAATTTATCGAGCTCACAAAACTCGACGCAGTGTTAAGCGGTGAGGTGTTTAAGCCACTACGCCATACCTGCAGTTAGCAATGTGCAACGATATCGTCGATATCATAATCATAATAATAATAACACGTACTATAAGAGTACTTAGGGCAGACGCCGGCATTCATCCATAGTTTTCATCTAAACCTATCCATTAAACACCCATCCCAATAGCCCAGAGTAATTAGTTTCCATATAAGTAGCAATAGGCCCTCACCTGCTGCGGCTAACCCGTGTCTGTACTTAATAGTGCGGTGATTGAGGCGCCTCGTATTGTTCTAACAAATTAGAATAATACCCTAGAAAGAGAAACATAATAATATTAATAAGAATAACCTAGCAACACGTCAACAAGACGACATATAATTTTTCTCGAATATTTATATCTGTATTATTTAACATAGTTTTGGATTCAGATATATATTTTATTACTACAAGAAGGACTTCTTTACCGCATAAACACATAATTATATCAAGAAACCATTAAATTAATTATGAAAAGTAAATACAATAACATTATTCAAGATGACTTACGTCAATGACAAATCCCCTACGAAAACTGTAAATAAACAAAGGTAAACATGTAAATACGAAGAGAAAATGAAATGTTGACAAGAGCTAGGGCAGCTGCTGCATGAATTACACCCCCGGACTCGTCGCTCAGCTCCGCCTCGCAGCCGCTGGCACCTACAACAGAGTTGTCGGCAATTGCAGAGGCGTCGAGCTCGTCGAGCGACGAGTACTTCTCGCCGCTGACGTCGCCACCACCTGTACGTCGGCGAGGGAGAGGCCGGCCACCGACACGCTTGGGACCCCGAGACCCACCGGTCTCGAACAGGGCCCCCGCTACCGGTGGTGATGTGCATGAGATGCACGAGTTCAATTAATGAAAACGTCATGCGGGCATATTTTGTGGCCACAGAGGGAGGAACTAACCTCAGTGCTTACCGTGATCGTATGCTGCCTTTGCTTCAGGCACTTGAGCCAGCTGTCAACGTGTCAACACAACGGCTATCGGATCAAGTGCGGGCCATCCAACGGTGTCGTCTGTTGGATGACACCGTGCTTGAGAGACTTCGCTCTGACTTGCAGAGAAGTCTCCCCATCACTTCTCCATCGCGAACTCAGACGGTGGTTGCACAACTACAACAGGTTGATGTCGCCGATGAAGAGATAGATGACGAGACTTCTCATGTAAGTACCCAGTACAATGATCGTTTAAGGAGCGCTTTGGAATGTGCTATTGATGAATACCGATCCATAAATCCAAATATTCGGCCTCTTTTGCCTCGGTTGCCCATGCATAAGAAAAACATAGCGCTAGTGGGTGCCCTGGATTCACTATTGTCAATTTATTTTGAGAATAGTGAAAATCTCAGCGATACACAGTCAATCCTGTATTGTGCGGCTGCAGCGGCATGTCGAGTAGCGGGAGTTAAATTCCCTGTAGATAATACTACTACTCGACGGGCCGCTGCGATGCCAGCTTGGCAGCGCAGGATTGAGAGTCGTATCGCTGAGACTATGCCGACTAGGCACGATGGCCGGTATAGCCATCTGGGAGGTTGGGTCGGAATCGTTGCTCGCAGCTTGCTGACCGATAAGACAAGCTCTGGTAAGGTAACAACGGGATACTAGTCGAGGAGGGTAGCGGGATCCGAGGCACGGTTCACCGCTGGCCGACCGCAGTTAGTAGGAGGCCCAAGTATCACGTTAGCCACTTGTGAAAGGCTGCCCCGCCAACTTGCGAAAAATCCCGGGTTGCGCCATGGTGTCGGTTGGCGACCGGATGAGAGGGCCCCATGGACAAACCCGGGGGGGCTCGGGCGTCCCCGCAGTCTCCAGACTAGTACCCCAACGGTGCGGCTTGCTACAGTAACTCTGGGTTAGCAGTAAAAAGCCTGATTCCACTGCCGACCTCCCATGCCCATTCTCTCCCCATCATAATGCCAGCACAAAAAAAGAGGAACGTTAAACAGCGGCTGCACTCCCTCTCTCTTAAAGTGCACTTCACAAACATTCGAGGTCTGCACTCTAATCTCGTAGCAGTCCACCATCATCTTGAGACTGAAAAACCAGCTGTTATGTTCCTCAAGGAGACGCAAATACGTAGTCCGTCAGACGCGGCGTACTTATCCTACCAAGGATATAAACTGGAGCACAATTTTAAACCGCGAACCGGCGTTTGCATGTACGCCCGGAACGACATGTGCTATAGGTGTCTCCACTGCTTCGAAGACCCCAGCTTTTCAATCGTTTGGGTGCTGCTGGATACAGGCCGTGAAAATATTCTCTACGGCTGCGTTTACCGCTCGCACAGTGGAGTTTATGAGACATCCAGGCTCACAGAGTGCCTTAGTGAGGCGGCAGATACCGCACAACAGAGGTACCCCTCTGTCCAACTTGTGCTCCTAGGAGACTTTAATGCGCACCACCAAGAGTGGCTATTCCCTAAAAAAAGCACAGATTATGCTGGGAGAGAAATGCGTAAACTCGCTGTCACCCTAAGTCTCACCCAGCTGGTACAAGGGCCAACTCGGGTTCCCGATGTTGATAACCAGACGGCAAACTGCTTAGACCTTCTGCTAACAACCAATCCAGACCACTACTCCGTGTCGATATCTTCACCTTTGGGTAGTGCCGACCATTGTCTAATCAAATCTGTCTCTGTTTACTCCCCGCCCGACCAAAGTCCAAAAGGCTCTAGACGGATTTGGAGATACAAGTCGGCAGATTGGGATGAGATGCGAACATTTTTTGCATGATATCCTTGGCTGCCTGTATGCTTCTCTTTTGGCGATCCTTCAGCCTGCGCAAATACTGTTACGGATGTGTTGCGTCAAGTAATGGAATATTTTATCCCATTTTTAGACGCAGCGCTAACAAGCAAAGCCCAAAAGTGGTTTGGTGCCGAATGTGGACGCACTGTAATGCTGAAACAAGAGGCCTACCTAGCATGGGTTGATGCTCGAAAGCGCAGGTCTAAGGACTTACTGGAGAAGAAGAGAGCCTTTAACCGAGCTGCCAAGACATGCAAAAAAGTTCTCAAGAAGGCCCTATATGACCACATTTGCAGAATAAGGAATAGACTAGCTTCGTACCAAGCGGGTAGCAAGGCTTTCTGGTCCCTGGCTAAGGCGGTCGAATCAAACTTCAGCCGCACCTCACTTCCACCACTGCTGAAACCTGATGGGACCCTAGCCCATACTGCTGAAGATAAAGCGAATCTTTTTGCTGAAATCTTCGCGGCATCTTCACATCTAAACACAGCAGGCGAAATACCTCCGAGTCTACAATTCTGCGAGACTCGAATGTCGGACAAAAGCATTTGTCAGACGGAGGTTCGGAAAACACTACAACAGCTAGATGTGAATAAAGCAAGTGGTCCCGATGGTATTCCAGCCAGCAAACCTTTAAGCACTACTTAAAGGTTTTAAGCACTATGGCTGGTATACCATCGGGACCACATGCAGCTGAAATTGCACCAGTACTGACACGCCTATTCCGCCTTTCCCTAAGCACTGGAAAAGTACCAAGGTTGTGGAAGCTAGCTAACGAGCAACCTGTGCCCAAAAAAGGTAGTCAAGCCGACCCATCCAATTATAGGCCCATCTCAGTCACATCCATACTCTGCAAGAGTATGGAACGTGTACTAAACAACCGGCTCCTTACATATCTAGAAGCAAATGATCTCCTCAGTGATCGACAATACGGGTTTCGCCGAAACCGATCCACTGGGGATCTTCTAGCATAATGCTACGCATATCTGGAGCAAAGCTATCGAGAATCACGGAGAGTCTCTTGTAGTTTCTCTTGATATCTCGAAGGCACGACAGCCTTATCAGCAAGCTTCCATCTTTTGGTCTACCCACTAGACTTTGTGCTTGGATATCATACTTTTTGAAGGACCGATCGATTCAAGTAGTCATTGACGGCTGCACGTCCAACCACATGACAATTCATGCTGGAGTTCCTCAAGGGTCTGTACTCTCTGCAACGCTGTTCCTGATGCATATCAATGATTTGCTTATACCGGGGACTCTAGGATATGATATCTAGGAGACGATACCACGATCATAGAGAGTTACACGTCCAATGCTCGAGTTAGTGGCGCACAAACAGAAGAGCTTAGGATTCCCTAAGCTCTTCTGTTTGTGCGGCACTAGCTTAATCCTATCTTCATATGATTAAGCGCTTGAACATGGTCTTGATGGCAGTTTCCCAATAGAGAGATGCCAACCTGGTCAAGTTTAATGCAACAAAAACCCAGGCATATCTGTTTTCTTCTAAACGTAGTGCGTTCAAAATGTCTCCAACTTTCCGAAATGTATCTGTGCTGATTGCTGACCACCTTGAGCTTCTTGGTATTATACTCACCCCGACTCTCAATTTTGGCTCATTTATTGAGTCGAAAGCTGCAACTGCGTCAAAAAAGCTCGGAATATTGGCCAGAGTGAGACGATACTTCACGCCGGGACAACAGCTAAGTCTATACCAAGCACAAGTCCGATCCTGTTTGGAGTATTGTTCTTATCTCTGGGATGGATCGGCCAAATACCAGCTTGAGACACTTAACTCAATAGAGAGAAAAGCCAAGAGGCTCATTGGTGATGAAGAAGTTACCTCAAAACTTCAAAGCCTCGAACACCGACGACGAGTTGCTGCTTTATCGGTATTTTACCGTATACGTTTCGGAGAGTGTGCAGCGGAACTGCACGATTTAATCCCCTCATCCCCTTTCCACTATCGGACAACCAGACGCACTGCCCAGCGCCATCGGAACATGGTCGATATTCCAACCACACGTACAAAACGTTTTGCTTCCTAGTTCATCATGCGCGCTGCAAAACAATGGAACTCCCTGCCAGAATCTGTGTTTCCCGATCAGTACAATTTGGGTGTCTTCAAGACGCGAGTGAATAGGCATCTTCCAGGTAAGCGTGCTACATCCTAGATTGCATCATTGCTTACCATCAGGCAAGATAGTGGTCAAACGCGAACCTATATTTACTAAAAAAAAAAACCTGCTCCACAAGACTGGCAGTACTAGCGAGCCCGGTAATTATAGACCGATAACATGTTTACCATCGGTCTATAAACTTCTTACATCTATTCTGAGAGCTAAAATAGCTAAGCATGTTGAAGACTTTTCAATTATATCAGCCTCTCAGAATGGATGTAGGAAGGGGGCTCGTGGTACTAAGGAGCTCCTCCTCAATGACATGGCCATTAGCCAACAAGTTCGCCGTAACCGAAAGGATCTGGCGGCATGTTGGATAGAATATAAGAAAGCGTATGACTCCGTGCCGCATACATAGCTTTAGAGGGTGCTAGAGTTGTATAAAGTTAATACTACTCTACGCACCTTCTTAAAGTCATGTATGGGGCAATGGAATACGATTCTTTGCTATCCAGGATGCCGAAGGATCCAGGAGGACGGCGAACGTATTAAAGTTGAGCGGGGAATTTTTCAGGGTTCCCTTTGGTTATGCCTAGCCATGAACCCTCGCAGTACATTACTGGAGTGTTCAAGGTTAGGCTACAGTTTACAGAGAGGTGGTCAGGTCATATCTCACCTGTTATTCATGGATGACCTGAAGTTAGAAGGCTCAAGGTAGTAGAGCCTTGCTGATTTCAGCATGAATGGGCCGGCTCGACCGGGGAAGTACTACCCTCTCACAGAAAATCGACGTAAAGTAACAGTACCTAAACTGTTGCGTTTCGTCCGGTGAGTAAGAGTGCCGGAGGCACCCTCTTAACCAATACCTTTAAGTACTTGGGTATGTCACAGGCTTTAAGTATCAATGAACCTGACATGAAGCAATCGTTGCAAGAGCGTGTCTTTGGCCGCCTGAAAAAAGTATAAAAAAGCCTTTTATCAGGTGGCAACAAGGTTCGTGCTTGCAACGGTTGGGTCATGCCACTTCTTGTATACTCCTTTGGCATACTCAAGTGGACTCAGTCTGAATTGGATGCCCTTGACAGAAGAGTCCGCACATTGTTGACGGCATATCGTATGCATTATCCACGTTCATCCGTGATGAGGTTGTACATCCCACGGAAGTGTGGGGGTCGTGGCTTTTTTCTTTTTTTTTTTTTCTTTAAAGCCAACTCCCGCACTAGGACCAAATCCTGTGACGCGGGGGACTTTACAAACATACATCTAACGGACACAATGAACACCCAGACTCGAAACAACAATTTATGAATCACACAAAGTGTTGTCTCGTGTGGGGATCGAACCCACAACACTCGGCGCAGCGTCAAGCAGCGAGGCGACCGCTTAAACCAATACGCTAACCGTGCAGTCAAAGTCTTTCTGAATGTCAAGCCCCTACACAACCGCGAGGTGTGCAATCTCAGAGAATATTTTCTCCGAGCGAACGTGGACATGCATCGAGATGTTGTCACAGTGGACAATGGACTCACCCCGCTCAAGTTGGCTAAGGAGGACTGGCGCATACCTGTAGTACTCAGTACTGATGATCGCAAGCGTGTATGGCAGAGCAAGGAGCTTCATGGCAGGTTCCATCGGGCCCTGTATGGACCCGATGTAGACCTATTAGCCTCGGTGAACTGGCTACGCTTCGGTGACCTCTTTGGGGAAACCGAAGGGTTTGTTTGTGCAATTGCTGACGAAGTTATCAAGACGAATAACTACCGGAAATATATCCTGAGGGATGGCACTACCGATATTTGCCGTGCGTGTCACCAGCCCGGTGAATCCCTCAGGCATATTGTTTCCGGTTGTTCACGTCTTGCTAACGGCGAGTTCTTGCACAGATGTCTTGCACAGATGTCTGTGGTTATGTAACCAAGTAGCTAGAATCATTCACCAGCAACTTGCTCTGAAATACAAACTTGTAGACATCGAGGTACCGTACTACAGGTATGTGGCAGTGCCAGTTCTCGAAAATGGCCATGCCACATTGTACTGGGATCGATCTATCGTTACAGACAGGACTGTTGTAGCCAACAAACCTGATATTGTGGTGATAGATCGATCAGACCGCCTCGCAATTATTGTTGATATCACCATTCCTCATGACGAGAATCTCGTGAAAGCCGAGAAAGACAAACAGATTAAATATCTGGACTTGGCTCACGAGATTGTCGACATGTGGGATGTGGACTCGGCAATTATTGTGCCGATAGTTGTAACGGTTAATGGCCTAATAGCCAAGAGCCTCGATCGTCTCCTTAAGAGGCTCGGGTTGGGTGCTTGGGTCAAGGGTCTGATGCAAAAGGCAGTACTTCTCGACACGGCACGTATTGTGAGGAAGTTCCTGTCTCTGGAGCCCTAACCACCGGCAGCTTGGAACCTGTGCCCGTTGCTGGTGGGATCCCACGGTTTTTTTATATTTTTAAATGTATTTAATTTTTTTGTAAGTGATATATTTATTTATTTATTTATTTATTTATTTATTTATTTATTTATTAAGGGCCAACAGTGGTTATTACAATCATTCATACAATATTATCATTAACAAGGTTTTTGTTGGTTGCATAACTTTTTAAGTTGGCCACTGCATGCACAATAATGAGCTAAGAAAGTAAAATAAATGTAATCTAAAATAATAATAATAATAAAGAATCAAAAATTTAAAAAATCTGTAGTCACAATTTAAAGGTTATATATATCAACAAAACTTATATTCTAAATGTCAATTTTTATGAAAAAATATTGGAAAAATATGTCAAAAAAAATATATATATGTTAAAAAAAAAAAATGTCAAGACTAAAAAAGCACATTATAGAAACAAATCAGTAAAATCAGTATAGGGATTAACATCATCTAATTCAATAATAAATTAATAATTAATATAATTTAAAATAATATAGATAAAAGTCAAGAGAATAACAATAATTTATAAACGAATCTATTATAGGTACTCTTTAGCCAATTCCCTTTCGGAAACTAGCGAGTGAGTCAAAATTGATATCTATTGACTCGCTGCATCCATTCAAGAGGCGACACATACGCGGTATCAAAGAGCACCTGCCAAATTCCGTTTTTCTAAAAGGCGCAACGAGTGGAGCAATCTGCTTTCGAGGAACTCTACTAGGCACGTTTAGATTAAGCCTGTTTAGGATCCCGGGGCAGTCAAACTGACCTCTCATGATCTTATACAAGAAAGTTAAATCTAAAAGGTCTCTGCGTTTATTCAAAGATTGCATATTAAAGTGAAGCAGCCTTTCCTCGTAAGATTTAAGAATGCGTGTCAATCCTGAACAGCGACATAGGTGCCACATAAACCTTTTCTGAACCCTTTCAAGCCTAAGGGAGTGGACGGCGTAATGCGGTCTCCAAATTGGACTGCAATATTCTAAACCGCTTCTTACTAGGCTATTAAATAATAATATTTTGGTATCGGCTTTTTTAAAAGCCCTGCCATTGCGTATAACGAAGCCCAACATTTTACTAGCTTTCGTGATCGTTTCGTCAATATGGGGTATAAATGTCAGTTTGCTGTCAACAATCACGCCCAAGTCTCTCACCGAATCAACTTCCTTCAGGTTGTTGCCCTGTATGCTGTACATAGACTCAATTGGCTTAAGCTTCCGGGAAAAACGCATGAAGTGACATTTTTGGTAGTTTAAATGCATCCCATTTGCCTTACACCATTTCTCTAACTGGTTCAGGTCTTCCTGCAGTGCCACTACATCGTCCCTGCAAGATATATTCTTAGAAATTTTTAGATCGTCAGCATAAAGATAGGGTACAGAATAGGCAAAACACGAGGGCAAATCGTTAATAAAGATATTGAATAAAATTGGTCCCAGATTTGAACCCTGTGGAACCCCAGAAGTTATTTTAGAAGTCTTGGATCTATATCCGTTGACTGCCACATAAAAACTACGATCGGCTAGGTACGACTCGATCCAAGAGAACATGGAACCAACGAAGCCATATCTGATCAGTTTCTGCAGCAACACCGAGTGGGAGACCTTGTCAAACGCCTTACTAAAGTCCGTGTAGATGACATCCATCTGTCCCTGACGGTCGGGTGTACAGACAGCATCATCCGCAAAACCAGCGAGATTGGTACAAGTAGATCTACCATTGACAAACCCATGTTGATGATCTGTTATAAAGCATTTGAAATGGCTCTTGATCACAGGACACACAAGCGACTCTAATATTTTAGCCATTGTCGAAAGCATGGAAATTGAACGATAGTTTTGCACCGCATCATCCTCATTACCCTTGTGAATGGGGACCACTTTAGCTAGTTTCCACGCTGCGGGAAATTTGCCAATCTGTAGCGATTTATTAAAGATGATATGAAGTGGTACAGATAGCGTTTTTGCACAGCGCTTTAAGAATAAAGGTGGTATATCATCTGGTCCCACTCCCTTATTAGGATTTAGGTTCAGAAGATGCCTATATATGGTATGGTGATCCAGGTGCAAGTTAGAAAACACTTGACAAGCCTCCGGGACACTCCTTAGATACTCTGAAGCTATTTGTGAACATGAGCCTGCATCATAAACCGAGGAGAAAAAGTCCGCGAACATATCGCACATCTTTGAACCATCCGTGGTAGTTTGAAGACCATCTGTCATAGTTGCAGGATAAACACCGACATTACCTCGCTTAGTTTTTATGTAGGACCAGAAATATTTAGAATCCTTACTAATTTTATCTTCTGCCGCCGCAATAAAAGCATTGTAACAATCCAAAGACATTTTTTTACAATGCTTATCAAGGTCTTTCAGAGCCAATGCATCAAGAGGGTTATTTTAGAGCTTTAATTTGCGAAGTAACTTCTTCTTCTCCCGGAATACATTAATCAATTTTCTATTATACCAAGGCGGATATTTGTGTTTCCTAAAAAATGATTTTGGCACAAATTGATCTATTACTATATTTAATATTGAATAGAACGTGTCTACCATAACATCCAAGTCGGATTGAGGATCCAAGGCCACCGTCCAATTTACCGAGCTCAGGTAACCGTTTATTTGTTCATAATCAGCCTTAACAAAATTAGGCCTCGTATTGCTCACGCATTGATGAAGCTTAACAGGAGAAGATAAAGAAATGTTCAGCTCAAATGGAGGATGCAGCGGGTCGATAGTACTCAGCGCGTCAACAGATACCTGAAGCGAACTAAGCAACGTGTCATCTAACAGAGCCAAATCTAAAGTTCTTTTTTTATTGTTTTGGATTGTATTACATTGACGTAAGTTATTGACACTAATAAAATCAAGCATTGCCTGCACCAGACAAGACCCCGCCGAGCCTGATGGTGAACTAACACCAGTCCAAACCATATTAGGCATGTTAAAGTCACCAACGATACTGGGTAATACCTTAGACTTATCAATGATAGTGTTACAATTTTGGATAAACGTATCTAACAATGTTCTATTAACCGGCGGAGGCAAGTAAACCGCACAAAATGCCAAGGTAGTAACTTGTTTTTTTATAGGCTTTTCGATTGTTACCCACAAGTCCTCACAATCAGACTCCCATAGAGTTTGTCGCTTAGGATTGTGTTCTTTTAAAATGGCTATCAATACACCACCCCCATCTCTTTTTTTACAAAGTTTTGTAATGGTTCTGTCCCTTCTAAAAACAATATACCTGGAGTCAAATAGCTCCGAGTTGAGAATGCCGTCATTGAGCCAGGTTTCTGTTAAAATGATAACATCGTAATTACAACAAAAAATATTTCTATAAAAATTGTGAGTCTTAGTTCTGAGACCTCTTACGTTTTGATAGTAAATCGTAAGCTGAGTGAATTTTAAAACTATAAACAATTACATCACAAAGTTATAACTGGAAAAAGAGGCAGATTAATATTTTTACCGAAGCTTATTTAAAGTTTCACTGTCTTTAATGTAAACTTGTTCATCTCCTACATCTTTTCGAAGGTAGACACGACCGTTGCGAACCCAGACAAATTTGTAGGCGAGTTCCTTGGCCTTGTGCCTAGCCGCTGCATGTAGTGCTTTATTAGTTGGCGAAAGGTGTTCCATCACATAAATTGGATCCTTGCTGCTAACTGACCCGACGTGGCTGTTGTTTAGTTTATTAGAAGGGTTTAGTCTGTTGTATATCAATGTGGAGGCCAGGAATTTATCTCTGATCATCTGGGAATTAAATTGTGCTACGATGCTTCGGGGTCTAGTAGACGATCGATTTAATTTCGCAATTCTTGAGCAATTTCTTACCACATCCTCACTCAAAGGACAATTGATGACGTCACCTAGCTTTTTCACTACACTTAGAACATTTTCTGATTTTGATTCGACCACCCCCTGGATTTCAATATTACAAGCTCTCGAGTGTTGTTCCAGTTGTGCTATTTGGTTTTTCAGCTCAGTCACCGACACTTGCAACTTTTTGTTTTGATCCTCCAAGTAAGTTGCACGCTCCGTGGCACTGGCATGTTCTTTCAGAATCTCCTCATATTTGGCGTTCATAAAAGTCATGGCATCCCTTACATCTTGGAGATCATTTTGGATGGGCTTTAGTTTCTCTTCGAATGCTGTATTCATAGATGATCGCAATTTTTCAAGGTGAGCTGACATTTCCTCTCGCAGAATTTCTCGTATTGCGTCGCGCACGTCTTCTTTCGTTAACTGTTGTTGCTGGTCGGTTTCGGAAGGCGAAGATAATACCACCTGACGTTTTTTGGAACGCTGAGTGACATGCATGTCGGTGGGCACACGGACTGGAGTTGCATCACTCTTGCAACCTGGCGCGTGACACAATTGACACTTCCAACCCTCGGATTGCTTACTGTCTGGTTGAATACCAAGACATTTATAGTGAAATTTCTTTTTGCATATAGAGCATAGTAGGTGGCGCTCGCTTTTTAAGTCTCGGTTGCAACATTCGGGCAGCATTATCAGCCCTGTAACAATTTTGATGTGAGGGTTCAGCGTGTATTGCTATTCACTTAAATGCAGGCGCTGTTCAAGTTATGCAAAAAGTATAATCTTGTTTTACTAAATATAAATTCACTTATTATTGGTGCAATTTTTTGAAAAAGTTTACGGATATATATTTGCAATAAAAGTTCCAACCACGCAGTGTCCAAAAAAGTGCTGTTTCTATTTCATCCAGTAGATGACATCCAGGTCTCGAAACCCCTTCCCTTTGTAATTAGCAAAAAATATGTAAAGTTAACATAGTCAACATGCCACTGCGACCGTTCGGGGAACTTGTAAAATAAGCTTCTTAACATATATGCCGTATTTTTGTGTGAATTGGCGATATTTATAGTAACTATTGGTATATATACAAGTCTTTTGTTTAGCACTGACCAGTTCACTTCACGTTCAAATAAAAAACGGATTTTAGAGAAAGTTTTTCACTGATTATGTTCAAACACTTTAACACACAAAGTAACTTTTTATGTATCCACTATAGGTAGTCATTTCTGAGTATTTTGGTGCAAAATAATATTAAAACAGTTAACTTTTTACAACTTAAAAATACAAAATAAGTCGGAACAAACAATAAACAGTCTTTCTTCGCTCGTATTTACGACGGTACTCGGACGGTAAAAATGTAATTTATATTTGATTAATGAGAAATAAATGAATAATAATAACGAGCTGGTGAGTCATCGTCTGCCCCTTTTCGACGTACTATAAGGGTACTTAGGGCAGACACCGGCATTCATCCATAGTTTTCATCTAAACCAATCCATTCAACACCCATCCCAATAGCCCTGAGTAATTAGTTTCCATATAAGTAGCAATAGTCCCTCACCTGCTGCGGCTAACCCGTGACTGTACTTAATAGTGCAGTGATCGAGGCTCCTCAGCAGGTGTCCTATCTCATTCTAGATTAAAACTCTCAAAGGGCCTCTGCGCGTTGGACCTATGTCTCCGTGTACGCCTGCCAAAGGGCCGGGTATTGTTCTAACAAATTAGAATAATGCCCGTGAAAGAGAAACAAATAATAATAATATTCTACTACATTCACACAACACCATCTAGTCCCAAACTAAGCAGAGCTTGTATTACGGGTACTAAATAATGGATAAACATACTTATATACTTTTTTTTGCAAATACATACATATTATACATAGAAACACCCAGACCAAGACAAACATCCATGTTCATACACACATCATACAAAATAATTTAGCGGGTCTTAATCGCGTTAACTTAACTTATTTAAGGTATAAATACCTATTGGTTTCCGACGTTTCGCTCGTCTTGCACCGAGCTTGGTCGCGGAGAGACCTTAAATAAGTTAAGTTAACGCGATTAAGACCCGCTAAATTATTTTGTATGATGTAAACAAATCGCGAAAGTTTAAAATCGATTATTTCATACACACATGTTTGACTTGTGCGGGAATCGAACCCGCGACCTTCGGCTTAGCAGTCGCTTACACACCCGCTGCGGTCATCAAGTCGGCTAGTGCGATGATGATAACCACTATCAATCATACAATATTATTTAGTGGGTCTTAGTCGCGATAATTGACGTATTTAAAGGCATAAATACGTCTGTTATTCTCCTACGTTTCTGCCGTTTTGCAGCGGTCGTCGGTCGTGGTCGCGGAGGGACTGATGTCAGCTCAGCGCGCTCCTTGTAAACAGCCGGTTTCGGCAGCTACCCTCACTTATTTTTATTTTTTATTTTATCCGCACTGTCGGTACTTCGACAAACTACACTTAAGACGTCTACACACTGATGAGTTATGTTACTGGGGCGTTGTTTGCATTTGTTGATGACTGGGTTCCAAGTGGCTGATAGTCTGTATCCGTCCTCCCGTTTGAAATTTCCATGATTTTTTATTTCAACCGCTTCACGTTCTATCCTAGAGTAATAGTGACGTGCGCTACGTCAATTTGTAATCTTAGGCTGAGGCTACAGTAGGCAGCATTTTGCGATGCGACTGGAAGAGCGAAACGAGAAAAACATAGTATGGCTACATTACAAGCGAAAATCGGGCGTACATTCGGCGATGACGTGGCTACAGTACACATGCTCCGTTTTCTTAAAATGCGATCAAATCATCCATCGCGGTTTACTATACACATAATGTAGCTACAAGCATAATTAGAAGCACTATTGAACTAGTCGTGCAAGTGAGAAATTTTCTAATAAATGCGCTTCAATTTCGCTGATATGTTGATGTAGCCGATGCCGTGATTTCAGTAGTGTTGTCCCTATCGTATAAAGAAATCAAAGATCGCTATTAATATTTGATGTACGGTGTAGCCATAAACGTGAGCATTCATTTACTTGTTTTAATCGCTCATGTGTTGCGTCACGGCCTTATGTAGCCTCAGAGTGTTACAAACAACAAAGAAACATGATACCGATTTGCAGAACACATAAATATTACGTGGTATTGGTTACGATGCACAATAAATCATGTGGTAAATAATAAAGATTCGGAAAAGTAGGTTACCCAGGCTACAATTTTCTTTACTTGTTACTTAAAACTTATCTTGAGAATATAAACTAAACTAAAAGAAAATTGTTAGCCACATGCTGCCTACCGTGCAATTTTCGTGATGCCTATTAAGTAACAAAAAATATGTTGGAAGCTTTCCAAGGCGACCCATGAAAAGAAGTTACGCTGAAATAAATTTAACAATCAGAATCATTTGCCGGTTCTTTGTAGAGAAACGATTGAAATAAATACAGTTGTAGTAGCTAATGCCGAGTTCTTTATGTACCTACTCTCAGTGGATACTGATATTTGTTATCCAACATTTTAGGAGAATTCGTGCGCTCGTTTGTAATTCAACCCGTGCATTTTTGTATGTTTTTATTCATGTGAAAATAATGTGTGTGTAAGTAAGCGTTTATGCAATCAAATTCCAATTCTGACGTCACTGATTTGATAACCTTCTTAAAGATATAATTAAACTAACGATTTCATATGAGTCTTTTGATTATAGACCATGCGATGCGACCCTTACACCCGAAACATAAGCGAATTACGCCCATAGTATTTTGTGTGTTCTAAACGTGCGCCTGCGCTATGTTATTTTTTTACTATGAGACGTTTGATTTTGTAATATAAAAAATATAATCTCTATAGTATAAAAGACTCAATACATTCATCATAAATAGCGCTTGTACTGAGGTAACCATATACATAATAATATTATATCCAAGAGATATCACTGTATAATAGCTTGATATATGAGCGTCGCCGCTTGCCAATATATTGTAATGACACATAACAGATTCAGTTGCTAAGCGGCTTTTATGAAGTGGGAGCGCGTAGTAGCAAATATTTGCTTATAAAAAGTCTACGTATTAAGGCGTAATCTCGATATCTCCAGACGTGTCATATAATGGCACAAATATAATGTACAGACAGCGAAAAGGTAAGCTACGATTGTAACACTTATTGCGTACGCCAGAAGAACGGTAGGTACAAAGGTCAAACATTCTATCTTGACACGAAGCCGAGTGTACGTACTGAAAGCTAAGTGTTGAATTTAATGTTCAGTAAGATGCTTATTATTATAATAGATCTAATGGTACGCCGGATGGAATTGAAGTAACATGCTCAGTGCCAGGTTTCTTTGACTAGCCAGTGGTCGTAGATTCGATTCTCATATAGGTAATTTTTGTGTAATGAGACCGATAACATGTGTCTTCTTTAGGTCAAGTCAGGTCTTATTTATTAGTACATATATATCGATGTTTATATATAATTTGTATTCTTATCGGTAAGGTGGCTGTCTTAGCATGTTTTGTTTTGCTTGGAATGAAGTAACGTCGCTGGATTGTCCCAGCATATTATTAATATTAAATGATAATAGGAGTAATAGGGTTCCTAGATTTTCAGAGAAAATGTTTCTTAAAACTTGGTAGGTACACTCCTGAGGCTAGTGCTCAAAATCGCAACAAATAAATATGTAATCGCTGTTATTTCCTTATTACTTATTACGACTAATATAATACTCTAAAAAAGGGACCAAATAAGAAGAAAAAAAGAAATGATGGCTTCTTACATTAGTAGTATACTCAGTGTCATTGGTAACATAATAGATTACCTTTCAAGGTAACTATCAGTAACTATTTAATAGTATTACGTATACACATGGCATAATATGATATAATAGTTAGTAACTATGATATAATAGTTACTGATAGCCGAGAGCGATTGAGTCTCCGTAACAGATTTTTGGAAACACTGTCGGTATTGAAGGAACCCCTTCTCCTGTTTATCACTGTCGTAAACAAAGATCATCAGAAAGCAGTCGTAACTCGTAAACCAGCGGTAATAGCTAATAACCCTTACTGTAAGTAACTTGTATTAGGTCTGATTGGCTTTAATTGGTTTTAACTAATTGCCGCGCCAGTCGAGTACCTGTAGTGGATATAATTCAATCCACAACTTGATTTTCTTAAGAAATACACGTTGCGCTCAAGGAATAAATTCTTTTCTTTTCTTTTTTTTTATAGACTTACGGTAGGCAGAGGTGTAATATTACACCTAAATTTCGTTATAAATCTTTAGTTCCCACGTAATAGTGGGAGAGCCTATTGCTGTACCGAGCACATTACCAGACTCCGTGCTGCTACTGAAAATTTCCTAACGGAAAAACCCAACAACACTTTGCGCGACCCGAGAATCGAACCCAAGTCCTCCCAATCCCACGCGCACATTTATGCCGCGAGCCCAACGAGGTAGTCATAAAATCTATCCCGTGAGAAACTTTACAAACATACAACCAACGAACTCAATGTGCTGGACTGCAAACAACAATTTGTAGGTCACACCCAAGTAGCATTTGATGCTCTTTAAAAGTTTACATTCGGTTCACTGGTGGACTTAAAGCGTTTATAAACTCTTATTTTGCTTCACGTGTGATGTGTAAGCAGTTTAAATGCAAACACTACTCTTTAAGCTGTTTATGGGCTGTACAGGCATATAAAAATAGCCTGTCTTACGGCTGTCAGCATTATAATACGACACTAATACCTTTCTAGTCAGCTTTCATTTTATAGGCTGATTAAGAACATTTTAAAAGACCACATATTATGGAATTTGCTGTCTAGCGGTCTACCTGTGTCATATTATATTGCTGGCCTTTTAAAAGATCACATGTGAACAATTATGAAGGTGGTGGTACACATGTGAACCTTTATGAAGATAACAAAATTTTTATACCACACACGTGAGCCTTAATGCAGAACTCTGCAGTATTATCGGTATTATGGTACACATGTAAACCACCATGTAGGTCACAATTGTAATTTGGTGTTACAATTGTTCACACAGATGTCCACCATTTTCTTTTATTATAACCTAAATATTAACTAAAATATTTCATATAACGATAGTTTTATAAAACACTACAGTGTATTCCTGTTACATATTTTGTTTCATGTTACAAATATAATGTAATAAAATGACTTCTAGTCTAACTTGATATCATAAAATAACAAACTAAGAAAACCGATTTTTTTCCCCCTGCCAATTTTAAATGTTTTTAAAGTATTCAAAGCATTTCTCATGAGGCGCATGAATTTTTAACAGTCAATATGTAGATATATATTTCACAGTAAAGTAACAATCCCATATGGATAACACTGTTAGCATTTGTAAATACAGGTCCTTATTACCACTTTTTAATATAAAATCCTCATTTATGAATAGAGATAGAGTTTCTGCGACGACTATTTAATAACTTTGTGATTTTATGATTATTAGCTTTGTTATAGCAAAACTTTAGGGTACGCGTGGTTTGAAAGCTGCTTCATTCTGTTTTTGTAAGCAATTATTACTAATAAGCCTTTATAATTAGTCACTTGTTACTCATTATTACTCACTAGTAGTCTTCTATGGCGCCATTAAACAGCTTTGAGTTCACGGTTACCTCTTGTACTGCTGATGTAACGCTATTATACAGCTACTGTGCAGCCATTTAAACTTAAGGCTGTCGAATTTGTGCCCAAACTGGTCGTATATCAGCTGTATAGTATAGCTTGTAGAGTAAATGTAAGCCATTAGACAAACTCTATTCAGCCCAAAAATGCTACTTGGGACACAAAGTGTCGTCCCGTGTGGCGATTGAATTTATCAAGCTCACAAAACTCGACGCAGTGTTAAGCGGTGAGGTGTTTAAGCCACTACGCCATACCTGCAGTTAGCAATGTGCAACGATATCGTCGATATCATAATCATAATCATAATAATAATAACACGTACTATAAGAGTACTTAGGGCAGGCGCCGGCATTCATCCATAGTTTTCATCTAAACCTATCCATTAAACACCCATCCCAATAGCCCAGAGTAATTAGTTTCCATATAAGTAGCAATAGGCCCTCACCTGCTGCGGCTAACCCGTGTCTGTACTTAATAGTGCGGTGATTGAGGCGCCTCGTATTGTTCTAACAAATTAGAATAATACCCTAGAAAGAGAAACATAATAATAATAATAAGAATAACCTAGCAACACGTCAACAAGACGACATATAATTTTTCTCGAATATTTATATCTGTATTATTTAACATAGTTTTGGATTCAGATATATATTTTATTACTACAAGAAGGACTTCTTTACCGCATAAACACATAATTATATCAAGAAACCATTAAATTAATTATGAAAAGTAAATACAATAACATTATTCAAGATGACGTCTTACGTCAATGACAAATCCCCTACGAAAACTGTAAATAAACAAAGGTAAACATGTAAATACGAAGAGAAAATGAAATGTTGACAAGAGCTAGGGCAGCTGCTGCACGAATTACACCCCCGGACTCGTCGCTCAGCTCCGCCTCGCAGCCGCTGGCACCTACAACAGAGTTGTCGGCAATTGCAGAGACGTCGAGATCGTCGAGCGACGAGTACTTCTCGCCGCCGACGCTGGATGTTAAAAAATCAGGCAGCGACCCTGATTCCAAAGACGATTGAAATTGAGATGCTAAGCAAGCATGCGAACTTCGGAGCCACTTAAGCCAAAAATTGTGCAGCCCGTCCGGTCCCGCAGACTTCCAGTTCTGTAACGGACGGACTGCGCTGACTATGTCGTCGATAGTAATATTTATAGGCTCCATTATTGGAATTCGTTCACATGCTCGCTCAACATCCCCAATCCAATCACCCTCCGCATGGCTGACGGGTGACGACCAAATGCTGCGCCAAAATGTAACAGTGGCATAATCATTCAATCCTTTGTTTATTTACAGTTTTCGTAGGGGATTTGTCATTGACGTAAGACGTCATCTTGAATTATGTTATTGTATTTACTTTTCATAATTAATTTAATGGTTTCTTGATATAATTATGTGTTTATGCGGTAAAGAAGTCCTTCTTGTAGTAATAAAATATATATCTGAATCCAAAACTATGTTAAATAATACAGATATAAATATTCGAGAAAAATTATATGTCGTCTTGTTGACGTGTTGCTAGGTTATTCTTATTAATATTATTATGTTTCTCTTTCTAGGGTATAATTCTAATTTGTTAGAACAATACCCGGCCCTTTGGCAGGCGTACACGGAGACATAGGTCCAACGCGCAGAGGCCCTTTAAGAGTTTTAATCTAGAATGAAATGGAACACCTACCGAGGCGCCTCCATCACCGCACTATTAAGTACAGACACGGGTTAGCCGCAGCAGGTGAGGGCCTATTGCTACTTATATGGAAACTAATTACTCTGGGCTATTGGGATGGGTGTTTAATGGATAGGTTTAGATGAAAACTATGGATGAATGCCGGCGTCTGCCCTAAGTACTCTTATAGTACGTGTTATTATTATTATGATTATGATATCGACGATATCGTTGCACATTGCTAACTGCAGGTATGGCGTAGTGGCTTAAACACCTCACCGCTTAACACTGCGTCGAGTTTTGTGAGCTCGATAAATTCAATCGCCACACGGGACGACACTTTGTGTCCCAAGTAGCATTTTTGGGCTGAATAGAGTTTGTCTAATGGCTTACATTTACTCTACAAGCTATACTATACAGCTGATATACGACCAGTTTGGGCACAAATTCGACAGCCTTAAGTTTAAATGGCTGCACAGTAGCTGTATAATAGCGTTACATCAGCAGTACAAGAGGTAACCGTGAACTCAAAGCTGTTTAATGGCGCCGTAGAAGACTACTAGTGAGTAATAATGAGTAACAAGTGACTAATTATAAAGGCTTAATAGTAATAATTGCTTACAAAAACAGAATGAAGCAGCTTTCAAACCACGCGTACCCTAAACTTTTGCTATAACAAAGCTAATAATCATAAAATCACAAAGTTATTAAATAGTCGTCGCAGAAACTCTATCTCTATTTAAAAATGAGGATTTTATATTAAAAAGTGGTAATAAGGACCTGTATTTACAAATGCTAACAGTGTTATCCATATGGGAATGTTACTTTACTGTGAAATATATACATATTGACTGTTAAAAACTCATGCGCCTCATGAGAAATGATTTGAATACTTTAAAAACATTTAAAATTGGCAGGGGGAAAAAAACGGTTTTCTTAGTTTGTTATTTTATGATATCAAGTTAGACTAGAAGTCATTTTATTACATTATATTTGCAACATGAAACAAAAAATGTAACAAGAATACACTGTAGTGTTTTATAAAACTATCGTTATATGAAATATTTTAGTTAATATTTAGGTTATAATAAAAGAAAATGGTGGACATCTGTGTGAACAATTGTAGCACCAAATTACAATTGTGACCTACATGGTGGTCCACATGTGTACCATAATACCGATAATACTGCAGAGTTCTGCATTAAGGCTCACGTGTGTGGTATAAAAATGTTGTTATCTTCATAAAGGTTTACATGTGTACCACCACCTTCATAATTGTTCACATGTGGTCTATTAAAAGGCCAGCAATATAATATGACACAGGTAGACCGCTAGACAGCAAATGCCGTAATATGTGGTCTTTTAAAATGTTCTTAATCAGCCTATAAAATGAAAGCTGACTAGAAAGGTATTAGTGTCGTATTATAATGCTGACAGCCGTAAGACAGGCTATTTTATATGCCTGTACAGCCCATAAACAGCTTAAAGAGTAGTGTTTGCATTTAAACTGCTTACACATCACACGTGAAGCAAAATAAGAGTTTATAAACGCTTTAAGTCCACCAGTGAACCGAATGTAAACTTTTAAAGAGCATCAAATGCTACTTGGGTGTGACCTACAAATTGTTGTTTGCAGTCCAGCACATTGAGTTCGTTGGTTGTATGTTTGTAAAGTTTCTCACGGGATAGATTTTATGACTGCCTCGTTGGTCTCGTGGCACAAATGTGCGCGTGGGATTGGGAGGTCTCGGGTTCGATTCCCGGGTCGGGCAAAGTGTTGTTGGGTTTTTCCGTTAGGAAATTCTCAGTAGCAGCACGGAGTCTGGTCATGTGCCCGGTACGGCAATAGGCTCGCCGCCTATTACGTGGGACCTAAAAATTCCTGGCGAAATGTGGGTGTAATAGTACACCTCTGCCTACCCCTTCGGGGATACAGGCGTGAGTCTATAAAAAAAAAAAAAAATTAATACTTATTGATTTTACTTTGAAAGTTTCTGGATTTATTTTAATAATTAAGGGATAAATTAAATACCCAATCTTTATAAAACAGTTAAGCAGCCAATACAGTGTCTAATATTGTAAAGTAGTGAAGTTCTCAGTTCTGTGTTCACAAATAGTTATTTAAATATCAACCTTAAATATAATTAACATTTTCGTAACAATATAATCATTATATATTAATTTGCGCCCATATATACTTACTACTATCTACAATGGCTGTAAAAACTCACCTACATCTTTTCCTAACTATTCCACCAAAAATGATAAGTTGTATAGATATATGGTATCGAAATGTACACTGCGTAAAGTATTCGATTGGAAAGAGGTCCTACATACCTCGGATAGAACTACCGCCATTAAAGAATACCATTCGGAACTCGCTGCGGGTCATTTAGGTATTTTTAAAACGTATAAACGTTTAGCGCAGCGTTATTATTGGCCTGGTATGCACGCTGACATTATTAAGTTTATATCTTCGTGTGATACTTGTGTCGCACGTAAACACCAAAACAATGGTACTTTATATACACACACATACAACTTACGTCGTAAACCGGCTGGGTTTAACGTGGGTGATACTGTGTGGGAAAGAACCTACGACAAATCATTTGGCAAAAAACTAGCTCCTAAGTTTACAAAGTTTACTATTATTGCTAAAAAGTCACCACTAGTATACGAATTAGCGGATTCGTCGGGTAAATCTATTGGCAGTTGGCACATTAAAGATTTAAAACTAATTAACTACACTGATTCCTAACCTAACTAGATTCTTTCATTGTACCTACCTGCAGTTTGAGTTTCATAGTCACTATCTACTTAGCACTGTCTACAGAAGTTCGGAGGACTTAGTTAGACGGATTTTTCTTGTCTAGACACGAAAAATCCTGCTGTACAGAGCGGGGTATTGTAACGTAATACTACACGTATTGCGTTATAATATCTCGCAGGCGCTTAACGCCAGCTGAGCCGTTCGCAATATTACCAAATATGGTCATGTTCACTAGCTAAAGGCAGTTGTGAGTCATAGGCCTATATCTATTTAAGATGGGTGCGCGATCTAAGTCGATCACTTGCCCTACACACCGTCTCGCTGATGGTTGTAGTAACTACAACTACAATCCTACCTCTCTTTCTACTGTCCCGCTGGGGGTAAGCATATTCTAGTTGTCTGTGTGCCTATACGTTCTGTCTGTAGTATCTGTGTCTCTTAAGCATAACAGCCGATCTAGGGACCGCCTGTTCCTGACCGGTTGTTGTGTATTCTCTATGCTGTTTCCAGTGCTCACTGCACCTGTCTTCTCTCTACGGGCTACAAGCCACGAGCTGCTGGCGCCGTGCCGCTACTAGCCAGCTGCCACCCAAGCCTCCGTTCCTGCCTACGAGCTCCTACAGCCAGGCCACGGACGCCTGAGCCCGACCACTCGGCCCACATCGGCTGCACCGCCTGAGACCCCGCTCAGCCTGAACCTCGACCACAGAGCTGCCTGCGCAGCGCACCTTGGCCAGCTCATCGGCGACCCTACGAGCAGCTACCCTACGAGCGTCGGAGAGCAGCAGGAGTCTACGCTCCAGCCCTTAGGCCAGTGCTTACCTAGTTCGGTCATACTGTATGTAAGCGGTAGTGAGACATAATAAAGAACCTGTTCAGCCTAGCAGTGTTTCTCTCGAACCCCGACATCCTACCTGAGATCCTTCGTCTCAAAGTTTAAAACGCGGTTGTACTTACAATTCAATCGCCGAGCCGACCCGACTACGTAAGAAAGGGTCTAAAAAGGACGAAACAAGAAATAGCTCATTCAGATATTAATCCAGAAAAGTATAAGTACAGAAATGCTCAAGCTAGAGCCGTGGTCTTTATTTCTTGTTCCGTCCTTTTTAGATACCTTTTTTACGTAGTCGGGTTATGGTTATTAAACTACTTTTTTATGAACGTAGTGGTGATATTGCTTTATAGATTCTAAGGCTTTATAGGAAGATTATCAACACTCGTTATACTAAGAACGGTCAATCACACAATTTGTCTCTTTTCTTAGGTCTCTTCTCAATAAGAGAAGCATTATTCCATAGTCCACCACGTTCCGCTGGCTAAGTGTGGGTTCGTAGACTTTACATGTCTTTTAAGAGGATTATGGAGAACTTTTCAGTAGGAGAGAAATTCTCAGTAGCAGCACGGAGTCTGGAAATGTGCCCGGTACGGCAATAAGCTCGCCCCTTATTACGTGGGACTAAAGTATATCTGGCGAAAAGTGGGTGTAGAAATACACCTCTACCTACCCCTTCGGGGATAAAAGGCGTGACGATATGTATGTATGTATGGAGAACTCTAAGACATGCGGGTTTCCTCACGATATCTCCTATACTTGTTTAGCATGAGATAATTAACAATTTATTACGTGCCTAGCTTCGGAAAGTCATTGCTGCGGGCCGTGGATTCGAACCTGAGACCCACTACGTAGCAGTCTGCTGTCCTGTCCCCAGGCTATCACTGCTTTTTAAGAACTACAAAACTGTATTACTATAAATGGAGCAGCAAAGTCTCATGTTATTTTACTTTGATGTTCAGTGAGAGAGTGGCACTGCCCGGGTCGAGTCAAAAATGTTCGTTCTCAAACTATCCCGACTCTACTGTTTCAAGAATGAAAACGTTTCATTTCAAAACGTTTATACCTTAAATAAATAACGAGATTTTCTTTCGTTTTGGCTCTCAAGTTTAAGATCTATTTAGCCCGTTTGAGTGGAGGACTTATAAAATATTTTTTGTGCCTTAACGGGTTTAACGGTAATTGAATTACCCTTTTGATCTATAGCCAATTCGGCGCTTAGGATTGGCTTGTGGAATTAGCTAGTTTGCTGAGGTTTATTTATCGCTCTTGTAATGGATTTGCGTCTAGACTTAACACTTAAAAAGTATGTTTTATACAAAACTGTACGTGAAGCCGCTTTAACTTTCGATAAGGAGTAAGTAAAGTTTTAAAATAATTACAATTCTAAGTATCTGATCTCATATTGTTGTCACTGGAGAAGACTGTTTTGACGAGGTCTTATGAAATTGCATCTTCTCCCCGCTGCGTACCTACTGAATTTAATTTATCAGGATATTTTTAATCAATGAATAAGCCTAGTATATTATTACTAATAAACAATTAAAACTTTCAAAATATATACATACATATCGGAGACAAATTACGCCCAGACATAAATCCTCATACTCGATATACCAAAAAATGATGGGTGCAAAATCGAACCCACGACCTACAGCGTAACAGTCAGGGTCCCCAATCCCTAGACAATTGAGTAAATCAAATAAAACCTTCGTTATTGAGTGAATTCCATATAAATTGAATAATATTATTAAAAAGGTGTCGATTAACATAAAAAAACTTTCTACGCAATACTTTACTCCTTACACGATTTAATCCACAATACCAAGTCTGATTTATTTCATACAGCACACAAGGAAATCGGCTATCTTTCACCAAATAACAGGTGAATATACCATGCAAATAAAAACATAACTAATGCATAATGCATAGTACATTCGGATGCAACTAAAATAACAAATGTCCAAATATAAACAGTCATTAAAGGTTTATCGTTTACACATCGCGTACACTCATAAATGTTTCATATATTGAGGAGAACATCTCATACGTGTCTTATTATTTTTGGACCGGGAGCCCTACTATGAATTCCCGATATACCGCCCAGACAAAATAAACGAACGACTTCTTAATAGCACGAATATAGAAGCGAAGTTTTGTACTTTCGTTTTATGACGTGACGCAGTGCAATAGATGTTACGCGAGTGAGATTTACTTTATCGGAAACATAACGTAAACAAATGGTAGTGGGAGTTCAGTAACCCTGACATGTGGGATACTCAAACGTTCATTCTGCAAAGCAAAACCAAGGGAAGTGAACGCGGAAGATACTAATTGAAACAACGGTAGAGATGCGGTTTCGACTACAAACCGAACCTAGGCGTATGCCAGCTTAGTTTTATGTGTACGTGTACGTTGTACAAAATGTGCTCTCTAGTATTGTGATATTAATTATCCTATTATGTTCATTTCTACTGCTAAAATAACGCGAAAGTTTGTGAGTGTATATTTATATGTGTGTAACATACATAGTATAAAACAAAGTCTGTCTGTCCCTATGTATGCTTAAATCTTAAAAACTACGCAACGGGTTTAATGCGGTTTTTTTTAATAGATAGAATGATTCAAAAGGAAATTTTATATGTATAATTGACGCGGGCGAAGCTGCTGGCAACGTCTAGTGTGTGTATATTTGTAAGTCTTTCACGCAAAAACTACTGAACGAATTGTGATGGCACTTTACAGTGAGATAAATTATAATCAGACGCACATAACACAATATAAAGGCTACCTTTGTCTCGATAGCCGACAGCCAGCCAGAGCGCTGTACAAAAACTGGTGACTACTAAATGTTAATATTTTTGTACAGATTAAATTATGTTATTGTAGGTAGGTACCTACTTTAATAAAATATTATGATAACACTAACTTAAGCTTAGATTAATTAGCTAGCTGATCTGATTAGGCACTTTTTACTTGATTACGTTTTATTTTTAATATTCTTGATAAAATGTTTTTAGTGCTTAAAAACTTGCTTTATTACCTATAGACTATAATGTAATAAAATTATATTTCGGTTTTCCCGTCGCACTTGTTAGCTCCTAAGTTTTTTGTAAATATGTTGAATATTATTATGATAACTAAACACTATCTACCAACGCGCGTAATATGTCCCCAGTGACATCTTTTTTATAATACTTACCACAAATTTGATTGGTATGGGCAGATAAATTAATCGTAACGTAATTATTGGGATTTAAGGTTACCTTATATCCTCCTAGCGTTATCCCAGTTAGAAACCGGGGTACGCTTTCAAGTCTAACTGGATTTGACTGACATATAGGTAATGAAAATATTATTATATGCTTAATATAACAAAATCGTCGACACGTTATGATTTCAAAACATATTTCGTGTGCATTTTCCCTCACGCTGAATGTACAGAAATTTTCTGATACCCATGCAATATTTGCCTGTTTGACTAATTTCTGCTTTCACCCGCATCCGAACTTGTCAGTGTCTTTGACAGGCCTTCGGCTCAGAGCCATTAGTAAGGCGGCTTCAATGTACACATAGATATTTTCTCTTTTATTGGACATCAAATACAGGGTCGAGTGTGAATTTTCTATCTCAAAGCAATTTGTTAGGTTGTTATTGTGAAGATTATAATAGAAATATAATATAATGTTGAATATATGAGTGGCGCGGTGAATACTACTTACTACACTCCTGATTTACAGAAATAGACATTAAGTTAGTGCGTATCGTGACTTTGCAACACACAAAGAACACATCCTCAGTAAAGTAAACCGTTGCCAGCGGCTTCGCCCGCGTCAATTATACATATAAAATTTCCTTTTGAATCATTCTATGTATTAAAAAAAACCGCATTAAACCCGTTGCGTAGTTTTTAAGATTTAAGCATACATAGGGACAGACAGACTTTGTTTTATACTATGTATGTTACACACATATAAATATACACTCACAAACTTTCGCGTTATTTTAGCAGTAGAAATGAACACAATAGGATAATTAATATCACAATACTAGAGAGCACATTTCGTTCAACGTACACGTACACATAAAACTAAGCTAGCATACGCCTAGGTTCGGTTTGTAGTCGAAACCGCATCTCTACCGTTGTTTCAATTAGTATCTTCCGCGTTCACTTCCCTTGGTTTTGCTTTGCAGAATGAACGTTTGAGTATCCCACATGTCAGGGTTACTGAACTCCCACTACCATTTGTTTACGTTATGTTTCCGATAAAGTAAATCTCACTCGCGTAACATCTATTGCACTGCGTCACGTCATAAAACGAAAGTACAAAACTTCGCTTCTATATTCGTGCTATTAAGAAGTCGTTCGTTTATTTTGTCTGGGCGGTATATCGGGAATTCATAGTAGGGCTCCCGGTCCAAAAATAATAAGACACGTATGAGATGTTCTCCTCAATATATGAAACATTTATGAGTGTACGCGATGTGTAAACGATAAACCTTTAATGACTGTTTATATTTGGACATTTGTTATTTTAGTTGCATCCGAATGTACTATGCATTATGCATTAGTTATGTTTTTATTTGCATGGTATATTCACCTGTTATTTGGTGAAAGATAGCCGATTTCCTTGTGTGCTGTATGAAATAAATCAGACTTGGTATTGTGGATTAAATCGTGTAAGGAGTAAAGTATTGCGTAGAAAGTTTTTTTATGTTAATCGACACCTTTTTAATAATATTATTCAATTTATATGGAATTCACTCAATAACGAAGGTTTTATTTGATTTATTCAATTGTCTAGGGATTGGGGACCCTGACTGTTACGCTGTAGGTCGTGGGTTCGATTTTGCACCCATAATTTTTTGGTATATCGAGTATGAGGATTTATGTCTGGGCGTAATTTGTCTCCGATATGTATGTATATATTTTGAAAGTTTTAATTGTTTAATAGTATTAATATACTAGGCTTATTCATTGATTAAAAATATCCTGATAAATTAAATTCAGTAGGTACGCAGCGGGGAGAAGATGCAATTTCATAAGACCTCGTCAAAACAGTCTTCTTCAGTGACAACAATATGAGATCAGATACTTAGAATTGTAATTATTTTAAAACTTTACTTACTCCTTATCGAAAGTTAAAGCGGCTTCACGTACAGTTTTGTATAAAACATACTTTTTAAGTGTTAAGTCTAGACGCAAATCCATTACAAGAGCGATAAATAAACCTCAGCAAACTAGCTAATTCCACAAGCCAATCCTAAGCGCCGAATTGGCTATAGATCAAAAGGGTAATTCAATTACCGTTAAACCCGTTAAGGCACAAAAAACATTTTATAAGTCCTCCACTCAAACGGGCTAAATAGATCTTAAACTTGAGAGCCAAAACGAAAGAAAATCTCGTTATTTATTTAAGGTATAAACGTTTTGAAATGAAACGTTTTCATTCTTGAAACAGTAGAGTCGGGATAGTTTGAGAACGAACATTTTTGACTCGACCCGGGCAGTGCCACTCTCTCACTGAACATCAAAGTAAAATAACATGAGACTTTGCTGCTCCATTTATAGTAATACAGTTTTGTAGTTCTTAAAAAGCAGTGATAGCCTGGGGACAGGACAGCAGACTGCTACGTAGTGGGTCTCAGGTTCGAATCCACGGCCCGCAGCAATGACTTTCCGAAGCTAGGCACGTAATAAATTGTTAATTATCTCATGCTAAACAAGTATAGGAGATATCGTGAGGAAACCCGCATGTCTTAGAGTTCTCCATACATACATACATATCGTCACGCCTTTTATCCCCGAAGGGGTAGGCAGAGGTGTATTTCACTACTCAACACAGATATACTTTAGTCCCACGTAATAAGGGGCGAGCCTATTGCCGTACCGGGCACATTTCCAGACTCCGTGCTGCTACTGAGAATTTCTCTCCTACTGAAAAGTTCTCCATAATCCTCTTAAAAGACATGTAAAGTCTACGAACCCACACTTAGCCAGCGGAACGTGGTGGACTATGGAATAATGCTTCTCTTATTGAGAAGAGACCTAAGAAAAGAGACAAATTGTGTGATTGACAGTTCTTAGTATTGATAATCTTCCTATAAAGCCTTAGAATCTATAAAGCAATATCACCACTACATTCATAAAAAAGTAGTTTAATAACCATAACCCGACTAAGTAAAAAAGGTGTCTAAAAAGGACAGAACAAGAAATAAAGACCACGGCTCTAGCTTGAGCATTTCTGTACTTATACTTTTCTGGATTAATATCTGAATGAGCTATTTCTTGTTTCGTCCTTTTTAGACCCTTTCTTACGTAGTCGGGTCGGCTAGGCGATTGAATTGTAAGTACAACCGCGTTTTAAACTTTGAGACGGAGGATCTCAGGTAGGATGTCGGGGTTCGAGAGAAACACTGCTAGGCTGAACAGGTTCTTTATTATGTCTCACTACCGCTTACATACAGTATGACCGAACTAGGTAAGCACTGGCCTGAGGGCTGGAGCGTAGACTCCTGCTGCTCTCCGACGCTCGCAGGGTAGCTGCTCGTAGGGTCGCCGATGAGCTGGCCAAGGTGCGCTGCGCAGGCAGCTCTGTGGTCGAGGTTCAGGCTGAGCGGGGTCTCAGGCGGTGCAGCCGATGTGGGCCGAGTGGTCAGGCTCAGGCGTCCGTGGCCTGGCTGTAGGAGCTCGTAGGCAGGAACGGAGGCTTGGGTGGCAGCTGGCTAGTAGCGGCACGGCGCCAGCAGCTCGTGGCTTGTAGCCCGTAGAGAGAAGACAGGTGCAGTGAGCACTGGAAACAGCATAGAGAATACACAACAACCGGTCAGGAACAGGCGGTCCCTAGATCGGCTGTTATGCTTAGGAGACACAGATACTACAGACAGAACGTATAGGCACACAGACAACTAGAATATGCTTACCCCCAGCGGGACAGTAGAAAGAGAGGTAGGATTGTAGTTGTAGTTACTACAACCATCAGCGAGACGGTGTGTAGGGCAAGTGATCGACTTAGATCGCGCACCCATCTTATATAGATATAGGCCTATGACTCACAACTGCCTTTGGCTAGTGAACATGACCATATTTGGTAATATTGCGAACGGCTAAGCTGGCTTTAAGCGCCTGCGAGATATTATAACGCAATACGTGTAGTATGACGTTACAATACCCCGCTCTGTACAGCAGGATTTTTCGTGTCTAGACAAGAAAAATCCGTCTAACTAAGTCCTCCGAACTTCTGTAGACAGTGCTAAGTAGATAGTGACTATGAAACTCAAACTGCAGGTAGGTACAATGAAAGAATCTAGTTAGGTTAGGAATCAGTGTAGTTAATTAGTTTTAAATCTTTAATGTGCCAACTGCCAATAGATTTACCCGACGAATCCGCTAATTCGTATACTAGTGGTGACTTTTTAGCAATAATAGTAAACTTGGTAAACTTAGGAGCTAGTTTTTTGCCAAATGATTTGTCGTAGGTTCTTTTCCACACAGTATCACCCACGTTAAACCCAGCCGGTTTACGACGTAAGTTGTATGTGTGTGTATATAAAGTACCATTGTTTTGGTGTTTACGTGCAACACAAGTATCACACGAAGATATAAACTTAATAATGTCAGCGTGCATACCAGGCCAATAATAACGCTGCGCTGAACGTTTATACGTTTTAAAAATACCTAAATGACCCGCAGCGAGTTCCGAATGGTATTCTTTAATGGCGGTAGTTCTATCCGAGGTATGTAGGACCTCTTTCCAATCGAATACTTTACGCAGTGTACATTTCGATACTATATATCTATACAACTTATCATTTTTGATGGAATAGTTAGGAAAAGATGTAGGTGAGTTTTTACAGCCATTGTAGATAGTAGTATATATGGGCGCAAATTAATATATAATGATTATATTGTTACGAAAATGTTAATAATATTTAAGATTGATATTTAAATAACTATTTGTGAACACAGAACTGAGAACTTCACTACTTTACAATATTAGACACTGTATTGGCTGCTTAACTGTTTTATAAAGATTGGGTATTTAATTTATCGCTTAATTATTAAGATAAATCCAGAAACTTTCAAAGTAAAATCAATTAGTATTAAATAACATGATTATTATGTTTTCGGTAATAAATAACATGCGATTATATTTACATCCTGTTGATAGCGCCATCTGTTGGTGAATATTGCAAAGCAGCGATTGGTTAATAAAATAAATTTGTTATTCGTGTAAAATAAATCGTTTGGTGTTGTGCAAAATTCATTACAATATTAATGTTGATTTTTGAACTATAATTGTATAGTAATTTCAATTATATGTTGTAAAGGAAGTGGCAGTTGTTAAACATTAATTGTAATGACGGTTAGTGTATAAAAAGGACTGTAGGTCACATTTTAATGCAATTCTGTGCTAGAAATCGTCTGAAAATAAACCAAGTAATATTACATGAGTGTTTTTATTATGGAGTCTGGATACCATAACCCTGGCGTATCGCCGACATATACCACTGATCCGAGGTTACGGTAGTATCATTATCAGTGTTAGTATCAATAGCCGACACGGTAGCATTAACTTTATTAGGCAAGGAATTACTACGAGAGTCATTATTAGATAACGGAACAGAGTAAATATGATTTGGTAACAATTTAAATCTTTTCCAGAAGTCAATGACTAAAATTAACGAACTAGTAACTTCTGGAATTACGTACGCTTTTAAATTATAAGTTTTATTTTCAAAAGTGGTGGGTAGGTTGATATAGCCGATCGGTGTCAAACGATGACCACCCGCCGATCGAAAAAATATAGTAGGGTTGTCACACTTTTTCAAAGGGAGATTAATTTGAGAAATAATTTTTATATGAGAATTATTGCCCAATATAGTCACGGCAGAACCTGAGTCAAGTAACCCAGTAAGGGGTAGATTCTTAATGGTTACATTAACATAGGGTCGAAAATCAGTATTAGGTTTTGGATCACGGATCGCAGCCACAGAATAACTGGAAAAATACACTTTTAGAGTGTTCAGCCAATTTTTCCAGTCTTCTTTGTCAAAATATTTAGGTTAAGAAGATGTACAAACTGTAGGGTTTGTCATCTTATTTGACGAACTACGATCCGAGTAAATTAGTTTTTTGAAAAAGATTTATTTTTACAGATAGGACAATTTACGAACGTGACATCCCTAAGGCCACACTTAAAACATATCGGATAACGTTCTCGCTTGCACGTCCCTAGTGAGTGATCAGTTGAACGGCATCGCGGGCAAAACACACACCTCTTATTAGTTATTTTTGTAGGAACAGCTGATTTAGATATCATGTTGACATTATAGTGTTGTAGGTTAGGCACAGGTGTATCGTTCGGTTCGACATTTATAGATGCGACAGAAGCGTAGCTTTTTAGTTTAGATGGTTTATAGTATTGTGAATTATTATAGTGACCGTGCGTGTCCTTTTTATTTATGTAAGCTAAATCAGGTGCTACTGTGTTAGACGTAGGGTAACTAGGCTCGTGAAATTGTGCACTTAAACACTGGAACCTCTCATAGTTTAGACATAGTGTTTTTAGAGTGTCTATAGCCGTAGTACATGATGCTAGTATTGTAAAATAACACGGTCTAATATTGTGAAGCAATATATTTAATTTTTCATGTTCGGTTAGTACCGTGTTCGGTGACAATCGCGCAAAAAGTTGGAACATAATTGATAAATAGATGATTATACCCTCAGTTTGCCCTTGAGTACGATTACGAATCTCGGCTAAAAGTTTATTATCATAGTCGTACGGGGTAAAATCAGCTGTGAGTTTACTAGCTAGTTCGTTCCATGTAGAAATGGAATATTTAACACCGCGAAACCAGTGTAACGCATTACCCGTAAAAATTTCGGACGCGTAATCGAATAATCTATTGGCAGGTAGATTTCTAACCGTCCTAAATTCCGTCACGCGTTGTAGAAATTCGCGAACGCAGCCTGTTCCGTCGAATTTGAGTTTCGATAGTTCGCCAACCCTCAAATGCAGTTACCGGAGTCGACGCTGCCTGTGCAGGGGTTGAATCCGTGCAAGTCATCGTGACTCCGACTTCTGCCAACGGCACATTCGAGTGTTCTATCTTAGATAGCTCTGCCGACAGCATCCGAAAGCGTTCAGTCAGGTCGGATATTTTCTTGCCGTATTTAGGTTCGGATTTGTCTAATCTGCCCAATCTGTGGTAGACCTGGTTGTGCAAAGCCGTAGTTCGCTTCGCCAAGTTGTGGTCGTATAGTTCCTTAAGGGAAGAGTTTCGCGAATCTAAATCGGCAACTGACAGGCTAGCTCCCTTGAAGGCGTCTGCTATGTCTAGGCCTGACTCTAGGATTTCGTCATTCGGAATCAGCTCGAGTAGTTTAGGTAGCTGCTTCCGTAAACCTAAAACAGAGGTAGCCGGCTCCTCTCCGCGAATAGCGACCTCGTAGGCCAATTCATTTTTATTAAGTAGGAAGTACTTAATGGGGTTAGTGCTCATGATGAAATGAAGTGTATGATAGGAAAAGAACGTAAGTATATTACAGCCCTCTGTGTGCAATCGTTCTGCTTTACAAGGAAACTACGACGATTCGGTGTAAAAATGTAGACAATAGATAAGTGACTTGCAAAAACAAAAAACGGTTATTTCAAATTGCGAACAGTTACGTAGGGATTCGGTAGTTGTTTGAATTAGGCAATAGTAAGATAACACATAATAGTTATACAAAAATAGAAATTAAAGATAGACAGCAAAACACAGATATACACAATTTTAATAGTACGTACCGGTTCGCCGATGTCTGCACCTCCTCCTTTACAAAGACTGACCTCCTAAACAAGAACAACTGCAGTAATTGGAAGTGAAACAAATAGAGTTGGGCGCCACTGAGACGGATGATCTCAGGTAGGATGTCGGGGTTCGAGAGAAACACTGCTAGGCTGAACAGGTTCTTTATTATGTCTCACTACCGCTTACATACAGTATGACCGAACTAGGTAAGCACTGGCCTGAGTGCTGCAGCCGATGTGGGCCGAGCGGTCAGGCTCAGGCGTCCGTGGCCTGGCTGTAGGAGCTCGTAGGCAGGAACGGAGGCTTGGGTGGCAGCTGGCTAGTAGCGGCACGGCGCCAGCAGCTCGTGGCTTGTAGCCCGTAGAGAGAAGACAAGTGCAGTGAGCCCGTAGGAAGCACTGGAAACAGCATAGAGAATACACAACAACCGGTCAGGAACAGGCGGTCCCTAGATCGGCTGTTATGCTTAGGAGACACAGATACTACAGACAGAACGTATAGGCACACAGACAACTAGAATATGCTTACCCCCAGCGGGACAGTAGAAAGAGAAGTAGGATTGTAGTTGTAGTTACTACAACCATCAGCGAGACGGTGTGTAGGGCAAGTGATTGACTTAGATCGCGCACCCATCTTATATAGATATAGGCCTATGACTCACAACTGCCTTTGGCTAGTGAACATGACCATATTTGGTAATATTGCGAACGGCTAAGCTGGCGTTAAGATTTTGATTTTTATTCATTGATTTCTGCGTTTGACTCATCCTATTGACATAATCCTACAATCGCCCATGACAAGTAAACAGGAAGTGAATGATTGCGAGGCGAACTAGTACCGGCGTAATTTCCAGCTTAAAATAGTTTGAATCGAATTTGTTGTACCATAATCTCACAGATGAGATCTCTGTTTATCCTTCTACAGATACGGATAACACCACTCAATGTCTACGGCGCAATTGGTAACGTGAAACAATTCCAATCGAATTTGTAGTAACATCGAGATCTCCGTTTTTATAGTGAAATGTATTTAGACAACATCTACTTTCCTTTCCTCTGTAACTTCCAATCTATCAAGAAGCAACTAGTTACTAAGCTTTTACAGAGAAACTAGTTTTAAAGAGAAATTCGTCGGTGAACATAGATCTTAATATAAGGTAAATGAACGTCACCAAAGTGCGAGCAAACGAGACCATGTTTCCTAACTTATGATCTAAGATGGCGTGTAATAAAACCAGTGGTTGAGTGCTGGTACCTATGCGAAAACAGTAATGTATGTGGCAATAACGTGTAAAAGTAAATACGTACATATCTAATCTGACTCCTTGAATACATAAAAGCGATAAAGTGTGTGAACGTTACGACAAAATTCAAATTTATCGCGCTCGCATTACATATTCGGAAAAAGAATGGTAATGTCCTCATATTATGATAATAATTCTTATAAATAAGGCTACATTTTTACATAAAATGAAGAGAAAAGGGATATTAAGTGAGGCAGCTCGAGATTTTGGGAAACGAATTGTTGACACGGATGGCGCAGTTCGTTCAGTGGTCACTTCGCATCTGCTGTTGTAACTGTTGTACCAAATTATACAATTAATATAGATAGCCCTGTTTCGTAGCTTCATTGCTTAAAAGTGAGAGTTGTAAAACGCTGTATATGTAGATCTAATATATACAAATAGTGTGACTTTACTTTCATTTTCATAAAAAGAAAAAAATTATATTATTTATGTATGTTTATCCATTTTCTTGTATCCATAGTACAAGTTCTGCTTAGTTTGGGACAAGATGGTGTTGCACATAGATATAGAATATTTTAGATATTTATTTTTCGGAAATCTTCAAATACAAATTTTATGTACTATCGATCTAGTTAATTAAACAAATACAGGTACGTTAAATATAGTAATAAAGTAATGTTTCTTATGTATCAACACGCATACAAAATATAATTATTATTTATAACCTTCATCGAATTAAACAAATATCATATATTAAATCAATAGCACTGCAAGATGCGCTGAGAAGTAAATTATTGCCTTAAAATATGATATTTCGCGCATGAAATCACTTTGCAAATAAATTATCACCATCATCGCGTCGCGATATTGAAAATTGCACTGATATTTATCCATCTCCACATGAAATATTTTCAAAAGGTGTTTTTATATTTGGTGCATTTATCGTAGTCATTCATAAAAGTAGTTGCAACCACACATCAGCATTCTCTTAAAAAATCAAAGTGTGTTCAAATAGACTGCGATAACAGGTACCAATCGTTGAATAAAATATCGATCGATGAATAATGGCCAACTGCATTATGTATAACCGGCACGGCAGTGCGCTTTGAGACGCGGCTAATGGTCGATTACTAACTAACGTTTACACACAAATTAATCTTACTGAAGCCTCCACGTGCCTAATATCTACCTACTGATAACGATTATAGATGGGCAAAGGTTCAAATGAAATCCAAACAACTTTGTTTGATTGGTATGCGTTGCTAATTTTCAAACATACACCATTTATTTGTTACCAACAATGAAGTATTTAATCCTTTAAATGGATAGGCGGCGGCGTGTTTTCGTGTACTCAAAATTCGACGAACTTGTTCCTATTAACCCTTTATTTACAATCCTAAGCCTTTACCTGAAACTCTTTCTGATAGCAAAACTCCAATTACATTTTATCCGAGCAGAGAACAAGGTTTTGCGAAAGCAAACTCTGAGAAGTTTTATGAATAATCTCTTTTTAAAACAAAGCTAAAAGCTGTCGCTGAGGTTGACGATATATCTAAAATGTCATTTAGTTATGTTAAAGTATTCTCATATATGCCAGGTTCTGTATTCATAGTCAAACTTTTCGATTACATTTTGTTAAACAATGTTTGTTTGTAGAGAGCTTTGAGCTATTTAGTTACATGTGAGTTAACAAAAAAATAATACAACGTTACATACATAAACTCACGCCTGTTTCCCCGAAAGGGTAGGCAGAGGCATATTAAACGCCCACTTTTCGCCAGTGTTTTGATCCCACGTAATAGGTGGCGAGCCTATTGCCGCTTATCGGGATATTTTGTTTGCCAACGTTACACCTGTATTTAAAACCATATTTTATAAATATGATCAGAGACAAAAATCTGTAATCAGGACTGAATCGATGAGCTCTATATTCTTTACGATAAAAGCCGATCTTTTCGTAGGTCTAATCTTACACCACGTATTTCTCATTCTTAAAAGCATTTGATTGCGTTCATCACGACACACTATTGCGTAAGCTCCGCCACTACGGCGTAGAGGAAACCGCACTTTGTGTTGTCGAGTCGTACCTGCGGCAGAGATTTCAGTGCGTCGATGTAAATGGGGCTACATCCTCTAAATTACCTATACAGTTAGGCGTTCCACAAGGCTCTATTTTAGGTCCTTTTCTATTCCTTGTATATATTAATGACTTACCTTTTTATTTAAATAATATTATATGTGATGTCGTACTTTTTGCAGATGAAACGTCACTTATTTTTAAAGTAGATAGGTATAGGAATCAATTTTAATGATGTAAATAATGCACTTATACAGGTTACACAATGGTTTACAGCAAACAACCTAGTGCTTAATTCTAAAAAGACTTAATGCGTTAAATTTGGTTTACCTAACGTTAGACAACTGGGACCTAATATAAGGCTAGATAGGGAGGAACTTGACACAGTTGACTCGACAGTGTTTCTAGGCATTACACTAGATAATAAGTTACAATGGGGTGCACATATAGCATGTCTTGCAGGTAAGCTCAGCTCTGCTGCGTATGCTGTCAAAAAAGTTAGACAACTTACTGATGTTGACACAGCTCGTCTAGTTTATTTTAGCTATTTTCATAGTGTCATGTCCTACGGTATTTTGTTATGGGGCAAAGCTGCGGATATTCAGAATATCTTCGTTCTAAAGAAACGAGCGGTACGAGCAATATACATGTTAGGTGCAAAAGATACTCTTAGGGAACGCTTTAAGTCTATAGGGATTCTTACAGTAGCCTCGCAATTTTTATTTGCTAATATATTGTATATTAGGCAAAATATAGGTTTATTTACTACAAAAAGTGATGTACATAACATAAATACTCGAAACAGGCATAAGTTATATGCCCCTTATCATCGTTTACATAAAGTTAATAATTCTTTTGTAGGGCTAGGTATTCGTATATACAATAAAATACCAATTAGTCTTTTAGAATTGCCATTCAGTACGTTCAAAAGTAAAATAAAAGATTGCCTTATTAGGAAAGGTTATTATGCCATTAATGATTATTTCAGTGATAAGGATAGATGGTCACTTACACTAGCCAACTCTTGAATTTTTTAATTTATATAGATACCTTACTTTTCAGTTTTTTTTATATAATATCTCTAGTTCTATTAATTTAATATTCATGCATTATTAGGTCATTCAACTTACTACATTTACATTTTCATTGTTGTTCCACAAATTTTATTAAAATTTGCTACAGTGTTAGATGAAGGTAACTCGTTATCATAGGATGGATACTAACGTTTTTGTAATTTTCGTGTATTCATATACCGTCACTTTCTGTAACATACTTTTCCACCATAGTTCTGAACTTGATCGCGAGTTGCCTACACTATAAAGCGTAAGTGGATGCTCCTGTTACACAAGATTCACATTTGAAGACTACTACAGCACTTAATTTAGTAACTACATATTTGTTTAAGTATTATGTATGTTCTTATTTACTATTTACAAGTAATTAATTACAATGTGAAACAGTTGCAGCTCCTTAGAAAAACAAAACAAAATATATACCATAACACTGGCGATTAAAAAGAGTGGCCACGAGTTTTATTGCCCGTTCTTTCTCGTTTGCGAATGCTCACCTATTGCTTTGTGAATGGGCAATAAATGTAAATGTAGAAGCATTATTAATTTACTTTAAAAATTTGACGTTCATAAGCGTCACGTTGTGACCTAGATGAATAAATGATTTTTGACTTTGACTTTTTGACTTTGACTTTAACCTTTTTATTATTTTCAAGGATTTGCAACGTGAGAAAAATCTTTCAGGTAGGCATAGATGACCTATCAGGAATAGGCTGCGGCGGAAAGTTTTGTGTCATTTCAGTAGTAAGAGAAAAATACTATGTGGTGGGTAAGGGACAGTATAAATAATAATTACATTCATAGATGTTATCAACTCTATATTTTTGGGTAAATAATCACAACCTTTCTTCGAACGTGTTACTTTTTGGGGTTCCGCACCTAAAAGGTAAAAAACGGGACCCTATTACTAAGCCTCCGCTGTCTGTCTGTCTATCACCAGGCTGTATTTCATAAGCCGTGATAGCTAGAAACTGAAATTTTCACAAATTATGTATTTCGGTTGCGGCTATAACAACAAATACTATAATACTAAAAATAAAAATATTAATGGGGGTTCCCATACAAAAAACGTGATTTTTTCGTAATTTTTGCTCAAAATTACTAACTGTAACAGGTAGACGCTTTAAATTTTCACAGAATATGTAGTTGTATATTACCTTTTAAAATAAATAATTAAAAAAAATAATAATAATAAAAAATTACGTTTGTTGTATTGTTCCCATACAGCAAACGTAATTTTTAAGCAATTTGTTACTCGATCTTAATAAACAGGTAGAAACTTTTAAAGTATTTAAGTATACATACAACAAACGTGATTTTCTTTTCTAGATAATGGTACGGAACCCTTCGTGCGCGAGTCCAACTAGCACTTGCCCAATTTTTCATTATTTGTATAGTATGGAAAAAATGTAAATAGTCAATTATAATATAATATAACACATGATACAAAAGTATTTTGAAAAGATAATGTGTCGCTATTTTGGCAGTATTGAGATCAATAGAGTATTAGCTCCTCGATTGATATATATTTTTGCCATAATATGTAATTATCGGCATAATAAAGATTTTAAACTTTTACGAATTGTTCGTTGAACCGGGTTTTACTCGCAAGGGTATACTGGCTCTAGGGGACTCATATGTTTTAGCCCCGACGCACAACATTTCGAGTGGCTTACATCGGTCGCAGTCACAGACACATGAGAGGCATGAGGGCTTAGCAGAGTCTTCGTGAGGTGCAGGTATCTGAAAAATACAACCAAACAGAACCTATGCAGGTAACAATTTACCGTTTTTTTTATTTCACTGGCAGCGGTACTTCGACACACTACAATATTCGTCATTGTCAGATTGTGTAGCTTCGGTCACGTTTGCAATTGATGATAACCGGATTACATGTTAGCATTAACCTTTTTCTTAATTTTACCCGTACCCTTTTTTTCACGTAGTTTCCTCGAGTAAAATACCAACAGTTTATTTTACTACTATAGTATTTAGCTTTTGAAACTATTCCTATCAGTATCTATAGAAGACACCGCGTTTTGACACTCCTAAAGCCCCGAGAAAGCTAAACCCTGTCCTGTTATCAGCAGCAAATTAAAAAAGAAGTTTTTTGGAGGAATCAGAATTCAAAATCAAACAGTAATTATCGAGTAGTAAACTATTATTTTTTAATCTGCTACTAGCTGATGTCTTAAGGAAATGATAATGTGCATCTGGATCTTGTAAACTACTTACCACAGACTCCATCAAAGAAACACCCAGGATGCCACAAATGTACCAAAGATATAATTTATAAAACCGTTGCGAATAAAAAGCCGAAAAAAGATAGAAATATATATTTTACATACCCACTGAATGTGATTAAGATAAGAATAAGCAGCCATATTATTTTAAACTTAATGGCAGAGCTTTAATATTATTCAAATATTCCGTTATATGAATCCCAAAACAAGCTAACAAAACTTTGTTATATAGCCGATCACGAACTACTGCACATAATCCCTTTATAAGTTACGTCGCAACACCTGCTTCTGTGCCACACATATTCCATGATTAAATACTCGTTTTAAAGGTAGCATTTTGTATAATTTATCGAATAAAATTTACGAATTTTATACAACGGCATAGATACCTATGTTTACCGCAAATATTGGTAATCAGAACTGGGTTAATGGTTCAGGGCAACTAGGTTACTATCTGAAGTTGCCTAGATGTAAAAGATGCGCATAAGTTTGCTATAATCTGAGTCACCCTGACTAGCCTTCGTCGTGTTGTGGGACGTTTCTCCTAAGGGAGAAATTGCCGAAAGTCATCTTTTAGTGTTGTCCTACACTCTTCAAGAAACATACATGCCAAATATCTAGCTTGCCAGCGCTAGTTTTGGCTGAGCGTTGTCTGTTAGTCTGTCAGGGTTCACCCACACATAACAGTCAGTAGCGGAAGAATTTTATATATAAAGCTGGAATTAGATATTATTATCATTCAAGGATATAAATATACACTTCGATCTATAATGAAGAGGTGTTAAAAGTAAAATGTCTCATGTTTATCAATGGCATAAAACCCAGAGGCTTAAAACGATCATATATTAATCCAGAAGTAAGTAACTTACTAGGTGGAATATTCAAAATACATATTTGTTGGCAAAAATGTATTATACGGCAAATAATATCTAGATCTAATGCGATGAAACCAATAGAAAGGCTTATTTATTTAACCAATAACACGATGTTCCAGTTATGAAGCAAACAAATAAATATTTACCAAACACGGGGTAATGATGTTTGTAAACACAAGTACGATACAAACTTTCCGTAATGACTTTATCGTTACGAACAATTGAACAGATACACATTGGATATGACAAAGTGTGGAATTTGTTGTACCGAGACGTAACTTAAACAAGTTTATGTGACTTCACAAGTTAATAGATGGTGACAAAGCTACGACATCAAACACTGCACGGAGTAATATTATTACGAGTATACAAGCTCAGACATCGCGTTTGATTTAGATCATTGCAGAAATAGGCTTTCCAATGCGCTAGGCATTCCTGAATGTATTCCTGTTAGTCTTCTTGGATGCAACTGAACTAACGTTAGGTGATGTTGACAAGAGGGCAGATTCAGCCACGGCAAACAGCATTGAATATCTAGAATAAATAAGTAGGTGATAAAAACTTTGCACTGCACATGAAAAATAAAGTAAAATTATAATTGTCACATCATCAAACGAATTACAAAATTGACATGGCAGAAATCTATAAATTGAAGCCTAAATATCAGAAGCCATTGTCACAATGACTTATCTACACATTTTAGTAAAAGTAAGACGGCTAATTAACGAAGTGGAAAGAAGACAAAGTGTTGATCTAAGCATAGCAGAGTATCTCTCTCATAGCGTAATTAATCGAACGGAGTAACAAACATACAACGTTGGAAGTTAAGAAAAACTCAAGATTCTACTAAATCCGCTCTCTAAGTTAGGTACAATTATCCCTGTACTCGGCAAAATGTTATTCATCTAGACCAGACATACAAGATGGATTGCACACGTAATTTTCTTATTCTGGGTAACCAACGGTATCAAATTCCCTCCTACTTGTAAGTAAATTAATGAACTTTATACTAGACTAGAGGACGCCAGCAGCTATGCCTGCATTTTTTTTAAATTTACCCGTTTTGGCCGATCCCGTAGGAATTTCGGAAAATCCCTTCTTAGTGCACCCCTACGGTCCCCAAGGAATATACATGCCAAATTTCAGCTTCCTGCGCCCAATAGTTTCGGCTGTAGCGTGTCTGTCAGTCAGTCAGTAACGCAAGGATTTTATATATTAAGATTATTATTATTCACTTTATTAATCACATTTCTCATAGTTAATTTTATATTATTAAATATCGGCACAATGATCGCCGAATCCACATCCCACATGTCAACAATCTCGTGAGCTAGGTCCAAATATTTAATCTCCTTCTCTTTTTCTGCCTTCACGAGATTGCCGTCATGCGGTATGGTGATATCGATTATCATTGCGAGTCGCTCTGCTCGGTCTATCACTACAATATCAGGCTTATTGGCTACAATAGTCCTGTCTGTAATGATAGACCGATCCCAGTACAACAATGCACGACCATTCTCGAGAACTGGGTCGGGCACATATCTGTAGTACGGTACCTCTGAGCCAACGAGATTGTATTTAAGGGCTAGTTGCTGATGGATTATCCTGGCCACTTGGTTGTGTCTGTGCAAATACTGACCGTTGGAAAGACTCGAACAACCGGACACTATATGCCTGAGCGATTCCCCGGGTTGGTGACAGGCCCGACATATGTCAAACCTCAGAATATAAGTATATTCTGAGGGATGGGACGGTAGTTGTTTATCATGACAACTTTGTCCATAATTGCAAAGACAAAACCTTCGGTTTCTCCAAAGAGATCACCGAATCGCAGCCAGGAAATAGAAGCTTTAAAATGTACATCGGGCCCATGTAAGGCCCGGTAGAATCGTCCATGCAGCTCCTTGCCCCTCCATACTTCTCGTCGGTCCTCAGTACTAAGTACTGCAGGTTTGTGCCAGCTCTCTTTAGCCAGAGCGAGCGGGGTAAGCCCGGTATCAATTCCGACTACATCGCGATGCACATCCACACTCATCTGCAGAAAATAATCTCTGAGGTTGCACACCTCGCGGTTGTGGAGGGTCTTAGCACATAAAAAGCCTCGACCCCCACATTTCCGCGGGATGTACAGCCTCATTATTGATGAGCGTGGATGATGCATACGAGATGCAGTCAGCATTGAACGGACTTTTCTATCCAGGGCATGTAGTTCAGTCTGGGTCTACCTGAGTATGCCGAAGGAATACATTAGGACTGGCATGGCCCACCCGTTGCAGGCCCGCACCTTGTTGCCGCCTGATAAAAGACTGTTAAGTACTTTTCTCAGGCGGCCAAAGAACCGAGCCTGCAACGTCTGTTTCATGTCAGTCTCAGAAATATTCAAAGACTGTGACATACCCAGGTATTTGTAGGTCTCAGTTGGGGAGAGGGATCTAAGTTGTATGGAATCTGAGAGTTGTATCCCTGCAGATTCCATAATCTTGCCTCTCTTCACATGCATGACCGCACATTTATCCACACCAAATTCCATCCTGATTGAATTACTAAAGGTTTCGGTTACCTTAAGTAATGCAGTCAGTTGGAATTTGTTAGGGGCAAATAATTTCAGGTCATCCATAAAAAGGAGGTGAGATGTAACATGACCTCCTCTCCTCAACTGATAGCCTAGCCCTGAAGCCTCTAATAAGGTACTTAGGGGGTTCAGGGCAAGGCAAAACCACAGAGGACTCAGGCTGTCGCCCTGGAATATACCTCGCTCGATCCTTATTGGAGCACCGCAACCCAAGATCGATCGACACCCTGGATAGCGCAATACGGTCCTCCATTGCCCCATACACGCCCTTAAGAAGGTGCATAGAGTTGTATCTACTTTGTACAACTCTAGCACCCTCAAAAGCCACGCATGAGGCACGGAGTCGTACGCCTTTTTGTAATCTATCCAGCATGTCGATAGATTCTTTCGGTTACGGCGCACTTGTTGGCTAATGGCCATGTCAATCAATAGGAGCTCTTTAGTACCACGAGCCCCACTCTTACATCCATTTTTTGAAACAGATAGAATTGAATTATCAAATATATGTTTAGATAATTTCGTTCTCAAAATGGATGTAAGAAGTTTGTATAAAGTTGGTAGGCATGTAATTGGCCTATAATTCTTGGGGTCCGTGGTACTACCAGACTTATAAAGCAGGTGGGTAACGCCGGATGATAAAAAATCAGGCAGCGACCCTGATTCCAAAGACGATTGAAATTGAGATGCTAAGCAAGCATGCGAACTTCGAAGCCACTTAAGCCAAAAATTGTGCAGCCCGTCCGGTCCCGCAGACTTCCAGTTCTGTAACGGACGGACTGCGCTGACTATGTCGTCGATAGTAATATTTATAGGATCCATTATTGGAATTCGTTCACATGCTCGCTCAACATCCCCAATCCAATCACCCTCCGCATGGCTGACGGGTGTCGACCAAATGCTGCGCCAAAATGTATTAGTGGCATCATCATTCGGTCGACACCCATCGCCATTACTCGTCGAGGAATCAGGGTGCTCCCATGCCCTATACACCCGCTTTTCGTCTCTCTGGAATGTGCGATTAAGGCAATACCGGTCCACCCTTTTTTTATATCGCCTAATACGGTTTGCCCATGCACAAAGTTTTTGTTTCAGAAAGTCGATACGCTCTGTAACTCGAGATAAATAATCTTGGGAACTGATACCAGTTCCCACAAAGGCCCGAGTCACAAAGCGCATCACTCTCGGTCGCGTATTACCGGTCCTAAAGGAACATAACTTGCCAATGAGTGCCCTAGTCTCAGCGATACGACTCTCAATCCTGCGCTGCCAAGCTGGCATCGCAGCGGCCCTTCGAGTAGTAGTATTATCTACAGGGAATTTAACTCCCGCTACTCGACATGCCGCTGCAGCCGCACAATACAGGATTGACTGTGTATCGCTGAGATTTTCACTATTCTCAAAATAAATTGACAATAGTGAATCCAGGGCACCCACTAGCGCTATGTTTTTCTTATGCATGGGCAACCGAGGCAAAAGAGGCCGAATATTTCGATTTATGTATCGGTATTCATCAATAGCACATTCCAAAGCGCTTCTTAAACGATCATTGTACTGGGTACTTACATGAGAAGTCTCGTCATCTATCTCTTCATCGGCGACATCAACCTGTTGTAGTTGTGCAACCGCCGTCTGAGTTCGCGATGGAGAAGTGATGGGGAGACTTCTCTGCAAGTCAGAGCGAAGTCTCTCAAGCACGGTGTCATCCAACTGACGACACCGTTGGATGGCCCGCACTTGATCCGATAGCCGTTGTGTTGACACGTTGACAGCTGGCTCAAGTGCCTGAAACAAAGGCAGCATACGATCACGGTAAGCACTGAGGTTAGTTCCTCCCTCTGTGGCCACAAAATATGCCCGCATGACGTTTTCATTAATTGAACTTGTCCATCTCATGCGGTGCACATCACCACCGGTAGCGGGGGCCCTGTTCGAGACCGGTGGGTCTCGGGGTCCCAAGCGTGTCGGTGGCCGGCCTCTCCCTCGCCGACGTACAGGTGGTGGCGACGTCGGCGGCGAGAAGTACTCGTCGCTCGATGAGCTCGACGCCTCTGCAATTGCCGACAACTCTGTTGTAGGTGCCAGCGGCTGCGAGGCGGAGCTGAACGACGAGTCCGGGGGTGTAATTCGTGCAGCAGCTGCCCTAGCTCTTGTCAACATTTCATTTTCTCTTCGTATTTATCGATTTTCCGAAATTCCCACGGGATCGGCCAAAACGGGTAAATTTAAAAAAAATGCAGGCGTAGCTGCTGGCGTCCTCTAGTCTAGTATAAAGCTCATTAATTTACTTACAAGTAGGAGGGAATTTGATACCGTTGGTTACCCAGAATAAGAAAATTACGTGTGCAATCCATCTTGTATGTCTGGTCTAGATGAATAACATTTTGCCGAGTACAGGGATAATTGTACCTAACTTAGAGAGCGGATTTAGTAGAATCTTGAGTTTTTCTTAACTTCCAACGTTGTATGTTTGTTACTCCGTTCGATTAATTACGCTACGAGAGAGATACTCTGCTATGCTTAGATCAACACTTTGTCTTCTTTCCACTTCGTTAATTAGCCGTCTTACTTTTACTAAAATGTGTAGATAAGTCATTGTGACAATGGCTTCTGATATTTAATTCCAATCAAGTTAATTTTGTAATTCGTTTGATGATGTGACAATTATAATTTTACTTTATTTATCATGTGCAGTGCAAAGTTTTTATCACCTACTTATTTATTCTAGATATTCAATGCTGTTTGCCGTGGCTGAATCTGCCCTCTTGTCAACATCATCATCGTCCTAACGTTAGTTCAGTTGCATCCAAAAAGACTAACATGAATACATTCAGGAATGCCTAGCGCATTGGAAAGCCTATTTCTGCATTGATCTAAATCAAACGCGATGTCTGAGCTTGTATACTCGTAATAATATTACTCCGTGCAGTGTTAGATGTCGTAGCTTTGTCACCATCTATTAACTTGTGAAGTCGCATAAACTTGTTTAACTTACGTCTCGGTACAATAAAGACCTCACTTTGACATATCCAATGTGTATCTGTTCAATTGTTCGTAACGATAAAGTCATTACGGAAAGTTTGTATCGTACTTGTGTTTACAAACATCATTACCCCGTGTTTGGTAAATATTTATTTGTTTGCTTCATAACTGGAACATCGTGTTATTGGTTAAATAAATAAGCCTTTCTATTGGTTTCATCGCATTAGATCTAGATATTATTTGCCGTATAATACATTTTTGCCAACAAATATGTATTTTGAATATTCCACCTAGTAAGTTACTTACTTCTGGATTAATATATGATCGCTTTAAGCCTCTGGCTTTTATGCCATTGATAAACATGAGACATTTTACTTTTAACACCTCTTCATTATAGATCGAAGTGTATATTTATATCCTTGAATGATAATAATATCTAATTCCAGCTTTATATACAAAATTCTTCCGCTACTGACTGTTATGTGTGGGTGAACCCTGACAGACTAACAGACAACGCTCAGCCGAAACTACCGCTGGCAAGCTAGATATTTGGCATCTATGTTTCTTGACGAGTGTAGGACAACACTAAAAGATGACTTTCGGCAATTTCTCCCTTAGGAGAAACGTCCCACAACACGACGAAGGCTAGTCAGGGTGACTCAGATTATAGCAAACTTATGCGCATCTTTTACATCTAGGCAGCTTCAGATAGTAACCTAGTTGCCCTGAACCATTAACCCAGTTCTGACTACCAATATTTGCGGTAAACACAGGTATCTATGCTGTTGTATAAAATTCGTAAATTTTATTCGATAAATTATACAAAATGCTACCTTTACAACGAGTATTTAATCATGGAATATGTGTGGCACGGAAGCAGGTGTTGCGAAGTTACTTATAAAGGGATTATGTGTAGTGGTTCGTGATCGGCTATATAACAAAGTTTTGTTAGCTTGTTTTGGGATTCATATAACGAATTATTTGAATAATATTAAAGCTCTGCCATTAAGTTTAAAATAATATGGCTGCTTATTCTTATCTTAATCACATTCAGTGGGTATGTAAAATATATATTTCTATCTCTTTTCGGCTTTTTATTCGCAACGGTTTTATAAATTATATCTTTGGTACATTTGTGGCATCCTGGGTGTTTCTTTGATGGAGTCTATGGTAAATAGTTTACAAGATCCAGGTGCACATTATCATTCCTTTAAGACATCAGCTAGTAGCAGATTAAAAATAATAGTTTACTACACGATAATTACTGTTTGATTTTGAATTCTGATTCCTCCAATAAACTTCTTATTTAATTTGCTGCTGATAACAGGACAGGGTTTAGCTTTCTCGGGACGTTAGGAATGTCAAAACGCGGTGTCTTCTATAGATACTGCTGGGAATAGTCTCAAAAGCTAAATACTATATAGTATTGCATAGTTAAGGACTAAAATAAACTGTTGGTATTTTACTCGAGGAAACTACGTGAAAAAAAGGGTACGGGTAAAATTAAGCAAAAGGTTAATGCCAACATGGAATCCGGTTATCATCAATTGCAAAAGTGACCGAAGCTACACAATCTGACAATGACGGCTTATGATCTGACTATTGTAGTGTGTCGAAGTACCGCCGCCAGTGAAATAAAAAAACGGTAAATTGTTACCTGCATAGGTTCTGTTTGGTTGTTTTTTATCAGATACCTGCACTTCACGAAGGCTCTGCTAAACTCTCATGCCTCTCATGTGTCTGTGACTGCGACCGATGTAAGCCACTCGAAATGTTGTGTGTCGGGGCTAAAACACATGAGTTCCCTAAAGCCACTTTACCGTTGCAGGTAAAAGCCGTTTCAACAAACAATTCGTAAAAGTTAACAATCTTTGTTATGCCGATAATAACATATTATGGCCAAAATATATCTCAATCGAGGAGCTAATAGTCTATTGATCTCAATACTGCCAAAATAGCAACACATTATCTTTTCAAAATACTTTTGTATCATGTGTTATATTACATTATAATTGACTATTTAATTTTTTTTCATACTATACAAATAATGAAAAAGTAACACGTTCGAAGAAAGTTAATTATTTACCCAAAAAGATAGAGTTGATAACATCTATGAAGGTATTTATTATTTATACTGTCCCTTACCCACCACATAGTATTTTACTCTTACTACTGAAAAGATACAAAACTTTTCGCCGCAGTCTATTCCTAAAAGGTCATCTATGTCTACCTTAAAGATTTTTCTCACGTTGCAAATCCTTGAAAATAAGAAAAAGGTTGAAGAATGAGAAATACGTGGTGTAAGATTAGACCTACGAAAAGATCGGCTTTTATCGTAAAGAATATAGAGCTCATCGATTCAGTCCTGATTAGATATGTAAAAGTCGCACAAACTAATATCTCATACATACAGTTTTTTTTCCTCTGCTCAAATTTATAAAATATGGTTTTAAATACAGGTGTAACGTTGTATTATTTTTTTGTTAACTCACATGTAACTTAATAGCTCAAAGCTCTCTACAAACAAACATTGTTTAACAAAATGTAATAGAAAAGTTTGACTATGAATACAGAACCTGGCATACATGAGAATACTTTAACATAACTAAATGACATTTTAGATATATCGTCAACTTCAGCGACAGCTTTTAGCTTTGTTGTAAAAAGAGATTATTCATAAAACTTCTCAGAGTTTGCTTTCGCAAAACCTTGTTCTCTGCTCGGATAAAATGTAATTGGAGTTTTGCTATCAGAAAGAGTTTCAGGTAAAGGCTCAGGATTATAAATAAAGGGTTAATAGGTACAAGTTCGTCGAATTTTGAGTACACGAAAACACGTCGCCGCCTATCCATTTTAAGGATTAAATACTACATTGTTGGTAACAAATAAATTGTGTATGTTTGAAAATTATCTACGCATAGCAATCAAACAAAGTTGTTTGGATTTACTTTGAACCTTCGCCCATCTATCACCATTATCAGTAGGTAGATATTACGCACGTGGAGGCTTCAGTAAGATTAATTTGTGTGTAAACATTAGCTAGTAATCGACCATTAGCCGCGTCTCAAAGCGCACTGCCGTGCCGGTTATACATAATGCAGTCGGCCATTATTCATCGATCGATGTTTTATTCAACGATTGGTACCTGTTATCGCAGTCTATTTGAGCACACTTTGATTTTTAAGGGAATGCTGACGTGCGGTTGCAACTACTTTGATGAATGACTACGATTAATGCACCAAATATAAAAACACCTTTTGAAAATATTTAATGTGGAGATGGATAAATATCAGTGCAATTTTCAATATCGCGACGCGATGAAGGTGATAATTTATTCGCAAAGTGATTTCATGCGCGAAATATCATATTTTAAGGCAATAATTTACTTCTCAGCGCATCTTGCAGTGCTATTGATTTAATAAGTAACTATGATATTTGTTTAATTCAATGAAGGTTATAAATAATAATTATATTTTGTATGCGTGTTGATACATAAGACACATTACTTTATTACTATATTTAACGTACCTGTATTTGTTTCATTAACTAGATCGATAGTAAATAATATTTGTATTTGAAGATTTCTGAAAAATAAATATCTGATATATTCTATATCTATGCGCAACACCATCTTCTCCCAAACTAAGCAGAACTTGTACTATGGATACAAGAAAATGGATAAACATACATAAATAATATTATTCTTTTCTTTTTATGAAAATGAAAGTAAAGTCACACTATTTGTATATATTAGATCTACATATACAGCGTTTTAGAACTCTTAAGCAATGAAGCTACGAAACAAGGCTATCTATATTAATTGTGTAATTTGGTACAACAGTTACAACAGCACATGCGAAGTGACCACTGAACGAACTGCACCATCCGTGTCAACAATTCGTTTCCCAAAATCTCGAGCTGCCTCACTTAACATCCCCTTACTCTTCATTTTATGTAAAAATGTAGCCTTATTTATAAGAATTATTATCATAATATGAGGACATTACCATTCTTTTTCCGAATATGTAATGCGAGCGCGATAAATTTGAATTTTGTCGTAACGTTCACACACTTTATCGCTTTTATGTATTCAAGGAGTCAGATTAGATATGTACGTATTTACTTTTGCACGTTATTGCCACATACATTACTGTTTTCGTACAGGTACCAGCACTCAATCACCGGTTTTATTACACGCCATCTTAGATCATAAGTTAGGAAACACGGTCTCGTTTACTCGCACTTTGGTGACGTTCATTTACCTTATATTAAGATCTATGTTCACCGACGAATTTCTCTTTAAAACTAGTTTCTCTGTAAAAGCTTAGTAACTAGTTGTTTCTTGATAGATTGGAAGTTACAGAGGAAAGGAAAGTAGATGTTGTCTAAATACATTTCACTATAAAAACGGAGATCTCGATGTTACTACAAATTCGATTGGAATTATTTCACGTTACCAATTGCGCCGTAGACCTTGAGTGTTGTTATCCGTATCTGTAGAAGGATAAACAGAGATCTCAACTGTGAGATTATGGTACAACAAATTCGATTCAAACTATTTTAAGCTGGAAATTACGCCGGTACTAGTTCGCCTAGCAATCATTCAATTCCTGTTTACTTGTCATGGGCGATTGTAGGATTATGTATTGTTAATTGTAGGATATTATATATAAGTTGTATAAGAGCAATGTTTAGATTACATACACGCGATAGCTGTGTTCCATATTTAAAAAAAATTCAAGTTACTAACGCTTCCATCATTGTATATCTATGAAACAGCTGTCTTTGTAAAATCGAATCCCGATCTCTTTGACACTATCGGATACCATCACTCGAAACAGGAGGCAAATAACACAAAACGAGCTTCGTATTTGTAAATCAAAAACGTCTTTATTACACAAAAGCATATACTGCATGGAACCTACAATATACAACAGAATACCGAATGAAATTAAAATCTTAAATGTAAATGAGTTTAAAAATCATTTGCATAATTTTCTAGTTGATAAATGCTATTATAAAATAAATGACTTTATTGAAGGCAATTTAACTTAATATTCATTTTGACATATAAATACATTTATTATTATATAACTTACCTGATTAATTTTGACTGCTATTATAACTACTACTGTAATTAACAATTAAAACATTTAATACATTGACATTTAATATACTATTTTTTCACACTCTATTTTATTATTGTAAATTCAATTGTATAAACATTGACATATTGTACATCATATTAATTTAATTTATATAAGTAACTTGTTTACTTTTATTTTAATTACTATTTTGACTAATGCTATTATTGATTGACTACTGTTACGGACGTCGCAGCTTTGTAATGAATGATAAAATTAAGTAATGATCATAAATAATGTAAATAAATATGAATATATAAGTAGACTTAAGTAGATATAAGGATGATTCAATAAAAACGATTTGAGAATAGGGAAATGTTTATTGTTATTCGATTAAGGCTGTTTTATTATCCCATAGTAAATCATCATCATCACCATCATCAGCCTGCCGTAGTCCACTGCTGGATATAGGCCTCTCCAATGGCACGCCACTGAGCCCGATTTTCGGCTCTTCGTGTCCAGCCGCTGCCAGCCACTTTGCGTATATCGTCACTCCACCTAGCCGGAGGGCGTCCTACACTACGTTTGCCAAGGCGCGGTCTCCACTCTAGAACACGGCTACTCCATCGGTTATCAGTTCTACGACAGATGTGACCAGCCCACTGCCACTTCAACGTGCTAATTCTCTGAGCTATGTCGATTACCTTGGTTCTCTGTCGGATCACTTCATTACGAATTCGATCCTTCAGAGAAACTCCGAGCATAGCCCTCTCCATAGCTCGCTGAGCGACCTTAAATTGGTGGACTAGTCGCACCGTCAGTGTCCACGTCTCGGCACCGTAAGTCATAACGGGTAGGACGCACTCATTGAAGACTTTTGTCTTAAGGCTTTGCGGTAGGGATGACGAAAAGACTCGACAGAGTTTCCTATATCGATCCCAGCCAAGCTGTATTCTTCTGCAAGCCTCCCTCTCGAAGTTGTTTCTACCCAATTGCAAGGTTTGCCCAAGGTAGACGTACACCTGAACAACTTCGAGAGGGACCCCGTTTAGGATAATCGGTTCCGGAGAGACATGTTCATTGAACATTATTTTGGTTTTATCCAAGTTCATCCGGAGACCGATGCGAGCAGAAGAATCCCATAGTAAATAAGAAATCAAAACATGACGATGTAAAGTGGACGCAAGCACGATCGAACAGGTTTGGACATGTCGAAACCTGTCCGAACGCCACCACAAGTAAACTCAGACGAAGCGTTGTGATTGGTCGAACCGAATGCGTTGCGCTCACGTCCACTCACTACTTGCACCCTGTAAAAATAGAATATAAACAGAACGGTTTGTTGCACGTTCAGTTCAGTTCAGCAGTAGTTCTCTCAAGAAATCCGAAGCAACAAGCCGATCCTGATCAAGATTGAATTAAATCAACTCACCATCAAGCCAGGCGTTTCATTCCTTTGGAAGATAAAAATTACAGTCCACCTCGACAACTACATTTGATTGACATTTAATGTTGTTACTAATTGAAATAGATTTAATGTATTTTTTTTCTCAAAATTATAATGAATGTTGTTTTTGTTTTTCGTGTGAGTATGTGGCCAACTCTGGTGTCGGAGTTTTCAGACCGCCCAAAGGCCTCCGACATGGCCTAACGACCCTTATCCTTAGACAAGAGCCGGGACCGACAGCTTTACGTGCCCTCCGAAGCACGGTAGCGCTCAGATGAAAATGCCACAAACGGTCACCCATCCAAGTGGCAACCTGTGCAAGCGTTGCTTAACTTTGCCGATCTGTTACGAACGGCAAGCCAAGTCTCGCTATGAGCGCTACATTATAATGAATAAGATTATGAAATTAATAATTTAAATTAATAAAACTATTATTATAAAAAATTGCATGCCGGACAGGTAGAATAAAGAGAACCACTACTATTAAGCAACATTATGTAAAACACCTATGTACACCTTTATTCAGCAAATAAAGTTATTGATTGATTGATTGATATGTCAATAGGACGAGTCAAACGCAGAAATCAATATCGGTTATGGAATATCTGATGTTTGTGATTATTTTTATTGAAATAAAGATATGTACGTCTATGTAAGTTGATTTTTACCCGACTACGGCGAAGCCAAAAGGAAGGGTAATGTTTTTGACAGTATGTATATAGGTAAGTATGTAAGTATGTATGTATGTTTGTATGTTCCACCGTAGCGCCTAAATTACTGAACAAATTTTAATGAATGGGGGTGTCCACAGATTCGTAATAATAGAGTGGGTGACATAGGCTATTTAAATATTATCTAAATTTTCTATTACGGAATCAATACCTCAGATTCTAACCTCAACATTACGTGTTTGGTATCAAAATAAAGTATTGGTGAGCACATTATAAATTTGTACTTATATTATACTGCTTGAATCAAAAAATAAGTTTAAAATGCGGTTGAACTTATAATTCAGACGCCGAGCCGACCCGACTACCTAAGAAAGGGGTCTAAAAAGGACGAAACAAGAAATAGCTCATTCAGATATAAATCCAGAAAAGTATAAGTACAGAAATGCTCAAGTTAGAGCCGTGGTCTTTATTTCTTGTTTTGTCCTTTTTAGACCCCTTTTTTACGTTGTCGGGTTATAGATTTTAAACTACTTTTTTATGAATGTAGTGGTGATATTGCTTTATAGATTCTAAGGCTTTATAGGAAGATTATCAACACTCGTTATACTAAGAACTGTCAATCACACAATTTGTACATAAAACTTGCAGCACAGGTCTCTTCTTAATAAAAGAAGCATTATTCCATAATGCACCACGTTCCGCTGGCTAAGTGTGGGTTCGTAGACTTTACTTCTCTTTTAAGAGGATTATGGAGAACTCTAAGACATGCAGGTTTCCCCACGAGATCTCCTATACTTATTTAGCATGAGATAATTAATAATTTATTACGTGCATAGCTTCGGAAAGTCATTGCTGCGGGCCGTGGATTCGAAGTCTGTTGTCCTCTTCCCAGGCTATCACTGCTCTTTAAGAACTACAAAACTGTATTACTATAAATGGAGCGGCAAAGTCTAATGTTATTTTACTTTGATGTTCAGTGAGAGAGTGGCACTGCCCGGGTCGAGTCAAGAATGTTCGTTCTCAAACTATCCCGACTCTACTGTTTCAATAATGAAAACGTTTCATTTCAAAACGTTTATACCTACCTTAAATAAATAACGAGATTTTCTTTCGTTTTGGCTCTCAAGTTTAAGATTCTACGACAAAAACGGTTAACGGGTTTAACGGTAATTGAATTACCCTTTTGATCTATAGCCAATTTAGCGCTTAGGATTGGCTTGTGGAATTCACTAGTTTGCTGAGGTTTATTTATCGCTCTTGTAATGGATTTGCGTCTAGACTTAACACTTAAAAAGTATGTTTTATACAAAACTGTACGTGAAGCCGCTTTAACTTTCGCTAAGGAGTAAGTAAAGTTTTAAAATAATTACAATTCTAAGTATCTGATCTCATATTGTTGTCACTGAAGAAGACTGTTTTGACGAGGTCTTATGAAATTGCATCTTCTCCCCGCTGCGTACTTACTGAATTTAATTTATCAGAATATTTTGAATCAATGAACCTAGTATATTATTACTATTAAACAATTAAAACTTTCAAAATATATACATACATATCGGAGACAAATTACGCCCAGACATAAATCCTCATACTCGATATACCAAAAAATTATGGGTGCAAAATCGAACCCACTACCTACAGCGTAACAGTCAGGGTCCCAAATCCCTAGACAATTGAGTAAATCAAATAAAACCTTCGTTAATGAGTGAATTCTATATAAATTGAATAATATTTTAAAAAGATGTCGATTAACATAAAAAAAACTTTCTACGCAATACTTTACTCCTTACACGATTTAATCCACAATACCAAGTCTGATTTATTTCATACAGCACACAAGGAAATCGGCTATCTTTCACCAAATAGCAGGTGAATATACCATGCAAATAAAAACATAACTAATGCATAATGCACAGTACATTTGGATGCAACTAAAATAACAAATGTCCAAATATAAACAGTCATTAAAGGTTTATCGCTTACACATCGCGTACACTCATAAATGTTTCATATATTGAGGAGAACATCTCATACGTGTCTTATTATTTTTGGACCGGGAGCCCTACTATGAATTCCCGATATACCGCCCAGACAAAATAAACGAACGACTTCTTAATAGCACGAATATAGAAGCGAAGTTTTGTACTTTCGTTTTATGACGTGACGCAGTGCAAGAGATGTTACGCGAGTGAGATTTACTTTATCGGAAACATAACGTAAACGAATGGTAGTGGGAGTTCAGTAACCCCGACATGTGGGATACTCAAACGTTCATTCTGCAAAGCAAAACCAATGGAAGTGAACGCGGAAGATACTAATTGAAACAACGGTAGAGATGCGGTTTCGACTGCAAACCGAACCTAGGCGTATGCTAGCTTAGTTTTATGTGTACGTGTACGTTGAACGAAATGTGCTCTCTAGTATTGTGATATTAGTTATCCTATTGTGTTCATTTCTACTGCTGAAATAACGCGAAAGTTTGTGAGTGTATATTTATATGTTTGTAACATACATAGTATAAAACAAAGTCTGTCTATCCCTATGTATGCTTAAATCTTACAAACTACGCAACGGGTTTAATGCGGTTCTTTTAATAAATAATTTTTAATAGATAGAATGATCCAAAAGGAAATTTTATATGTATAATTGACGCGGGCGAAGCCGCTGGCAACGTCTAGTGTGTGTATAATTGTAACTCTTTCACGCAAAAACTACTGAACGAATTGTGATGGCACTTTACAGTGAGATAAATTATAATCAGACGCACTTAACAAAATATAAAGGCTACCTTTGTCTCGATAACCGACAGCCAGCCAGAGCCCTGTACAACCGGTACCTACAAAATGTTAATATTTTTGTACAGATTAAATTATATTTTAGTAGGTAGGTACCTACTTTAATAAAATATTATGATAATACTAACTTAAGCTTAGACTAATTAGCTAGCTGATCTGGTTAGGCACTTTTTACTTGATTACGTTTTATTTTAAAACGACTTTATCTAATAAATATTCTTGATAAAATGTTTTTAGTGCTTAAAAACTTGCTTTATTACCTATAGACTATAATGTATTAAAATTATATTTCGGTTATCCCGTCGCACTTGTTAGCTCTTAAGTGTTTTGTAAATATGTTGAATATTATTATGATAACTAAACACTATCTACCAACGAGCGTAATATGTCCCCAGTGACATCTTTTTTATAATACTTAGGTACCACAAATTTGATTGGTATGGGCAGATAAATTAATCGTAACGTAATTATTGGGATTTAAGGTTACCTTATATCCTCCTAGCGTTATCCCAGTTAGAAACCGGGGTACGCTTTCAAGTCTAACTGGATTTGACTGACATATAGGTAATGAAAATATTATTACGTGCTTAATATAACAAAATCGTAGACACGATATGACTTCAAAACATATTTCTGTGTGCATTTTCCCTCACGCTGAATGTACAAAAAATTTCCGATACTCATGCAATATTTGTCTGTTTGACTAATTTCTGCTTTCACCCGCATCCGAACTTGTCAGTGTCTTTGACAGGCCTTCGGCTCAGAGCCATAAGTATGGCGGCTTCAATGTACACATAGATATTATCTCTTTTATTGGACACCAAATACAGTGTCGAGTGTGAATTTTCTATCTCAAAGCAATTTGTAAGGTTGTTGTTGTGAAGATTTCAATAGAAATATAATATAATGTTGAATATATGAGTGGCGCGGTGAATACTACTTACTACACTCCTGATTTGCAGAAATAGACAAGTTAGTGCGTATCGTGACTTTGCAACACACATAGAACACATCCTCAGTAAAGTAAATATCAGTTCCTGTTATAATTTAACTGTATACGATATCGAACAACAGTTTTCTAGGAATCTATCGGTGCTCAGAGCAAACTGAAGTAAAAGTCCAGTTCGCAGTTAGGTACATTTCCTGCAGACAACATTTCTTGACGTTCTCGCTAATACTCAATAGAATAATACAAAGTTAAATGTTGATTTTACATTTATTTTCGGTCCCTCGATACAAGCGCCGTGGACAGAAGACGTTTATAAATGTCAAAAAGTTTTGTATTTACCACCATCAGCGCTGTTACTTAATCGCTCCCTCTCCCTTCCCGCTCCCAAATGTTTTGCATTTTGTGACTTGATTGAATTTAATTGAATAAACATAAGACAAAACTTAAAATTGTTATTAATAAACATTTAACATCAAACAATCACTGAAAAGACTAAGTAAAGATCTCGAAGTCCAAAGTAAAGGATAAACACATAATAATCCTTAAGATAATATTATTACGTCGAATAAAACTGTTTTTGTAGCATCAAAGAAAGCCGAAACACCGTGTTTTACTTCGCAAGTCTATGCGATTGCGAAGTAAAACACGGTGCAACTAAACAAACTTATACATTTAACATAATAACGAACGTTGTTCATATTATAAACAAGGAAATCCTGTTTCTGCGGAGCGTGAAGTATATTTGTCTAGGTAAGATTTCAAGGCATTAAATGGGCGAACGTCACGTCGCCAGCACTTGTCCTCAAGTTTGCAAGGCAGTAGAGTTCCATATCGTGTCTACAACTTTTCACATAAACTGCACAACTTTACACGGCGCCACTTTTAACAAATTGCCGTTTTCTATTCAACATATTGATTTTTTTTGTAAAGTTCGCTTATATTCAAGGAATCCCGTTATTACTTTTAGTCCATGTCCGAAAAGTGCAATTCTCAGTCTGCGCTCGCAATGAAAACTTCCGCCTATCTGTGACAGCTTTTGTGTGCCGCCGTGAATTTTAGGAGTGAAAATCCGTAAGTGTGATATTATACGGGAATCGACTTAGCAGATTCCTTAGTGTTTGCAGATGTATTTTCAGTGAGTCACGAAGTCTAATTTGTATACATCAACATGTTCATCATTAGGAGCGTGTTGTTCCAGTGCACTTAAGATATGCTAATTTAAAACCTCAAATTGGGTAGCAGGCTTGAGAGGAGGTTGTGGCTTTGTTCAGTATTACGGTGCGCTTGTACTGCGGGCTGTTCGCCCTACTGATACCATGCGTAACAAAGTATTTAGCTAGTTTAGCATGTGCTGCTGTATGCCTATGTACTACATATTGCTTCCACGTTTGTGTTCCTTTAGTGTGGATGCAAGTTGCATATTTGTTCTATGGCAGGTACTGACAGTTATAAATAGAAAGTCTTTTTTTCTTTTTTGGCCCCTAAAGGGGCTCAGCCTAGGGAGAGTGTGGTGACTCCCCGACGAGAAGCGCCGGGACTACCCACTAAAACCACCATTGTGTTTCTCTATCCAATCCAATTGAACGACGGGGTCACGGGAACTACGAGAGCATTACTACTGCGACATAAATAGATAGCCTATCTTGCAATGAACCTTTTAAAGATTACGCCACATAGGAAGTTCCGAGGTGGTCCTATTCACAATCGCTCCATCTATATTTAGGTGACGTCGATTTGTAAAGAAAACGGGATTCGGAAATGGTGCCATGCCGCGCACGTCATAACCCCTCCGAACACAATTCTGTACAAAAGAATATCCTGTCGTGGTATTGTAATATCAAACTCAAAATTATTTATCAATTTAGTTCACAATTTGACACTTATGAACGACAATTCTTTAAGTTAATTACTTAATGAATCAACATTATCATTGTTTTTATTTGTTTAAAATTTTTAATTGTTCCATCTTTACGTGACATTTGTTTGTGTTGTTTTATAGAGACAATGCGCCCACCACTGGCGCCCACTATGATGAATTCCCTGTCACGACTCTCATTATAATCATTCGAACAACGGACTCAAGGAATGCCTTAACAACAGTTTATTCTTCGTCTTAGCGCTTCCAATTCCTTACTTTTATCTCATTAAACTAGTTCGATAGGAGAGAAATATAACCTAATAGTTGACATCTTACCATCACAGTGACTGATATACAAAATGTCGCTGATTTCAAAGGTAGCCTGTAAAAGTTGGCGGCAAACAGAAATAAATGGTTTCTGAAATGCGCTTGCTTTTTTTGGATAAATGATCAATTATTTCCTAATGCATTTAAAACAACGATATTCCCCTTCGGAACCCGTACAAGAGATATGTGTACGTTTTGTGTGTAAATCTGGTGGCATGTTTATTACGTATTTAATTTATTCGTTCCAGTGGTAAGTATATACCGGACGCTACTCGTCCGGTATTCGAACTGAGTATTATTTGCTCTTGTACATTGCAACTTTGATTTCCATACGCATTTTTTAATCTCCGCCCTATCCAATTTGTAACTACGTTAATGTCATGTAACGAATTATTTTTTTTACAAGTGCATTTCACACTTGCATACAATAGTGTAGATTTATCCCATATTCTTTTATTAGGCGTCGCGGTCCTTAATATTATGCAATGCCGAGTTGCATGGAAATTAGTTGTCAAGAATCTTTGAGTCAGCCTTTTATTGTAATTTTAATCGCCATAGCCATGTGATGACGATGCTGACAAGCCGAAATGAAGCTAATATATTGGTGTTGGCTATATTTTAGTTTTCACAACTGTCATCTTGGTATGCATAACAGTAAGAAGTCGTCGCGATATAACCAACCAAAAACACGACATTCCTATGCTCGTCTGTTTCGCTCCCAAGGCCAACTAAATTCATTTAGCACGTAACGTTATGTTAAGTAGCAAGGGTTGTAGTAGTAGTAAGAAGCGCTCATCTCTACGAATGACAATAACAGATTCATCAAAACATCTTCCTTGTAGTTTCAAGAACGTGGAACGGTACTGAGTTAGGTGTAGCTACAGTAGTGTAGCTACTGTAAGAAAACGGGATATAACATATAATTTTGTATCGTCCATTCTCACGTGCCTTATGTATGACACGACTTAAAGAAGGATGACGTTTGTGAGCAATTTATTTTTGTCAACGCTTAAACAGTGGTAGCCTACTGGAGATACCAACAGACTGACTGATTTTATTTTTTAGACATTCTTAAATTGACATTCAATAATGTTTTTTGACATTTAAATATATGACATTTTATTGTTTAAATTTTTATAATTTTACATATTGTTTACAACATGTATTTTACTATGTATTAGCATGTAAAGTTGTGAGTACGATGTGGGCATTATTAAACATATAAGCAAATAGTTGTGGCAACCTGTCTGATGGCTTAGGCTGACATGCTTATGTATACACCTTCTGATGGCGTGGAGGCATAGTGATACAGATCGTGCTGGCTCCCTCAATCAAGGTTGAGCCTTACGATTGCTGTTGAATGCGGGCCATCAGTGGGCCGAGTCAGTCAAAAGCGTCAGATGATTTCCTGCATTGTACTTGCATACTAAACCCTTTTTTTTTGTCTGGACTTTAAAAGATCAAGAAAAGATTAAAGAAATTGAAGTGACAAAAAAAAATTACTCTGAGTTTGTTTCGGCTTTTCTTCTCAAGAAGTCATTTAGCTAGGAAAAGCCGGCCTCATCTAGAATAGGGTTTTGACATGTATAAGTGTTGTAAACAACCAAAATGCAGAAATAAATATGTCTTTATGTCTTTATGTCTTTACTGCCACGCAGAAGGTATTGGGTTCGAATCCATGGTGCACACGGCTAACTTTTCAGAGTTATGTGCGTATTGAATTTTTTACTATCCGGCTCCGGGAACACGTTCAGCTGTCGGTCCCGGTTGTCAAATGATTTGTCAAGTAAAATACTATTGTTTATTTTTACAACTTCTATGTTCGTGTTATCTCATAAAGCTGATGGATCAGAGCAAAGAATAATTATAAAGGTCCATATAATTATCCCTTACAGAACACTAGGTCCTTACATTATGACATCACTGTCTTAAATAATAAAATTGTGTGACGGATGCCAGGAATCGAACCTTAGCTGGTCCGCCACAGTGCGCTGGTGGTGTGTGACTGGAGAGTGTTCCTACGACGAGTGTGTTCTATGCGTGTGTGGACTGTATGGCTTCTATCTATCAGGGCTTCAGAAATAAAACATCTTCATACGTTGGGAGCGATGCTGTTCAGGTGTTCGGTGCTGGTTGGTTACATACGTTTACTGACGGTTACTCAGTTACAAAGATGGTGGTTGGGACGCCAACAAACTGGCCGAAAACATGGTCGCTTAGCTACTTCGAAACTTTACCTTAACGACGACCACCGCACCGAACATTTGCACAACAAATCTTTATTTTCGATTAGGTACATACATGTAAATAACTTACATACTATGGTACATGCATATATGTTCTATACATAATTAGATAGGTCTTAAATAGTTCTATCTAATGGTATACAATACATAAACTTATCTGTTTGCATCACTAAGTTATTCACGAAAACCTATCGAAAAATGTTGTCACACAAGGGTCCGCTCACTATATCTTAATATATAAAATCCTTGCGTTACTGACTGACTGACAGACACGCTACAACCGAAACTACTGGTCGTAAGAAGATGAAATTTAGCATGTATGTTCCTTGGGCACCGTAGGGGTGCACTAAGACGGGATTTCCCGAAATTACCACGGGATCGGTCAAAACAGATAAATTTAAAAAAATGTGCATGCGTAGCTGCTGGCGTCCTCTAGTTTTCTATAAAAAACTATTAAATACTAAAATTCTATATGTAATTTTGGTAGGCCCTTGTGTGCAACTATATGGAGCATCTAATAAAATAAGCATCATGAAAATATCTTTATTCAATTCTAAGTCTTCAGTAAAACCTACGATGCATAAATAAAAATACAAACTTTCTTAGGTAAACACTATCGTACATAAATAAAGTTTATGATAAACATGCAAATGTTTATTATTATGATTATTTCGACCACATAAACCAATAACTAGCAATAAGAAGTCATCTTGACATGATTTCAAGCCTATTCTATTTAATATTCTATTATAAACTTTAAAACTTCTATGTAAACAAAACAGCTATTTATCAACTATTAGTTCTTATCTATGGCAACTGATAACACTATTTATGATCGATATCTAAGTCCCTATGGTTAGCACATGTATACTTTAACGTTTATGCACTACACGGCACTTCTTATTATTGATTCGGGAAATATCACTATACTAGCGTTATTTTAGCACTTTGACGCGTCCGGAAACCGAAACCGGTATACCGCACGATTGGATACCACTATTTTTACACGATTTTCACTCGCGGTTTCGAATGCACTATTCACTGTCACAGTTTTTAATGTCTGTCGGGAACAAATTGAAATACGACTAGTGATTGCAATTCAATAAAACTTGTTAATTAGGAAATATTTTTAGAACTTACAATTCGCAATAGAGAGTATAAATCAACGGAATAGTTTTCAAATTTTCAAACGCTTTTATTGCTTACCATAACATACATAAACAAAAAAATATGACGATATGCTTAACTACTGACTTAGTTGCTTAACTAACACAGCATAAGTAGTGCCAAGGAAAATGTATTTATATTTCCTGGACAACCTGTAATCTACACTAATATTATAAAGAGGAAATATGTGTATTTTTGTTTGTTTGTAATGGATAAACTCAAAAACTACTGGACCGATTTTAAAAATTCTTTCACCATTAGAAAGCTACATTATTTGCAAGTAACATAGACTATATTTTATTTTAGAAAAAATACCGTCAGATATTTGGGTTTTTTCGGGTATGCGAAGTAGTACCCTCAGGACGCTGGTGAAACCGCGAGGAACGGCTAGTTTAAAGTAAAATTCGAACGCCTTAATCATTTTAAAATAAAATATTATTTGTTTAGACTTCGTTGGCTTACATCGGTTTGGATTCATCATCATCAATCAGCCTTTAACAGTCCACTGCTGGACTTGGCCTCTCCTTTGAAAGGAGGAATTGCCCTACTATACCACGCTGGCCAAACGGGTTGGTATAGGGTTTGTATCAAGTTTTCCTTCTCTTACAGTGCTGTTCTCTGCATCATAATTATGCTCCCTCTATCTCTTACGACACCCATGGGATGATATGGGGTGGTGACAATCCGTATTCTTAATCCGTCACCACTATTGATTATTGATATTATTGATTACATACATAACGTCACGCTTTTTATCCCCGAAGGGTTAGGCAGAGGTGTATTTCTACACCCACTTTTCGCCAGATATACTTTAGTCCCACGTAATAAGGGGCGAGCCTATTGCCGTACCGGGCACATTTCCAGACTCCGTGCTGCTACTGAGAATTTCGTGACAGAAAATCCCAATAACACTGCCCGACCCAGGAATCGAACCCGAGACCTCCCGATCCCACGCGCACATTTATGCCGCGAGACCAACGAGACCAAATCCCCTGGAACATCGACAGATTCTCCACCTACAAACAACGCAAACAAATAAGCCATGAACAAATCTATTACACTTATTCGAAAGACAATACTTATTATCCTATTACAAAAGTAAAAGAAGAAATTTGAAGATTCTCTCCCAATCATTTGTTCCTTCTCTTCCAATTATACGAAGGGAATGAAAGTATCAAAGTACAAAATGTCTTAGGAATAAACTTGGATTATTTTTTGCCACTTTATTTCCTCTTTGCGTAAAGTGACATAATTAAGCGCAAAAGTTATGAGTCTATGACGGAGTCATTTTACCAATTATATTGTAATACCGGGATTAGAGTTTTAATACGGGAAAGTATGCCCCAAGTCTTTATTATGCTGTATTTTGTCTGCTTAATGTAATCAAAGATAAAATATTACATTCATGCAAGAGTTAAGTCGTAAGAATGTTACTAATTTACAACCTAAGCTCTGCGTTAATTATCATAATTTTCAAGAAGCAGAGATATGATTATAACACCAAAATTACATTGTTTTAAAACCGTTTAATACCTTACCTGGCAGTTTCATAATTGTTTTATATGCTTAAATCTATTTATAAGCTATATGGTAAAACATGGTACATACATTATTATATCAATGTCAAAATAATAACCTTTTATTGTGGACATCTGGTCTTAGAAACAGCACTGTATTTGAGCACTTATCAGATAATTCATTTCTTTTTGCCCGTGTTGAGGACCTTGTTCAGTACCTTAGAATCGTACCCGATAATCTTGAACAGAGTATAAGTCCTTAGGTATTAAAACACTTTTGAGGTCTGAGAAATCCCACGGCCACGATTTCTTCCAGACATACAAGTACAGTAAGTATTGTTTTATACGTATGTATTATATAATGTTTTAATTTTTTAATCAAATTGATGGTTTTTATTAGCATCAACTTCCTCGGTATTTGAAATGTAAATGTAGGTACGTCTACATTTCAAATACCGAGGAAGTTTTCTAAGATCTAGTGCCAAATAAAGCTTTTGAAATATGATGTATGAAACATTTGTTAAAATTTTGTCAAAATCCTTATTTTGATTTTTTTTTACAAATTTACATTAATTAGGCTTTTAAAATTATTCTTTGTCACTAAACAGACCAAAGAAACCGTCGTAATGCAATAAAAAATCGCAGCTGTAGTCAAGGTTTAAGATGACTCAAGCTTGAGTTCCTGTCCTATCAATCCCATATAGGAGGCCATTAGACAGACAGCTTTATACTCTAATCCGTACAAGATTATAAGCAATCATATAAGGCTGCTCGTCTAAAAGGAAATCTCGTCACTACGCACTCGTAGTCTCAATGGATTTAAAACGATATATGTACCTATATTATAACCAATTGTACCTACTATCTTACTTTAAAACTGTATACATTATCTCAAATACAAACGCTGAAACGTAGACAAATAATAAAAAAATATGATAACTACATTAGATATTCATAGAAATCAAAATAAAGCCTCAACTACGGCTGGAGTCAACATGGTTACAGAGAGCCGGTATTATTTCAGCCTAGATTTCATCAATCCGTCTTGTGTGAGATGTCAATAACTCATACGTGGTCTGACGGGCAGCCATAGCTCTGTAGCTCCGTTTTCAAGACATTACACGCGTTGACCATTATACCAACAACTTGTACCCGTCCGAGATTACGGTAATCCATTAACCAATACACGTTTGGCTATACGTCAGAATATTTTCTTGTGTATACTGCCGAACCTTGGTCATATGTGATATTTGTCGATGTTATAGTGAAACCTAATAAATAATAAATGAAGTCAAATAGTATTCGATTTAGTAATTCGTCACTTAAAAAATCTACACCACAATCCTATGATACAAGTTTTAAGTTTACATTTTACTTTATTAACACACAAACGTATAATCTAACATGACCAACATCATCATCAGTCTTGTTTATATACCTACTATCCCACTGTTGGGCACGTATGTCTTCTCACTATGAGAAAGGTAAGGCCAAAGTGCACCACGGTGGTCAAATAAGGGTTGGCGCATTTCACATATCTATCGGGAACATTACGAAAACTCAAAACATTTTCTTTCACCGTTAAGCAAGCTATATGTAATTAACAATATAATCGCACTTATACGTTTAAAATTATTTTACCAGATACCTCAATGTAAATATCACTGAGCATTTAGATTTATTTCACTCGTCTATGTATGAGAAATAATAATTAACTGCTTATTTTGGCTGGCGTCTTTACCTACTACACACATTCAAAGTAGCTTTATACCTCAAACAATTTAATACCGACATTTTAATAAGCTGTTCTCTTTTCATTTCTATATCAAATTACGAGGTTCAAATTGAACCCGCCTTAAGTATTATATTTCCATTTATTATTTTAGGTAATTACTTGTTTTGTATTTTCCAGTACCTAATCACCGAAATAATTATATAAAATGTCATTTATTTTTAAGGAACAATGCATAAGAGGGAGCTTATTTATCAAACGGGTCGTTCAGCGATATGAAATATTAAATAAATAATTTTAACTACTTACATAACTATCTGACTGCCTCCGTGGTCCAATGGATAGCGTATGCGACTGTTGATCGGAAGTCCCGGGTTCGATTCCCGGGTCGGGCAAAAAGTGTTACTGGATTTTTCCAAATTCTCAGTAGCCAGCACGGAGCCTGGTAATGTGCCCGGTAACGGCAATAGGTTCGCCCCCTATTACGTGGGACCTAAAAGTTCTTGGCGAAATGTGGGTGTGATATTACACCTCTGCCTACCCCTTCGGGGATAGAGGCGTGAGTCTATAAAAAAAAATAACTAAAGATGTTAAATATTACCCTGAACTTTAATTATTTTTGCATAACATATTAATTATTCATGCAAAAATATCTTATTTAAGTATGGACAGTTTTATCTTCAGCATTTGTTTCGGATACTCTGTTTATAACTCGGTGTCCGATCATTTGACAAAAAACAAATGAAAAATTTTCATTCGACAAATAACATTTGACAAAATTATACTTGATAAATTTATTATTTTAGACAATATATTTACTATAAAAAAGTTATTATGCTAAAACATTAATTTACAAATTGATTATTTTATTAAACATGTTATTTGGCAAAACAACGTAAAGCATAAATAACATTTGACAAAATGCCTTGCTTGGTAAATATTTTATTAACCAAAATCTACGTTAATACAGCAATCCTTGTGTAGGGTCAACTGAAACAATGGCTGGTTAGGTTAGGTTAGAACTGCGATCACAACGCACGAGCCGAGCGAGCGAAGCGAGCGTGCCGCGGCAGCGGCCGGCGAGTGCCAGAACCGAATTCTACTTATTTCGCTTAAGGGTTGAGCTACACCTATCAGCACCGCATCGCACTTTCCTATGCTTCTATCCTTTTCTGTCACTTAGGACCGTCATTTACTAGAGCGAGAAAGAGAGAGGGAAAACGATCGCCTTATCGATTCCGCGGCGTGCTGAAGCGTTCCGTCTCTCTTTTTCGCTCTAGTAAATGACGGTCCTAAGTGACAGAAAAGGATAGAAGCATATAAAAGTGCGATGCGGTGCTGATAGGTGTAGCTCAACCCTAATTCAGGCAGTGTGTATTTTTTTAAAAGACTTAAGTTTCTATGGAATTCGTATTAATACAAAATTATTACTTGCCTATAAATAATCTGTCCAAGATGAAAATTGCAACCATGCAATAAAATATTTTCAAAATTTCGCGTAAGTATTGGTTAGAAATTAGTTATTTTTAAAAACAAATAATTTATCTTCTAACTTTTTGTACAATAACTGGTATGGCGTGGTGCCGAAACCGGTTAGGTTCTAGGCGACTTGGGAAGGATTAATGGACTGTATAGAGAGGATAGCGGTTCTTAGCCGCCTAGGAGAGAATAAGGGAAGAGGAGATGGATACGGGAGGAGGTGATTGAGTGGGTATAGGCTATTTTAAGGATGGAAGGCACTTACCTTATACAGCCTTGGTGGTTTCGTGATACAGCTGCTTGTTTTCACTTCACTCACGAGCGGGTTTTCCTTGGTGGAAGCGGTGATAAACACATACGGGAGCGGCGCGGTACGAACGAGACGGCGATACAGCGGTGCGGCGCGGAGCGGTATCGAGACGGCGTTCTTAGCGAGCGGAATGTTCGAGACTGTTCGTCGCGTTCACGATCGCGGCGACGAAATCAGACGCAAGGCAGTGCCTCTTCCAGGGAGAGGGAAAGAGAGGGACGGAAATATGATATCGCTCGCACTAGACAAGTGTGGAACGATTCATGTTGATGCGATTAGTTGTAGATAGGAAGGTAGATGGCGCTACCAATAACTAATTTGGCAAACGAATTATTTAGTCAAATGATTATTTTTAAAATAATTATTTAACATTTAAATTATTTTCTAAGTAAAACATTTGCGAAACCTGTATTATGTCAAATGATTGTTTTTAAAATACTATGTTTGCGAAATGAAAGTTTGTCAAATGATTAGTTTTTCAAACGTTGTTTGTAAACTGATCTTTTGTCATACGTTTTTTGTCAAACAATAGTAAACCTTATAACTCATATATTAAGGTAATAAGCGCTATTATAAAATCGAATGCAGTAGACGATTGTTATCTATACAATGTTTCTACTGATATGATCAAATAGGTTTCGGCCATTTAATTCTGATACCGTGTTTTTAGCTTCCGGCATCACACATGATTATCATATATGCATTTCGATACCGTACCCTAAAACAGTCTGTTGGTATTTATCTCTACTAGGCTAACTCTGCTTAAGCGTTGAGAAAAAAAATTGCTCAGTGACGTCATCTTACTTTAAGTCGTGTCATGCCTTATGCATGTGAAAATGGCCAATGCAAAATTATATGTTACATTCCATTTTCTTACAGTACACGTCGCGTCGCTCAGAGCCGTTTCACGTTCTTGAGTACAAGGAAGATGTTTTGTTGAATCTGTTATTGTCTTTCGTAGAGATTAGCGCTTCTTACTACTACTACAACACTTGCTACATAACATAACGTTACGTGCTAAATGAATTTAGTTGGCCTTATGAGCGAAAAGGACGAGCATAAGAATGTCGTGTATTCGGTTGGTTATATCGTGACTACTTTTAACCTTCTGAACGCTTACTGTTATGCATACCAAGATGACAGTTGTGAAAAACTAAAATATAGCCAACACCAATATATTAGCTTTATTTCGGCTTGTCAGCATCGTCATCACATGGCTATGGCGTTAAAAATTACAATAAAAGGCTAACATAATGATTTTTGACAACTAATTAATAATAATAATATAATATTTTAACACATACACACATCACCATCTAGTCCCAAACTAAGCTGAGCTTGTAATATGGGTACTAGATATTGGATAAACATACATATATACTTTTTTTTTGTAAATATATACATATTATACATAGAAACACCCAGACCAAGACAAACATCCATGTTCATGCACACAAATGTTTGACTTGAGCGGGAATCGAACCTGCGACCTTCGGCGTAGCAGTCGCTTACATTCCCGCTGCGCCAACCGGTCTAATTGCTTTGCAATTTGGCATTGCATAATACTAAGGAGAGAGACGCCTAATAAAAGAATATGGGATAAATCTACTCTAGGTATTGTATGCAAGTGTGAAATGCACTAATAAATGAAATAATTCGTAACATGACATTAACGTATTTACAAATTGGATAGGGCGACAATAAAAAAATGCGTATGGAAATCAAAGTTGCAATGTACGAGAGAAAATAATATGTATAGTTCGAATACCCTACTCGTCTGATATTTCCTTACCACTGGATCAAATAAATTAAATACGTAATAAACATGTCACCAGATTTATACACAAAACGTATACCATATCTCTTCTGCGGATTACGAAGGGGAATATCGCCATTTTATAAATGCACTAGCTGACCCAGCGTACTCCGTATCGCCTTTTTAAGAGTTTTTATTTAATTCCCTTTTTTCCAAGCCCCTTTTCCAAAGTTACCATTGACTTAGCGCTTAATCTCTTATCATTTCAGAGTCTATAAATGATGAACAAACAAACATAGATTTTTATATAATATTGAATTCCCCATTCCTTAAAATATCGGAGACGATACCCATCATCATCATCAGCCTTTATCAGTCCACTGTTGGACTAGGCCTCTCCTTTGAAAGGAGGAATTGGCCTACTATACCACGCTGGCCAAACGGGTTGGTATAGGGTTTGTATCAAGTTTTCCTTCTCTTACAGTGCTGTTTTCTGCATAATATGCTCCCTCTGTCGGCTCTTACGACACCCATGGGATGATATGGGGTGGTGACAATCCGTATTCTTAATCCGTCACCACACGGATACCCATATCGACTTTAAAAAAAAATCCCGTGCGCCATATTTGATTTCCTATCCGCCATCTTTGATCACGCAATAGATGTTGTATTTGGATTCACCTTCCCTTAAATCATCATAGACGATACCCATATTGATTTTTTTTATTTTTCCCATCCGCCATCTTTGATTTCCCATTCGCCAACTTGAATCACGACATAGATGTTGTATTTGGATTCCCCATCCCTTTAAACATCGGAGACGATACCCATATTGATTTTTAAAAAAAAATCTCATCCGCCATCTTTGATCACGAAATAGACGGTGTTTTTGAATTCCCCATTCCTTAAAATATCGCAGACGATACCCATATTGATTTTTTTATTTTTCCCATCCGCCATCTTTGATTTTCCATCCATCATCTTGAATCAAGAAACAGATGTTGTATTTGGATTCCGCACCCCTTAAAATATCGAAGGCGATACCCATATTGATTTTTAAAATTTTCTCATCCGCCATCTTTGATTGCCCGTCCGCCATCTTGGATCAATAAATAATGGATGAATAAATTTCATATTATTAATCAGCGTCCCGAAAATCTCGAAAACGATACCCATATAGATTGTATCCTATTCGTTTAGCCTTTTTTTGCCTTTGACCCAACCCTCCCCCTTCTCGTTTGACCATTTTATTATTTTTGTCTGGCCCCTAAAAGTTGTGGCGTAATTTTATATAGCCTATAGCCTTTCGAAATAATTGGGCTATCATAGGCAATAACAATTTTTAAAATCGGACTGCTAGTTTCTGAGTCTTTTGCTCGGCCCCAAAGGGTCGAAGCGTTATGTTATATAGCATATAAGCCTTCCGGAATAACTGGGCTATCGTATACAAAAATAATTTTTCAGATCCGACCGATAGTTCCTGAGATTAGAGCGTTCAAACAAACAAACCAACAAACAAACTGTTCCGCCTTATTATATTAGTATAGATAGATGTAAAAGCAAAATATGGTTATTGTGGGTTATCCTTGAAAGATAGACATAATTATACCATCGCGGACTTTTTTGTAGATCTATTAAAGAGGTAGGTACCATCCCACCATACATTGTTTTGTTATAACTCAAAAGGTTTTGGTAGCGTTTTCGAGGAAAACTCCTGATCGCCTTAATTTTTGCCGGCGCGTTGAACTAATATCGTCGTAATATCGTCAGTTTGCACAAAACCTAAACTTATTATAGACTAAAACTTTCCTCAGGGATTACTTTTCGAGTTTTGTGCGAACAGACAGACAGACAGACGCGGCGGGGGACTTTGTTTTGTTATATGTATAGATTATGAAATAATTCATCATTTATCCAAAAAAACAAGCGCATATCAGAAACCATTTCATTTTACTTGCCGCCAACTTTTACAGGCTAACTTGGAGATCGAAACCAGCTTATTTACCAAAAACTTGTGTAATTTTGTCTAGAAAGGTCATGAACTTAAAATTATTTTCGTGGGATTTTAGACCATTTTGTGACCATTCGAATCACTACGACTTATGTCGAATGAAGGCAATTATATTGAATTTTAAGCAAGAAGAATCACCATACCATCTGTTCAGGCTTAGGTGTCAATATTTTTTTTAGAATGTGATGTCCCAGATAGCAACAAACTTGCAGCAAGTTTAAATCAAACTTGCTAGTTTCACTGTGACAAACTTGCATCAAACTTGCATGAAGTTTGCTTTTGCAAAGGTTGCACAGGTACAAGGCACAGGTTGGTGGTCCGACAACAGCTGGTCGTCGAGCACCTCCTGCTGTATCTAGGAGGTCGACCGACCACCAACCTGTGCTCGTCGTCATCCAAATCCTTTGAAAAACCAACTTCATGCAAGTTTGTCACAGTGAAACTAGCAAGTTTGATTTAAACTTGCTGCAAGTTTGGCAAGTTTGCATTGTTATCTGGGGTACTTTTTGCTTATCAGTGATTGTGATGGTAAGATGTGAACTGTCAACTCTCAGGTTATATTTCTCTCCCATCGAACTAGTTAAATGAGATGAAAGTAAGGAATTGGAAGCGCTAAGACAAAGAATAAATGATTGTCAAGGCACTCCTTGAGTCCGTTGTTCGAATGTTTGTAATGAGAGCCGTGACAGGGAATTCATCATAGTGGGCGCCAGTGAACAAGTAAACATTTTAAACAAATAATAATAAATGATAATATTGATTCATAAAGTTTTTATTTTTATTTTTAATCGTGTATACTAACATAGATTATAAGTTCCATTGTTACTAACATTTTTGAGTCTTGGTACTTTAATAAATGAATTTATTATTATTATTAAGTACATAATTAGCTTTACTAATAATAAGACGTTCATAAGCGTCAAATTGTGACCTAAATGAATAAATAATTTTGACTTTGATATTACAGTACCACATCGGGATATTCTTTTGTACAGAATTGTGTTCGGAGAGGTTATGATGTGCGCGGCATAGCACCATTTCCGAATCCCGTTTTCTTTTCAATTCGACGTCTCCTAAATATAGATGGAGCGATTGTGAATAGGACCACCTCGGAACTTCCTATGTGGCGTAATCTTTAAAAGGTTCACTGCAAGATAGGCTATCTATTTATAACAAAAGTACTCACTCTGCTCTCTTTTGTATTGTGGTACCCACGTACCACAGTACAAAAGAGGGCAGAGTGAGTACTTTACCAACTGAAATTACTCATACATAACTTGTTATAACTACATCAAATTAGGATTTCATTATCTGTTAGTGACTTAATAAAGAACTTTGCATTTGCAAATATTTACAGTCATGCACAAATAAATATGATTAATAAGTGGATTCTGCTAAACACGCTGGAATCGGCTATGCCATTTTCTCAACCGTATTATTTTTCGCAACAACGCTAAAACGAGTTTGTCGTCCGGACAGCCTTGCTCTGATTGGTTTGCTTCAAAATAAAATCATTGTTTCTAGAATCGGAGTTCTCCCAGAGATCTATTTTTATTCCTATCTATATCACACAATTTTTAATCTAATGTATATAGCAGAAAATAAATTTATGCAACTTGCATAATTATGCCAAACGAACACAAAGACGGAAGCAATGTGTAGTACATAGGTTACAGCAGCACATGCTAAACTAACTAAACGCTTTGTTGCGCACGGTATTAGTAGGGCGAACAGGCCGCACTACAAGCGCACCGTAATACTGAACAAAGCCACAACCTCCTCTCAAGCCTGCTCCCCAATTTGAGGTTTTAAATTACCATAACTTAAGGGCACTGGAACAACACGGTCCTAATGATGAACATGTTGATGTATACAAATTAGACTTCGTGACTCACTGAAATACATCTGCAAACACTAAAGAAACTACTAAGTCGACTCCCGTATAATATCACACTTACAGATTTTCACTCCTAAAATTCACGGCGGCACACAAAAGCTGTCACAGATAGGCGGAAGTTTTCATTGCGAGCGCAGACTGAGAATTGCACTTTTCGGACATGGACTAAAAGTAATAACGGGATTCTTTGAATATAAGCGAACTTTACAAAAATTTCAATATGTTGCATAGAAAACGGCAATTTGTTATAAGTGGCGCCGTGTAAAGTTGTGCAGATTATGTGAAAAGTTATAGACACGATGTGGAACTCTAGTGCCTTGCAAACTTGAGGACAAGTGCTGGCGACGTGACGTTCTCCCATTTAGTGCCTTTAAATCTTACCTAGACAAATATACTTCACGCTCCGCAGAAACAGGATTTCCTTGTTTATAATATGAACAACGTTCGTTATTATGTTAAATGTATAAGTTTGTTTAGTTACACCGTGTTTTACTTCGCAATCGCATAGACTTGCGAAGTAAAACATGGTGTTTCGGCTTTCTTTGATGATACAAAAACAGTTTTACTCGACGTAATAATATTATCTTAAGGATTATTATGTGTTTATCCTTTACTTTGGACTTCGAAATCTTTTCAGTGATTGTTTGATGTTAAATGTTTATTTATAACAATTTTAAGTTTTGTCTTGTGTTTATTCAATCAAGTTTAATCATGTCAGAAAATGCAGAACATTTGGGAGCGGAAAGGGAGAAGGAGCGATTAAAGTAACACCGCTGATGGTGGTAAATACAAAACTTTTTGACATTTATAAACGTTTAACATTTCCATTGGATACACCTCTGTCCCCAGCGTTTGTAAAGGGATCGAAAATAAATGTAAAATCAGCCTTTAACTTTGTATTATTCTATTGAGTATTAGCGAGAACGTCAGGCAATGTTGTCCAACTGCGAATCGGAATTTTACATGAGTTTGCTCTGAGTACCGATAGATTCCTAGAAAACAGTGTTGTTCGATATCGTATCTAGTTGAATTATAACAGGAACCGATTTATTTACTTTACTGATAGGAATTGTTCTTTGTGTGTTGCAAACTCACGATATGCACTAACTTAATGTCTATTTCTGCAACTCAGGAGTGTAGTTAGTAGTATTCACCGCGCCTCTCATATATTCAACATTATATTATACTAGCTTTTGCCCGCGGCTTCGCGCGCGTTAAATTCGGGGTAACACAAATCTACTTTCAGTCTCAAGTTGTGTGAAGACACTCCCGATTATTCTAAAAACTTCAGAAACTCTTTAGGGTACCAAGTAGCTCGGTCAGTATTCATGACACTATATACGTACCATTATATCTACCGAAAGGTACATAATAACATCGCCTTGCATACAATAAAATGCTGCCAAAGCCATATTCCAATACATGTCCAATATATATATATATATATATATATATATATATATATATATATATATATATATATATATATATATCTATCGATAAACACTTTCGCATTTATAATATTAGTAGAGAAAATCGTTGCAGCCGTTTAAGCGTGAAAACGGCACATACATACATACATACATACATGCACACTTTCGAATTTATAATATTAGTAGGGATTTCTATTGAAATCTTCACAACAAAAACCTTACAAATTGCTTTGAGATACAAAATTCACATTCGACACTGTATTTGATGTCCAATAAAAAAGAAAATTGCCTTACTTATGGCTCTGAGCAGACTCTTCTGACTAAAAACCAGCCCGTGCTCCTCATGTACCCATGTGTCGGAGGGTAGGGTTTCACCGAAGCATTCCTCGCTACCCCCGACGGGTATTGGCCCGCCAGACGGTCAGGTGGGCCCCGAACGAAACCCCCTTGGCGGCGGATGAAGGTGTTGAGCTCCGCCGCCAAAACACCCAGCGGCGGCAGAGGATAGGGACGACGGCAACGCAACACCGCATCTCCTCTTCCTCTGCGGCCCCACCGCGACGCAACGATGGTGCGCCCCCATTTGGTCGCGTGAGATAGGGCGCGCGGCAACACAACACCGACACACCTCTCCTCCCGCGACCGCACCCGACTGCGAGGGACAGACAGAACTGTACCCTGCACCCGTACCCTGGGACGCATCCTACGCAGGCCCCACGCAAGCCCACGTGGAGCGTCCCCTCCCGGGATCCCGCTTAGCTTCACCGTGGGTGTTGGACCTCACCCACGGTTACTGAGCCCCCCCCACCACGACAAGGTGGAGATCCTACGGGGGGGTGAGCCGAATGCCCGTCAAAGACACTGACAAGTTCGGATGCGGGTGAAAGCAGAAATTAGTCAAACAGGAAAATATTGCATGCGTATTGGAAAATTTCTGTACATTCAGTCTGAGGGAAAATGCACACAGAAATACGTTTTGAACTCATAACGTGTTTTCGATTCCGTTATATTAGGCACGTATTAATATTTTCAGTAACTGTATTAAAAGTTACTATTTATACGATGGTTTTGTATAATTATTTATTATTTTCCCTGGTTAATAAATATTTATATCTTTTTATAATTGGGTGCATAAGGTTCCCGCCAAGAACTTAGGGTCCCAAGCCAACCTCACCTGCAAGTGGTGCACCTGCCGATCAACGGACGAGGCTCTGGCAAACAAAATATCCCGATAAACGGCAATAGGCTCGCCACCTATTACATGGGATCAAAACAGGCGAAAAGTGGGCGTTTAATATGCCTCTGCCTACCCCTTCGGGGAAACAGGCGTCTGTCTATGTATGTATGTATCTTTTTATTATTCCAAATGTATCCATATTAACATAATTTCTTAATCATTGTGTAGATTAATTTATAAGCCAAACCCTTGAAATTTGCGGTAAATACAATATAATAGGTATGTCTCTGTGTTGGTACTTCTACCGAGTAGTCTACTTAGGTACATGCAATACATATTTCAGGTGTTGTAATTTTATAGAGTCTAACAAAATATCATTAAAATTTTGCTTGACGCAAGAATCAAAACCGGGATTAATCAATCGACGACAAAAGTAAGAGCTTCTTTTGCCCTGGAAACACCCAAATATAATTTTCCAATAATCATGGTAACAAAGCATTTTTTAAGCATTAAAAATATTCTTTCAAGAATATTTGATTAGATACTATCGTTTTAAAATAAAACGTGCTTCTACCAGCTTCCATCAGCTGCACTGCCTGAGCCTACAGCTCAGCCTACACACATCGACCTCCGAGCTGCTTACTCAGCGTGCGACCCTACGAGCAGTCTACCCTGCGAGCGTCGGAGAGCAGCAGGAGTCTACACTCCAGCCCTTCAGCCAGTGCTTACCTAGTCGGTCATACTGTACGTAAGCGGTAGTGAGACATAATAAAGAATATGTTCCTTCTAAGCAGTGTTTCTATTAGAACCTCGACAACTTACCTGAGAGCTAAACGTCTCAATTAATTAAAATTAAAAATAGCAGCTTCTGAAAACATCCCAAGAATCTTCTCTTAATCAAAATGATATTTTATTACGACCGTTCTAGTATATTTATTTATACTTTGAAAATACATGTGTCGCTTGGCTGTGAAAATATTGCATCACTAGTTATAAACAGCATACGTTGCATAGACATCAACGGATTCGGGCAACCATTGCAGGTCATAAAGCTAAGGAGTTTTATTGTTTGTATTTTTTGTTTGTTTGGTTGAACGCGCTAATCTCCAGTACTAATGATTTGATTTGAATAATTAGTTTTTGTGTTGGACAGCCCATTTACTGAAGATGGCTACCTATAACATCACGCTATGACCCGCAGGTGCGGAGCAGTAGTAGTCCTAGTCCTAAGCAACGTGGTTGTAAGCGCAGGCTTAGCTAGTTGACAATATTAGTCAGTATTTTAGTTTACTTTTATCGTATCGTTATTTAGAGAAACTAATAAGCAGTTATAACATTGTTTAATGGCACACGCCGATCGCTATCAAGCTGTTTGCCTTTCAGTTTCAGAACAACTTTGCCAATAAAGATTTATATAGTGGTAACACTACGGAAATAGACTGGTTGTCGTTATATGCCATTTGACTGGCTTGTCGAATCATACCAGTTTTATTTTAAGACTTATTTTATCTATAGTTAATTAAGTTTGGCATACACACAGAAAACATTATATACATACTATACGATGCCCGCAACTCCGCCCAAACATTTTATTTTAATTTAACCGTTTCTAGTCGATACTGTGAGAAAGAGAAGAGAAATTCCTTATTAGTTCACCGATACGGTCCTCCAAAGAACATGCATGGCAAATTTCAGCTTCTTGAGCCCAATAGCTTTGGCAGTGCGTTGTCTGTCAGTCAATCAGTAATGCAAAATAATTATATATACAGATATGCGGCTCCGTCCGGGTGTCTATAATAGACACTTATGGTACCTAATATGTTCTTATGGTGTATAAACTATATCACTGCAAAGTTTCATCTGAGTCCGTTAAGACGCTTTGCATGAAAGGGTAACGAACATTAGTCCATCCGCATAAAATTTTACATGTATTAGGATACAATAGTAATTAGTGTATATTTTAAAAGTCACTGCTATTCGGTGTGAACCATGGTGCATTTTGCTATAAGTATCATTGCCACTTAGTGCAATAACCTGGAACAACTATTTAATACCAGACGATATTTTCACGAAACGTCTAGTTTACCGCCTTGAAAGGTGAATCAAAGATAACGAGAAACCGACGTACTGTTCGCCAGTTCATATAATTATATTTACCGAATTAAAAAATAAACTGCAGAAATATCTCGTGAAAGTGATTTTTCAGTATGTATTTTATTTTTATGTTGACGGCACGAAAATTCGTGAGTCGCCGAAGACTTAAAAATATTTAATCCACTTTAACAAAGGTCAAACTCGAAACAACAATTTGTGGATAACAGTGTTGTTAGTGTGCGAATCGAACCCACGATACCCGACGCAGTACTAAATCGCGAGGCAATCGCATAAACCATTAATCTATTCGTACCTACCGTCGCACACAAATGATTAAGTTTCTTAAATTTTTTACCGACTTTGTTTTTCGATATACAATGCGGATACAGAAAATATGCAAGTCATACTGTTTAAAATAACGGCCCAAGAGCTTCACAGTCACCGGCGTTCATGTCAATGAACTGTAGGTACATTACAAGCATCACAAACAAGCTGAAAACCTGCCACTGTTCGAGTTTATAATTATTCTCATAACGTTAATTAAAATCTGGGATAACTGTTCTTATGAATGAGATGGTTGCGTTTTGAATAAACATTCATGGGTTCATGTTTTTGTTTTATATATTCTATTTTCATAATGCAAAACGAGTTATTTGCGTAGCTCTTCCTGATGGCGTATTTACAAAGCCATATCGTATTTATATAGCGGCGTATTTATATAGCCATATACCATTAGAGTGAAAGTGCAAACTGAACTGGCTTAGCTTTTGTTTGACAAAAACTTGACGAAACCCTAGTCTATTCCAGTACAGAAATTAACTGAAATCGCGTAGACTTTGTAAGATAAATTCATTCTAACATTGCAGCAACAAATGCTATTCAATTTGGGACTAGGTTTAGGACCACAATGTGCCTAGTGCCTAGTTGGTTAGGTGCGACTGTATGTAATTCAAGTAACTATATAGGTTATAGTAGGTTCTCTTTTGACACTTAACCCAAAAATAGGAGCCCTGCGAAGCAGGGCTCCGTCAACTTAGTTTATAATATATTATATCACAAATATAATATGTAGGTAAGTAGACATTATGTTCAATTAAATAGTTTTTAATAAACTAAGTTTACGGAGCCCTGCTTCGCAGGGCTCCTATTTTTGGGTTAAGGGTCAAAAGAGAACCTAACATAACTTATTTAGTTACTTGAATTACGTACAGTCGCACCTAACAAATCAAAACCATGTTTGATAATATCTCGACAAGGCTTATCTATTTGAGAGAATATGAATCATACTGTACTAGGTTTTGTACGTGTATTTTCTTTGAAAATATCAAGGCAAAAAGCTAATCCATTTGAGTCAATTTTTTTACTGAGATAGATTAGGTATTGTCGAGTAATATGCATAAACAAAAGCTATTCTATTAGAGTCTGACTCGTGACTCAAGTAGTATAGGCTTTGTAAATACGCTTCCGGATGGCCGACGGCCGACGGTCGGTAGCTTAAACAAGAAGTTTCTTTTAGCTCGTCATTAGCCGACCTAGTCAGCGCAGTGTGTTGTTTGTATACCAGTTTGGGCTATGAATGAGCCCTTTGAATGCCCATTAGCTTTGTTACGCAAGCATTGCTTATGAAATATCCTGAGTGTATATTCGACCTTATTGACGCTTTGGTAGGTATGATGTGGGAGATTCGATCTTTGTTTCTTTATTGGTTTGACACATTTTATTGCGTGAATATTACTTGACCTTGAATGTATCTTTGTTCTGTTTATAAAGTCATCTACTGCTGCGCACACTACGCCATACGAAGCCAATTTACAACCACTGTGACCTAGATGCCATAAATAGATTGAGACCAGGGCAAGAAGATGACCCATACCGGAATGGCGGAGCTAGTAGAAGTCACATTATTTTCAAATAATTATGAGATTGAGTATGTGCCTACATCTACATATACAAACAAGTCACGAAAGTTTAAAAGTATTTAATACAAATAGCAATATAATTTCAAAAAGTATTTACCTCTATAGCCCAAAGATCATCATTTACCAATTCTATCGAAATCGATTCACAGACCACATGCTGGGCGTATAAACACATGCAAGTTTATGCACTAGTACCTACACAATGCGAACGTGAATACGATACGATATACGATGCGTTTGTGTGAAGACCGCACATTATCCGATTAGAGCACTCACCGTTCATATTCAATAATAATCTATCTACGTTCTATACTAGAATGAAAATCAAAGATCCCTTTGTCTTTTCATTTAAATCTTAGCGTAAAATGGTACTTATAGATCATAAGATTTTTTTTCTATCTTTTTGTTAATGACTGTTTGTGTTTTTGGTTGCGCCTTACACAATACCCGTGAACAGATTTTGTAAAAGTCAGACATAATTTAAGATTATAATCATTAGCGCTATCACGAATAGGAACGGTATCAATTCCGCAGAATATATTTGATATATTGCCCGTTTAAAGTATAATTATTCGCTGTCAAAATCCGCGGGGAAACAATAACATTGAAACGGACGCAGGTGGAAATGTGACTAATTAAAATTGTACACTTGTTTACATTATGAAACGAAATTCTCTTATGGGGAAAGTTTGTTGATATATTTCGTATTCGTGCACTAATTGCTGTTATAGCGAGATCTTGTTTTTATTTTGATAATGAGAAAGAGGTATCCCAAAAATTAGTAATAACCCTTAACATGCTATCTTATGTTTAAATGATAACAACTTTGTCTGACATTTGAAAAAAGTGTTGTTGATAAAAATGCCGTTTCCCGAAGAAGAGTTTTCCTGCATACGGTGCGACATGGGGCCACTAGCCGTTCGACCAGTGTGGTCCCACGAGGTATAGCTGTAGAAGACACCGCGTTGTTTTTATTGTGTACGTGGAACAGCTTTCTAAAGTTGCAAATATATGGATTTGGCCCCTGTTGACTGGCGTCCCGCAACTAGGGTTTCACATTTTTAGGATATATATACACATAATATTTATAAAATTATTTCATTTTGTAAGCGCAATGAGTCACAAGATAGTTGATCAATGTGGTATTGCGGTTACCAATATCTTCGCTAAACACGGAGCAAGCCATATCAAGTCGCCGAACCAGGTGATTTACCAAAGAAAGCCACGCCAAAGAACTTCTCAATCAGAAACTCTTTACTAAGCCATCATGGTAACCGTTATAGAGAGCAGGATCTTAACTTAAGACAAATTATCGGGACGTGCAGCTCGCGCTATCATGATCTTGCAATTTGTTGTCTTGTTCTGCTTCTAAGTTTTACGTAGCAAAGCAAGCAAATTATCTTAAATGGCTTGAGTAAACGAAGTTCCAATTTTCTTTTACATGTATAATGCGTTTTATATAACACTTAGTGTTGTTTGTGTTTCTTGACGTCCTATTTATGATTTAATATTGTGCTACTAGCTATTAACGACTTTAAGTTAATTATAAATCGAAAATGAATTCACGGCTTTGATTATTATGTTTTATGCTTAAACCCTTTTGCTACCAATACACTTTCGGTCTGCATTGAGGCCTTGGACCCAATTACTAGTTTGATCAGAGTATATTAGTTTTTTTGCATACGACTGCGGCGACTGCTGGCCTCAGCAATCCGAAGGAGTACCAGTATTTTACGTAATAATGATCAGTATAATCCAAGAATAAAATTTTACCGTAAACAACACCCACACTGCAAAATTACATCTTTAAAAAGCTCGCGTTTTCAAAGTCAAACTAACAAGAACATATTCACCTTTAGGATAAATACATACATAAAACCTGCTAACTTATATTACAGTGTAATAAAAGTTAGCGGGTACATTGGCCCTATATATTGTAACTAATAAGTATGATAAATACAAAAGTAGCTGTCTTTGTTGGCGTTTTCTGTCTTCACTTTGAACAAGAGCCAAGAAACGGCGAGATTTTCTAACGGACGCCGGGCGTAACTAAAGGAATGCAGAATATCAAAATATATTTTGTCTAAAAATAAAATGTACCTCCTTTAGAATATTTGAGACTTAACTTATATTTAATTCTCTAAAGTATTTGACATTTTAAAGAGAAAGATGAAGGGAAACAGTTTGTTTAGTCTAAGTGTATCTTAGTCACACAAATAAATCATCATAGTTCTGGGATTACTTGTTCCAGTTGCTTCAAAGACTTTTTGCTTTGTAGACCGGTTCCGCCTTCTAGTCAAGTTACATTTTACAGAGTATTAGCTTGCCACAAACCTACTGACGTCTGACCTTTGCAACCCAAAGCGATAGCGATATTTCATGGTATGGAGTCAGTAACATATTCAATGAAAGGAGATGAACTTCGTAAGTCCGTCAACCTCTAATGAAAATGTAACCTTAGAAGTTCCTACAACCGTTTTACATCGATAATTTGGTGGTACCTCTCCGGTTATGAGCGCCAATCCATTAAAAATACTATTACTTACACTATGAAGCAAGAGAGATATGTCAGGATCGTTGCAAATGACGTTCCGTAGTCTCTGCCTACCCCTTCGGGAAACAGGAGTGAGTCTATGTATGTATATATATGTACGTATGATATGTATGTGAGGAAGCTCTTCAGACGAGAAATATGTGATGTAGTATAAATCTGTGTTATAGTTATTACATTTCTGTGTTCATCTAAATACATTATTATGTATAATAATATGAATTGATTAACCAAAATATCCTGAGACGAATAACAACCTAAATACTACTACTACCTACCTACCTACGAAGCTAGTAATACGTTCAAGGCATTGAGAAGTCCCCAATAACAAGGTCGGCAAGTAACCACAACAAGACGATAACCCTTTGTGAGACTGACTCATTGACTAAATTATTCATATAGGGTTTAGGTAATCCGATAAACAGTGCGTTACCTAAAGGTGTGGTATAGCCGCAAGCGTTGTAGTAAGCATGATAAATATTCATGTCAGTAAGTATGTTATGTTATATTTTAAATTGCTTCTTTTAAAAATAGACTAGCTAGCTAGATCTTATTTCACAACTTGTACAGATAAAAGTTTCTTTTTCATTTATTTTCAAGCGGACATTACCTAAAATGTTTGAGATTATGACATGTGATAAATTTTCAGAAAGCAAGTGAGTAAAATTAGACTGCCTATACGACATAACTACGATAATCTTGTAGCGCAATTTTACTACTTTCCGATCACTTTATTCGTGATGCCTCAAGGCGCACATTGACGGATACTCACACGAATTTCGTCAATATCTCCGAAATATATTTTATAATAACCTCTCCAGAAAGCGGAGCGATGGTGTCGTTGTATGCGAAAATAAAATAGTTAACGTAACACGGATAACACGGCTCTATTAACTCTTACCCCAGGCGATATGAACGAGCGCAGGAAAACGGTTACGGCGTCAGCAAAGAATGCCGCCTTCCTATAAATTGAGACAAAATTATGTTGTGGACAGAACAGTGCTCGATCAAAATGGTGAAAGATTTGGATATGTTTGGGAAACTCAATTACATAAGCAGCTTTCGCTAGAATAAATTTGGGATTAGTGGTATTGGAAGTTTATTCTTGTATCGATGTTCAAGCGCCGATCGTGACAAATAAATGTAAAGATAATTTTAAAATTATTTATTTTGTCGTCAAAGATTATATATATACTAATAGATTATACAATTCGAAGCAAATTATGTCTAATTTCATCTACAATCTAAAGCTATATTGATTTTGTAGTAACTATTTTTACCTGTAAGAGTTCATTGACATATCCCTGTGTACAATGCCTGTGTAGTAGTAAAACTTGTTGAAATAATAGATACAGTTCAAGACTGCGTAGTTCCCCGATATCGGTACAAACATATGTCCTCTATAAGTTGACTCATCTCAAGGGAAATAAGGAAAAGCAGGAAATACGCCTGAGAAATCGCAAAAAATATGTCTTCATATTTTATTATTCATGCATGAAATTTTAATTTCGGCTATTTATCTCCACAAAATCCATAGAAATTGTCTATTACTACTACGGAATTTGTATTTCTAAGAGAGTACTTTTAATTTTAGACTGTCATCCTACCCGATACCTACTTCGATATCACTGTCAAATGTCATTATAATGAAACTGAATTGCGGATTAAGATTAATGCCACTGATATAGTGAATGTACAGTGTAAATATTAATATTGCAATTGTTCCTTGCGGGGTCTTTACATGTGTGTGTGTTGTGTATTTTGCCAAGATATTATTAGTTTGGGATCGCGGCCGTGTCTGTGAGTCCCAGAAGCGGGATCGATTAGTCGGGTTCAAAGATTAATTGTTCATAAATAACTCTGAGATTAGACTACAGCAATATCGTCGCCAACATGCACCGCTATACAATATACATGTCTTTACATACAAATGAATACCAAGCCACGGATTTATTTCGCCTGTATTGTAGAAAATCCGACGCTCGGAATAAAAATGCTCTAATAGATAGCATTTGTATTTCTATTATATCGTATTTCATAGCGCACTCGCCACAAAACCATTAAACAATAACCGAACAAAAACAAATTAAAAGCGAATAGAAGAACACCTGAATCACCGAAATAAATAAACTTTTTTCGGCATTACCTTTGTATAGGCAAAGCGTAAACATTTTTGTTTCATACTCGAGCTAGTTTTATCGAGCTTATCCACCCTTTTGTAATTATAAAGTTCAGTTAAGTGTTTGATGTCGTTTACTTGAGGCAAATATTAGTTTCAATCTTGAAACGAGGTTAATAAGCTGTTACAGTGGGAAGTGAAACGAGAAAAAATGTGAATGTGGAAAATTTCTCGTGCAACAAACTCTAGTAATTGAGTGCGGCGTACTCGGATGTTTGTGTAGCATGGGAGAAGTTTTTATCAGCGTCGATTGGCGCTCCAATGTCGTGCTAACTGCGCCCTATGTTCGTAGTAGTACCGTCCACGAACAAGTACCTACGGCCAACTTTACAAAAACTTATATATACGAACCCTATGTGCAAGCAAACGAAGTTGCAAATAGCCTTTTCGGCATATACTGCGCTAATACTACTCCGGCTTCATTCATCATCATCATCATCAGCCTGCCGTAGTCCACTGCTGGATATAGGCCTCTCCAATGGCACGCCACTGAGCCCGATTTTCGGCTCTTCGTGTCCAGCCGCTGCCAGCCACTTTGCGTATATCGTCACTCCACCTAGCCGGAGGGCGTCCTACACTACGTTTGCCAAGGCGCGGTCTCCACTCTAGAACACGGCTACTCCATCGGTTATCGGTTCTGTGACAGATGTGACCAGTCCACTGCCACTTCAACGTGCTAATTCTCTGAGCTATGTCGATTACCTTGGTTCTCTGTCGGATCACTTCATTACGAATTCGATCCTTCAGAGAAACTCCGAGCATAGCCCTCTCCATAGCTCGCTGAGCGACCTTAAATTGGTGGACTAGTCGCACCGTCAGTGTCCACGTCTCGGCACCGTAAGTCATAACGGGTAGGACGCACTCATTGAAGACTTTTGTCTTAAGGCTTTGCGGTAGGGATGACGAAAAGACTCGACAGAGTTTCCTATATGCCGCCCAGCCAAGCCGTATTCTTCTGCAAGCCTCCCTCTCGAAGTTGTTTCTACCCAATTGCAAGGTTTGCCCAAGGTAGACGTACTCCTGAACAACTTCGAGAGGGACCCCGTTTAGGATAATCGGTTCCGGAGAGACATGTTCATTGAACATTATTTTGGTTTTATCCAAGTTCATCCGAAGATTGATGCGAGCAGAAGAATCAGCTAGGCTGCTCAGCATATACTGGAAGTCTTGCACGGTTTCAGACACGATAACGATATCATCTGCAAATCTTAAGTGTGAGAGGTACTCGCCGTTTATGTTAATACCGCGTCCTTTCCAGTGCAGCGTCTTGAACATATCCTCCATTGCATTTGTGAACAATTTGGGGGAGATAACATCACCTTGTCTCACACCTCGATGCAGGTGGATAGGTTCAGACTGCTGGTTCTGTACTTGGACGGTCATAGTCGCGGCGTCATACAGACCTCTCAGCACTTGGACGTACCGCCAATCGATTTGGCACCGTTGCAAGCTTCATTGAATAACTTTAATAAGATTTCGCAAAGTACCTCCTTAGGAACGATACCTTTATTTTTCTCGCGCAAAGCGTATTTACGACTTAGTGTTATAGCTGTTTTAGCGTTGAAGGAATATATTGAAAATATAAGTACGTATCTCTTGACAACTTAGCTTCGTATTTTCATTAATAAATGGAGTCATTGTAGTTTGATATTTAATTTTAAAGCAATGCATTAATTTGAAAATGTTTAATTATAAGCAATTTTATCAAAAGCCAGCTATCTAATTTTTATTGAGTATCATGTTTATTTGATAAGGCGGATTAATTTAATAACATCAATTTTAATAATTAAATTGTGTTCATTGCGTAAATTAACTTGAAGTCAAAGTTATGGCATACATTTTGAGAGATTTATAATAACAAATAACAAGGCGATATTATTCTGAAACCTTCTTCGTAAAAGTTAATAAAAATATTTCTTGAATTAATTTTTCATCTCAAGTATTTTCAATTTTACAAAAGTTCTTTAAATGCTTTAGTCGTTTACATAAACTGATTAAGAGCCTTGAAAAATTATTGAAGCAGATTTATATTATTTATATTACATATAATTTATTTTAAAAATGCAAATATTTTTAAGAATGGATGGATATTTGTTACTCTTTTGCTCAAAAAGAACTAGTGATTTATAACTTTGCATTACCATAGCTTTTGTATCAGAAAAACTCTCTCCCATTCACCTATAATTTCACACGGCATATTAAACCCACATTTATCCCGATAGATCTTTATAAATTAAATTGGATAAGCAATATTTTGGGACTTGCCTAAACGTGGAAATCCGTTCAGTAAATAATTATCTAGTATCCGAGAGGTGAGTGTTAATCATAAGTATCATAACAGAGACCACATAGTTGATAAAAGTTGTAAGAACTAAAAAATTATTATGTTTGTGAATGAGAAAATATGTAGTAGTAGACTTAATTTGTAAATATCTTATACACGAACATTTTAAAACTAAAGCTACTACAGCTATTTTAACAATAGAAGCACATGCACCCGTAGTGGACTTCACTTTTTTATCTCACAGTATGTTTCACCAATAATAAATCCAATTTGGGGGCAAATGATTAAATTGGTCCTAAGCTTTTAGTGGGTTAACTCGATAAAATTCATTTTGTGATCGAAGTGGAAGGTGAGCGAATAGTTTTGTACGCACTAAAAGCTTTTCGCAGGCCCGAATAGCCAGCACACTTGTAGTATTCAATTACACCAGAAATAATTGCATTTCAAAGTCATTGTGTTGTGTGAATACAGTTTGTCTGATAATGATAAATGAGCAATTTAATTATCATTACAACTTCAACTTCAAAGCAACAAATTCATACTTCTTTATACCCGAGCACGTTGCGAGCTCTGTACGTTTAGTCATAATTATCATTCTCTTGGTAGTAGTTCGCGACGCGTGTCACTCTCTATTAGATGAGGATGTGGCCCATTCGACAGGCAATTGAATAATTCCCAGTTTATTCCAATTTCACTAAATGGTTTTGCTTAAGAAGGACAACAATACAACGAGAGATAGTTCAAACAATTTTGGTTTAAAGATGCCTTAAAGATCGTTTAACTGGTTGCGTTCAAGATTTTGAAAATGGATTTCTTTCTTGCGGTTGGTAATCGATTTTACAAAACAGGGCATTCCATTTCAAAATTGCAATGCACTTGAAAGAATTTACCTGATGCAGCGTAAGGGAATCTAATCTTATACTAATATGTAAAGCAAATAAAAAACATATATATTATGAAGATCGTAGCAAATGGTGTTCCGTAGTCTCTGCCTACCCCTCCGGGAAACAGGCGTGAGTCTATGTATGTATGTAATATTATATAAAGTTGAAGTGTTTATTTGTTTGTTTGCTTGAACGCGCTAATCTCAGGAACTACTGGTCCGATTTGAAAAATTCTTTCAGTATTAGATAGCCCATATAACCAAAAAGGCTATAGAAATGAATGGATGAAAAAAATAAATAATATTTATTGCTATCACAACCAAACAAGCATGATTATAAGTATACAGAAATCGTAATAACACACAAAAATACAAAAAAAAAAAAGATGAAATACATGGATATCTGGTGCACCTCGTCAGGGTTAGGTCGTGACGACAATAGGACCCCGTTCAGCATGCTGGCACTGATTTTCTACTGGACCCTAATAGTGATTCACGAAGGCGCAAAACGGTGAGTACACTGGCCAAATATGATCTTACATAAATATACATATAACATAAACTTAAAGTGCCTACATAATTAGAACAATAACAGTAACATCACGCACTAGCAGCGCGGGCGCGGGGGGCATGAGGCGGAGTCGACGTCGCATCAACCGGGGGAACACAGAGACACGGTAATAATATCTAACAGTATTGTAACTCCATACAAACGCACGAAACTCTAGTTATACCTACGCGCCTCGAGCAGAGTACCCATTAGACTAGGCGGAGTGTGCCTACAGTACCCGCAGCCGCTATCGTGCCGCAGCTCGCATGCGGCGCGTCTGGTAGGTATATAACTCACGAAGACGGCCGAGTTACAATACTGTTAGATTATATGACCGTGACAGAGACAAGCGACAGACTGGACAGACCGGACAGAACGCTCACCGCACGCGTCGCGCGCATACGCGCTGCGCTGCAAACTTACATGATCGTCGTACAATATCGAAAACGTTTCATTATGAACTTAACAACTGTATCAACAGTACTATTAATAGCATAGTACATATACGTTTTAAAATTTGTATTATCTAAGTCATCATATCTCGTTGTCTAACAATATGGATAGTCTATGAACTAATTGTTGATCAGCAGTTGATACCGGAGCACGATGGCCACACTCCATAGGTAAGTGTACATAAATGCTTAACAATACCTAAGTACCAAACTATAAGATAAAAACAGTGAGAAATAAGCATCATGTCAGTTACAAAATCCTCATAAAAAAATTAAGAACTATTGAATAAATCCATATTAAAATAAGTGTATTTAAAAATTTCAGGTCACTCGCTTGTTTTGCAATGGGAAAGTCAACCAGGCTTCCAAGTGAAGTGAAAAAAAAAAGTGTATAGGCTATATAAAATCGCGCTAAGAGCCACGAGAGCGGAGCAGTACCCTTAAATAACGCGGGTGTAACCGCGGGCTCATCAAGTACTATATATAGACACATAACATAACTTCAGGCCTTTTATCCCCGAAGGGGTAGGCAGAGGTGTATTTCTCACCCACACTTCGCCAGTTATATTCCGGTTCCAAAATAATACGGGGCCAGCCTATTGCCATCTACCGGGCACATTATTAAGCGAGCGATAATTAACATTTTTAATACACACATAACTTCGAAACGTCAGAGGTGTGTGCCCGGGGTACCTAGGGCTCGAATCCGAGACCATCGTCCCGGCAGTCCTTTACGTACACCACTGGGCTATCGCCGCTGGCTATTAAATAAAGATTTACGATATAAAAGAGAAACCTTTGAAAAATAAACATCGATTGATAACATCAACTCGCTCGGCTTCATTAAATAGCAGCGAAATTAATTTACTATAACTGAGCCACGACTGCTAACTACTAGCAGTCTTGGAGAAATGAATGGGCTGTTGACCTTTTTATAAGATGTTAAATAAACTTAGACAAAATATATTACTTTTTATTTATATTTTAATTAAAAAACTTCACCAATAATATATAATATTAAATTTATAGCTGCGATTATCCTCTATATATCTGAAACACAATGCCGCAAAAATAATTAATACATGGCTCGAAAGTACACAAACAATAAACATATCATTGTTATGTCTTGTTGGACTAAAGTTCACAACATCAATATAGACGTAATATATTGGTAATCCAACACAAAGTTTAAACATTTACTGGCGACAGTATTAAATAAATTAATGCCAACACGAAAACTTATTTAGAACATAATCATAAATTCAAAACACGACGACGTCTGAAGTTCACAACAACTACTTATAAGTAATTATCGAAATCTATTTCATTTTGTGCACAAATTTAATTAAGAGCATTATTTAAGAGCTGTCCGAGTTTGAGAAAACAGAAAAGTTATTTGTCGGAAAGCCCCAATTAAGGGCAAAGCTTTCTGGACTTAATCCAATAAACCTACTCATTTAGTGAACGGAATGAAAGGTAAATAATTTTAGGGAGAGTCGGCCGCGGGTGCGCGACACACAGTTTTGTTTTCCAAACGAAGGGTTAGGTAACACACCCACATGCGCCGTGCAGAATTGCTTACACAACGCGATGCGATACAGAATCTAATTAATGCAATCATAACATAGACGCCGGGTTAAATTAACCTTTGCATTTTTGGAGCTGTGTTTCTAGAACTATACAAATTGTTATTATCATCAGCCTTTAACAGTCCACTGCAGGACTAGGCCTCTCCTTTGAAAGGAGGAATTGGCCTACTATACCACGCCGGCCAAACGGGTTGGCATAGGATTTGTATATATAACAAGACAAGTTTTCCTTCTCTTGCAGTGCTGTTCTCTGTATAATATGCTCCCTCTGTCGGCTCTTACGACACCCATGGGATGATATGGGGTGGTGACATTCCGCATTCTTAATCCGTCACCACACGGATAATAATACAAATTGTACTTATGCTTTAAGGTTCTTTTCACCGGGCGATAGAGGTGTCACACAACTGTATTCCCCCGTGATCTTGAAATTCTATTGCTCTTTTGTTCCTTTATTCTTCTTTATTAGATATATCAAATTATTAGATAGATCAAATTATTTGTGTACTTAGAAAACTTTATCTTACTTTTTTTATTTTGATTTCTTGTGCTATTGGATGATTGCTCATTGAATTTCATTTATTGATCGTTAAAAGAACCATGTTTCCACTGAATGACTAAACTATATTTTAAAACGTCATCAAATGATATTAGTATATTCATGTTTATACATTTACTGCAAATAAGGAGATAAAGTTATATTTGTTAACAATCCTCCAGTAGACAATCCACACACAAAAATATTTACTGTTATTAGTAGGTTGCAAATAGTTGCATTTTATGTAAGTGATTCGCGAATAGAAATTGGTTACGGCCAGGATATTTTGTTTCTTGTAAATCTTGTAATTCACCGATGAAAACTTAGGTAGATTGGAGTTGAATAACACGTTTTTCTTAGTCGCGTATTTCTAGCACTTGATGTAGTCGGTGACAAGCAATGAAAGCTGACATAGAAATATGTACACTAAAAAATGCACAGTAAAAAGTCAATAAGTGACAGTGTGCTAGTGGTTTTTTATTCCAAAGTAAGATATATAATGTAAATTGATTAGGGATTTAATATAGTCTTGGGTAGAAGATTTTATAATCTATGTTTTGATAAGACTACATAAAGCTGTATATTACCTACAACTACAGGTTAAATTTTCTCGCGTACCGTGTTTTGAAGACACTAACTTAGGCAGGATTTATGTCAAACTTGTTCTCAGAAGTCTTCCACACAGCAGCGACTTTGATCGACGGCTACTGGCACGCGATGCCAAAGTCAGTATAGGTAAGCAATGATTTTATGTAGCAAACGTTGCTACCTAGTAACCCTTAATTTTTATATTCACTGACGTATTGCAGGTGTTCCTGTCTTAGCGGTGTGGGCCGTCAGCATCAAAATTTGCATAGGTACCTGATAAAAACTAATTCATCGTCAGCGAAAGGCTAGTAGAGATACCATCAGACTGCATATTAAAATCCTAAGTAATACTGACTTTTCGAATTTATGTGTCTATTGAATTGTTTATTATCGCTTGTTCTGTCGGTCTTGGCTGTCATTAAAATTTTTGTCAGCCGTTATACGGAGTCAGTACGTCTGAATTAGCATATACTAGTTTAAGCCACTCAATTTCGCTTATCCCTTTAGATTATAGAGGTCAGACAGGCAGTCGCTCTGTGGGAAAGTTAATATTCAGTCAATAACGCTAGGAGGAGGGATAGAGAGAAGAAGAACTGCAATGTATATGATAGTTACGTTGATGGAAGTACAGCCAGAATAAAGATAGATACCATTCTCTGCTGAACGAATTTAAATGAAATAGGTTAAATGCAACAGTTTTAATTTTTTTCCTGCCTCCTATTTGGTGAGCCGAATTAGAAGCCGTTTGGTATCCATTGTTCAGTAAGCACGCTGAAAAAAGACCAAAAACATTGCAGTTTTGAATCTTTTTAGTGTAAGAAGATATTATGATAATGATCTTAATTCGATAAAGACAAATTTATATAAACATTATTTTTAAATAAAAAGAAACCGACTTCAAATAACACTAAGGTACTAAAATTGTAGAACTTTATTATAGGTTAAAGTACATAGTTTATTTAGTATTATTTATAACTTTTTAAGTAGTTCTATATAATCAGGTAAGTTTTATAGCAATACTACCTAGTAGTAGGTAGGTTAGATTAAAATTGTTTATCTCTCTTTGTGTTTAGTTAATTTTTGTACTGCAATTGTAAAATAAATTTCATTTATAGGTTAGAAAAACCAATTATTTTTTGCTTATTAGTACCTTAGTGTTTTTTGAAGTCGGTTTCTTTTTATTTAAAAATAATTTTATTTTTTGCTTTTTAGTGGTACACAAATAAAAAAATAGTAATAGGTGGTAAGTAGATACATAGGATAGTGTAGGTGGTACATGATAGGGAGGCCTTCCTTACGTGCCTCAGTTCTGAAATGTAGACCTGTACTTGTCTGGCAATTTCAAGTATTTTTTGTTTTCTACTAACCAGCCTAAACACGTTCGTTTCAGTTCCAGTGTTTGGCGAGCCAAAACAAACGAGCCTAAACTCGATAAGATTGCGTTATTGCCTTACAAATATCCCATGGCCACCTTCCTGCTCTATCATCAGACTTTGGAAAACATTCAGCACTAAAGTCCATGTAAAGACGAATCACACGAGCCCAAACTCAATGGGATTGGGTTGTTGTATCACAAAGATCTCATGGTTACCTTCCAGCTCTATCAGCAGAGCATGGAAATCATCCAGCATCAAAGTCTATGTAAAGACGACTCAAACGAGCCCAAACTCGACGGCATTTGTTTGTTATAGTCAAATCGATTTAAGTGTTCTTATAAAATTTGAAGGGTTCCTTCGATTTTCCAGGATTCTATGATCAGATCCTGCCCTGATGATCATGGGACTAACTGGGAGGTATACTTTTTCAATCAAAACAAGAATTTTTGAAATCGGTCCACGCGTCTTAGAGAAATCGGGGAACATACATAAAAAAAAGATTCCGACGAATTGGGAACCTCCTCCTTTTTTTAAGTCGGTTAAAAATGTAAATTAAAAACAAGGTTTAAAAAACTTAGATGACAAGTAATTTAGTGATAGTCCAAGTGTTGGTCTCGTAAATCTTACTCACAGAGAGGAAAGACGAATATTTTACCGTAAGCAAATATTGACACGATCCGGGAAGTGTCATCTTGCAAATAGCCTGACCTCGATAAAGTGATACTTATGTTAAAGAGAAGTAGGTGAGTTAATTTCCTACCTTTAATAAGTTTTGATGAGGAAATGAAAAATGGAATTTAATTTACTGTAAATTAATATTAGGTACCTACATCCCTATATTCAGTAATATATTATGTAAGGTATTAATGGGTTCTAATGTAATGTAAGGAAAATCACGGTGATTATGTCTGTTTGGTGACGGAATAAGAATACAAAAATGTTATAACCCATTCGTGACAAAGGTGACAGAAAAGACAACTAAAGAAAATACACGAAACTAAAAGTATGTCTGCAAAGAGATGGCAAACTCGGTTTTAAAATATATCAACCTCTCTCGTCAGTATGATATAATAAACCAAATCGTCCTATTGGCTTGCAATGCAATGCTAATGCTCCTAATATTAATTAGGAGAGGCCTTTGTCCAGCGAAAGGCTGAATGACGAAATATATCAGGACAAGTGGATAATGTGTCAATATTTTTGTAAGCTACTGTTATCGCAACCGCAACAACAGCCGGTAACATGTCAAATATCCATGTACAAAATAGGGCATTCTTATACAAAAATAAATGACACAATGTTCCAACGAAAATTACGTACTACTTGGTAATGTTATATTGTTATTATAACTCCATTACGGAGCGTCAATAGTCAAAGGCAACGGTGACGTTGAAACCGATATTACCCACTTATCTTTAGACGTTCACTTCGAAGAGAAATTTAATTTTGCTTATTTGTTCTTGTTGGTAACTTGTGATCTTGTTTCTAACGGACACATAAAGTAATGTTTGAGTATGTCGAATATTTCTTTCTTACATTTTCCTTGAAAGTTAATGTTCGATTATTTTTGTTGATGTTAGTATTTTATTCATGTGTAATGATGACATAATAATATTTAAACTAAAACGACTAACAGATGTGTTTGTGACATTACATTTTGTATGATTAAGTATAATAAAATTCTTATAATTTGTTTTCTCATTTAGAAAGAAAGAAAGAAAGAAAGAAAGAAAAATTATTTATTCTCAGGGTGCAATGGTGCATACAACGACAAGACAGACAAGACATTAAGAAAATTACATTAAGAGTAAAAGAAAAAAAAATACAAAAAACACCACCTACACAATAAAAAAAATATCAAAAGAAAATTATACAAAATAAAAGCACTAAACAAAAGAAATTAAGAAAAATAAAATATATAAAGAACTGGTGGGTACGCCGCACTATGAGCACCACTGAGAAAGGTAGCCAACTCAGCCTATGCTGGGCGATAGTCACCCAGCCCTGATTTTCAGTTGGCAACCTAAGTGACTCACGGACAGGGGTGTGCTTGTAGCAACTATAAATAAATAAATTATAAAATAATAGTAGAAATATAATAAGAATATAATATAAATGTAATTTATAACATATTTAATACAATATATACACAATATAAGTACAGCGACACCATCACGTGTCTCCATAATTATGCATCCAAAGAGTATGCACTACGTATGCATCGTGACGTGGCACATCACGCCGCATGTGCATCATTCGTCATGACGTGGCACATCACTAACAATTCTAACAAGATGGAGCCACAGAGATGGAGCCAATAATTTTTTTTCCAATAAAAAAACCATAGGTAACCAGTAATTCAGCTTCAAAAACTTGAATGATGTGCGAAGAGATGTGTCGCAAGACTCGCAAGTGGGTATTATTTCCACCCACAGTCTTTACAAGAAAGTTTGTAAATAAAATAGTCACAGCAAGTCCGTTGTAATGGTGTCTCATCCTGTGAAGGTATGTTAGTAAAACATATTAAACAATACCACATTAGTAACATAATACATGATCCTCCAAAATATCCGGTCAGTAACTTTAATAGGTATTTATTACTTTACAGAAGCAGTAGGCTGTTAATAACCAAGAAATAACTTAGCCACAGAATAGGTTAGCATGGCAGATAGCTTTATTCCCAAACTGTATCTGGTCTTCACCAGATGTACCTAATTTACAACAGGATTTAGATTTCCGATACCAACAGAGAATTACAAGTAATGAACTTTTGGGATTTTAGACCTTTTACTAGACTGCCTCCGTGGTCCAGTGGATAGTGTATGCGACTGCGGATCGGAGGTCCCGGGTTCAATTCGCAGGTCGGGCAATAGTTACTGGGTTTTTCCGAATTCTCAGTAGCAGCACGGAGTCTGGTGATGTGCCCGGTAACGGCAATAGGCTCGCCCCCTATTACGTGGGACCTAAAAATTCAATGCAAAATGTGGGTGTAATATTACACCTCTGCCTATCCCTTCGGGGATAAAAGCGTGAGTCTATAAATATACTAGAATTTTGATCGTCTAATTTGTTTTTATATCCCATGTTGTGTCGGTTGAACTTACATCAGTCGTAGCCAAGACGAGGCAAGCTTTAAGCAAAGTCCTTGGAATTGCAATTAATTCAGCTCGAACAAATAATGAGTCCGTCGTGCATATTTCCATAATAACCCTCACGTAACCTTGTCAGATTCGACGACAGAGACACTTAGTCAAAGTCTGAACAGTTTGCTCTAACTATTTTCTTTCTAGAATACTTTCGAACGGATACGTCATTTAAAACTAGTAATTTAATATATTAAACGTCTATCAAGCTTGGTAATCGGATTTTGCGAAGTACCTATCTTCGCAAAGGCTCAATACATTACTTTAATTTATTATTTGTTCATCATGTTGACCGAAAGGAGGTATCTATTCTACAAAGTACTACGATTTACCCCGTCTCTAGCGTAATTACGCTGTTGTTTCGAATTAGAGTAGAGTGATACGTCATAGGATATCATCTGAGAGTTCAAGGTGGAGGTTCGTGGATCAGTAAGCTGCATAACCCATAATTTAATGTATCGACCTTTGCGCCTAGCAATCTTAAACGAATGTCTGATATAGAAGCTTTGTTATTTCTGTGTCGTTTAGTGGTCTGTGACTGAAAACAATTTGTTTTAGTTACATACATACATAGTCTCACGCCTATAATCCCGAAGAGGTAGGCAGAGGTGTATTTCTACACCCACTTTTCGCCAGATATACTTTAGTCCCACGTAATAAGGGGCGCGCCTATTGCCGTACCGGGCACATTTCCAGATTCCGTGCTGCTACTGAGAATTTCGTGACAGAAAAACCCAATAACACTGCCCGACCCAGGAATCGAACCCGAGACCTCCCGATCCCACGCGCACATTTATGCCGCGAAACCAACGAGGCAGTCGTATAGGGTTTGATGTCGAGTTTTCCGTCTCTACGCAAAGATGGTATTTGCATCGTGTTATCCCTTAGTCGCCTCTTACGACACCCACGGGAAGATAGGGGGTGGTGACACTTGTATTCTATGCCGTCAACCACACGGCTAGTTTTAGTTATTATGTAAAATTGACATTTAATAATATTTAAAGCAAGTAGTAAGCATGATGTTTTACACAGTAACTACATAAATGTATTTGAATATTGCTTTGTAAATAGCAAAAGCAGAAGCATAAGGTTGCGATGTTTTTCATAAACTATAACTGATTCTTAATGCAAAAAGGATCGTCCCGTTCCGAACCTTTTTATGCTAAAGCTTGCAGTGTATCCGATACCGATAGTAACAATCAGGATAGTTTGTGGAAGTTATGGTGAAGCTGTAGAATTAATTAATAAAGTTTATCGGCTCATTGGCCTACGCTAGTAGCCGCGGCCAGTAACAAATGCGAATTCGCATCGTTAACCGTTTCAAGCAGTTTAAGGATGCTTTAAACTGCCAAGACGGACAATAAGATAATAGGAATTTAAGCTTTCGTAGTCATTAACATGAGTTTGATATTGTCTAGAGACATGATAGCACAGTCAGTGAATGCGTGAACATGATATGACAACAGTGCCGAAACACGTTATACTCGAACGAAAGGTACGTTGCACATGTCCCCAAAGACAATATAAAATTCAATGGATATATAATCTGTCAGTCCACTAAATAGAACAGTATTACATTTTATTTAAATAAAAAGGGACTCGTAGCGTTGGTATCTACAGTCTACAGACCTAAGTCAATACGTTTGACTGACACTTGTTTGGTTAGGGAGAAAAGGATGAAATATCAATTCCAGCTTATTTATAATCATTGTGTTCATTTGTGCTGTTAAGCGTAACGTGCAACTATGAAAAGGCATTAACTTAACATGAAATCATATTTTTTGTAATAATGTTATTTCCCTCAGATACCAATTATGTGAGATAGTCTACGAGTATTAGAAATTTTGATTTTGAATAGTAAATTAAGCGCTTCCAGGAGCTTGCATAATAATAATTTTATGCATTTCCGTATACTAAGAAACTCTTGAAGCAAAAATTTTTTTGATACTTTTCTTACGAAGAGTAAAGGAATGCTGTATTGATTTAGTGGTCAGAATTGTATTTTCTTTGTTTGTTAAAAACAATAAGTCCTTTCAACTACTTGGTAGGTAAAATCATAAAGATTTAGTACATTTCTTGTATTTGTTTCGCTGATTATGCCTATTTTAAAGTTTTGATGAGGCTAGAATATAACACAACCGTAGAATAATATTATTTCATGACATGTAAATATGGATAACAACATACTTATAAATAAGACAAGAATCGCGCCTATTTATTGACTTTAAGTAGCTATATACTCAGATAGTTCCAAAATCAATAACAACGTTTATTACTCACATAATGATACAATTGCACCAATATCTGAAGACGAAAAGCTCTAAGAACCCTGAACTGAGGTAAAAGTCCAGGCACCGATGGTATAACACAGCAGCCTTAATATTCTGAAAACGGACACTCATGCCGTATATTACGCAATTATTCAATACTAAAACTACACAAATCCCACAAGCCAACCAAATTTTGTCATTCGAATATAATCCTATTGCACAAAAAAGTCAATGATATTAAAAAAGTTGTAGATACGTTACCTACGTAGTAATCAATCCTAAGAAACGGTATACTAACGCACACATCGATAACTCCATATTTTATTTTTATTTCGGTTGACAAGATGTGTCAGTACTCAGTTTCACTATGACGCCGGCTCGCGACGTCACACACACATATGTCAGACTTGCCAACTGGCTTATGTTTAGCGTCCTGCTTTTGGTACGCCTATAACGTATCTACTTATTTTTACTTGTAACATCGCTGAAAAAAGTGATAAAAGCAACATCAGCGGTCTATAAGCTTGATCTTTTTTGTGCAGGTAAATTTTATCAACGTTATAGAAAATCGTATTGCTGCGCAACTGGACCAATATCAACCCTTCGAGCAGGCGGCATTTTGGCCCGGCTTCTCCACTGTCGACCACCTTCAGACCCTGAATCACATAATAGAAAAATATAACGAATATAACAAACCTCTGTATCTCTTTTATAGATAGTAGAGCCTTGCTGATTTCAGCATGAATGGGCCGGCTCGATCGGGGAAGTACTACCTTCTCACAGAAAATCGACGTAAAGTAACGGTACCTAAACTGTTGCGTTTCGTCCGGTGAGTGAGAGTGCCGGAGGCCCTATCCCCTATTCCTTCTCCCTCATCCCACTCCTCATCCTATCCCCATTCCCAACCCCAAGGGGCGGCAACACACTTGTGACTCCTGTGGTGTAGCTTGTGTCCATGGCCGGCGGTAATTGCTTACCATCAGGCAATCCGTCTGCTCGTTTGCCGCCTATTAACATTAAAAAAAAACTAACATTCGTAGATTAATCTAAAGCATTTGACAGCATTACACAGGGTGCAATAGAAGTCGCCTTACAGAACCAAAACATAGATCAAACCTACATCAACCTCATTAAAGCAATCTACAATAATAGTACAGCAGATATCAAGCTTCAATGCTCTGGTCAGACATTTAAATAGAACGAGGTCCCAAACAGGGTGATCGGTTGTCTCCCAAACTTTTTACCAGCGTCCTCCAACAAGTCTTCAGTAGTCTGGCAGATTTGTGGTAATCCAGAGGCTTTGTAGTCGGCGGCAAAAGACTAACAAATCTTCGGTTCGCCGACGACATTGTTCTCTTTTCCTCTTCGGTCTCGGATCTCGAGCTAATGCTCAAAGACCTTAGCTCTGCAAGTTTTCAAGTTGGACTTCTGATGAACCGGACGAAAACTCAGGTAATGACCAACAGCACGAAAATTAGGGTCACGGTAGACGGGCAGACTATACATTATGTCGACGAGTATATTTACTTGGGCCAGATTGTCTCTTTTAGTAAGAGGCAAGACAAAAACGTAGCACGACGAGTTGAAAATGCCTGGAAGAGCTTCTGGTCAATGAAAGAGTTTTTGAATGGCAACCTTTCATTATCACTAGAAGTAAACTCGTCGACATGTGCATACTGCCCGACCTAACCTACGGTGCCCAAACATGGTCCCTGACCGAAATCCAGAAGTCCAAATTGAAGATTTGCCAAGGGGCGATGGAGCGTAGCATTCTTGATTTAAAAAGAACAAACCATGTTCGAAAAACTTTGCTGCGTTCCAAAACACACATAGCTGACGTCGGATCAAAATCTGCTAAACTGAAGTGGGACTGCGCCGGATACGTTTGTCGTATGCACCTAGAAAGGTTATAGGTTATTTAGTTACCACTTGGGTGTCTTATGACAGTCGGCGACGACGTGGTAGACCCAAATGAAGATGGCGGGATGACCTAGATGCATTTTACAGCGACTGGCCGAACTTAACACGAAACAGGGATGCAAAAAATAGTATTGAATGATAATTCTTTAATTGTTAATCATGTAAATTTTTATATTTATATTGTTATTATTCTGGAATAATATTGGCTAAATTCTCTTTTTTTTCTTGTATTTTAAATTGTTTTATTAGTTGTTAATCATTTAAATTTATTAAGTTAGAAATTATTTTATAAAATTGTATTATCTTATATTATGCATGTAGTTAGCCTGTAAGTAGTTGCTACATTTATAATTTAAAATAATAATATTTCAACAAAACATCTATTGATGTAAGCAGTTGTTGGCTAAACTTGTAAAAAATAAATAAATAAATATTCCAGTTTTGTGCATGCGTCCCCCCCGTAGGATCTCCACCTTGTCGTGGTGGGGGGGCTCAGCAACCGTGGGTGAGGTCCAACACCCACAGTGAAGCTAAGCGGGACCCCGGGAGGAGACGCTCCACGTGGCCTTGCGTGGGGCCTGCGTAGGATGCGTCCCAGGGTGCGGGTGCGGGTGCGGGGGACATTTCTGTCTGTCCCTCGCAGTCGGGTGCGGTCGCGGGAGGAGAGGTGTGTCGGTGTTGCATTGCCGCGCGCCCTATCTCCCGCGACCAAATGGCGGCGCACCATCGATGCGTCGCGGTGGGGCCGCAGAGGAAGAGGAGATGCGGTGTTGCGTTGTCGTCCTCCCTATCCTCTGAGGCCGCTGGATGTTTTGGCGGCGGAGCCCAACACCTTCATCCGCCGCCAAGGGGGTTTCGTTCGGGGCCCGCCTGACCATCTGGCGGGCCAATACCCGTCGGGGGGTAGCGAGGAATGCTTCGGTGAAACCCTACCCTCCGACACATGGGTACATGAGGAGCACGGGCTGGTTTTTAGTCAGAAGAGTCTGACAGTCCCCTTCGTCCTTCCCCACCAGGGCGGAGGGACTCCATGGGGATTTTCCAACCCGATACCAAAAAAAAAAAAGTATTGTGCATGCGTAACACTTTCTTTAGCGTGGAATATATTCTTAGGAACGTGTAATCATTCGGTGAGAGTGTCGCCAAGTAGATAACGGTAATGGTCGCATTCAACTTAGCCGCCACTCTTGTTTCTTTTAGCAGCTCTCTAAGTAAAAGCATAAAAGTTTTGCTCAGTTTAACATTTTCCATTCAAATTTTCCGTACGCGGCTCTCGTGCACGCGTTCGTTAGCAAAATGCATAATGCAACGTCATCCTCCCAGTCCACCTGGATCGACGAGCCAAAAGTAAAATTTTAAGAAAATCCGCCTTCCGTTTAAATAAACGTGTGAAAATTGACACAAGTGCAAATGAAACTGTAATGTTTTTCGAGAGAAGCGTAACTGAATGCAATGGCGCGACTCGAGTGGCCAAACCGAAAACATGGCATGTTCTAGCGATTCACTCAAGTGGGATGAACAGAGAGGATGTTGTGGAAGCTTTGCGGCCGTTTAACCAGAATATAAAATCTTATACTGTGCTTAAATTGGCCGTAAAGCTAAACTTAAAAACGTAGTCGCTGAAATGCGAGTGCGTACTGTGCCAGTTATATCTTAAGTACTGCGATAGAAAATAGAAATAACAGAGCTCCAGAAAGACGGCCAGTGACCATTTTTGGGTGACGACTTCTCTTCTACAACAGGACAAGTGCCAGTTTTGAACTGAACTGCAACCCCAAAAACATACTGAAACGTTTAGTTTCTTTGTAAAATCTGAAATACCCAGGAATTCGTTTATGCTTGTAAATACTGAAACGACTAAAATAAATAACAAGATTTAGTTTCAAACATTTTTGTGGGCACCGTGACTACAAAGTAACTTATAGTTTTAAGTAAAGTAAAGTAAAGTAATCTCTTTATTGTCTCATCATAACAACGTACAATCGTCATGTTACATACAAGGGTAAGTAGATACATAGGTACAAATATAACCCGTTTATAGTAAGTTGGTAGGCATGTAGAAATAATACACCCAATAATAAGGGTAGGTACATAATAAATACTTCACAAACATTTTGTAGCAATACCCACATTATAAAAATATTACAGACTACAACTACGCCTATGGTATTAGACTGTGCTACAACTGTACGCCGCCGATGAGACAACGAGGCAGGCATTCAGCGTTGCGTCGTTCGCGACGTTAGCCGCGACACGACTTGCTGGTTTTCAATGCCTGCCCTTTTACTAGAGTTTATCCACTTAAACCACTTGATTTCTATTGAAGAGGTTTTATAGACATAAATCATATTAGTGATTTAACGGCTAAAGTCCTTTGTTACCCTTTCGGTTCAGTACGTTGAAATCTTGCAAGTTTCAAGAAAGGTATCCATTCCAAGTATTATTTCTTCATTAGACGCGATTTGCCACCGAGTAGGTGTATAAATATTATAATGTATTTGTTATCTCACCGAAGTAGCCGGTAATTATGTTGCACTTTATTACGAGCTTGAGTTTCAAACTAGTTTGCTATTAATATCAAACTGTTTACATTATACAGAGAGCAAAGCTAAACGCCCCTTGCAGCTTACTAAATATTTCCATATCGTACAACGAATTGGCTCATAGATGTACTAAAACTGACTAAACCATTTAGTGTTACTGGAGGACGTGGCAAACGCTGCGGTTTTAATATCTGCTCGTATTACAGTACAGAGCTTAATTAATTTTACTGAAGAATCATAACTGTGATTGGACTGGAAGGTTTCTTATGTAGCGATTTTAGTTTCGTGTGGATGAAAGTCGAGGTGTGCGGCATGTGAAATATTGGCTGACCGATAGGTATCGTGGAACAAACGATAGTGACAATAGGGATGTTTCTAACTAGTCAAATCGGAAACTATTAATGAAATGTCAAAAACAATTTCCTTTTACGGATTTATATCGGATTTTTATCTATCAATTAACAATAAAAATGTAAAATTGAGTTTTAACATTATATATTTCAAATCAATTATTTTAAAACTGTATAATTATTTACATCTAAACTATTATTTACAACTAAAATTATACGTATAATTCTACAACTAAATTAAAAAAAGCGAACTAATATATACATAAAAATGCAAAGCGTTTAGGCGTCGTAGTATTCCTCCGCATCAGTGTCATCGGGTAACGTGCCCAGAAGGCTGGCAGCATTGCCACGCTGAATGGCAATGCTGATTCTTTGAGCAAAGAATAAACCAGCCCTCTGGTCAAGTGAGACGTCGATCAAGCATTTGGAGATGTCTCGGTACAAAATACGAGCGCTCGGACCCCATGAGCCCAGCGTTTCTACCCCAAACGGCTCAAATACGTAATTGTCAACTATATTACCGTATTTGCGCCGTTTGAGGGTTTCCGCCGTTGTACCAGCGGCGCCAGCGTGACATGCTGTGCTTGGAATATGTGATGTCGCAAGGGTGTCTACGCAGGTTGCGTCCCACACCAAAGGCCTACCCATTTTCTATGACAACAACGACATACCTTCAGGTCTCTTCCCGTCGTCTCGTACCAAACCATTTGGTTCGAGTACAGCTGGTACGCCAGACGCGACAAGAGTACGACGAATTATGTCGTTCAAATGTGCATGTCGTGGAATTCTACCCGCGCTTCTAGTGCAAGAAAGCCCATGATGTCCGAGGCTATCAACGTCTTCTCCACAATGACATCGATGCGGAAAAACACATGGAGCACCCTAACGTAGGCAAGTGGCAGTAGGGAAGATCTCATCGTCCAGCTTGGTTCCAGTGTTGGAAGATGTTAGTGCGTGTAGCTTAAGACCAGATTCCCATTCCCCCACAGCCAGCAAGCGAGCACGCTCTGCAACATTAGAAGCTGTAGACAAAAGATTTTTTCTTACTAAGTTACAGAGCGGCAAGTCCCACTGTCCCTGGGACAAAAGTTTGGTAGACAATTCAGTGTTTGGATAAGCCATGTTTCAGGCATTTATAGCTTCGGTTTTGCACAGCACTTCCTAATAAACTAGTGTGGTTGTTAAAATTTTCCTAGTTAACTCTTCCGTGCTGTGAACCGAAGATAAAAACGCCGGTAAACTGACACTGGAAATTTTGCGAACGCCGAGCCCACCTAGACGTATGGGTAAAGATGCTTGTAGCCAGGCTCGGTCGTCCACATCCACATTTAATATCTTCCTTAAAGTTGTTTGAACAATTTGATAAATTTTTCCTAAAAGTGCTATTTTCCAAAGTTGTGATGATCTTACAATATGAGTAAATTTAGGGACGAAAAGGCAATACCGAATAATTGTATAAGCTGAATTAATATTAATTTTGAATAGGCGATCTGAAATATCACTAAAATTTTATATCTTTTCGTCTATGAAAGATTCAAAAGCTTCTTCAATAATTGGAGAACCTAGTTTTAACATGCATTGATGAATGGAACTGCCATTATTTTAGCATGTTTTATTAGATCAAAGAACTTATATAATTTATTTTACTCGCAGGAAACATCCCTATTCCTAAACCAAATGACCGACTTTTCAAGTTTCCAGACGTTCTAATTTTAAAACCATTTTAAAATAGAAGTAACTGAAGCGAACAACCCAAAAAATGAAAGTTATTCATATTTGCCGAGCTATTATAGAGTTATTGATATACATACCAACGATGACATGACCTAGAAGAATCTCTCTCGATAAGGCCACCATATAAATACATCACAGTTTTAAGTCATTTTATTAAGGTACTCCACAATATTATCTCAGTATGCAATGAATTTAATTATCTGTCTATCTATTAGAACATTAGTCAAATTAGTGAAGGGTTCAAATCCAGTCCATTGCATATCTAACATGAACACACTTCTAACTACAGCATGAACCCTGATTGAAGGGGTTTATTAAAACACTGATAATTCAAGTTAATTGTGTCAGTGAACATAATTATCAATTACCATGCAAAGGACTATGCGTCATTTTGGACCCACTTTTGGACTTTGTTCAACAGTGATGAATTATATGTCATATGAAAGCTCTTGAAGTGTACTTTATTTTATTCTATGGCAGCTTAGCTCAATTCCAGCGCGAAACTGGTGTTTTGCTGCGTTATTGACAATCTGTGTTGTTTTGATATTCAATTATGATTACGTGCCAATTAGTAGCTAAATACAATAAAAGGAGTTTTGACTGTCTCAGTGGCCCAGTGGTAGTGTAAGCGACTGCAGATTATGAGTTCTCGGTTGCGATTCTCGGGTTGAGAAAGAGGGATATTAGGTTTTTCTGTTAAGAATTATCCAATTCAAAGCTCAAAGCCTGGAGGTTGGCGGTGTTACACCTCCGTGCCTTGGAAAAGTTTGTTATTGGCTCAGATCAAATAAGTTAAAAAATATGTCAAAGATTCTACAACAGTTAGCTTATTGCCAACATTAAAACACCCAATGTCATTATAACCATTATATTATCATCCAAACTGATGATATAATGTTGTACTGAATTTCATTATAACACTCCTTTTTTATCCTTTCTGCGCAAAGGGTTTACTCAACAGACAGCCACATTCCTACTGCTTATGGGTTGATTACACCTAACGAGTACAGTGGCGAGTCAGTGTCCTCGGCCGAGTACTTGGTTGGTATAAACACTTTAACGAGTGCTCGGCCGAGTGCTAGGTCGAGCAGAGAGGCGAGAGAGTCACTAGAATCCCAATCTGTTTACTAGGCCGAGTACCCACCTCCCCGCATAATCTTCCTACCCCGCAGCGACTCGGTATCCCGCTCGGCACGCATGAACACGCTCTCGATTGTCACTCGGCCACTCGCCACTCGTTCGTTTGGTAACAGCCGGTTGAAAACTTATTTAAATTCATTATTTTTGCGATCCATTGCAGACGTAAGCGTGATCAAAACTAAACTGACTCGCCACTATAGTAAACACGTGTGACCACCCACTCGGCTCAGCGACTCTCTCGGCCGAGAGCGCATTTACTGACTCGCCACTGTACTCGTTAGGTGTAATCAACCCAGCTAAGTACCTACCATTGTGCCTACCTATTAGTTTATTTTTACTTAACATTCCTATGGATATGAAGGTACTCAATATCGACATAATTATGTCAATAAATAAAATAAGAATTGGTTTCTGAATAATGCCTTTGCTTATTCAAACTTATAACATAGTAACATACCAATTTTGCATTATTAGTATGTAAAAGAATTATCAATATAATAGAATAGCAATAACTAGTAACTACAAAAAAACTTTAATTAACTATTTATACTTTTTAACAAAAATAAATATATTTTTCGATTTTTGCAGGTTGTGTTCAATAATACCCAACAAGTTTGTCATCGTTGTTGGCAAAGAAGTAGTGCTGTTTTTATACAGCGACCTGTAGATAATATGGTCGATGATGCTATTGGTGAACAAGAGTTCAAGACTTCTCCAAGTGGAGAAGGCCTATGTCTTGCAGTGGGCGTCTAACAGGCTGAAATAAAATGAAAAATGTGCATTGCATAATATTTCACGCGCATTTGTAATTTACAAAAAAAAAGTTTAACGTACCAAAACGCTGTTTTTGCCCTGGATTTGAACAAAGCTGCGATAGAATGAAATAAAGAACAGGCCAAGAGCTTTCATATGACATACGTTTCATTACTGTTGCACACTTTTGAAAAGTGGGTCCAGTGTTCATACAAAAGTACCCATGGTCCTTTGCCAATTAAGGAAGGGTTTTTCTATGTGAATACGTTCGAATTTCCGCTTGGTATTTGATAATGACCCTTGAATATACGACGGCGTGACGAGCTGTTCAAATATTTAAGTCTTCGGTATATTTTAACTGATAGAAATAGAACTCGGTATAGGAAAAGTAACAATGACTCGGCACATATATGTAATATCCTAGTAATCCCATAACTTAGCACCGCGAGTTGTGGGTTCGATATCCACACGAAACATAAGATAAGGGCGTTTTTCTGGTTATTATTTTAATAGTAATGTTTCGAAACACTGCAATGACCTGATTTAAATGCATTATCTATAAATATTATGGAACGAAGTTCCCCTTCATTCCTCTCATAAGCTCAATAACTACAGAACGGTTCCTTTTGCTGTTTTCACCAGTAGATAGTATAATTATCGAGGAAGGCTTAGGTGTATACTTCACGCTCTTCGAGTTATGTGTGATGTTTAGCAGACGTTTTAATATCATTTAAGTATAAACAAATCAAATAGAGTCTTGTTAGGCGACTTGCAAACAAATGCTGAAATCACTGAATGATGATGATATTTAATACAATAAACGTTTTGAACTAACCCATTCCCGTCTAAGAATAGGACCCCGACTTGTGGGCGTCATATAATGTATTAAATGATTACAGGGCTCACTGCAGAATGAAATCTCAATTATAATAAGAAACGGCTCAACAAAGATCTGCTGAAATGAGAATGTAAATTTATTTATATTCTTTGGTACCGACTTCTTGAAATGGTAATGTAGGTTTTTACAAGCACTGACCTAAATAATTGCTGCTCAAAAGAGAAATTATTTTCATACTTCGTCTACTTCACTAGGCGAGGCTCGAGATAGATTTAAATTCGTGTAAACACTAAATTGATATCAGCTGAATGTGAGATGATATTTGCTTGTAGTTTGTGACCTTTAAAGGCAATTAAAAAAAAATATTACTTGAAATGTATCAGTGAGTTCGATACATTTTTAAAGTATAGATACTCTAAGTTACGCCCGCGGAGGTGGCGGATATTCTGATAAAAGATAACCAATGTTTTTATCTGGTGTTTAAGCTTTATTAAGCCAAAGTCTGTTCAGTAGTTTTTTCGTATAGGCGTGCAGTAACTCCACACCCACATAAATCCGTCCTTACAAACTTGAAGCGTCTATGTTAATGAGATGTAACATGAAAATACCAATAAACATAAGTGTTTATGTAATTCTGCTTGCCCCTCGTGGCCAGCGCATAAGAATTACTATTGTACGCACGGATGTCATTGTAAGCGTAGAATAAAAGGTGGGAAGGGATTTGCCACAGATTCAATACAAAGGGTGTACGGTCACTTGTTTTCAGGAAGTTAAGTGAATGATATGCTATGGAAGGGAACATTCTGTGATGCTAATTTCGTAATATTTTATTTTTATTTTGGCTAGTAAACACTAGCCAAAATAAAAATAAAGACTCGAAACAAAAATTTAAGGACCACATAAACTGCTGTCTCACGTGGGGATCAAATCTACAACACTCGACGCAGTATCAAGCGGTAAGGCGATGGCTTTAATCACTAGATTAACCTTGCAATCATGTTATGTTTTTAATCCATTATTATCACATTAATCACACTTTTAGCCCACACTTTTATGATCCTCTATCTTGATCATTTTATAACCTAAAACACCTACAACACCAAAAGCGCCAGCAAAATACGTGCAGTATATCACAGCGCAAGTGTTCTATAAGGTGAAATGAAGCGATTAAACGTAGTTAAGTGTGCAGATTTACTCCCACGCCTCATACACATGGATAGTTAACAAAGTTCGTCACCGTTATGGTCCTAAAGGCCCGTAGTCAAACATATTAACCTCATGATCGTTTGCTTTTCCATCAAATATAATGTGGCGTATTCTATACACGTGGAGAGTAAACTTATATCTCATGGTAATATAGAGCTGTTCAAAGATACGAAAGTATTTTTTATCTTATTCAATGTCGACTGAAATTGAGGTTTATTTTCTTATTTTTTTTTTTCATCTTATAAAAATCATAGCCTTGTGGAGCAACTAACAGAATGCTACGTAGAGCCTCGAGTTCGAACCCAGGCACAACGCGCACTACTTAGTGCGATAAATACTTAACTATGCAATTGTGCACTATCGCTTGCTAAGCGGTAAAGTAAGTAGTAAATATCTGTGTTCAGAAGTCGCCCTAGGCAGGTGGGAATTGTTGCAGAAGGCAGTGGAAACTAATTTACACCATTCACTTGATCAGGGCAACGCAAGGAGTGTGGCCATATATGACTGAGTTACTCAGCGCTAAAAATCAAATACAGCAGTTACCTGGATCTTCACTGGTGTCAGGCCTCGAGCTAGCTGGGATAAACACTCACAGAACTAATGTGGCCACAAAAGAATGAGTGAGATATCTATTACCAGACTCCAACGTGACGTCTCCGTAGGCACGCTGCATGAGGGCCGATTTCACAATCTTCACAAAATGTCAAAGTTATTGAACTTTGACATTAATCACAATATCACAAATTTATCAAAGGCTCACTGAATGATGCCGGGCAAATCAAATAGCGGCAATTTATAAGAGTTTTTCAAAATTTACTTCAATTATATAAATTCACACGAGTAACAAAAATGGTGTGCTCAATGAGTTTTTATCCGGAAAGAATGACTAGTCAATCTTTCAAATGTGACCAGTGTCAAAAAATAATGACCAAAGATAACAAATGTTACAAACTGATATTCTCGTTCTAATCATAGAACTATATCTATTTCAAGCAATCTGAGATTTCTCCATAACGTTATGTAATGATATGTCAAGTTTGTCATTTTCCACATTTAACCAGTGTTATGATCTTTAGTTTAATCCTCATAGTGATAAGAGTCGTTATCCAGCATTAGGACGTAATGTAATGATAAAAACTAACTTATTGATTTTATTGCGAACTTACATACCTATAGAGAACGTTTGTTTGTTTTTGTTTTTCGTGTGAATGTGTGACCAACTCGGTCGGTCGTAGTGTCGGAGTTTTCAGATGGCCCGAAGGCCTCAGACATGGCCTAACGATTCTTATCCTGAGACAAGAACTGGGACCGACAGCTTTGCGTGCCCTCCGAAGGACGATAGTGCTAAGATGTAAATGATAGAGAACGTTTATTGCTGCACATAAAATAGTGGTAAAACTTTAATAACCAACTATAAAAAATTGGTTGCCTGTAAAGTCGGTATACGGGCGAAAGTTTTACGTGACAACGACTTTGAGTGGTAAAATAATTTTAATGTGAATATTCATTCGTATAGTAGGAAGAAGGATGAAAGACGCGTGCTTTTCACTTTTTATGTCTGTCTCTCTCGCTCTTAGGCGGGACGCGTGCCTCTCACTCGCTCTCATTGTGAGCGCATAACGTGAGCGGAGCGTAACGCAGTTTCTTGAAGTGTCACCCGGCAAACCAATTTATAAGACGTTGTCACGTCAAAAACAATCTATATCAATAACATTGGCTTTGCCGAACTCGAATATTTTTTTGATGTCTACTTTTGTATTTTTAATGACATTCTGTAATCCACGCCGAATGAAATCACGACAAAAATCTACAATATATATTACAAAAATAAATAATAATCTGATATGCCCTTGATAAAAGAATAGTTTTTGGTAAAGCTCAACTATGGCAGCACTTTGTTATCTATTGGTTTGTGAACGTCTACTAAAGTAAAACAAACAGTAAGCTTGGAACTATGTCAAACAGAGGGCTTTGAACACACTCGGGCAGAAGAAAACTGTTGACACTGCTTTAGACTGTGCTCTATCTATCATATAAAAATATGTTGCACCTGGTCATTCTACGGCCACAAGTGAAATTGTAAGTGCGTCGGCTTATGTAGGTGGGTAGAATTATTATTTATTACAACGCACGGTAATTATGGAATTCAATATTCGATCTATAGACAGATCTGTAGATTTTAAATTCGTTTTTAACATAAGCTCCATACAAAATATGTCAAACATGAATCTCGAATCTCAAAATCCATGTATGGATCAAATAATGAAAATGGCCGTAAGTTGGTGCTGTCAATTTTAACCATATGAAATGAAATGAATTGAAATTATTTATTTGCCAGAATGTAGTACAATAGGTGATAACAATTACAATTAGTCCGTTACATTCTACCATAACAATGGTGTGCAAAAGGTATTATAAGTATTATATTATGTAATTTAAAGACTGATTGTATTACAAAAGAAAAATATATATTAAAATTAATTAGGTAAAATAAAAAGAAAATAAACTATAATTTAACAATGTCAACAATGTAAAATACATAATTATTATATTATTCTTTATTCATAGAGTCAATACCTCATTGAACTGTGTTTATTTCCTCATGAATTCAAATAAATTATCATCATCGTCATCGTCTTCGATATACCTAGCCTATACCAACTATATCCAAGACTTAGCGTTAAAGCACATGGTCCCCTTACTGCTCTAACAAGATTTGTCAGAATATCAGCAAAGTGAAAATAAAACGTGTAAATTAATTTATAAAGCAAGGTCTGTTCTTCTTCTTAGCGTATCGCTGGCAAACTCTAAAATTTTTGAGGCCCAGAAGCAGCAATACTGACTGCATGGTCCGAGGCAGTCATCAGTTTTTCCTGCGTGCAAGTATTTGGGCACGCAGGGCACGATGTTAGGTGGGACATCGTTTGTCTTGCACAGCACAGACAAGCCAAATCGGTACCATCTGAACATGTTTTCTTTGCACCGGCCGACCTGGGACCGAAGTCTATTCAATGACTTCCAGACAGACCATGGCAAGCCAAGGTCTGTTAATAATTTATTTCATGACAGTGTACAAATTATTTTGGCATATGACAACTTAACTATCTTAAAATACTATCCTAAGAAAAATATATACAAAACATATGTATATGTTATGCAACAGCTATAACACAATAAAGTATTTAGATATAAGCAAACTACGTAAATTTAGTAATAAATATAGCATTTTATATAATATAAGTAAACAGATAAATTTTGTTATTGATAGCATGGACTATCACACTAAGTTTTTAAATTTTAGCAACCACAAACAAAACTGTTTGTCGTTTGATAAGAATATTAACGAAAATGTACAGACAGCATTTAACTCACAAAAGAAACAGAAAACTATCTTAGATTATTTCAAAGTAACCCATAGACTGCAAATTTAAGTAAAACGTCGTCAGAACACACTTTGTCTAAGAGACAACATTCTTCATCTACGTCTCAAAAGCCGTTAGGTAAAGGGGATATATTTTTTCGACTTTAAAAGTGATAACCATAAAACCTTCACAGTATTTCATAAAAATATTGCCGGAATATTAAGTAAATCTGAATTACTTCATATTTACCTTGAAGAAGCATATAATAAAAATGTAGTTGTTGATATTATCTGCCTAAGTAAAACATTTTTAAAATCTGGATAAGAATCTGACGTACATATTGAAAATTATAAGCTCATTGATTGGTAATGCAGGCCTGATAAAAGACGTGGAGGTGTATGCATTATGTCTAGAGATACTTTAAATTGTTCAAAGTTTCAACTGATGAAAGAGTTGACTACTGAATTCTCTTTTCAGTATTGTGGTGTTGAAATCCCGCAATATAATTGTATTGTTATCTGCATTTATAGAACTCCAAACTCAAACCCCAATCATTTCCTCACTAATTTAGAATTGTTAATGTCTGAACTTCGTAAAAAAACAAAGAAAAAAATTATCATAGCGGGTGATTTTAATATAAACTTATTTAAACAATCAAAAGCCGTAGATGAATATCACGGGTTAATAAATTACTATGGTTACTACTTACATATCAATGAACCTACAAAAATCGAGGCATGTTTGGACCAAACTATTAGCGGGATGATGCAATAGGTAAGGTACTTAATTTAGGTTTATCCGATCACACCGCCCAAACTATCACTTTTACCACAAATAGCAAACCTATGCTGTCAATGCCTGTCAAAAGACTTCCATTTAGATAACATTGAGAAATTCAAAGAGTCTATGGCAAGCCTGTCTTGGCAAGAAGTACGCGAAGACTATAATAATGCCTGCCAGTTATTTCACGAAATATTAATCTTATTTTATAACCTTTGTTTCCCAATTAAGAAAATAAAGTGTACTACCAAACCTATAAATAAATCGTGGATTACGCGAGGCCTGAGAATTTCCCCCAAAGTAAAAAGAAATCTTCGATTTAGCTATTATAAGAACAAAAGTCTAAGCATCAAGAAAGAATATCAGAAATATTCAAGTTTATTAAAACATTGTGTGCACAAAGCCCAAAAATTAAGTAATATAAAATATAACACAAATTCCAAAAATAAATGCATAGCCACATGGTCGGTAATAAAAAAACTTGAAAACAAAAGTAGCCATTGTGACTATATTTGTAAAATCAACATGGATGGACAAATTTTAACAGATCCAAACAAAATTGCTACTTCATTTAATAATTTCTTCGTTACCTCAACTGCCAACAATAAGTTATCTTTAAGCCAATTAACAAATAACAACGCCAGCCTCATTAAACGAAACGATTCCACCATATTTTTAGAGAAGTCTCTATCATCTTAAAATCACTACAACCTACCACCCTTAGAGAAGTCTCTATCATCTTAAAATCACTCAGAAATACAATTTCAACAGGTTACGATGACATTCAAACGATGGTTCTAAAAGAAAGTGCTCCTTTCCTATCTGATATATTTGCCTACCTAATCAATTTATCATTCGAAGAAGGTTGTTTTCCTAATTGCTTAAAAACTTCTGTAATCAAACCCATTTTAAGAAAGAGGATAAAACAGTTATAAATAACTACCGTCCAATAGCTCTAATCCGAAAGTCTTCGAAAAAATAATGCAAAACTGGTTAACATCTTTTATAAATAAACATAATATTCGTAAAAAACAACAGAACGGCTTCCAACAAGGCAAATCAACAACGCTAGCAGTTTTTAATTTGGTCAATAAGATACTCCAAAATTTAGATAAAAATATACGCACCTCAGCTATATTTTTGATTTAAGTAAAGCGTTCGATGTTGTTCCCCACAGTCAGCTACTTATCAAATGTGAAAAGTATGGGATTAGAGGTATCGCAAATAAATGGCTAGAGAGTTATCTAACCGGCAGAACTCAGTACGTTGATATCCTCAGTGTGAATGAACTAAAGCATGCAACTCACATTAAATCAGATCTTGTTAAAAACCAACTAGGTGTCCCTCGAGGAAGTATATTGGGACCGCTGCTTTTCTTAATATTTATAAATGATCTGCCTGAAGTAACACGGCACGATTGCACACTCTTCGCCGATGATATAGCGGTGGTAATATCAGAGTCGAAAGCTAGCAATTACAATGATGATATTAACAGTTGCATATCTGAAATTGTAACATGATTAGATAACAATAAACTCAAGGTTAATATTAGTAAAAGCAGATTTATGCAATTTTATAATAGATATCCGAACAAAAATAATCTTATAGTTAAGTATATACCTACCTGGTTTCCAACTTATCAGAAATGATCGGGCGGTAAGAGGCGGTGGGGGTGTTGCTATATATCTTCGTTCTCATATTCCCTATTCCGTTGTAAAAATATGTCTGCTCAGCCTTCCCCCGCATAATGCCGGTGAACATTTATTTCTGGAAGTTGTCCTAAACCACACCAAAGTCCTCCTCGGCGTTTACTATTCTCCTTCATTACGTATAGATTACTTTGCAAGTTTCGAAACCCTATTGGTTGATCTCGTGCCCTCTTACAGTCATATTATCATAATGGGTAATTTTAATACCTGTCTACTTAAAAATGATTCCCGCTCTTCTTCCCTTCTTTCCAGTATTACAGCCTGTAATATGACAATACTGCCTTCAAACCCTACTCATAATTTTTCGAATTCTACACCTTCTCTTCTTGACTTAATCATGGTTTCTTCAAGACAACATGTCGCTACGCACGGGCAATACCCAGCAGACATGTTCTCTTATCACAACTTACTCTTTATATCTTATTAAATCCGCCCTCCTAAGACTAAACCTAAAGTTCTATTGCAGCGCAATTTTGGTGGCATGAATACAGAAAATCTATATAAAGATGCCAGAAATTTCGACTGGAATACACTCATGAACTCCGAATCTGTCGATGAAAAGGTCAGCATCTTTACAAATAAAATCATAGAAATTTTTGACAAGCATGCGCCAATTAGACCTGTGGAACTAAAGCACCGTCCTTTGCCTTGGCTCACTGATAACATCAAACGGTTGTTACACAAAAAGCTGTAGCTAAATTTAAATATAAAATTAAACCGGATACTTCCAACTTACAAAAATATGTAGCAATTAGGAATCACTGCAATAGGGTTTGTAGGGATGCACAACGCCAACATATCCATAGTTCTGTAAAAAACGGTGATCCGGCAAAAGTCTGGAAATATCTTAAAACCCTGGGGGTCGGCAAAGCACGTCTAAACACTATTCCTAATGACTTCAATATTGACTTGCTCAATCAACATTTCTCTGCTTCGTTCAATATTGATAGGACTACTAAGACAAACACTATTAATTATTTATCTTTCATCACTGCCCACCCCTAGTTATTCACCATTCGTCTTTAATCACTTCACCGATAGTGATGTTAAGAAGAGTATTTTATCCATCATGTCCAACGCTGTTGGTAGCTACTGTGTCAGCCGTAATATGATCCTTCCAATCCTCGATTTAATCCTACCTATCATTTCCCACATCCTTAATTATTCCATGTCTTGTGGTGTATTCCCATCATTCTGGAAAGACGCCTTAATAACCCCAATCCCAAAAAAATCTCATCCTTCATCCTTTTCTAATTATCGACCAATCTCTATCCTACCATTCCTCTACAAAGTCCTCGAACGTCTCGTCTACAACCAAATTAACTCCTTCCTCTCCAGAAATAATCTTCTTAATCCCTTCCAGTCCGGCTTCCGTTCGGGTCATAGTACCGTTACTTCCTTAGTCAATATTACGGATGACATCAGGGCTGGTATGGAGGACGGTCAGCTTACGCTCCTTGCTCTGCTAGATTTTAGCAACGCTTTTAACACAGTGGACTTTGATATTCTACTTGGCCGTCTATGCTCTCTTTACATATCTCCTATGGTGGTTGATTGGTTTCGTAGTTACCTGTGTGGCCGCCGACAGCGTATACGCATCGAAAATTTTATTCACATTCTTGTTGGTGTGACATAACTGTTGGTGTGCCCCAGGGTGGCGTGTTGTCTCCTTTACTCTTCGCAATTTTGATAAATTCTATATCAAATGACCTTCGCTGTTCCTATCACCTTTATGCAGATGATCTCCAAATATACACGCAGCAGTCGCCATTGGCCCAAATCTCTTTTTCTATAGGTGCCATTAACAGTGGCCTGATGCGTATCAGCAGTTGGAGCAAATCCTTTGGGCTTAAAGTCAATCCCTCTAAAACCCAGGTCATTGTTATTGGGAGCGCAAGAATGACAACAAAAATCGACTGGTCTCAGCTGCCTCACGTTATTTTCGATGGCACTGTTATTCCGATACAAGATAGAGTAAAGAATCTCGGTATAACATTCGACTTTACATTAACGTGGCGATCGCAGATACAAGAGGTGAGCCGAAAGGTGTTTGCCTCAGCAGGTTCATTGAGAAGACTTAGAAATTTTCTCCCAACTGCCACCAAAATTGCACTTGCAAACTCTCTTCTTTTACCCATTATAGATTATGCAGATTTCAGCTATCTAGAGCTTGCCGAAAACCAGCTAGACAAACTTGAGCGCCTTCACAATCTCTGTATACGATTCATATTTGGACTTCGCAAATATGATCATGTTTCACAATTTCGAACACAGCTCAAGTGGTTACCTATACGACATCGCCGGAATGCTCACATTCTTTTTTTACTGTACAATATACTTTTTAACCCTTCAACTCCTTATCTTGAAGGACGATTCGAATTCCTTCATGATACGCATAACCATTATTTAAGTTCATCAGAAAATATGAAACTGAAGATGCCGGTACATTCCACAACCTTTTATGATAAGTCATTTTCTGTCACAGCTGTTCGTCTATGGAATGCATTACCGTTACATATAAGACAGGCTCGGACGGTAACCAGGTTCAAATCCTTAGTTAAGGAGTAGTATCCATCATTATGATATTTCTTGTTTCTTCCCGTTCTACTAAGTATATATGTATTAAATATTATTTATGTATGTGTATGTAAATTGTCTTAGTATTATATATCTTTATATGTATTTAAATATAATATATATCTACATACATCTTTACTGGTACGCTTACAACTGCCATTTCTATCCTACCAATAATATCTCCATCCAAAGGTTGCCTGGTAGAAATCGCTTTTAGCGATAAGGCCGCCCATTGTACTGTATCTTACATGTAAATTTCTTTAACATATTTGTAAAAGTGTACAATAAAGTGTATAATAAATAAATAAATAAATAAATATATGAATGAAACAATTCAAGAATCAGAAGATGTTTCTTTCTTAGGTATAATTCTAGATAGACAATGTCGTTGGGCCCTACACGTGAAAAACGTTTGTAACAAATTGAATAGATTTGCGTATGCGCTCTGGCGGTTAACAAAAGTTGCAAATCATAATACTGCGGTACAAGCATACCATGGATATGTAGCTTCGATAATTAGATACGGTATTCTTTTGGGGGGTTACTCTGTTGAGATGAATAAAGTTTTTTTAGCCCAGAAACAGTGCATCCGTGCACTGGCCGGTGTACCTCCACTTACATCTTGCAGATTATTATTTCCCAAACTAAAATTATTGACACTTCCATCTATCTACATCCTTGAATGCTGTTATTTTGTAAAAACACATCCTTACCTATTCCCGAAATGGAGTGATCACTGTACGTTTAATACTAGGCATCCTGATAAATTACTTGTACCTAGCTTAAGAACTGAATTGCATGGTCGAAATTCTTATACTATGGCCATCAAAATTTATGATATATTACCAAAAGATTTAATAGATCTGCCAAGTGAAGTGTTTAAGGCGCGGCTTTGGTCATGGCTTCCAACCAAAGCTTTCCATTCAATTAATGATTACTTGGAACAAAAATTACCATAAATAATATGTATACCAGCTGTTCGTTGTAAATTTCTTTGATTCTGTAATTAATTTTATTTTTCTTATTATTAGTACTGTTTAAATTTTGTTATAGAGTGTGGAAGCGTCAAGAGGGCTCTCGGAGCAGTCTTCGTAGGTTTTCTCCATCGTGGGCGCAATGGCGGTAAGTGATTCAAAATAAAAGCACCACTTTACTTGTACACGCTGTATTGCTCGAATTTATAACAATTTGGCACGAAATACAATAAAATATGGAGGATGAAACACGATTATGAATTTGCGAGCCAATAGTTTAGCACATGCCCGCTCGGTGCAACAGCTGTCAGAGTAATGGATGACTGTCACCGCGTTTAGCGCCACCTACTACTCTATTCGGGGTTACCCGCTCTTAATTCTATTTTACTACTAATCGAGTAATCGATTACAACCATCGGTAAATTAGGTAACAATTTCTAAAGGCAAATTTTATGGTTAAAATTAAACCTAAAAATCATTCTTAAATAATCAGCGTGCCGTCATTTGTAATAATTATTGTTTTTGTATTTCACTGTAATGAATTACTTACTAGATTAAGTAACATTGTTCTACGGCTAAAAGTTTTGCATGCTGTTTACAGCCAAACATATGATACCAAATATCTATTGTAACACATTATGTACTGTGTTTGATGCAAATAAAAATTATTATTCTTATTATAAAGCAAGATAATCACAATAGAGTTAAAAATATATACTTCAAAATAACTTTCTAGTTTAAAATAAAACGAGGGTATCACTGTGTGTCTGAACCGTTAGTTTAATGAAATAACATCGCACTTTAAAAACATATACTCCTTGAAATATAGCAGCTAAACTCATTGATCGTCACCTCAGCTGAAAGACGTCCACTACTGGATAGATACAAGCCTCATCCAAGGATTTCCACATATATCGATCTAGATCCGATCTTACGCCCGCATCCATCTTCGCTTCCCGCGATCCCAACAAAATTATCGGCCGAACTATTTGATTAACTTCTAAAAAAAGTTTTATTTAGGGCAAATCAAACAAGCCCAAGTCCAAAGACTCGGCTTCATCCCGGTTTGACCAATAGATCAACTCCTTGTTTTCAGAACATTCCTTTAAGTGAATAAAGACAAGTCGAATGACGTATAGGTGAATGACGGACGATAATGAAAGTGCCAGCAAGTCATTGGTCCCAAGTTGCACAATATCAATCTCCCCGCCAATCTAAGCGAAAAGCCTCAGTATAGCAAGGGGTGCGTGGTTTCATATATCTGATTACGGGAATGATATATTACGATGACTTGTCGTTAATAATAGGTAGCTGTTATTTTACTTTCATCACAGATTCTGCTACTACAGATTCTTCAATGGATGATGTCCGGAGACCTTTTTACTTTATCTTTTTGGAGAAGCCATCATCAGTGCTATACTATAATATAAAAAGAGAAACATCGTTACAATGTTATGTTTATTAGGAAGAAAATTCGCCCGCGGCGTCGCTTTCCAAAAATCCCCTTTATGTGCTCTTCTACACTTTTTTAGGAACATACATGCATTGCAAAATTTCAGCATCTTGCACCCAGTAGTTTCAGCTTTGCGTTATCTGCCAGCGAATCAGTAATGGAACTATTTCTTACAAGTTATTTTTAGATACATCAAATTGTGTGCCTCTTTGAAAATTATGTTCAAACCGTTCAACCATTAGGTTTCGCCCTATTGGTGAAAATCCAAACAATCTTTGTTTGAAATAAAGATAGCAATTGACTTCATTTCAAGCTTATAACTCCCACGGCTTAGCCTCTTCGTTTAAGAATCAGTTAGTCAAGGCCTACAAAAACGTGTAGTTGAAAATAAAATTGAACCACCCACATGTTTTCCTTCAAAAATCGGTTTATAAATAGTCTACTATGTCAAAGTCAAAATCAAAATCTTTTATTCATTTGGGTCACAATGTGACGCTTATGAACGTCAAAATAATAAATTTATAAAATAATTACTTAAAGACTCTACATTTACTGTCATGTATTTACATATACTTATTTGTACAAGCGATCTACGCCACTTACCGTTACAAGTGTCGGATTAAGTAGGTTGTATTGTAACAACAGAACGGCACAGTAAACTGAACTATAGCAGCAGCCATAGCGGCCATATTATATTGCGTACATGACAAATCCCTTTAAGATATTCATGGCAGGCCTGCGTATAGGTAGGTAATGTTTGTAACAGCGTCAGTAATTGAGTTTTCGAGCTCATGGGCGGTAATGTTTGCTCGACGTTGCTAAGCACGGTTGTAAGTTGCTTGTAATCCGTTCAGCGTACCCAGATTAACCATAACAGTTCGATTAAGAGTCTATCAACTCAAGAAATGATATTCAGTTAGGTTTATTTTTACTACCATCTGCCTACATTTCATTTGGTTATGTTCTTTATTCAGGTTTGTGTGAGCTGATTGGATTTACTCAGGGCTGGAGCAGTGATTTTTATAAAATATTCATACCTTCATTTTTGTGATTATGAAAGTACTGTTTACTACATATTTTGATGAACGTATGAAGGGCCCTTCCGGTACTAATTTAAATCACCGCTTATTATAATACTAGCTGACCCGGCAAACGTTGTTTTGCAAAATTTTTTTTCTTTTTTTGAAAAATAGATTTTGGCCTATTCTCATAGATACCGGATAAGCACAAAAAATTTCATCAAAATCGGTCAAGCCGTTTCGGAGGAGTATGGGAACGAAAACTGTGACACGAGAATTTTATATATTAGATACTAGTGACTGGAGGACTTCTAAAGATTTGAACGATGACCCGAGGACATAATAAAATAGTATTCGGCTTAATCTCTTGACATAACATAACATAACTTTACGCCTTTTTATCCCCGAAGGGGTAGGCAGAGGTGTACTACACACCCACATTTCGCCAGTTATGTTTTGGTCCCAATATAATAGGGGGCGAGCCTATTGCCATTTACCGGGCACATTATTAAGCGAGCGATAATTAACATTTTTAATCTCTTGATGTGCGAATAAATAATATTAGTGTTCTTTCATCCACGCAGGTTATAAAAGATGCTACGAATAAAGTAATATATAAAAGTACGCGCTGCATTTTCATACTCAACATAAAGTCTTACTCAGTTAAATAACATTAATTTTCTTTCTATCTTGTTTGATACGTGGGATCGAAATTTTACACGGAAACAGTGGCTGGTATGTAAAAAAAGCATCTAACATGGATGCAGAGTTCAGTTCCTGGAAGGATAATACACTAGAGTGCCTCGAAGCTCTGTTACATGAAAGAAAAGAAAAGAATACATTTATTTCGCTACACGAAAGGGACACAAAAAGCATAAATACATACAACACAAAAAATATTATAAAAACACACACATCGGTAATACAGATAAAAATAAATAATACACAACAAAAACATGCATACTACATAGTAATAAATTACGAATGTATGTGCGTACCCATCGTACATAAATAAAATAATACTACGATGATATGATAATGTGGTGCATTTATAGTTAAATAGGCGAAGAAAAAATAAAATACTGATAAATTTGTTGGTTTCAATAAAAAATCGTAAATGTGACATGTGGCACACGTCTTTTACAATGTATCATTTGCCTTGAAAGTATCACTTTAAGGGTAAACATTGCGCCAAACAGGTCATTTTCTTTGGAGAGGATAAACCTCGTCAGTGTTACTACAGGTCATTTGTAGTCTCTGGCTTTTTAATCAACGATGATCATAGGCTCATTTATGTGAGTCTCCCGAACTGACACATGGCCTCTACAGAGATAATCTCAATGCCGACCAAGGCTGGAGTGGCAGACTAAACCTATTGGAGTAATATGTAAAGCTCGTAGACATCCAGGCAGCTTAACTTCACGTGTAGGTACGTACCAGTATACATAATCTCTCAAAGTGCAGAACACAAATTCAATCAACAAATTAATTGGTGGAATGGAGTATTGTTTGTAGAGCTATCTACCAAAGAGAAAGATTATTTTCACATCATTAATAATTATTGTTTTTCGAACGAATCGTTACCGACATTAATAAAATCCTGTGTATTTTCAATACTGAGGTGTTGTTGCTATCCAATAACATTAAATGGACGATCTGAAAAAATAATTTTGATTATTTTTAAATTTCCGAGTTCGAAATTAGTCAAACCAAAATAAACCACATTCATCATACACACGAAAAATGCCTGAAAGCGATGCGTGCCATCACTCCAAACATTAAAACAAATGGACTGGTTGGTACTCTTCCATTCGTATGTTTGAATAATTCATGTTCACAATCTATAAAGCAGACAACGGAGAGCATTTTACAAAACAAACAAATTTTATTGATCTCTCAGGCGCTGTTTGTACCTCCACAATAAAATATTTACATTTACTTCGCAACACCTGGCCTATCTAGACACCGCCCACCACAGACATTAGAATAATGAAACGTTTGCCGCCACCTAACTCTCTTCTATTGAATAAAACATTTTTTTAAAGTGGTACATAGTTCGGCATTGTTTACATTTCCTTTTTTGAGAAATAAATGTGTTCCGAAATGATTTTGTGGTAAATTTATTCGTTGCCTTAAGTCTACTTCCTCAAGTTGCATTTATTTTACGCGGTGTGGACAAAAGTGGGTCAACGCCATAACTTGTACCTGCAGCTTTTTTCCCGAAGCTCTATAAAAACGAGGAGGCGACCACAAATATTGTGGATATCGTTAAACTAAAAATAAATATTATCGTTACCAGAATCCCATAGTAGTACGGGGGCAATGACTGCGTAGATAGTAACCAATTGGTACTGAGCTGGAAACTAATAAAAAAGCGAGTAAGACATGAATTTTTTATAACTATTGCGGAGTGCGTCGTCAATTCGATACAAAGTGTAGGCTCTTGAGAAAAGCCCATTACCTTTAACTGAAACGAGTTTGATCGCATTTTGTGAATTTTCCATTTTATGTCGTGATATGCTCAATCGTCCATTTGTTATTTAAATATAATCTGGAGTTGTTTACGACAGTTACCAGACTGAACAAAGTTATTGTTTTGCATTCTTCTAATATTTTGTTAATAATCCCTCCCAAATGAACTCTACTGTAATACTCACATGTGACTACTGATATTCATGAAGTCTAAAATAAAATGTAACTGCCTCGGTATACGCAAAATAAGCAAAAGAAGCAAAATTTTAAAGTCTACCTGTTTTCAATAATATATAATGTATATCAGGCACTTATAAATGCAGGAAACTCGAGAACTGCAAACTGTAAATGATATAAAATTTGGTTGCCCACTGCCTTTGATTGCAAACATTACTGATTATATTCATTTGGCATAACGCTCATAGTGTGACTTGTCTTGTTATTCGTACAGGTCACAACTTGGATGGGTGATCGCTGGTTGAGGCTCGTCATAACGCTACCGTTCTCTGGAGGACAGTTAATGCCGTCAGTCTCAGTGGTTGACTAATGGTTTATATCGTTATCTGACAAGCTACACTAATTATATTAAACGAACTTCATCACAAGTATATGTGACGTTATGGAAGACTCCGTTTTAAAGTTGCAGTGTTGAAAATTGTTTGATTTATTTATTTTATGAAAGCTAGGAAAATACATGCATCATTATCATCATCATCCTACATTGTTATCCTACTTACAATCCATGGTCTCGCCTTGAATCTAAAGGCTGGCCTAATTTAAATAACTTCTTGAAATACCAAAACGCAAGACGCTACAGAATACATTATAATCTCTCTAAAAGCCAAAAAACTTATTATTATTGAAAACAACATGTCTACATAACGAGGATACATTGTTACAGTAGCCAGCTGTGTGGAAGTATCGATGCGAACTACATTTACAAAACAGTTAATAGTTATCGTAAAAGCTGTATGGAACATACAAACTTTCGACAGGAACGTTGTTTTCCAGAGCCCACGTTTTATATGGTAACCGACTAACGAATACGCCAGAAGTCCGATCAGTTTTATGTGCAAGTTTTAACAACACTGTTTTTTTTATGAGTTTTTACTGAGGTTCTGACAGGACGAAAATTTAGTTTAACTACTTTAAGTTTTTCATATTCTGCACCCAGTGTTACGTGCCTAAACTGTGGAAAACCAAATATTGTGCAACAGCGGCTCAATAAACTACCGGTCTCTATGAAGAAGTAGAAGCGATTTTTTTAATTTATCGTATCGGGCGTGAGTGATCGTAATCACAATGTGTTAACTTGTTTAGCAAAATGTAAACCTCTAAAGTATATTTGTGTGAATATATTGGATTTAATAGTTACTTAATCCGCCACTGGTGACGTCAATTTTACTTACATGAATAGTGACGCCGGTCCCACGCACCGGGTTTTTGAACCCAGATATCTTCATAATTATTTGTATATACTATTTTTATTTGATTTAAATTTAAAATTACATGCTTTTTCTAAAGTAAAACACAGGCAATTCACAAATCACAGCTCGTTTATTGGTAATAACACATTTTTATTTGGAATACTAAAATTTACTAACTCTGTTAACATTCATTTTGGTATATCAAAACTCAAAGCAATCAACTTTCTTAACTAAATCAGCATTTCTCAGTCTTATGACACTAGGAACTTTTATAAAATGAACAAACATAAGAGTGGTCCTCTAACAAAAAAATACATCTCTCAGAAGTCAGTCTTCCTCAATTGTCAAAGAGCTTTTTGTCGCCAAAACTTACGTTCATGAGTATGCGCCGCTGTCGCGCGGTGGACTAACGGTGTGGGACGCGGATTGAGGCAGCTACTCGAAATTACAAAACAAGTTGACGGCGCCGGGAGAAAAAGTTATTGGAGTTTTTAAAGTCACCCGGTCTCACAGACATGTACGTCACCAATGGCGGGTTAAGCTGCAATACGGATGTAAAAATCGCCCAAGTGCGTCGAGCCACGCAATATGTAGGGTTCCGTAGCAGCCCTTGCCTAGTAGTGTCCTAAGGACTTGATCACATAATTAATTTTACTCGTTAATAAGTGAAGCTTGATGATCCGTCATAATTTTCATTACATATTACAATTTAGCATACATATACTTTGATACTACAGTTCAGAAGATAAATGGGAATGTTTAGAAAAAACCTCCAACCGCGGGAAGAGTACATCTATATGTACTCTTCCCGCGGTTGGAGGTTTATTCTAAACATTTTGCAAACGAAGCTCTAAACAAAAAAAAAGGTTTAAGTAAGCACCTATAGTTTTTGGAATATCTATCTAACAATTACGCGTACACCGTTGTAGAAAAATAAAATAAAATTGCTTTATCATTTATTTGTACGACAATAGTACGATGCTATAATAATGGTTTTAATTTTTCTAAATTTTATGGTACGATTTTGTCCGCGTGGTTACAATGTATAACTATGTCAAATATCAACTTCCTAGCGCTTATAGATTTTGCGTAAATCCGCAGACGGATAGACGGTCATGGAAAATTATAAGGGGTCCTTGTAGTTTACTACGGCACCCTAAAAATGGAGTTATAAATTTGACCTGTTTGTGTGTGATATTGTTGGAATTTGATTGAGTATGATCATCTATAATAATATAGGTTTCTAAGCACGTGAGAATTGTGTAAGTATGTATATACATACATACGTACACAATTCAGCACGTGATGCATGATGTAACTATAAAACGTGTGCGGCTGTGAGTGCTCCTAGCTGGCAGCGAACTCTAAAAATATTTCTTTTATTTTTTATTTCTAGTCCCACGTCTGTATCCCCGAAAGGGTAGGCAGAGATGTAATATTACACCCACATTTTGCCATGAATTTTGAAGGTCCCACGTAATAGGGGGCGAGCCTATTGCCGTACCGGGCACATTACCAGACTCCGTGCTGCTACTGAGAATTACGGAAATCCCAATAACACTTTGCCCGACCCGGGAATCGAACCCGAGACCTCCCAATGCCACGCGCACATTTATGCTGCGAGACCAACGAGGTCTGACTGCCTCTAAAAATATGTTGTTGAAAATATTATCTTGCCAGCTGACAAATACGAAATCGGTTTAAATTTTTTGTACATCATGAACATTACAATTTTATTCATTATTACAGATTGCAGAGTATGTATTTTTTAATAAAATTTAAAAAACGCTATTGTAGAATCAAATTGGACCAATCAAGGAAAGTACATTAACGTTTTACCAAACACGTCATTTGCGCAATAAGTCTTATACTGTTGGGTGCAAATGGATTACTTTGTATGTGTGTTATTATAGGTGTCAATGAAGTCTGTCTGTATGATTATCGAGAGGCAATAAATTCGTTTTCAACAGAACTAAGTGTTCGGATTATTTCGCGCCATTTACTCTTTTTCATCTTTATAATGCCGGTTTTATAAAAAGGATTTTTCTTGAACAAAATTGAAGTTTTCGACTATCCCTTAATCGCGCTTAATCGAATTCCGCCAGTTTTATCAAACAATTTTTCGATAAGTTTTTTTTTATTAATACCCTTTACATTTTAAGGGATTAATTAACCATTGTAAGCCGGGATAAGTTCGGTTTATTTTTCAATTCAAATATAAGTAGCTTGGATCTAATTATTTCATTTCTGTTCAAATTTTACGTCGTTATTCGTTTTAACTAGCCTTAGAATTTAGGTTTTATGTAAGAAAAGTATTACCAAACTAGCTTGATTTAGGCCATTGCCTAAATCAATTTGTAACTAATTAAGAAAATCTTATATCTTTGATATTAACTGCCTTTATTGCCGCAAGTTTCTCAGTTGCTTGATCTATAACTCCTTGATATCCTCCAGATAGCTTTTTTTATTTCAGTCGATAGGTATGTGTATAATATAATAATATTCTACCACATACACACATCACCATCTAGTCCCAAGCTAAGCAGAGCTTGTGTTATGGGTACTAGATAATGAAGAAACATACTTATATACTTTTTTTTTGTAAATACATACATATTATACATAGAAACACCCAGACCAAGACAAACATCCATGTTTATGCACACAAATGTTTGACTTGAGCGGGAATCAAACCCGCGATCTTCGGCGTAGCAGTCGCTTACACTCCCGCTGCGCCAACCGGTCGTCTGACATCAGAGATTTTACCAATATGTAAATAAATAAATGTATTTATTTCATTGATTATTTTTAATTAAAAACTGGAGAGTGAGAAACAGCGATATCTCACTATAGACCCTATTGTTGATAGTTTCACACTGGCTAGTTCAATAATTATGCAAATCCGTAAAGATCAATCGCCGTCTCATTAGTATCTTAATCACTGATCACGTACTGACTAAACGCTAGCTAACGCTTGAGCTCTCATTCGGTAACTATTAAGTCACCTGCAGACTTAGTTACCAAATGAGAGCTCTATGGATCGATATCCAAATGACGTATTCTGTACTGTTAACATTCATGGTCCAATCAAGCCCGGAGTGTGATACGTCGGCAATTTGCAAACCAACTGTAACTGGGAATGCGAAGCCAACCGATATTTTTATCGCTTTTTGGTACAACCACAACATGTAATGCACCTTCGACTAAGCTATCACGCAATTGAAAATACCTTTTTCAGTTATTGCCGAAATAGCGGCTGTAAAAAGGTTACTTTTTCCATTTTTCCGGGAACTCCCACAAATCAAATATGACTAAAATGTAGAGCATGTAGAAAGAATGGTAAGGCCTAGTTAGGATTTTGTGAATTTGTTTCGTCACAAAAACGATTTTTGTGAATTTCTAGTAAAAATTTGTTACCAATTTTGTTCACTAGAAAATTGGCCACAAAAGATTAGAAAGATGTTCTAGTATATTCCAGTACTTAAGAACTAATAATACCAAATGTCGTTACGAACTTTACAACTTCGGTTTAGCGAGCAAATCAATCTAGTCGCCTTGACTGAAAACAAAACATTAGTGTTTGCTGTATGTTACCTAAAGCGTTTATAAATACTTTGCCACGTTTTCAGTTGAACATTTTCTGGATCCTGTAGGTATTGGTGAACTTATTTAATAGAATATAAATTTCTATTAATATGGGTTAAACTAAAACCTTGTCTTCCTTTAGAATCATCAGCTTTCTGAACTATTGCTACTAAATATATTTTTCACCACAGCAGCTCAAACATGCCGCTTTTGCTGCGAGACAACAGTGAACAAAACGCGATTTTGATTCGAGCGTGAGTAAAAGTAGCTTTTTAATTTTTCAATCTTCAGTGTCACGAATTGACATTGTTCAGCCATAAATTTGAAACATTCGAATTTTACGGTGCTCTGTATCTTTCACATGCATATAAAAAGTGAGTGAAAAAACAAACCCCTTCGAAATCGAAATTCGATTTTGGAATTCGACCTCAAAGAAAACACCTTCGGAAACGCAAATAGAAAAAGATATTTGTAATAAAGAACTTACTTTTTTTTATACGTTATTGTTTATATGTTTAATTTATTATTGTATTTTAATAAAAATAAGTCTAATTAATAGTATAAAATTGCTATTTAACCAATACATTTTTATTTGGAATTACAACAATGATACATTAATTGAAAAATAAACATCAGGGACGCGGTATTAAAACGCGATTTAAAAAAGTAGCGGGAATAAAAATTTCGCTGATGCTGATACAGTATAGCGTAACGTGTTAAATTATATTAATACCTATATAAAATAATCTAAAAATATGAGTGAAACTAGCGATGATGACTGTACTTTAACACCAGAAGAGTTAAATCAACAAGTGAATAATACAGAATTCAATCTATTCCTGTTCATTTCTATGTCTCCTAAGTAATATGTGTTCTCACTGCTGTGGTGAAAAGTTATGTGTGCTACACGGAGCAAAGTTTTTTGTATCTCTTGCTGTTGAGTCCCTCACTACGCTCAGGATTCTAACTTTGATTCACTCGCTACGCTCGTGAATCAATCATAGAATCCTTCGCTTGCTCGGGACTCAAAATCAGCACTCAAAACAAAAAACAACTTTGCTCTCTTGTTGCACAAATAACTATTTATAGTTTAAAGGGTTTTAAGTATATTGTATTTCATGCAAATTCATATTTTTGTGTTAGTGGTAAAACAAATAATAACATACGTATATTATTTAGAAACATAATATAATATATCGAATGTGTATTGTTTCTATTGGCATTATTAATCATATTGTAAAAACGCATTCTTGTAGATTCACAAAGCCGTCTAAAACCTTGCTCTTATACACTTCTATAAACTGTAATTTAAGACGAGACATTCGATCATAGAACAATATAAGACAAGAAACTTGCTAGTCAGACTTTGTGCTGGAATGTATGTGAATTGAAACTAATGAATCTCAACTTCACAGCGTAGTAAACAGTTGTCGGTTGACTTATCTAGCTCTGTAGGCAATCCATTTCTGTTAGTTTCTTCCCACTACAGGCGGTAAACCACTCGGTGAGCTTCCTTACACACACATTTTTAAAGTAGGTACTGTATACAAACCGATTTCTGCGATTTACAACATACTATGAGGTGAAATTGGAGAAGTTTGTAGCAAAGTGGTGACAGCATGAATGCCATTGAAGAGGGTAAGCACTTACGTCACTGTCTAATTTATTGATGATGACCGGCTATGATGAAATACTACATCGATTCCATGTCCATGAAGAGCTAAACGGAAGGAGAAGACTAAGAAAGTAGGCTCCACTGTTTGGGTAAGTACATCAAAAAGGAATAATAACTGTACTCGATTATGCCGATGTCAGCTATCTTGATCTAACTGAGCAGCAACTTGACAAACTTGAGCGTCTCCAGAATTTTTGCATAAGATTCATATTTGGTCTTCGCAAATATAATCATGTATCAGAATTTCGTAACAAACTCAAGTGGCTCCCAATTCGTCTTCGCAGGAATACTCATAATCTTATATTATTGTATAACGTTTTATTCGATCCTAGCACTCCCCTGTATCTCAAAGAACGTTTTAAGTTCCTCCACGACACACATTCAAAGCTCCTGAGGTCGTCAAAGAATCTGAGACTGCACATGCCAACGCATTCAACAAACTTCTTTAGTAAATCCTTTGCTGTCCAGGCAGTGCGCTTGTGGAATGCGTTGCCATTAGAAATTAGGCAAGCAAAGTCAATAGGCATATTTAAAAAGGCTTTAAAACAACATTTTCTAGCTAGTAACTAAGTCATTGTTTATAGTATGATTTTACTATAATATCTAAACTGTAATATGTATGTATGTTTATTATTATGTATGTATGTATTATTATGTATTATGTATATTATCACGTATATTAATATGTATTTTATTATGTATTTATGCACCGTATGTATATGTTAATTAAAGCAAGTAACTTTATTACTACACCATTGAATTATTATATTTCTCTAGTCTATTTCTGTCCATCCAAAGGTTGCCTGTAAGAAATTGCTTTTAGCGATAAGGCCGCCCATTGTGCATTTAAATTGTAAACTTAACTATTTCTCTTGTCTCTGTAAAATTTCTGTGTATGGTGTACAATAAAGCATTATCTAATCTAATCTAATCTAATAATTCTTATGAGGGAGAGAGAGTAGTTTGATCTTGTTACTAATTACTTCTTTCGATTGGTGATGAGATAAAAGGAAGATAATAGACCATTTGACAATTAATATCGAACCGAAAGTAAACTGAAACTTAAACTGTGTTATCTGCCTATATGGTCTTAGATCTAATCAGGATAAAGTAATTATGATAATTTGTTAATAAAGTATAAACCATTGTGACCCACTTGTTATACCGCCGAATGTAATATAAGGCGTTCAATTTCGAAAATTAATTTATAGAAAGAATAACTAACTATCAAATACGTATGTGTGAAAAATAAAGAATTGCCAAGTTTTATGAAATTCTCGACAATACACGTCTTTTTAAGGGCCGGTATTGAATACATACTGTATGATAATCATGTTTGATGCCGGAAGCTAAAAATACGGTATCAAAGTTAAATAGCCGAAACCTATTTGATCATATCAGTAGAAACATTGAATTGATAACAGTCGTCTACTTTTTCTTTGGTGTCGGGTTGGAAAAGCCTCATGGAGTCCCTCCGCCCTGGGGGAAGGCCGAAGGGGACTATCAGACGCTTACTGACTAAAAACCAACCCGTGTTCCTCATGTACCCATGTGTCGGAGGGTCGGGTATCACCGAAGCATTCCTCGCTATCCCCCCACGGGTATTGGCCCGCCAGATGGTCAGGCGGGCCCCGAACAAAACCCCCTTGGCGGCGGATGAAGGTGAGTAAGTGGGTAAGAAGGTGTTGGGCTCCGCCGCCAAAACACCCAGCGGCCGCAGAGGATAGGGAGGAGGCAACCTGGCAACACCGCATCTCCTCTTCTTCTGCGGCCCCACCGCGACGCAACAATAGTGCGCCCCTATTCGGTCGCGGGAGATAGGGCACGCGGCAACGCAACACCGACACGCCTCTCCTCCCGCGACCGCGCCCGACTGCGAGGGACAGACAGAACTGTCCCCCGCACCCGCACCTTTGGACGCATCCTGCGCAGGCCTCCGCCAAGCCCACGCGGAGCGTCCACTCCCGGGATCCCGCTTAGCTTCAGCGTGGGTGATCCAACCACGGTTACTGAGCCCACCCACCACGACAAGGTGGAGATCCCACGGGGGGGGGATAACAGTCGTCTACTGCATTCGATTTTATAATAGAGTATCCGTGACAAATGCTGAAGATAAAATTGTCCATACCTAAATACAATATTTTTTGCATGAATAATTAATATGTTATGCAATGTGCAAAAATAATTAAAGTTCAGGGTAATATTTAACATCTTTAGTTATTTAAATACTTAAAATTATTTATTTAATATTTAATATCGCTGAACAACCCGTTTGATAAATAAGCTCCCTCTAAGGAATTGTTCCTTTAAAATAAATGACATCTATACACGCTGATTTTTAATTGGTTTTGGAGCGAAAGCCATCTTATTACTTGTCGTTAATAGAACCTAACCAGCTAATAATATTTGAAATATAAGCTAAAAAAATCTTGAGAAATTAATTAATTTAATAGTACGAGAACACGAAGTATCAGTTCGCCGCACACTGGCGAACTACGAGCGATCGTGTCACACACACACACTGGCATTAGTCAATAGTCATTGAACCGTTATCCCCGGCCTCCCGCTCCCCACCATGCGCGTGCGCCACCCTCCGCTGCAGGGCGCCAGCGGGAGGCGGGGGCGCGGCGGCGGCGCGGCGGGGTGCGGCCGTGCGGTGCGGGCGCAAGTTGACCTTCAGTCTTAAGAAATTAGGTCAATGGGACAGTCGTATATCACGCTCCCGTCGCTCAGTGTCCGTGTTACGTAATAAAACTACAATCGTGCATCCTTACAATACTGATGTGTTCGCTAGTGGATTGATAGGCCGCAACCTGACGTGACTCCATAGGGTTTTATTAGTTGATCGAGGTTATAAGATTTGTGTACAAAGAAGAAACGGAGTCGCGAGAACGCGAGAAACATGTGTGTGCTAATGTGTAAATTGATTGTGATATAAGCAGAAGACTGTAAAGGTAAGTGATATGTTTACTGCTTGTCGTAAATACCTACGTTGATAAGTAACATGTTTTAAACACGCCAGAAATAAGTAAATACCTAAATTCGGCTTTTACTAGTTATTGAAAATGACTATGTACCAACGATTAATACGTAAATAATAATAAGTTCTTCTTTTCGTCTACTAGTTTATTATGATTGCGTGAACCCACAGCTTATTTCTGTGACTTACGAAGGAATAGGTAGGTACAGCTATTTAGTTACATGTGTTTATTATTTTAATCATTATTATGTGCTTAAAATTATTGAAGTTGTCATCGTAATTAATTTGTGTTTCGTAAGTACGTAAATTAGGTATCCATCCGTACATCTTATGCCGGGGCCTCACTAGCGGCTAACGTCAATGTTTGCTAGCGCGATAATTATGGCGATAATTTTTAACGCGCTAAAGTAGGTGGCTACAACGTGAATGCCCATCATTGGAGATAAAAACGCCAAACGCCAATGTTAATACCGTTGTCAAATTATTACACGGTTAACGTACATTACCGCAATAATTCATGGCATTTCTCGTTAGTATGGCTCTAGCAGAAGTGCTTTGCTGCCTCATACGTGTTTTATGTGTAATTAGTTACCTACTGTTACACGCGCTGTACTGTACCTAAAACAGCTGTTGACCTCGCCGCGCGACGTCAACAGCTGTTTTAGGTACCTACAGCGCGCCGACGCGACGAGTCGATCGACGATCGAGTCGCACGTTACTACTTATTTCCTAGAGTTATTAACTTTTATAACTTTTTTATTTTACGTGGTAGGTAAATTTTGATTTTGAATATGAATAGCAGATATTTTTTCCAACGTGAGGTTTTTTTTTCCTAAACCAATAAAAAATCAGCGTGTATATATATAAAAGAAAGTCTTGTTAGTTTACACTATTTATAACTCAAGAACGGCGGAACCGATTTGGCTAAAAATTTGTGGGGAGGTAGCTCAGAACCAGGAAAAACACATAGGATACAATTAGTTGCAAAAAATAATCTAGCAGGTATGATAGAGTGGGTCGAAGTTTGTAGGGACAAACCTACTACCTATTGACAGTAAGAACGCATGCGCTCTAATAATTGAGTGCTGCGCGCGCATGTGCAATCGTATATCTGTCAGTACTGTCACATTATACATTGTCATATGGTGCACTGTCATTATTTCGTTCGCTTACTTATATAAACTTATAATTATTGTAACAGCCTTGGCTAATCCCTACTAATATAAGGTTTATATGCGAAAATGTGTATGTATGTACCGATTTGACGCTAAACCGGCTGAACAAATATTCTCTACTCATAAATGTGAAAGTGTGTATAGAGATACATCGGACCATAGCTTTGACATTTGACTGTATGAAAAGTGATGTTGTTGAGCACCTTTCGGTAGATAATTTCATGAATACTGACCAAGTTACTTCGTATTCTATAGAGTTTCTGAACTCCTTACCATTATCAGGAGTACCTTCACGCAACTTGAGACTCAACGTTTGTGTTCCAGTCCTGTTAATGCGGAATCTTAATGCACCAAAGCTTTGTAATAGCAAACGGCTACAAGTAACACCTAGGACAAAACATTATAAAAGCTATTCGCTATTGCGACTTGCGCTATTCAGACTCGCTCATGAAGGGTTCCGTAGTGGAGGTATCCACTTACCATAGCCATTATCTTCGACTAACTATTAATAGTATTTGTACAAACGACAAAGCTATATTTGCGATGTTTAAGATGTGCTTTATTTCAAAAACTGCTGACTAAATATCGTTCAAACCAATTTTTGTTGGAAGTTTTTAAAACGATCTACAGCATATATTTTCTCTAATTTGTCACTCTCTTACTTTAAAAGTTAGAGGGACACACACACCCATTTTACCACTTTGGAACTGTATATCTTTCAAACGATTGACTTTGAGAAACAATGGTATTAGGAACCTCAAAGTAATTTTTAACGACCCCTTTTCCACATCAGTTCCATGTATGAAGAGCCCCCTTAATATTCAATATTTTTTATCTTGTATAACGTCGTAAAGCGGTTCACACAATTCATCTACCTACCAATTTTCAAATGTGTAAACTGCATAGTTTCGGCATAAAATGGCTGTGAAATACGGATAGACTGACAGACATCTATAAGGATTCAGTGTTTAGCCATTTTTGACTACGGAACTCTAAAATACTGTTTACAGAAATGTTTTAAATACTTCTTGCGGTTATATTTCTTATTAGTCCCTATGAACAGAAATACAACGGAAATTACTATCGAACGATGAAGGAGTTTTGTGTTACCCCGAATTTAGCGTGAGCGAAGCCGCGGGCAAAAGCTAGTTTTATATAATTACTTAGGTGATTTGGTACTGGAAAACACAAAAAAAGTAATTACCTAAAATAATAAATGGAAATATAATACTTAAGGCGGGTTCACTTTGAACCTCGTAATCTAACATAGAAATGAAAAAAGAACAATTTATTAAAATGTAGGCTCGTAATTAAATTGTTTGAGTTATAAAGCTACTTTGAATGTGTGTAGTAGGTAAATACGCCAGTCAAAATAAGCAGTTAATTATTATCTTCTTAATATATAAAATCCTTGCGTTACTGACTGACAGACAGACACGCTACAGCCGAAACTATTGGGCGCAGGAAGCTGAAATGTGGCATGTGTGTTCCTTGTGGAGTGTAGGGGTGCACTAAGAAGGGATTTCCCGAAATTCCCACGGGATCGGCCAAAACGGGTAAATTTAAAAAAATGCAGGCGTAGCTGCTGGCGTCCTCTAGTTTCTTATAAAAAGACGAGTTTTTTTAAATAAAAGTATTATTTATGATAAGTCAAATTGATTATATCGGTTTAGTAACGTTTTGTTTAGTCTATTGTAAATGTTGAATATGGTCACACTATGAACTGTCAATGATTCTCTCTGATGCTTGGTCGGATCCGCATCCGCAAAAAGCCCTTCTCTCACGTCGCTCTGGAAAATTCCGGTTTGTGAGCGCGTTCTGATCTAGTATTTGATTGTAAAACTACCAAATAACCTGCAACCGTCGCTATTTGAAGTTGTCCGACGGGGTTGTGAGCGATTGACAAAAAGTAAAATTAACACGGTTTTGTCCTCGCCATTTGAAAGCACTTGGGTGCTTCGCGAATCGTAGTGGTATTGTGTAGACCTGAACTGTAAATTCTTGTATCTGCCGCCCCTTGAACATTACCGGCAAGAATTGTGTAAAATTTGTGTGGCGTCATCTACTTACAACACGTCCAGAAGAAGGACGGCGAGCTGGACTAGTAACTATAACGATTTGCTTGTTATTTTGGCCAAAATTATGAGTGTAATCTTATAGGTCTACTCAAGAACTTCACCAGAAGATATCAGGTAAGTTTGCACATGTACATAATCATAAAATTTAACCGCTGTGCAATCGCAGTATATAGGTGTTTAGATCCTTGCCTTGGCTAGACCAGACTGGATGTATTAATCGCTTCCACTGTCCTTTGCAACCCTTTCCCAGCTTCTAGCCAAACTCTAGACACGAGTGAAATAAATATCAATGCTCAGTGATATTTACATTGAAGTATCTGTTAAAATAATTTAAAATGTATAAGTGCGATTATATTGTTACTTACATAATATCGCTTGCTTAACGGTGAAAGAAAATGTTTTGAGTTTTTCGGAATGTTCCCGATAGATCTGAAAATGCGCCAACCCGTACTTGACCACCATGGTGGACTTTGGCCTTACCTTTCTCATAGTGAGAAGACATGCGTGCCCGGCAGTGGTATAGTAGGTATATAAACAAGGCTGATGATGATGTTGGTCATGTTGGATTATACGTTTGTGTATTATTAAAGTAAAATGTAAACTTAAAACTTGTATCATAGGATTGTGGTGTAGATTTTTTTAAAGTTACGAATTACTAAATCGAATACTATTTGACTTCAATTATTCTTCATTACTTTTTTCTTTTTTTTTATCACACACGACCAAGATTTGGCAGTATACACAAGAAAATATTCTAACGTATAGCCAAACGTGTATTGGTTACTGGATTACCGTAATCTCGGACGGGTACAAATTGTTGGTATAATGGTCAACGCGTGTAATGTCCTGAAAATGGAGCTACAGAGCTATGGCTGCCCGTCAGACCACGTATGAGTTATAGACATCTCACACAAGACGGATTGATGAAATCTAGGTTGAAATAATACTGGCTCTCTGTAACCATCTTGACTCCTGGCGTAGTGGATATAAGTATTCATTGGTACCTAACAATTCATTATTTGTATTATATTATATCAAATAAATTTCTATTCAGGTAAACATTTTTTTGGTCAAATCTATAAGTGTGATCATTATCATCATCAGCCCTTTACAGCCCACTGCTGAACTAGGCCTCTTCTTTGAAAGGAGGAATTGGCCTACTATACCACGCTGGCCAAACGGGTTGTTATAGGGTTTGTTACAAGTTTTCCTTCTCTTACAGTGCTGTTCTCTGCATAGTATGGTCCCTCAGTCGGCTCTTACGACACCCATGGGATGATATGGGGTGGTGACATTCCATATTATTAATCCGTCACCACACGGACAAGAGTGATACGTGATGCAAAAATGTTGTGCCTTTTTTTGTTTCAAAATAACGCAGTTAGAAAATATTAAATTTAGAACTTTATAAATTTGAATGAGGAGTTCCTCAAAAATATACTTAATAATGTATGACTATTATTTTAATTTCGATTGTAGATAAAAGTGGCTTTGATTTTGATTTCTATGAATATCTAATGTAGTTATCACATTTTTGAATTATTTGTCTACATTGAATAATTCGAATTTGAGAAAATTTAAAGTAAGATAGTACAAGTGGTTAAATATGTCTGGTTTTAAATCCATTAGGACTACGAGTGACGAGATTTCCTTTTAAACGAGCGGCCTTATATGATTGCTTATAATCCTGTACGGATTTGAGTATAAATCTGTGTGTCTAATTAGGCCTCTTACATGGGATTGATAGGAAAAGAACTCAAGCCTGAATCAGCTATGGTAATCTTAAATTTTGACTACAGACGTGTTTTTTAATTGCTTTAAGTTTTTTTATTGGTGTAGTTAGTGAGAAATAATAATTTTATACTATGAGTAACATTCTTATTAATGTACATTTTACGTTGTTTTGACCAAATATGTAAACATTTTTCAATACATCATCTTTAAGAAAAGCTATTTAAAAGTTTTATTTGGCACTAGATCTTAGAAAACATCGTCGGTATTTGAAAGAACAATGCCCATTTTTCTTAGAGACGCCGGCCCAGATGTAGACAGTCAAAAATTGTGGTAGTTGTTATTGCATTAGATAAAAAAGTGTTAAACTAGAATTTAGATAATGATTAGAGGTCCACCACATTCTGAATTTTATTACAAGAAGTACTTTTATATGCTCAAAAAACATCAGCTATGTACATACTTTTGTTAGGATAGTAAAAGTATTTCGTTCTTTTGAGTAGAAAGGACTCAGTTAATAGTTTGTTAAGGATAGAAATACGAAAGAAAAACCCAAAAGTCGTAAAATCGATCCAAAAACATGAAAAAGCATTCACAATGCGCACGAGCAAATAACAAACAAAATAAATTGAATATGACATTATTGACACTTCCTAAGAGAAAAAAAAGTGTTGTGCCGTATTGCAGTTTTTTAATTATATTGATTAATCGATATTGACTTCGGACATAGGTTATCAATCTATATATTTGGTTCATAATCGAACTTATTTGTAGTTAATCGCAGATATACCTTAAGAATACACACATCAAAAATGTTTTAGGACCAAGTAAAGATTTGCTAGTCACTAAAATAATTTTGCATAGAGAAAATGTGAAATCGATTAAGAAGAAGTGATAATCGATTTAATATTATAATTCGAATGCAACTATACGAAAGAGCAGTGGACTGAAAGAAGATGTGGTGACAAGGATTGAGAAAGGAATGCTTAGGTGGTTTGGACACGTGGAGCGAATGAGTGAAGAAAGAATGACGAATCAGATATATAAGGCAAATGTGTGTGGGCAAGTCGGTCGCGGCAGACCTCGGCGGACATTCTTCGACCAAATTGGAGACATCCTAAGAAACGGAAAGGTCCGAAGTACCCGCAACCGGCGAGCATGTATGAAAAGAGTAATGAGTGTAGAGGAAGCGCGTGAGGTTTGTAAGGATAGGAGCAAGTGGCGTTCTGTTGTCTCTGCCTACCCCGACGGGAAAAAGGCGTGAGTATATGTATGTATGTATGTATTATAATTTCTTTACTGGCAACTTCTGATATATTACGTTTTGCATCTATTAAGACGTTAACACATCTTTTTAAACATATTTATTGAATAAGTTTCACGGCACACCTCTAGTAATGCCTATAAATTAAGTTATAAATAAAAAGGATTATCCAACAACTAATTGAAACTCCATTGTGCTGTTCATGAGATCCAAACTGGGCCAGAAATGGCCATTGTTCTTTAGACGTACGTACCTTATAAAAATCATCACTTTGTTTTAAAATAAAAAAAACCGGTCAAGTGCGAGTCGGACTCGCGCACCGAGGGTTCCGTACAAACCTGTATGTATAATTATTTAAAAATATATGTGATGTAAGAAAAAAATTTAGGTTTTCGAAATTTTTGCTATGTGCTATAAAACGTTGCTTTATGGCCAATTTCAAGATTCTAGATCGACTGGAAATACCCTTTAGTTTTGACTTGAGCATTTGATATGAATTTAAATTTTATACCTCTACGGGTTCACCAGGAACCCTTAAACATATATTTAAAATTATTAAACATATTTTAATTATATGATGTAAGAAAAAATTTACGGTTTTCGCAATTTTTCCTTTATCTGTGCTATAAGATGTAGCTTCGTGCCAAATTTTAAGATTCTGATTTCACGGTAGTACCCAGTAGGTATTGATTCCCTTGCCAGTAGTTGCGAGTTTGAATATACAGGGTGTTTCATAACCCCACATTGATCGGACGATCAATGAAGGGGTTGTAGGGTAGAGTAAAATGATGAGGTATTTGTCATTAATTCACGAAAATTCAAGATAAAATTTTCCCTGGTAAATTTAATTAACTTTAAATAATATCACATCAGATTACCCATGGCAACACTGAAGACTCATAAATCGTAATAACTAGGTATCTACCTAAAGTTCATAAAAGGTCGTCGAGTGCATCGGCCCGCGCTGCCGGCGGCCGCGTCTAGTTACCTAATCCTTTGACAAAAGCCGAACGTCAACTTTACACGTGCCATCATTTTAGGTAGGTAGGTATACCCATTTTATTTATGAGTTTGTTGCAACAGCTGGTTTATTGCATTAGGTAAAACGGAAGGTATTGTTTACGTTGTTTGTTTGTTTTGTAAGAGTGCGTAGCCAACTTTGGTGACCGTGTATTCAGACACTTCAGATCACCCGAAGGCCGACGACATGGCCTTACGATTCTTAGATTCAGTTTTACGTGCCTTCTGAGTACGTGGGCACCCATCCAAGTAATGACCTGTGCAACCGTTACTTAACTTTGCCAAACTATTACGATACAAAAGCTAAGTCACGCTATGAGCGCTGCAGTATTTACGGTAATTACTATTTTTTTAATTCTTACTTAGGCAGGTTACCTTTAATTCCGAAAACCATCAACTTACTTGTAAGCTGCGTACGACGATCATGCTCCACATGTCGAACGTAAAGGTTAAGACACTTACGGTACCTTTTCATCAAAGGTACCTATTTGAAAACACACTTACTAGCACACTGTAGTTCACGAGGTGGTGAAGCCGTTGAACAACGCGCTCCAAAGGCACTGGCAGACCTGGAGGTCCAGCGAACTGTTTCCTCCTTATCACTACGTGCACCTGCATGAATTGCATTCACTCCTACCTAAACACATCGAAATGTTAAAGTATTCAGAGTTTGAATACGACCGACGACGTAACTATTTCACAACGTAAGCTATTCCGGAAGTCCGAACGAAAATAATCCTAGGGTAAGACTGAGTGATCAGTAGACAAATTGAAGTCGTAAAAAATCGTCAGCTAGGGATGTAACCAATGATATTTATTGGAGTTCTGGTTTTATCTATATGTTATTATTGTCCCCGTACGAGATGGGCACGTATCCAACGTAGAATTGTTGTTTGTTTTTAAAATATTGTTATAACATAAAAATGATGTAACTTTTTTATTTGATTTAGGTTACCGAAATTAGTAGATCATAGTCTTTTGTCTATGATCTACTAAGTTCTGTAACACAAAAGTATTATTTAAGTCTTGTTTACGTAATGTGTCGATATCGTAATATCATTAATGTAATAATTCTTTGAAAAATGAATGTTGTGTCACATTTCATGTTAAAATTTATTAAATCGATATTAGCTGCTATCAAACGTAAACATCTCTACCGCGTTTCGGTATTGTGTCGAGCGGCTCGTTTGACGGTAAAATTGCACTATTTTAAAAGTGGCATGGCCTTTGACATGAAAAGTCGACAATATTTTAATAGAATTAATAGAATCATAAAGGATACCGCGCCGCTGAGTGCAGTGTTGCTAGTTTAGGGAATTTTCTCTAATTTCGGGGTAATGTTTCTCGTTAATACTTTACTAAGGAAATAAATTGTGATGTTTTATGAAGACCAGGATTCTTTTTATAATTTTTCCTAGTATGTCTACCAAATCAGTAATATGTGGTTTCGGGATCGGACAGGGGGTTATGAAACACACTGTATAGTAAAATTCCTGTTTCTTGTTATTGCGTTGAGATAGAAGTTTAATTTTGTTACAGCTTAGAGGTATTATAGACCCGAGTATTTTGTATAATTTTTAATTAATAACTCTACGCGTTCACGAGGAAAGAGGTAGTAACTTAAAAAAAATTAAAAATGTTTTTATTGTATGATGTAACTAAAAATTTCCATTTTTTTTAATTTTCCTTAATTTGTGCTAAACGAAATTACCTCGTACCCTGTAGGTTTTGATAACCCTTGTGAGTTTCGAAAAGCGAGAATTTGCGGCAAAAACAGCTGTATCTTTTGATTGCGTTGGCTTAAAAGTTTGATGTTGTTAGGTACAGCTTAAAGATATTATAGACTTGAGTATTTGATATGAATTTTAATTTAAAACCTCTATGCGTTCATAAGGAAAGGGTGGAAAGGAGGTTTTTTTTATTATAATGATGTAACTATAAATTTACGGTTTTCGCAATTTTTCCTTTATCTGTGCTATAAAACATTGGTTTGTACCAAATTTTAAGTATCTCAGTTTACGGGAAGTACCCTGTAGGTTTTGATTCCCTTGCCAGTAGTTGCGAGTTTGAAATTTTAGTAAAATTGCTGTTTCTTTTGATTGCGTGGACATAGAAGTTTGATTATGTTACAGCTTAGAGGTTTTTTTTATGGCATTAGGCGGCAAACGAGCTAATTATAGACCCGAGTATTTGATATGAATTTTAATGTAAAACCTCTACGCGTTTATAAGGAAAGGGCTAGTTAGCTAGCTAACTAAACTAACTAAAAATACCTTGTAACTAAAAATTTACAGATTTCGCAATTTTACCTTTATCAGTGCTATAAGACATTGCTTCGTACCAAATTTCAAGATTCTGAGTTCACGGCAAGTACCCTGTAGGTTTTGATTCACTTGCGAGCTTCGAAAATTTGCGGCAATTTGCAGCATAAACGGCTGTATCTTTTGATTGCGTTGGCTTAGAAGTTTGATTTCTTCACAGCTTCAAGGGACAGTAGATTTGACTATTTGATATAAATTTCAGTTTTATACCTCCGCGCGTTTCTGAGAAAAAGGGTCTTGACAGACGGACGGACAACAAAGTGATCCTATAAGGGTTCCGATTTTTTCATTTCAAGGTACGAAATCCTAAAAGTAAACATTATATAATATATACGTATAAAACAATACTTACTGTACTTGTATATCTGAAATAAATCGTGGTCGTGGGAATTTCAGTCATCAAAAGTTTTTAATGCCTAAATACTTATACTCTGTTCAAGATTATCGGGTAAGAGTCTAAGGTACTGAACAAGGTCCTCGACACGGGTAAAAAGATGTGAATTATCTGTTAAGTGCTCAAATACAGTGCTGTTTCTAAGACATGTCCACAATAAAAGGTTATTTGACATTAACATAATAATGTATGTAACCATGGTTTTACAAAATGCCTTATAAATAGATTAATGTGTAGTCCAGAAAGGGTTGTAGCGGCTGCTGACGCTACAAAATATACAAGGCGCGGTATTGTGTAAGCCCAGCGCAGCAGTCGTCTTCCCGTCCGCATTTAGTTAGGTCGTACTTATACACTGTATTTATATTAACCTGCTTGTACCAGTAAAGCATATTTATCTTTTTCTATTTTGGATTATTTATTTCTTCACACAACAACAGCTACGAAAGCCTACAGGGTAAACGCAGCTAGCAGCATATAAAACAATTTTGAAATTGCCTGATTAGGTATTAATAGTTTTAAAATAATGTTATAATCATACCTCTGCTTCTTGAAAATTATGATAATTAATGCAGAGCATAGGTTGTAAGCGAGTAACATTTTTACGACTTAACTTTTGCATGAATGTAATATTTTATCTTTGATTAGACTTAGTCATACTTTCGCGTATTAAAACTCTAATCACGGTATTACAATATAATTGGTAAAATGTCTCCGTCATAACTTTTGCGCTTAATTATGTCAATTTACGCAAAAAGGAAATAAAGTGGCAAAAAATAATCCAAGTTTATTCCTAAGACATTTTGTACTTTGATACTTTCATTCCCTTCGTATAATTGGAAGAGAAGGAACAAATGATTGGGACGGAATCTTTAAATTTCTTCATTTACTTTTGTAATAGGATAATAAGTATTGTCTTTCGAATAAGTGTAATAGATTTGTTCATGGCTTATTTGTTGTATTATTTGTAGGTGGAGAATCTGTCCACGTTCCAGGAAATTTGGTCTTTCTTAAGTTAAATTTCAAAGACAGGTGTCGGGACTGTAATTTGATATTGTTGTTATTAATCAAAACCGATGTAAGCCAACGAAGTCTAAACAAATAATATTTTGATTTAAAATGATTAAGGCGTTGGAATTTTACTAAAAATAATAGGTTGTCCAGCAAATATAAATACATTTTCCTTGGCACTACAACTGCTGTGTTAGTTAAGCAACTAACACAGTAGTTAAGCATATCGTCATATTTTTTGTTTCTATATGTTATGGTAAGCAATAAATGCGTTTATTTTTTAATTTCTTACCAATTTTATTATTACAAATATCAAAGACCGCATTTTAAGAGGCCGTTCCCGTTTTTTAAGCCATTTTGGGGATTAACACGCGCGGAGATACGTGATTGTGACTCAGATATATCAACAAATTAAGAAATTAACGATTATACTATTAGATCACTTTGTTTACTATTGTATGACTGTAGTAAAAATAAGTGTTTAATTACCTACAACAGAAAAATCAAGTTTCCGCAAAGCATGTTTTGAAGAAATCATTTTATGAGCATTACGCGATGGTCCATGACATCGAAAATAATGTGAGTAATTAACTTTTAAATGCATCTACAACATAACAACATCCTGCCCCTTGGTATGACTGTGCCAGAATGTTAGGTTTCATTCAGAAAGAAACCAAAAAATGTTACGTAAAATGTCATTAAATTGTCAGTTTACGTCTAAATGGATTATTTTTTATCACATAAAATACACTAAGAAATAAAAAAAACAAATAGTCTCTAATAAGATTTGATACAATACCTTGCTAGGAAAAAAAATCAGCTTATAAATGTGATTACAAATATTTTAAATTAATTTTTAAACGAAGCTAGAATCGTTATATAAATCCTGTACGCGTCTACAGAACTTTAGACCGCGCTGAGCGCTCATCGAGGTAGGACGTGTGCCGCTTGTCGTTGTCACTGCGTCTGTGTGCGTGCCTTGTAAACACCACTGTATTTATAGCGCGACCAACCCTTCTTGATGTGAGTTATTATTGTTGAATATGTATAATAAAATAATGGTAACGAAATCGATGCTCTTATAAAATAAATACCGCAAAATTCAAAAATACTATATTCACTTAGGTCACAAGGTGACTCTTATGAATGTCAGAAATTGTATCTAAATATATGTAAAACTCAAAGGTCAACGCACAGCCCAAACCACTGAAGGGATCGGACTGAAATTTGGCATGCAGGTAAATGTTATGACGTAGACATCCGCTAAGAAAGGAATTTGATAAATTCTACCCCCAAGGGGATAAAATAGGGGATGAAAGTTTGTATGACACTTTGTCAATTTTAAACCAATCGGATTGAGACTTTGCATGCATATAGTTACTATGACGTAGGCATCCCCTAAGAAAGGATTTTTATAAAATCCACCCCTAAGGGAATAAAATAGGAGATGAAAGTTTGTATAAATTTTCATAGATTTTCGACTGATTGAACTGAAATTAAAGAGTGGAGCTACTATGATGAAGACGTCCGCTTAAATATGATTTTGATAAATTCAACCCCCATGGGGATAAACTAAGGAATGATGGATGATGTAAATGTATTAGTTTGAACTATCAGTACCTACCTAATGGAACGAATAAATTAAGACGAGCAAAATAATTTTAGTTATAAATGTGGACAATAGATAGCGTTGTGCAGTTACGTCATTTTTGTAATCGAGGTGTTAAGATTATCTGTGGATTAATGACCCTCTCCAGTTATTATTTAACTTTCATCGTCAGGTAGATTAGTTGTACGCAGTTGGATGTTGTTGGTCGTTAAATCGTTTTGGTTGCTGTATAGTACATACCATACCTAAATCTTTCTAGCGGATTATATTTGACGATTTTGGCTGTTATTTTCTTGGAATATATTGGATTGCATTTGCTTTGTTTCGGTTAAGAAGTTTTGGTTATAGACTCAGCTTTGTATTTGGCATTTATATTGTTTTCGTTTGGTTTAAGCGTAGGTTTTGTCGGTTAGACTTTTTTAAAATGGCTAAAGAAAATCTGAACGTTAATGGAGAAGTTGAAGAATGTACTGTCGTCCATATTGTTGGTGACGGTGCATGTTTGTTTCGTGCTCTCTCTTATACGGAACACAAGATAGAGCGATGGTGCGTTCAGACATTGTCAGTTATGTGGTTAATGACTGGAGCAAGTTTTGCAATTACGACCCACGACAGGCTATTCACCCAATAGCTTGATAGTTTTAGCGCCTTATGACAGATTAGTTAAGAATATTGTGTAATCACAAAGCCGAAGTCTACTGGTTGTGAACATGACTGCCAAGTCATACTTACCAAGAATGATACCAGGGAAACAAATAATTTTAAGTTTTTACATTTTTTAAACCGTAATTAAAAGCGCGTGCGTGCTATGCTCGAAATATCTACTTATCCATGAGGTCATAGGGCGTCTAAAGAACATATTGGTGGAGTAAATGCATCGATTTTGTACCTAATTAGAAAAATTCCATACTAACTTTGAGCCTCAATATCTCCTGAACCAGTAATTTCCCAGGTATGGTGCCAAAGCAAAAATAAAGTTCCAGCTAAAATGTTGTTTTTAATAATAACTCAATCACCGTCTAAGAGGTTTGTACTATAAGGTTTGATTATTACATACTTCCTGCAAAAATGTTGGTTCGTATATGATTTATGTGTTATAAATGGTGACAGCATGGTATTGAAAACAAAACATGAAGACGTTACTTTTACTTATTCATTTTAGCAAACAGTACATAGCGATTTGTAATAGTTCAATAAATGAGGAGGGATACCCCAGAAAAAGATTCGGCTACTATTTCAGCTTAAGTAAAATCTCATTTATATTGTATACTAGCTTTTGCCCGCGGCTTCGGGAGCGTTAAATTCGGGATAAGCCATATCTACTTTCAGTCCCAAGTTGTGTGAAAACACTCCTGATTATTCTAAAGAGTCAGAAGCTCTATAAGGTACAAGGTAACTCGATCAATATCCATGACAAATGTCAAAGCCATGTTTCAATACATGTCCAATTATTATATCTATAAAATAAACACTTTTGCATTTATAATTTTAGTGGGTAGAGAAAATCGTTTTTTTTTTTTTTGTTTTACGAGGTGGAAAATCCCTTCGGATCTCCGACTCTTGGGGGAAATAAGAGCCGGAGTATGTGGTGTTTCCACTAAAAACCACCTCGACTGCCGCCATGTACCCGTGTGTCGGAGGGTGGGGCATCACCTAAGCACTCGTCGCCACCCTCCGACGGGTATTGGCCCGCCAGATGGTCAGGCGGGCCCCGAACAAAACCCCCTTGGCGACGGATGAAGGTGTTGGACTCCGCCGCCAAAACGCCCAGCGGCCGCAGAGGATAGGGAGGACGGCAACGCAACCCTACAATCCCTCCCAGTTTAATTTTTGCAACTTATGATAGACTATGTCCGTTTCCATGGTCCAATATATCTCTATATTAAATTTCAAAAAATTGGTTCAGCCGTTTTCGCGTGAAAACGGAACATACCTACATACATACATACACACTTTCAAATTTATAATATTAGTAGGTATTAATATTTTCAACCGACTTCAAAACGGAGGCGGTTCACAATTCGGTTGTATTATTTTTCATATAGTTCCATGTTTGTTACCTCACTAATGCATCATTTGAGGACCAATTTGGATTTATTTTTATTTCATAGGATATAATGATATTACTTCCAGCTTGGTCCCATAGAAAGTTTTCCGAAATCGGTTCAGTATTTTGGATTTTTTTATCACAGAATAACTAGAATTAGTATTTATTGTAATCTAAGTAATTTATTGTAATCTATGGCAAACAAAATATCCCGATAAGCGGCAATAGGCCACCTAATACGTGGGATCAAAACCCTGGCGAAAAGTGGGCGTTCAATATGCCTCTGCCTACCCCTTCGGGGAAGCAGGCGTAAGTATGTATGTATGTATGTGTAATCTAAGTAAATGAGATTGCATGTTTCTACGACTGTTTGAAGTCGGATTTTTTTAACAACAACAATGGAATCTACCTGGAGTTATTACATTTAAACATCAAAATACCTTAGCCAAAATAATTCTGTATTACGATCATAAATTTTATTGGTCAAAGTATCAATTTGTGTTGTCTCAGTGAGTTCACTGCAAGGTAGATTTTGTTGGGCTACACTGACGCACACACTGACAACTTGATCGCGTTGCCCGCGCGCTTGGCGTAAAATACCTATTCACGCAGTCCGTGAATTTTGGAACGGCCTCTTAAGTTACCGGTACACCTCCTACGTATACGCTGTTTTATTCAGCGTAAAGGAACGCACAATTCAAATAAGTGTTTGTACATCAGACCCAACAGATCGAGTAACAAACTCTTCATACAAGCATCCATCATAAAACACGATTCATCTCAGTGTTCCATCCTCCACATTTTCTTGAGTTCACTGAAAGCATATGAAAATGAACTTTCACATGGAGGAATAATTAACACATTCCCTTACATTCGTGCTATTTAAATGTAATTTACTCTTTATAACAAGCACTCGCAAGACGTAGAAGCCAATAACAGGCCACGAACTTAATTTACACTATGCACGGGAGCACGTAAAGCGGGGAAGACCTAGATGGAAATCGAAATGAAACTCTACGCTAGGAAGAAAAATTATGACAACGTTCGCATATCATTACTTCAGACGCAGCCACTCAGCCACAAATTATACTTATGCATTTTTAAATTTGAAAAATATTCCTTTGATTTATACTCTCAATTGCGAATTCTGAATTGTAACTTCTAAAAATATTATTATAGACTCACACCTGTATCCCCGAGAGATAGGCAGAGGTACATCTCTGAATAAGATATTACAATATTACAGCCACATTTCGCCATGAATTTTTTAGGTCCCAAATATAAAATATTTGCTAATTAACAAGTATTATTTAATTGGAATCACTAGTCGTATTTATTTCTTTAAAACAGTGATATCATAAGCTTTCTGTAAGACCCTATTGTTCTGTGGGATAACTATATGGACCTTTATAATTATTCTTTGCTCTGATCCATTGGGTCTGTGAGATAAAACGATCATAGAAGATTTTTTTGTTTTCTTTTTATTTCTTTTATAGATTTTTTTTCAATACGCACATAACTTCGAAAAGTTAGCGTTAGTTGGATACACACTACGTGGCAGTTTATTCTTTCTCCAGTGGGCTAACGCTACCTGGGTGTTGACAAAAAATAAATTATTCAGAGACGTCACTTTATGTCGTGTCTGACTTTTAGCCGAAAGCAACATCCTATCAACTTTGAATACAAAATAAATGACTGCATTGTTACTAGATCATCAACAATGAAGGACTTGGGTGTTGTTTTCGACCAGAGCTTGACATAACATAATCATATCTATTAACACCGTTGCTAAAGCGTCCTTCAAAAGGCTTAGTTTCGTTCTGAGAAACTCACGAGAATTTCAAAATGAGCATGTCATAAGACTTCTGTACAATACGCTTGTCAGAAGCAAGTTAGAGGCCAGCGCCTGCATCTGCAATCCACACAAGGTTTCTTACGCACTTTTACTTGAAAAAGTTCAGAAAAGGTTTTTAAGGTTTCTCTATAAATCTAGTCTTGGTTACTATCCATATTTGTATCCAACCAAATATTTGATACGGTGTTGAGGATATAATAATATGTTAGACACCAGAAGAGCATTTGATCAGCTTTACATTATTATTAGTTAGTTTAGTTTATTATTACTCCATAAGAATTACACTTAATCTTAGTACAAATTTAAGGCTTATGGTATAGATTTACAAGCTAAAGACCCTGACTTCTAAACTAGGTATGTACCTATATCGTAGAAGCCAATGTTTCCTTCTGATTGATACATCATGCTCAAAATATTTAGAGGGATAACTGATGCTCCTGATCTCCATAATGAACTGATGCGGATATATGCTCCAAACTACCTTTGCGCTCGGAAGCACCGCCTACTGTCTGTGCCCGTGTGCCGTACCGTGGCTCGCGCATCGTCTCCTATACCTCGCGTCATGTCCACGCTCAATAGCCTTATGGAAGCCTACCCGAACTGTGATCTATTTTCAGACGAGTTAAATACCGTTAAAATAGTATGTTTAAGTTTTTGTGAAAGTTTATATAGTTAAAAATGTTAGTTTCTTTCTTATTTTTGTTTTTTTTTTCTTCTTTGTGTGTTATTATTCTGTGATATAGTACTCATTTGTATTTTTATATCCTATATATGCATAGTTTTAATGTGTATAATGTTAATGTAATTGGATTTTGAAACCGTGTAAACATAAATAAATAAATAAGGCACGTGTGAGAATGGACAATACAAAATTATATGTTACACACCCCGTTTTCTTAAAGTACACGTCGTTCAGTTCCGTTTCACGTTCTTGAAAGTACAAGGAAGACCTTTTGTTGAATCTGTTATTGTCATTCGTAGAGATAAAAACTTCTTACTATTACTACAACACTTGCTACATAACATAACGTTACGTGCTAAATGAATTTAGTTGGCCTTGGGAGCGAAAAGGCCGAGCATAGGAATGTCGTGGTTTCGGTTGGTTATATCACGACTTCTTTTAACCTTTTGAACGCTTACTGTTATTCATACCAAGATAACAGTTGTGAAAAACTAAAATATAGCCAACACCAATATATTAGCTTCATTTCGGCTTGTCAGCATCGTCATCACATGTCTTTGGCGATCAAAATTACAATAAAAGGCTGACTCATTGATTCTTGACAACTAATTTCCATGCAACTCGGCATTGCATAATATTAAGGATCGCGACGCCTAATAAAAGAATATGGGTTAAATCTACGTTATTTTACGCAAGTGTGAAATGCACTTATAAAAAAAATAATTCGTTACATGACATTAACGTATTCACAAATTGGATAGGGCGGAAATTAAAAAATGCGTATGGAAATCAAAGTTGCAATGTACAAGAGCAAATAATACTCAGTTCGAATACCCTACTCGTCCCGTATTTACTTACTAAAACAACAACAAATAAATAAAATACGTAATAAGCATGGCACCAGATTTATACACATCTGGTGCCATGCTTATTACGTATTATGCTGATCAATGCTTCCCGTGACCAGAAGGCTGGCCTATTTTTCGCAGAGAGAGTAAGCATTGCCATCCAGCGTGGCAATGCTGCCAGTCTTCTGGGTACGCTACCAGTAGACAGCGTTGCGGAAGAATTCTTGGACGCAGTATAGCGTAAATATTATTATACAAGTTATATTATTATATTCGTTTTCGTTCTTTTTCTTTTGTTCTTTTTTTTTCTTAATTATAGATTAGTTTTAGGTTTAGCTTTTATCTTTAATATTTAATTATAACAATGTATGTACCTATGTAACAATGTTTTGTACCTATTACGCAATAAAACTTGACATGGCAACGTTGAAAAATAAAAACAAATTATACACAAAACGTAAACATATCTCTTCTGCGGGTTACGAAGAGGAATATCGCCGATTTGTAAATGAAAATGCATTATGAAATGATTGATCATTTATACAAAAAAAACGAGCGCATTTCAGAAACCATTTCTTTTTACTTGCGGCCAACTTTTACAGGCTACCTTGGAGATCGAATTCAGATTATTTGCCAAAAACTATGAAGAGATATTTTAGGATTCTTACCATGTGATTTTAGACAATTTAGTGACCATTAGAATCACTACGCCATATGTCGAGTAAAGGCAATTAAATTGAATGCTAAGCAAGAAGAATCACCATACCAACTGTACAGGCTTACGTGCCAATATTTTTTTTAGAATGTTACTTTTGGCTTATCAGTGATTGTGATGGTAAGATGTCAACTGTCAGGTTATATTTTTCTCCCACCGAACTAGTTAAATGAGATAAAAGTAAGGAATTGGAAGCGCTAAGACGAAGAATAAATTGTTGTCAAAGCACTCCTTGAGTCCGTTGTTCCAATGTTTGTAATGAGAGCCGTGACAGGGAATTCATCATAGTGGGCGCCAGTGGTGGGCGCATTGTCTCTATAAAACAACACAAACAAATGTCACGTAAAGATGGAACAATTAAAAATTTTAAACAAATTAAAACAATGATAATGTTGATTCATTAAGTAATTAACTTAAAGAATTGTCGTTCATAAGTGTCAAATTGTGAACTAAATTGATAAATAATTTTGACTTTGATATTACAATACCACGACAGGATATTCTTTTGTACAGAATTGTGTTCGGAGGGGTTATGACGTGCGCGGCATGGCACCATTTCCGAATCCCGTTTTCTTACAAATCGACGTCACCTAAATATAGATGGAGCGATTGTGAGTAGGACCATCTCGGAACTTCCTATGTGGCGTAATATTTAAAAGGTTCATTGCAAGATAGGCTATCTATTTATGTCGCGGTAGTAGTGCTCTCGTAGTTCCCGTGACCCCGTCATTCAATTGGATTGAATAGAGGAACACCATGGTGGTTTTAGTAAGTAGTCCCGCCGCTTCTCGTCGGGGAGTCACCACACTCTCCCTAGGCTGAGCCCCTTTAGGGGCCCAGCCTGGGGGGGTAAGCCCGTAAATTGTTTGGTTTTCATAATGAGTCAAAAAAAAAGAAAAAAGGCTATCTATTTATAACTCTCAGTACCTGCCATAGAACAAAAGAGAGCAGAGTGAGAACTTTACATACCTTAATGACTCACACGTAGTTTATTATCACTACATCTTCTTAGAATGCCTTGCAGTAACTTGATAAAGACATTTGCATATATTTTCAGTCATGTAAAAATAACCCGGTAGCAGGCCGGGCGCACTTCGCATTTTAGGTACAAACTTACAAGTACCTCGGCCGACCACGTCGACGTGGTTGGATTTAGTGGGTTGCCGCGCGCCGCTCACATTAGACGTCACGCAACGAGTGCGACCGCTCCGTATTCTCACGCGCCGTGTTCATACACTGTTCAAATTATAAACTTAAACGCCTTTAACAACAAAAATGTATCATCACAAGTCTAATGCAAAGTATTGCTTAATTAACTATGTGTCATAAGCGACTTGAAAATTTGATTTTATTTATATTACGAGAGCAACTTGAAAATTTGATTTTTTGTTTGTTGAGATATCTCAACGATTATGGTGTCAAATTAAAGATTTAGTTCAAGAACCATTTTATCTGTTTGAATCATGTAAATCGGTCCACGCGTTTAGGAAATAACTAAGAATTTGTATAGTAAAAATGTAAACGACCAGAATTTCTGTGCTTTTGTTCTACTAGCTCCAATAGTGGGATAGGATACTTATAGGATAATTATTTATTATTAAGTACGTGGTCAAGTAGGTAGATAGACGATTAATAAATATAGTAGCAGCGCCAAGTCGACAACCCTAGCGTGCCACTCCGCGCCAGACAGCGACAGCGTTATGTGTTAGAAAAGAACGGGAACTGTTAGGTTAATATCGCATTAGGCACTGAGTGCTTATGCGAGCTGAATTGAACTTTATTGCTTAGTACCAAGAGTCGTAATTTCAATAAATTGGTTTGAAAAGTGAAGCTTCTGTACGTTAGTACTATTAATTATTCTGTGCCGGTAGTCGAACAGCCCGCAGTACAAGCGCACCGTAATACTGAACAAAGCCACAACCTCCTCTCAAGCCTGCTACCCAATTTGAGGTTTTAAATTAGCATATCTTAAGTGCACTGGAACAACACGCTCCTAATGATGAACATGTTGATGTATATAAATTAGACTTCGTGACTCACTGAAAATACATCTGCAAACACTAAGGAAGCTGCTAAGTCGACTTCCGTATAATATCACACTTACGGATTTTCACTCCTAAAATTCACGGCGGCACACAAAAGCTGTCACAGATAGGCGGAAGCGCAGACTGAGAATTGCACTTTTCGGACATGGACTAAAAGTAATAACGGGATTCCTTGAATATAAGCGAACTTTGCAAAAATTTCAATATGTTGAATAGAAAACGGCAATTTGTTATAAGTGGCGCCGTGTAAAGTTGTGCAGTTTATGTGAAAAGTTGTAGACACGATGTGGAACTCTAGTGCCTTGCAAACTTGAGGACAAGTGCTGGCGACGTGACGTTCTCCCATTTAATGCCTAGAAATCTTACCTAGACAAATATACTTCACGCTCCCCAGAAACAGGATTTCCTTGTTTATAATATAAACAACGTTCGTTATTATGTTAAATGTATAAGTTTGTTTAGTTGCACCGTGTTTTACTTCGCAATCGCATAGACTTGCGAAGTAAAACACGGTGTTTCGGCTTTCTTTGATGCTACAAAAACAATTTTATTCGACGTAATAATATTATCTTAAGGATTATTACTTTGGACTTCGAGATCTTTACTTAGTCTTTTCAGTGATTGTTTGATGTTAAATGTTTATTAATAACAATTTTAAGTTTTGTCTTATGTTTATTCAATCAAATTCAATCAACTCAGAAAATGCAAAACATTTGGGGGCGGGAAGGGAGCGGGAGCCATTAAAGTAACAGCGCTGATGGTGGTAAATACAAAACTTTTTGACATTTATAAACGTTTAAGATTTCCATTGGATACCCCTCTGTCCACGGCGCTTGTATCGAGGGATTGAAAATAAATGTAAAATCTACATTTAACTTTGTATTATTCTATTGAGTATTAGCGAGAACGTCAAGAAATGTTGTCTGCAGGAAATGTAACTGCGAACCGGACTTTACTTCAGTTTGCTCTGAGCACCGATAGATTCCTAGAAAACTATTGTTCGATATCGTATCCAGTTGAATTATAACAGAAACTAATATTTACTTTACTGAGGATGTGTTCTTTGTGTGTTGCAAAGTCACGATACGCACTAACTTAATGTCTATTTCTGCAAATCAGGAGTGTAGTAAGTAGTGTTCACCGCGCCACTCATATATTCAACATTATATTACATTTCTATTGAAATCTTCACAACAACAAGCTTAAAAATTGCTCTGAGATAGAAAATTCACACTCGACACTGTATTTGATGTCTAAAAGTCCAGGAGAAAATATTTATGTGTACATTGAAGCCGCCTTACTTATGGCTCTGAGCCGAAGGCCTATCAAAGACACTTACAAGTTCGGATGCGGGCGAAAGCAGAAATTAGTCAAACAGGCAAATATTGCATGAGTATCGGAAAATTTCTGTACATTCAGCGTGAGGGAAAATGCACACATAAATATGTTTTGAAGTCATAACGTGTCTACGATTTTGTTATATTAAGCACGTAATAATATTTTCATTACATATATGTCAGTCAAATCTAGTTAGACTTGAAAGCGTACCCCAGTTTCTAACTGGGATAACGCTAGGAGGATATAAGGTAACCTTAAATCCCAATAATTACGTAACGATTAATTTATCTGCCCATACCAATCAAATTTGTGGTAAGTATTATAAAAAAGATGTCACTGGGGACATATTACACGCGTTGTTAGTGTTTAGTTATCATAATAATATCCAACATATTTACAAAAAACTTAAGAGCTAACAAGTGCGACGGGAAAACCGAAATATAATTTTAATATTTATAGTCTATAGGTAATAAAGCAAGTTTTTTAAGCACTTAAAACATTTTATCAAGAATATTTATTAGATACAATCGTTTTAAAATAAAACGTAATCAAGTAAAAAATGCCTAATCAGATCAGCTAGCTAATTAATCTAAGCTTAAGTGTTATCATAATATTTTATTAAAGTAGGTACCTACCTACTAAAACATAATTTAATCTGTACAACAATATTAACATTTAGTAGGTACCAGTTTTTGTACAGCGCTCTGGCTGGCTGTCGGTTATCGAGACAAAGGTAGCCTTTATATTGTGTTATGTGCGTCTGATTATAATTGATCTAACTGTAAAGTACCATCACAATTCGTTCAGTAGTTTTTGCGTGAAAGAGTTACAAATATACACACACTAGACGTTGCCAGCGGCTTCGCCCGCGTCAATTATACATAAAAAATTTCCTCTTGTATCATTCTATCTATTAAAAAAAAACCGCACTAAACCCGTTGCGTAGTTTTTAAGGTTTAAGCATACATAGGGACAGACAGACTTTGTTTTATACTATGTATGTTACACACATATAAATATAACTTTCGCGTTATTTTAGCAGTAGAAATAAACACAATGAGATAATTAATATCACAATACTAGAGAGCACATTTCGTTCACCGTACCTACACGTACACATAAAACTAAGCTAGCATACGCCTAGGTTCGGTTTGTAGTCGAAACCGCATCTCTACCGTGGTTTCAATTAGTATCTTCCGCGTTCACTTCCATTGGTTTTGCTTTGCAGAATGAACGTTTGAGTATCCCACATGTCGGGGTTACTGAACTCCCACTACCATTTGTTTACGTTATGTTTCCGATAAAGTAAATCTCACTCGCGTAACATCTTTTGCACTGTGTCACGTCATAAAACGAAAGTACAAAACTTCGCTTCTATATTTGTGCTATTAAGAAGTCGTTCGTTTATTTTGTCTGGACGGTATATCGGGAATTCATAGTAGGGCTCCCGGTCTAAAAATAATAAGACATGTATGAAATGTTCGCTTCAAAATAGGCAAACATTTATGAGTGTACGCGATGTGTAAACGATAAACCGTACACCTTTAATGGCTGTTTATATTTGGAAATTTGTTATTTTAGTTGCATCCGAATGTACTATGAATAGTGCATTAGTTATGTTTTGAGTTGCATGGTATATTTGCCTGTTATTTAGTGAAAGATAACCAATTTTCTTGTGTGCTGAATGAAATAAATCAGGCTTGGTATTGGGGAAATCGTGTAAGGAGTAAAGTACTGTGTACAAAATATATATATATGAATGAATAATAATTAGAATACATGAATACAAAATATTTGGTATTCACTCATTAACGAAGGTTTTATTTCATTAACTCAATTGTCTTGGGATTTTGGACCCTCCCTCCCGTGGGATCTCCACCTTGTCGTGGTGGGGGGCCTCAGTAACCGTGGGTTTGAGGTACACCCACGGTGAAGATAAGCGGGATCCCGGGAGGGGAAGCTCCACGTGGGCCTGGGTGAGGCCTGCGTAGGATGCGTCCCAAGGTGCAGGTGCGGGGGACAGTTCTGTCTGTCCCTCGCAGTCGGGTGCGGTCGCGGGAGGAGAGGCGTGTCGGTGTTGCGTTGACGCGCGCCCTATCTCCCGCGACCAAATGGGGGTGCACCATTTTTTGCGTCGCGGTGGGGCTGCAGAGGAAGAGGAGATGTGGTGTTGCGTTGCCGTCCTCCCTATCCTCTGCGGCCGCTGGGTGTTTTGGCGGCGGAGCCCAACACCTTCATTTCCAACCCGATAAAAAAATAATAGTATAAAAAAAAAGGGATTTGGGACCCTGGCTGTTATACCCATACCTTTTTGGTATATCAAGTATGAGGATTATTTTATCTGCGATATCTGTATATTATATATATTTCTTGTGTGCGTGTGTATGTCACTGAACACCTCCTAAACGACTGATCCGATTTTGATGATATTTTTTGTGTGTGTTCAAGGGGACTTGAGAATGGTTTAGATTCATAAAAATTGGGAATATTAAAAAAAAATATGGCGGTACGAATTTCGCCGGTTCAGCTAGTTTATGTATATATTTTGAAACTTATAAGTGTTTAATAGTAATAATATTCTACGCTTATTCATTGATTAAAAATATCCTCATGAATTAAATTCAAGTAAGTACGCAACGGGGAGAAGATGCAAATTCATAAGACCTCGTCAAAACAGTCTTCTTCAGTGACTACAATACGAGATCAGATACTTAGAATTGTAATTATTTTAAAACTTTGCTTCACGTACTGTTTTGTATAAAACATACTTTTTAAGTGTTAAGTCTAAACGCAAACCCATAACAAGAGCGATAAATAAACCTCAGCAAACTTTCACAAGCCAACTTTCAACATTCCACAAGCCAATCCTAAGCGCCGAATTGGCTATAGATCAAAAGTGTAATTCAATTGCCGTTAAACCCGTTAAGGCACAAAAAACATTTCATAAGTCCTCAACTGAAACGGGCTTAATAGATGTTAAACGTGAGAGCCAGAACGAAAGAAAATCTCGTTATTTATTTAAGGTATAAACGTTTTGAAATGAAACGTTTTCATTCTTGAAACAGAAGAATCGGTGTAGTTTGAGAACGAACATTTTCGACTCGACCCGGGCAGTGCCACTCTCTCACTGAATATCAAAGTATAGTAACCTTTAGCCTTTGCTACTCCATTTATAGTAATATAGTTTTATGGTTCTTAAAAAGTAGCGATAGCCTAGGTAGGAGACCATAGACTCCTACGTAGCTGGTCTCAGGTTCGAATCCACAGCGCGCAGCAATGACTTTCCGAAGCTATGCACATAAATTGTTAATTATCTCATGCTAAACAAGTATAGGAGACATCGTGAGGAAACCTGCATATCTTAGAGTTCTCCATAATCATCTTAAAATACTGTAAAGTCTACAAACCCACACTTAGCCAGCGGAACGTGGTAGACTATGGAATAATGCTTCTCTTATTGAAAAGAGACCTGAGTGCAAGTTTTATGTTCAAATTGTGTGATTGACGCTTCTTAATTTAACGAGTGTTGATAATCTTATTATATAAAATCCTTGCGTTACTGACTGACAGACAAGCTACAGCAAAAACTATTGGGCGCAGGAAGCTAAAATTTAGCATGCATGTTCCTTGTGGACCGTAGGGGCGCACTAAGAAGGGATTTCCCGAAATACCCACGGGATCGGTCAAAACAGATAAATTTAAATAAATATGCAGGCGTAGCTGCTGGCGTCCTCTAGTCTTCCTATAAAGCCTTACAATTTGTAAAGCAATATCACCACTACATTAATAAAAAAGTAGTTTAAAAACTTTAACACGACTACGTAAAAAAGGGGTCTAAAAGGACGAAACAAGAAATAAAGACCACGGCTCTAGTTTGAGCATTTCTGTACTTATACTATTCTGGATTTATATCTGAATGAGCTATTTCCTGTTTCGTCCTTTTTAGACCCCTTTTTACGTAGTCGGGTCGGGTTGGCGTCTGAATTGTAAGTGGGTACAACCGCGTTTTAAACTTATATTTTGACTCAAGCAGTTTAATATATGTACACCTTTGTAATGTGCTCACCAATACCTTTATTTCGATACCAAACACGTAATGTTTATCTCAGTTTAGTTTTTTTTAGAGGTTGGAATCTGAAGTATTGATTCCGTAATAGAAAATTTTGATAATATTTATATAGCCTATTATTCGTAATAATATTATTACGAATCTTTGAACACCCCATCAATTAAAATCGGTACAGTAGTTAAGGCGCTATGGTGGAACATACAAACATACGTACATACTTACATACATACCTATATACATATATAGACTGCCAAAAATATTACCCTTCGTTTTTGCTTCGCCGTAGTCGGGTAAAAATCAACTTACATAGACGCACATAATTATCTTTATTTCAATAAAAATGACCACAAATATCAGATATTCCATAACCGACATTGATTACTGCGTTTGACTCGTCCTATTGACATATTCCTACAATCACTCATGACAAGCAAACAGGAATTGAATGATTGCTAGGCGAACTAGTACCGGTGTAATTGCCAGCTTAAAATAGTTTGGATCGAATTTGTTGTGCCATGATCTCACAGTTGAGATCTCTATTTATTTTTCTACGCGAACGGATAACAGCACTAAATGTCTACGGCGCAATTTGTAACGTGAAACAATTCCAATTGAATTTATAGTAACATCGATATCTTCGTTTTTCTTCTGAAATGTATGTACACAACATCTACTTTACTTTCCTCTCTAACTTCCAAACTATCAAGAAGCAACTAGTTACTAAGCTTTTAGAGAGCTAGTTTTAAAGAGAAATTCTCTGGTGAACATAGATCTTAATATAAGTTAAATGAACGTCACCAAAGTGCGAGCAAAGGAGACTATGTTTCCTAACATACCTATGATCTAAGATGGCGTGTAATAAAACCGATGATTGAGTGCTGGTACCTGTACGCAAACAGTAATGTATGTGGCAATAATCTAATCTGACTCCTTGAATACATAAAAGCGATAAAGTGTGTGAACGTTACGACAAAATTCAAATTTATCGTGCTCGCATTACATATTCGGAAAAAGAATGGTAATATCCTTATATTATGATAATAATTCTTATATATAAGGCTACATTTTTACATTACATGAAGAGTAAAGGGATGTTAAGTGAGGCAGCTCGAGATTTGGGGAAACGAATTGTTGACACGGATGGTGCAGTGCCTTCAATAGTCACTTCGCATCTGCTGTTGTATCTAATTATAAAATTAAAATAGATAAACTTGTCTCATAACTTCAGTGCTTAAAAAGTGAGAGTTGCAAAGCTTGAGACAACGGAAATGTTGGGGTGTGTGTCACGTCCATCACATATCATTAGATATATGATAGATAAGTATAATTATGATAAGTTATTAAGAATATAAGCACGTGTTATTTATGTATGTAAACTAAGGCAACTATTGTAAGAGCAGATAAAAAGAACATTAAAGTGTATGTGTCTCGATAGCGAGCTATCTAGAATGTTCTTCAATTTCGAACCACCTTCAACACCACACTGTACGTATAGTAGATCTAATATAATTATTGCGTACTAATTAATGAATACACAATATATAAAAATAGTGGATTAATATGTATGTTATTATACACCTTTGCTTATCCTTTCTTAAATATACAAACGTTAAAAATTTGTATCAATTTAGGTAACCGACGTTGGTTTCGGTTATACTTTAATTTTCATTAAAAGGAAAAGAATATTATGAACCTATGTATGTTTATCCATTGTCTTGTACCCATAGTACAAGTTCTGCTTAGTTTGAGACTAGATGGTGTTATGTGTTAGAATGTTATTTAGGTACTATGGATCTAGTCAATTATATGTGTCATATATGTGTACGTGTGATATACCTACATATAAAATATAGTTTTTTATGTATCAACGCGCATACGCAATATAAGTATTTATATTCCTCATCGAACTTAAACAATCAATAAATCAATAGCAGTGCAAGGTGCGCTGAGAAGTAAATTATTGCCTTAAAATATGATAATTTCGCGCTTGAAATCAATTTGCGAATAAATTATCACCATCATCGCGTCGCGATAACAAATATTGCAGTGATATTTATCCATCTCCATATGAAATATTTTCAAAAGGTGTTTTTATATTTGGTGCATTTGTCGCAGTCATTCATAAAAGTAGTTTCAACCGCACATCAGGATTCCCTTAAAAAATCAAAGTGTGCTCATATAGACTGCGATAACAGGTAGGTACCAATTGTTGAATAAAACATCGATCGACGAATAATGGCTGACTGCATTATGTATAACCGGTAGTGCGCTTTAAGACGCGGCTGCCACGTGCTAATGGTCGATTACTAACTTATGTTTACACACAAATTAATTTTACTGAAGCCTTCACGTGCCTAATATCGACCTACTGATAACGGTGATAGATGGAAGAAGGTTCAAAGTAAATTCAAACAACTTTGTTTGATTGCTATGCGTTGATGATTTTTTGTTGGTACCACATCATACACCATTTATTGTTGGTAACAAATAAATGGTGTATGTTTGACATACACCATTTATTTTTTACCAACAATGAAGTATTTAATCCTTAAAATGGATAGGCGGCGGCGTGTTTTCGTGTACTCAAAATTCGACAAACTTGTTCCTATTAACCCTTTATTTACAATCCTAAGCTTTTACCTGAAACTTTTTCTGATAGCAAAACTCCAATTACATTTTATCCGAGCAAAGAACAAGGTTTTGCGAAAGCAAACGCTGATAAGTTTTATGAATAATCTCTTTTTACAACAAAGCTAAAAGCTGTCGCTGAAGTTGACGATATTTCTACAATGTCATTTAGTTATGCAAAGTATTCTCATGTATGCCAGGTTCTGTATTCATACTGTCAAGTCAAACTTTTCTATTACATTTTGTTAAACAATTTTGTTTGTAGAGAGCTTTGAGCTATTAAGTTACATGTGAGTTAACAAAAAATGAATACAACATTTCACCTGTACTTAAAACCATATTTTATAAATATGATCAGAGGAAAAGAAATCTGTAGGTATGAGATTTTAGTTTGTGCGACTTTTATATATCTAATCAGGACTGCATCGATGAGCTTTATGTTTTTTACGATAAAAGCCGAACTTTTCGTAGGTCTAATCTTACACCTCGTATTTCTCATACCTTAACCTTTTTCTTGTTTTCAAGGATTTGCAACGTGAGAAAAATCTTTCAGGTAGGCATAGATGACCTATTAGGATAAGGCTGTCGCGGAAAGTTTTGTGTCATTTCACATCATCAGCCCTTTATACTGTCCCACTGCTGGGCACGGGCCTCTTCTCACTTATGAGAAGGGTAAGGCCATAGTCAACCAGGCTGGCCAAGTGCGGGTTGAAAGACTTCACATGTCTTTCGAGACCATAGTGCAGAACTCTGAGACATGCAGGTTTCCTCACGATGTTTTCCTTCCCCGATTAGCAAGCAATAATTAACTATTTAATACGCACTTAACTCCGAAAAGTCATTGGTGCGTGCCGTGGATTCGAACCCGGGACCCTCTGCATAGCAGTCTGTCGGTCTCTCCATTCGGCTATCGCTGCTTTTTTCAGTCATTTCAGTAGTAAGAAAAATATACTACCACATAGTATATTTTTCTAACTACAATTAGTTTTTAAAAATGAGCCTGGCACGACGAATTGGAGATGTTTTAAATAACAAGAATGCTATAATAATAAATGCAAATAACTCTCAAGAGTAACAATGAAGTTATCAGACCCGCTTGGCATGTTTGTGATTCTTTGAATTTTACCCGTAATCGAATAGATTTAGTTGTTGATGACTGTAAAAAAGAGATGTGTGCTAATTTTGTCTAGGTTCAAAAGATTTTTGAGAAAAATATTTTAAAACATGATTTTAAGGGCAAAGAACATGAAGTGCCAGTATTTGCGTCAAAGAAAAATACTCTCTATAGAGCACGAAAAATGGTTTTTAAATATGAATAGTTTGAACATCAAAAACTCATTTTATGTAAAACTACCCCACAACTTAGTGAAATATTTTTATTTGTACGATGAATATGATTCATTTGGCAGGCTCGTATTTTTTTCAATCATGACACGGACTGTGTGTGAATATTTGAAAATCACAAAAACTCTCCACGGAGACGTTACGTTCAAAATAGAACCTAAGCCCAATTATCAACTATATACTTTGCATGTAAACGTAGCCCACAATGAAGAAACAGTTTATTTTATACCTATAATTTTTGCTCTACTGCCCAACAAACAACAAAGAACGTATCAAAAGTTTTTTTTCTATACTTAAACAACAATATGGATTAAATTAAGACATGTACAAATGCGAATACGAATTAACCGTTATTAACGCTGTGAACCATGTGTTTCCAAATATAACCGTGAAAGGTTGTTATTATGACTTTTGCAACGCTGTTTTCGAAAGGATTAAATCTCTCTGTCGAAGATCGCAAAGTTGTAGAATATAGTACACTGTTACCACTGCTGCTGCCACGACATTTGATACCGGAGGCATTTAACATAATTATTAAAATGCAGTCAGGATCACCAGATTTTAACAATTTTTTGACTATTTCAACACTCAATGGATGCAGAACATTTGCAATCACATATTAAGCTGTTATAACCAGAAAGATAGGACGACAAATGGTGTCGAGGACTGGCATCGTCGAATAACATAACATAACTTCACGCTTTTTATCCCCGAAGGGGTAGATAGAGGTGTATTACACACCCACACTTAAACAGATATGTTTCGGTCCCAATGTAATAGATTAAATCGAATAAATTCAAAAATTACGAAACATCCAAGTATGTTATAATTCTTATCACAGTTAAAAAAGAAGCAAAAATACAAAAAGTGAAATTGGAACGAAACAATTTACATTACCCTGATAGGAAAAGAAATAAAAAAACAGTAGACAAAAATAAACAAATAATAAGTATCGTCAATGATTGCGTATGACTAAAAATAAGATGATTTAATTTAGTTCGTCTGTTTATAAAACATTAAATATTATCAGACGATTTTATTTAGTTTGTTTATTTATAATAAGAATAAATATTCTGTTTCATAATAATATATAATTATGTTTAATTTCTCAAAAACGTCAGAACTGTGGTGTGGAGTGTTAGTCATATAATGTTTACCTGACTGTACTCAGAATAGAGTCTTTAGCGTTTATCATGTTTCACGAACAGCATATTTTGCTAGTATGATGTTTTCAGAATATGCTATTATGAGAATATCATGTTTTGCGAATATCGTGTTTTGCGAATGTGATGTTTTACGAATGTGGTCTTTTGAGAATACGATATATAGCGATTAATTGCTTCGACACATTACACTAACGTCAGATCATAAGCCGTCATTGTCAGATTGTGTAGTTTCGGACACGTTTGTAAATGCTCATGACCAGATTCCATGTTGGAATTAACCTCTTTTTTAATTTTTACCCCTTCCGTATTCTGCAGTATCCATATCTCTTAATTATCATATACATCCTGCAGCAAAATACCTATACATTTCTATTATAAAACGACAAACCTGAGAATAAGTTCCTACGCAATTACGACCCTACAGTAATTATTGAATTGGACTAATCCCTCCCATATTTCCACTACTGAATCACCTGTGTAGCCAGATTCAACAGCAGTGTCTATAGACGACACTGAGTTTTGACATTTATGAAGTCTTGAAAAAAGCTATACTTTTCAGTTATCTGCAACAATTTAATTATAAGTTTATTGGAGGAATTCCAACACGAACAGTAATTATCGTATTACATACTATTATTATTAGATCTATTACTAGCTGATGTCATAATGAGGCAGTTGGATGATAATGTGCATCTGGATCTTGTTAACTACTTACCACAGACTTCATCACATAATTATCAAGGATGCCACAAATATACCAAAAACATTGTTAGTAAAAATGTTAAGAAGAAAAATCCAAAAGTGATAAAAATATATATTTTACATACCCACTGAATGTGATAAAGATAAGCTATATTATTTTATGCTTTATAGCAGAGCTTTAAAATTATTCAAATAATATTATATGAATCCCAAAATAAGCTAACAAATTTTGTTATATAGCCGATCACGAACCACTACACATAATCCCTTTATAAGTTACTTCGCAACACCAGACCTGCTGATGTGCCTCACATATTCCATGATTAAATACTCGTTGTTAAGGTAGCAGTCTGTTTTACTGGATAAAATGGTATCTGTGTAAACTGTATATATTGGTAATCAGAACTGGGTTAATGGTTGAGAGCAACAAGGTTACAATGTCGGAATGACTAGAACAAGTCTCCTTAAATAGACTTTGTTGTGTCGTGAGCAGTTTCTTTTAGGGGAGATATTGTCAAAAAACCTCCTACACTCGTCAAGAAACAGACGTGCCAAATTTCAGCTTTTGGAGACCTGTAGTTTGGGCCGTGAGATGTTTTTTTTTTTAAATTCCATTTTAATAGTTAACAATATAAAATGAATTTCCCTCGCCAAGCTACAGGCTAGATACGCTCAATAATACTACCGATTTTTAAGAGTTATCCTTTTTCCTATCTTGTAAAATTATGTGATTTTTTAGTTAGCTGGTTTTCTCAATAGATTATCTTAATATATAAAATCCTTGCGTTACTGACTGACTGACAGACACGCTTCAGCCGAAACTATTAGGCGCAGGAAGCTGAAATTTGGCATGTATGTTCCTTGGAGACTTGTAGGGGTGCACTAAGAAGAGATTTCCCGAAATTCCCACGTGATCGGCCAAAACGGGCAAATTTAAAAAAAAATGCAGGCTTAGCTGCTGGCGTCCTCTAGTATTAAATAAAAGGTTTTTTATTATGTTTAACTTTTTATTAAAAGTTAAGTACACTTAATAATAATTATCATAGAATGTTAAAGATAAGTAAGTCTGCAAATCTTAAGCGTGATAGGTACTCGCCGTTTATGTTAATCCCGCGTCCTTATCAGTGCAACGTTTTGAACATACTCTCCATTGCATTTGTGAACCATTGTATTAAATCTGTGTGGGTGCATAGGGTTCCCACCAAGAACTTAGGGTCCCAAGCCAACCTCACCTGCAAGTGGTGCACCCGCCGATCAACGGACGAGGCCCTGGCAAACAAAATATCCCGATAAGCGGCAATAGGCTCGCCACCTATTACGTGGGATCAAAACACTGCCGAAAAGTGGGCGTTTAATATGCCTCTGCCTACCCCTTCGGGGAAACAGGCGTGAGTCTATGTATGTATGTATGTATGTATGTATTAAATCTAAAGATTACTTGATTAAATATGTCTGTTTTGTGATAAAGTAAATAAGTATCCATACATCTTGTATTATGTACATCTACTTTTCAATAATAGCTCTCCTTTTTTAAGGTTTTATAATTTTTTTGACTACGAAATGTGGGGCGGTAACATGTGGCGGTAACCGTACAGCCCTCTTAGCCAAATGGCATTCGATTAACGATATCGCTAGTCGCTAAGTGCAAAAATGTATGAAAATAACATAAGACTTCGTTATATCACGTGGTCAAAGATGAAGAAATTCCTTATGTTGCCATGGGAACCAAGCGTTATCGAAAGTAGATATCAGAGCGAATGCCGTTTGGTTAGGGCCTCAGGACTTTGGCTACTCTGGCGCCATAGAAAATGTCCGACCTAGTGGAGTTGGCTGTCAAAATCGTTACATTCCGTGACACATGGGAGTTGGCTGATTTTCGAATAGCGATTTATAGATAAAATTGTGACTATATCGGAGTTATCGTTTTTGGAAAACACGCGGTCATACTATTCCGTACATATATCAACAAAAAAAGTTTTTTACCGAATTAAGGCGCGGTTGCAGTACTTTTTAAGATTTTTGAACGTCTGAAAGTCCCATGAACTATGATATTTTTAATGAATTAAAATTAAAGTATAAAAGTTGAACATATCTTCTAGTAAATCGTAAAGATAGAAACACGATTTGGAATGATTGGCTCGATAAAAAAAAAGTCAAACATGGCACTAAATCACAATTTTAAACGTGTACTGCTTAGAGATTCCATAATGAATTTATATGAAAGTATTATCAATAGAAACAGCTCTTTATTTTAAAATAAATGGTAAAAACAGATTTCGTAATTTCGTTATCATTTTTCTCCAAGAAAAAAAATAGTCAAAATGTTAGCATTATATCGCTCGCCGGCCGTTCATCAGTGCCTGTCTAGGCGTGATTGAGGGCGGACGTACGTCGTTGCTCCGCAAAATCCCCCTCTACCCCCGCATGTACGTTTTCGCAAAAGTACAAAGTAATTCGTATTCCAAACTCAATCGTTCAAACCATAGACATACTAGTAAGAAAACCTAGACAGGTTACTGACAAGGTAACATGACGGAGCTTACGAGTGGCACGCATCGCAAAAAGCGTACGCGCTCTAATATAAATATGTCAAAACGACACACTAAGAATTAGATAAGAAGTGTAAGTGAGATAGCACATCTAATCGCAAGCGCGAAATAGAGATAAACATATACTCTCTGGACCGACGCGCATTGTGACATCATGCTGACCGTTTCACAAACAATAATTTGACTCAGATGCGACATGATCACTTTGTCTGTCTTGAGTAAATTCAATTCGCCTCTAAGTAAATTTGATTAATTCATTTAAGGTAGGGAAATAAAAAGTCGATGTGATTTATTTATAACATTTATTAAAAAAGTACATTTTATTCTTCTCATTTCATTCAATGGAAACCTAAAACAGTACGTTAATATAAAAACTGTGCGCTGCGGACCCACCGTAGCCCTGGCAATACCCCTGGGGGTATGGTGGGTCTTTTAAAGCTTAACCGTACTCCTGGCTGAAATGCTCGTAGTGTTATAACAACGTGCTACGTGGACATTAAACTGAACAGTGTTATCTCTCGTATGATAATGACTTACTACTTACGTTTTTGTATTTTTAGACAAGCGAAGACAAGCGCTAGTATGATGATATAGTGCAATAAGGAGATAAATTAGAGAATAAAACGTTTAGGTATTACTGCTAATGGTTATAATGCTTTGTATATTATAGGTATAATCTGTGGTACTGTTGAAGACCCGTCATCATCATCATCCTTGCGCTGTCGGATCATTCCCACTAGTTCTATTGAACAGTTCTATGATAGAACTAGTGATACTTTTTTTCCCACTAGTTCTATTAGCACAACTTGATGAGAAGAATATAACTAATGGGAAACAGTTATAGGAAATTTCCCACTAGTTCTATGTATGTTTTACAAGGGTAGTGTCACAACATCGCGCTCACATATCCGAATAAATAGGTATGTATAAAAATGTCTTAAACGAATGAACGTCTACAAAACAATTGAACGTCTACAAAACAAATGAACGTCTACAAAACAAATGAACGTCTACTAAACAAATGACTACCAGAAAGTGATCAGCTATCGATAGTGATTGCAAAAAACAGGTGCATGCGATTTTCGACCTTATTGACAATTCATGACAAACTTTTTTTTTGTTTTTTCTCGCTTTCTGGCAATATTAGGGTAATAAAATTATAAATTCTGACTAATGTCAATTAGGTTGAAAGTCGCATGCACCTGTTTTCTGCAATCACTATCGATAGCTGATCACTTTTTGTAAGTCATTTGTTTTGTAGACGTTCATTTGTTTTGTAGGCGTTCATTTGTTTTGTAGACGTTCATTTCTTTTACACATTAAACAAATGAACATCTACAAAACATATTCATTCGGATATATGAGCGCGATGTCGTGACACTACGGATCATTCCCAGTAGTTCTATTGAATACCCTTGTAAAAACATACATAGAACTAGACTTGGACATTTCCTATTACTTATGCCATTAGTTCTGTTCTCCTCATCAAGTTGTGCTAATAGAATTAGGACAGTTCTATCAAAGAATTGTTCAATACTACTACTATACTGGGAATGATCCCACAAAATAGTAGAACTTGAAATTAACGAACTGAAATTAATAAACTAATTACACAACAATATTACCTGGGAGTACGGTTAAGCTTTGAAAGACCCACCATACCCCCAGGGGTACTGCCAGGGGTACGGTGGGTCGGCAGCAAAAACTGTGCAGTACAATCTACTTAGTTGTTTAATACTAAAAGGAGAAAAACAAGAACAAGTGAATGGACTTTGATCATCCGTCAATGTTTGTAACTTACGTATGATTTTGTATTTCTATAATAATAATATATTGTGTTGATTCAGCCTCAAATCACTTTTATTACTTGACAAAAACACACATCAGTATTTTATTATTACGAATGTCCCATCTGGATACTTTGTTTTTTAGTCTTTGAACACGCACAATACTGCTTCTCTTTTACACTCGCTAAATGCAAATCTTTTTATTCACTCTATTATTTGTGGTACTTAATTTATTATAAATTGTAAATTAAACCTTGTAATACTCATGAATGAGCAGTGATTCCATAACTTTTAGTCATTTTCCTACTATAGTTTGTGCAAAATCTCAGTACACACGACGGCATTTTCAAATGTAACGTACACACACGCGAGTAAAAGAGCGAGCGCTTCCGACCGCAGCGCGTACGTGACTAAAGCCAAATGAGACATTTAGCCCGTTTTTAATGTGCCACTTTTGAAGTTCGCATAACTCATCTACGGTTTTTTTTACGCTGCGCTGTGGCACACGCACACACGAAACCCCGCCCTCCCCGCCCCCCGCTCACTCGCTGACGCCACCCCCATGTTTTTGTTTTTGCGGGGGGTGAGGCCGAGCTACGCACTGTACTGCAACCTCGCCTTAAGGTGTTAACGGTATAATGGCTCATTTTTATAATTTTTATAAATGGCATAAAAGCCAGAGGCTTAAAACTCTCATATATTCATTCAGCAGTTAGTAACTTACTAGGTGGAATTTGTCAAACTACATATTTGTATCGGACAGACCAAACGAACCATCGCTGAAAGGGTCAAGGAACATATCGCAGCTGTAAAAAACTGGCAAATTAACAAGTCTGCCATAGCTGAGCATTTGTTGGAGTTTGGACCAAACCACTGGATCGAATTACATCAACCAAAGGTCTTATCTACCGATCGTCACTATTACTCCAGGATAGTACGTGAAGCGGTTGAAATCAAAAAGCATAAAAATTTCAACCGGGAGGATGGATACAGACTGTCTGCAACTTGGAATCCGGTAATCAACAAATGTAAGCCCCGCCGCAGTAACACAGCTCATCAGTGTGTAGACGTCATAAGTGTTGAGTATCAACAACGTACCGAAAGTTCGGATTAAAATAAAAATAAAAAACAAGTTAGTGTAGCTGCCGAAACCCGCGCTTCACAAGGACGACGCTGAGATGACATCAGTCCTGCCGCGACCAAGACTGTTGTAAGACGGCCGAAACGTCGGTAAAACATAGGTATTTATACCTTAAATTAATTAAATATCGCGAATAAGACCCGTTTTAGTAAAATTGTATGATGTATACAAATCGCGAAAGTTTAAAATCGATTACATATTTGTTGGCAAAAATGTATCATACGGCAAATTAGATCTAGACCTAATGCGATGAAACTAGAAAACCTTGTTTATTTAACCAATAATAACACGATGTTCTGGTTAAGGAGCAAATAAATAAATATTTGCGAAACACGGGGTAGTGATGTTTGTAAACACAAGTACGATACAAACTTTCCGTAATGACTTTATCGTCACGAACAATTGAACAGATATACATTGGATATGTCAAAGTGAGGCATTTGTTGTACCAAAACGTAAATTAAACAAGTTTATGCGATATCACAAGTTAATAGATGGGGACAAAGCTGCGACATCTAACACTGCACGGCGTAATATTATTACGAGTATCCAGCTCAGACATCGCGTTTGATTTAGATCAATGAAGTAGGCTAATAGGCTTTGCAATGCGCTAGGTATTCCTGAATGTATTTATGTTAGTCTTCTTGGATGCAACTGAACTAACGTTAGGTGATGTTGACAAGCGGGCAGATTCAGCCACGGCAAACAGCATTGAATATCTAGAAAAAATAAGTAGGTGATAAAAACTTTGCACTGCACATAAAAATAACAGTAAATTTATATTTGTCACATCATCAAACGAATTACAAAATTGACATGACTGAAATCCATCAATTAAAGCCTAAATATCAGAAGCCATTGTCACAATGACTTTATCTATAAATTTTAGCAAAAGCAAGACGGCTAATTAACGAAGCGGAAAGAAGACGAAGTGTTGATCTAAGCATAGCAGAGTATCTCTCGTAGCGTAATTAATTGAACGGAGTAACAAACAAACAACGTTGGAAGTTAAGAAAAACTCAAGATTCTACTAAATCCGCCCAGTACTGGGCAAAATGTTATTCCTCTAGACTAGACATACAAGGTGGATTGCACACTTAATTTTCTTATCTAGAGTAACCAACAGTATCAAATTCGCTACCACTACATAAATGAATGGCTTGTATTAAATAATCGTTGCACATTGCTGACTGCAGGTATGGTGAAGTGGTTTAAACGCCTCACCGCTTAACACTGCGTCGAAATTCAATTGCCACACAGGACAGCACATTGTGTGAGGTACAGATTGTTGTTTACAGTCCAGCACATTGAGTTCGTTGGTTGTATGTTTGTAAAGTTTCTCAGGACATAGATTTTATTCCTTGAGCGCAGCGTGTATTTCTTAAGAAAAATCAAGCTGTGGATTGAATTGCGTCCACTACAGGTACTTGACTGGCGCGGCAATTATTTAAAACCAATAAAAGCCAATCAGACCTAATACAGGTTACTTACAGTAAGGGTTATTAGCTATTACCGCTGCGGTTTACGAGTAACGACTGCTTTCTGATGATTTTTGTTTACGACAATGATATACAAGAGAAATATTTTATTCAATACCGTCAGTGTTTCCTAAAAAAGCCGTTACGGAGACTCAATCACTCGGGGCTACCGCAACCCAAATGGATGGCGATATCCCACGGCTAAGACTAGTGTCAGTTTATTTAGAAAGTACTGACGCCCTATAGCGATTGTCAAAGATATTTATGATAACCGGGACCGACGGCTTAACGTGCTTTCCGCGGCACGGGGGCAAGCGATAATTAACAATTTAATACGCACGTAACTCCGAAAAGTCATTGGTGAGGCCGTGGATTCGAACTCGGTACCCTTTGCATGGCATTCTGTTGGTATCTCCACTAGGCTATCACTGCCTATAGTTTATATCATATTATGTGTATACGTAATATGATGTAGTAGTTCTTGAGACATTGAAAGGTAATATGCGGTACCAATAACATTGAGTATACTACTAATGATAGAAGCCATCACTTCTTCTTATTTGGTCCCTTTGTAAGAGTATTACTTAAGTCGTAATAAGTAATAAGAAAATAACAGGGATTACATGTTTATTTGCTGCAATTCTAAGCACTAGCCTCAGGAGTGTACCTACCAAGTTTTAAGAATCATTTTCTCTGAAAATCTAGGAACCTAATTACTCCTATTATCATTTAATATTAATAATATGCTGGGAAAATCCACCGACCCTATTTTATTCCAAGCAAGACAAAACATGCTAATGCAGCCACCTTACCGATAAGAATACAAATTATATATAAATAAGACCTGACTTGACCTAAAGAAGACTCATGTTATCGGTCTCATTACACAAATTTACCTATATGAGAATCTACGACCACTGGCTAGTCAAAGTAACGAGCACTGAGCATGTTATTTCAATTCCATCTAGCGTACCATTAGATCTATTAGGTATAATAATAAGCATTTTACTGAACATTAAATTATACACTTGCGTTTAAAGCAAGTATTTATTCACAAGAGATTTGACAGACAGCTCAAACATTTCCATGTAATTGTAGACTGATATTATTTGCACAGTAGTGGATTAGCTTTCAGTATGTACACACGGCTTCACGTCAAGCTAGACAGTAAGACCTTTGTACCGTTCTTATGGCGTATGAAATAAGTGTCAGAATCGTAGCTTAACTTTTCGCTGTGTGTACATTATATTTGTGCCAGTATATGACACGCCTGGAGATATCGAGAATATGCCTTGCCACCGTAACACGAAGGCTTTTTATAAGCAAATATTTGCTACTACGCGCCACCACTTCATAAAGCCGCTTAGCAACTGAATCTATTATGTGTCATTACAATATATTGGCAAGGCGGCGACGCTCATACTCGTATATTAAGCTATTAAACAATGATATCTCTTGTATATAATATTAATATGTATATGGTTACTTCAGTACAAGCTTTATATAAGATGAATGTATTAAGTCTTTAATACTGTAAAGATTATATTTTTTATATTACAAAATCAAACGTCTCATCGGCGCAGGCGCGCGTTTGGAGAACACAAAATGGGCGTAATTCACTTATGTTTCGGGTGTCAGGGTCGCATCGCATGGTCTATAATCAAAAGACTCATATGAAATTTTTAGTTGAATTATTTCTAAAAGTAAGTTTCCCGTTATAAAATCTGTGACGTGAAAATTGGATTTTGATTAAATAAACGCTAAAGCCTCGTATTCATTAGGGGACATTTGTCCCGCGACCTTGTCGCCCGACACGAATTCTACGTGTTGAGCGACGTCGCGGGGGACATCGCCCGACATCGCAGGCGACATCTACGTGTCGGGGAACAAGTCGCTTGTCGACGCTCAGATAGCGTCGACCTTGCGCGACTTCGTGTCCCTCGACAGTTTCCGACGGCATTTGACTTGTGAGGACGTGTGTTGCTATTTGTGCCGCGACTACCCGCGATTATAGCACACTTCGTTGGTGCACACTGCCAAGGAAACTGTGTTAACACTTAGGCAACATCTCAATCACAATGCCGGTATGTGGACGAGCGAAATGTCGGTCGACATTGTCGCGGGACAGTCGCACGTAAATGTCCTGCGACTGTTCGCGATAAGTCGAGCGACTTTGTCCCCTAGTGAATACATGGCTTTACCCTTTATCACCGCACTATGCTAAACATTCCTTCATATGAAAAAAACACATACAAAAATGCACAGACTGGATTACAAACGAGCGCACGAATAGTCCTAAAAATCTTGGATAACAAATATCAGTATCCACGAAGAGTAGGTAGGTACATAAAGAACTCGGCATTAGCTACTGTTCTTATTTCAATCGTTTCTCTACAAAGAACCGGCAAATGACTCTGATTGTTAAATTTATTTTAGCGTAACTTCTTTTCATGGGTCACCTTGGAAAGCTTCCAACATATTTTTTGTTACTTAATAGGCCTCACAAAAATTGCACGGCAGGCCGCATGTGGCTAACAATTTTGTTTCAGTTTAGTTTATATCCTCAAGATAAGTTTTAAGTAGCAAGTAAAGCCGGGAAGGCAACCTACTTTACCGAATCTTTATTATTTACTACATGATTTATTGTGCATCGTAACCAATACCACGTAAAGGCCCCAGTACACAATGGGCCATGCTCTGCAATGCACCACTGTAAGCCACGATCACTTGGTGTTCACACAATGGCGCATGGCTCATTGCTGCCTGGCAAATCACTTGCGATGGACGTGGAAGTAATTGCGGCCGCGGCTATCTAAAACTAATATATAAAGAACTAATCTCAAGAACTACTAATCCGATTTGAAAATTCTTTCACTGTTAGATAGCTCATTTATCGAGGAAGGCTATAGACTAAATTTAACATCACGCTATGAGTCACCAGAGCGGACACTAGCCTCAAATATCGCGAGTGTAACCGCGGGCTCATCTTGTATAATTATAATTATACTGCATACAAGTTTTATACATTACATACATAATATATACTAGCTGTCGCCCACGGCTCCACCCGCGTGGATGTATGTAGGTTATTGCAATAAAAGCTATCCTGTGTCCTTCCTCGGGTCTTTGATTGATCGAATAATTAGTTATAAATATTTATCTTTCAACAGAAAATCCTCTTCATACTGGACAACTACTGCTAAGAGGTCAAGTCTGTATGTTATAGTGCGGATGGGTTCATATAGTTTATCATCAGATGTTTCAGATCTTCGATTTTTATAAGTCAACAAAAAATGCTCATCAGACTGAACAACTTTTGCTAAGACGTCAAGCCTGTATATGTTATAGTGTAGCTGGGCTCTTTAAGTTCCACATCAGATGTTCGAGATCTAGAAATTTTTAATCGCTCATCAAGCGAAATGTTTTTTGCCACACTGCAATTTTTTATGTCTTATAGTTTCAATGGGCTGTTGTGGTTCTGCTTAAGATGTTCCACTTTCCAAAATCAATTAGGTATAGCTTATATGTTGCCCAGAGCTTATAGCAATATACCAAACATATTTTCATTCAAATCCGTTCAGTAACTTTAGAGATAAGCGTGTACAAACAGATAAACAGACAAACAAACTGAATTTTTTTTTTTTAGTTTCTTGCTCCATTACTGATTCTTAGAATAACATTTATTTATTTATACGGTTTTTTTTTAACTGTATTATTTGTATCTATGCACATATCTATATACCTACATAAGACAAAAAGTGCACTATCCCGGTCTGCGTTCGGTAACGAACTAAACAATGGGCCATTATGTGAACACCACAGGCCACGCTACGCCACAATTCCTTTGAAGTGAGCCCAAAAAACCAACAACATCCCGATTGCGCGCCACGATTGACAATTGCCCGCCACTGTATACCATTACCCCTGTACACAATGGCGATGGCCTGCAGTGGCCCATCAAGGGCCATTGTGTACTGGGGCCTTAATATTTATGTGTTCTGCAAATCGGTATGAGGTTTCTTTGTTGTTTGTAGCACTAAGATACAAATTGTCTTAGCGCACGTCACTATTACTCCAGGATAGTACGTGAAGCGCTTGAAATTAAAAAACCTAGAAATTTCAACCGGAAGGACGAACTCAGACTATCGACCACTTGGAACCAAGTCATCAACAATTGCAAACAACGCCGCAGTAACATAACTCATCTCATCAGTGTGTAGACGTCATAAGTGTAGTTTGTCTAAATACCGACAGTGTGGATAAAATCAAAAATAAAAAACAAGTGAGGGTAGCTGCCGAAACCTGCGCTTCACAAGGAGCGCACTGAGCTGACATCAGTCCCTCCGCGACCACGACCGCTGCAGGCCGGTCATAGGAGAATAACAGAGGTATTTTTGCCTTTAAATACGTCAATTATCGCGACTAAGACCCGCTAAATAATATTTTATGATTGATAGTGTTTATCATCATCGCACTAGCGTTATCTCGGCTACGTCCAACACTTTCGCCTTGGAGTCCATGGTTAGTCGTAGTCTAACTTTAACCTTTATTTGATACAATATCAAGCTTTTCCACAGAGTATCTATCGTCTGAAGTAATCGACCAAGCAATTCATAATTATATTAAAATTTTGTTAGTAAATTGAAGTTCAAAGCTCCAAGTCGAATACCCCGTGGTACAATAAACCTTATGGTCCCTCTGTTTCGATCCACAGTTTTGGGCTACAACTCACCCATTCCTAGACTATGCAGAGCTGTAAACAAATATTGCACAAACAACGTTGATATGTTTAGCATGACAAGGAATGAATTCTGGAGGCACATCTTTGTTAGTAAGCTTGATTGATTAGATTGCAATAAAATAAACATCAACTATGGAAATTATTTACTTTTTAATATTATTTGAAATTGTCATATTATTATTTAAATTAACAATCAAAATTAATTTATAATAATAATAATAATATCTTTATTTTGAACACACAATACTTGCACATTAAAAGTTCATAATTTCCACAGTAAAGAAAAGTAAAAATAATATGAAATCCTAAGAACATAATATTAAATCGAAAATATAAATAAAAATCATAAAAACCAAAGTCAAAACAAAATAAAATAATTATAGGACTACATTTTAAAGCGATCGCGCGCGCACGTCACCCACTCAGAACGCAATATAGGTATGTATATACCGACCTACATAATATGTAAACAAGAGTACACACGCGACAGCCGGCATAGCGGCTTAAGCGCCGAGACAGTGCGCATGTCTCCTGTGCCCGGCACTCATTGCCCATAGATCGCTGATCGGTAAACATAGTTACTCATAACATAACATGTCGCTTACAATACAAGTAGTAAGTACCTAAACATTAATGCAACCAAGTGGCTATTCACAGCACGATGCTTAGGAATTTACATCGCAAATGAACCGGACAAATCAAGGTAGATACTTACTTAATGAATATAATAATATGTAACTTAAATAATATTTGTTATTATGTAGTAGGTACTCATTTAATATTAAATAGATCTCTGTGTGTGTTATTGTAGGTTTACAATAAAGGCAAATACAGTGCATCGGCGTGAGTACAAATGACGCGCGGGCATCGCTGAATGAGAACGCATTCCAAAATTATTATTAAGTACATGATTATAAAATGGCACGAACCACTGGCCGCGTAGGCGCCCTGATGCTGCATTGTCACAATTTAAACTGACTGGGTATGTATATACTAAGGTTTAGTTACATTTTAGCAAGCGAGATACTTATAGATAAACTAAATAAACAATATTTTCCAGACTTACTGTGGGACATTAAGCATCAAAGAAGACGACCACATGTAAGCAACCAGCGGCCGGTCAAGAAACACATGAAATACAAAGATTGAAAAATATAACATATATTTACGCAGGTAATGCTAGGCTCGGTACTGTGAACTGTAATTGAATTTAATTTAAGTGTATCGGTATTTATATTTGTATCTTTGCTGTTCGTTTGTGTCTATTTTCTAGTTAATAATAATTATGTTAAGACATTGTTAAAATCACGCTAGGCTTCCACTTGTTGTCAAATTTTATCATTTGCCTACTGCTATTGAAGATGAATATTGCAACAAGGTGTTAGGTATATAAATAGTTTAAGCCTAGATCAAATTACATAATATCTAACTTGTTTTACATATAAATATATTTTTTAATTGTTCACATTAGTACATTATACATTTTCATTACAATTAAATAAAAGTTTTATATCCGATGCATGCGGTATTCACCTTTAATTAGTTATGCAATTTATGTATTTACATACATACATAGACTCACGCCTGTTTCCCGGAGGGGTAGGCAGAGACTACGGAACGCCATTTGCAACGATCCTGACATACCTCACTTGCTTCACTCACTCCCATCAAGTTTCTCATGCATGCTCTTCTGTTAAGGGTACTTCTGACTTGTCCTTTTTTCAGGATGTCTCCAATCTGGTCAGAGAACGTTCTCCTAGGTCTTCCCCTTTGTCCTGTCCCATTCACACTAGCCTGATATATCTTCTTTGTCAGTCTATCGTCATCCATCCTCTCCATGTGCCCAAACCATCTTAACATGCCTTTCTCAATGCTTGTCACTACATCTTCTTTTACCCCACACCACTCTCGAATCACACAATTCTTTACTCTGTCGGTCAAAGACACACCACACATACTTCTCAGTGCTCTCATTTCTACAGCATTTATTCTACTTTCAAATCTCTTCTGCCATACCCAACTTTCACTACCATACATAAGGGTAGGCACTAACACACCTCTATGTACAGCCAAACGTGCCTTTTTGGACACGTTTTGACTGTTCATAAACGCCTTCAGAGCTCCATTCACACAATTACCTGCATTAACTCTCCTTTCAATATCTGCTTCATTCTTACCATCTCTTGTAAACAACGTACCTAAGAAAACAAACTCATTCACTTGTTCCACTCGCTGTCCATCGATCAAAACATTACAAGCCGTAACGCATTCCTCCTTTTCAAAAACCATAACTTTCGTTTTACTTACATTCACTTTCATTCCTTTCCTTTCTAACGCACGATGCATGATTGTTACCATCTCCTGCAACTCCTCCGTTGAAGATGCAAGTATAACCTGATCATCAGCATAAAGGAGGCATTTGATGAGTAACCCATTCATCCTTAATCCGCAGTCACTATGTTTTAAATCTTGCAAACAACTGTCCATGAAGAGGTTAAACAGCCACGGCTTTATGTATTTAAATCTATAATAATTATGTATGATTTTTGGAGTTGTAAATATTGTATAACTGTTGGTGGATCTAATAAATAAGTAAATAATAAGTTTCACTATAAAATAAAACGGTGTTTTGATTTTGATCTGAGTTAGTTACATACGAGTATATCTATTATTATCTAAATGGCTCAGTTTAAAGTGTAACGCCAGATAAGTAGAGTCGTCTCTAATCTTGCAATTTATACATCTGGACCACGTTTAATAAAGACAGAGGTCAGACTAAATAAACATCACATCAACTAAGATAATAGGGTTAGTTTATAACTGAAATACTGGCGAGCATTCTCGCCGATGTGAGGCAGAATGGCTTTTACAACACATCAAAAAAGCAAATGTTCAGTAAGATGCTAAAATTACATTATTTGTAATTGATATTATCCGTGGACCAGATTCTGTAAAGCCCTTTACATGTAAAGCAATTGTGAACTTATATTTTGATGTTTAAACATAAATTGAAAGAAAATTGTTTTTATTAGTTATGAATACAGCACGTATTATAAGACCATAATTATGAAAATAAATTTATATTATAAAACCAAAAACAAGTAAAGGTTTGTGTGAAAAATATTCAATATTATTAACAACACTGATCTACTCGTACTATGTATATATCTTAAATCATTTGTCTTTATTACGAGTACATGCTGTATATTTAATCAAAGGTCATCGTTCTATGGTATACTAGCAATACTGCACTATTTTGCAGCAGTCACTGAGATTCAGAATATCGATAAATTAAGCTGTATGTAGCACTAAGGTGCAATTGATTAAGTATTTATGCATTAAACTTGACGTGTTACGACTGCACGTACGCCTATACGATGCCAATTCACTCCGTGTTGAGTCTCCGGGGACGTTGCTCATCTCGTAAATAAAAAAGTGACAGCAATACGTACGTAGCATCTAGCACATACGCGCATGCGGCACCTGAATATAAAAGCTCAGAAATATATCCTAATGGTGTATTTATATGTATACACGTATTGCACACCTATAGGGATTTTCGGCGAAATACGACTGGTGATATTGGTGGGGGTACGACGAATTGTTTAGGTCGCCTATTTGTAAATGTTTAGGTGGTTTGAGAAGAAATGTATTTGTTACACAAATACGAATTGGTTGAGTCTATTTTTAGTACACGTTTGTTATCTTAAGACCAAGAAGCACAGTAATATTATTGTTGTATGAATATGCTGCGACTGTCGCACCTCGATGTAACCAGCTCAAATCAACTTGCTTGTATTTTTTAAATATGTACGTAAGTCTTTAATTAAACCTGAAATTGAAATCGTTAAGATAGACCTAGAACAGATTGGTAACATTACCAACACTTTCTGTGTAACAATTTTTTTACCTAAACTAAAAAAGCAGGATGCTAATAATTATGATAAAAATTATGTGAGTATCAGTTAGGAAAGTGCGCGTATAATAATACACATAATTATGTCGTAGTCAACAGCTAGGATTAAAAATTAAGTTGCACGGATAGCATTTGCATTTAATAAAGTCATTCAACGACAAGCTTATTTTCACCCAACTACAGCGAAGCCAAAAGGAAGGATAATGTTTTTGGCAGTGTTACGTATGTATGTTTGTATGTTCCATCGTAGCGCCCAAACTACTGAACCGATTTGAAAAAATAGAACCACGACTCTAGCTCGTGCATTTCTGTACTTAAACTTTCCTGGATTTCTATCTGAATGAGCTATTTTCTTGCTTCGTCCTTTTTAGACCCCTCTTTTTACGTAGTCGGGTTATAGTTTCTAAACTTATTTTTTGTCAGAATTATAAGCCTAAGGCACTATACTGTTAAGACGTCAAGCAACCTTGCCACTAGTCATAAGGCTGATCATTGCGTTATACTCTTGAACGGGTGCTGCCTGTGGGGACTGGTTGATCTACTGGACAGGTTATAGCTTTTGACATAAGCTGATTTATTTGTTTATTTGCAATTTGTTCCAATTATTTTGAGCTCATTCATGCATTGTAACGTGATTTCATTTAGCAGTGATTATATAACAAAATGATATTTAACATGTGTGCGGTTACACCCTACCTATCATTTTGTTTTGTAGGCTTAGGTATTAGTCATTAATTTCAATTTTCAAGTCTTAAGTAGGTACGTAACTTAATGAAAGTCAATAAGTTGTGTGATAGCCATCATGTTAATTGAAATGTGATATTATTATATTTTTTTTGTACCTAATGTATAACTTCAATAATTATTTAACTATGCAGACAGTACTGTGTTGCTGGGCAGTTTGTTGCGACGCTTCTTCTTCCTAGCGAAAACACATAGGCAGCCGTGAAGGGTTGGGCGTTTTGGGGGACTGTCGGGAATAAGAGCTGATATGGCGAAATTACAGGCATTTTCATATATAAATTACGTTAGAATTAAAAAAAAAAACTATAGAATTATGAACTATTCAACATATTTTTGTGCGATAAACTAAGCTGTATGTAACCAAATTGTTGATTTAGGCGCTGAGCTGTCAAGGTGAAGTCGCAATACATGGTACAGTTAATCAATGCCACTAATACAGTTCAGTATGTATGGTAGACAATTTTATTGTTAGGCGTGTCACTAACACTGATGTGATGAGCCACTCCGTCGATAGTATACCGACGATGAAAACCAATCAGCTCGAAACTATGATTCAAAACCTTTATAATTGGAAACTAACCTGTTAAGATTTACTACAAATCGAATGCCAACAAACCATAATGGCGCGATTAAGTCCTAAAACTGCCAGCATTTCGGAAACAACAGCGTGATCCTACGTTATGTAATATCACATCTGGCAAGTCTTATTGAGCTTGTCTATGCAGAATTAGCTGCGCAGCTGCGACGCTGCATGTTATTTGCTTGTAGTCTGACTAAGTGCGTGTCAGCGAGAACCCTCCAAATAAGCCGATTAACTCTTACACGGTTACATTCAAACATTTGGCATCAATAATGTGCTCCTTTGCTTTAGCGGATAAAGAATAGAATAGACTGCTATGGAATACCAATAGTTTGAGGTTCTGTGTCGTTTGCTATTTATAAATTGGCTTGTTACACATTTACGACATATTAATGTTTTTATTTATGCCACTATAGAGTCGTATAGTCTTGTTTTAGTAGTATCTTTTATCCGTTTCGTAACATATAATATCTATTACGGGATCCCTAATTAGTTTATAAAAATCTTGAAGAATGTCTGTGAGTATTGCATAATTATGTATGCATATATATCTATGAAGACATCTGCAGAAATTTTACAGCAATATTTGGGTTATAAGATATAAATCTCAATTATAGCAGCACCCATTAGTTGGTAAGTATATCTAATCTTGTTAGAACTTTATGGTTTACGTACTACTACTTACTTCTTACACATAATTCATCCATATCGTAATACATCAATTCCATAATATCTTCAATCCCAGGTTGTATTGTACAAAGTTTGTAAATTTCGCTTTATTTCAGCTTCTGAAAATAATATAAATAAAAAACTTTTCTTGATTATAAATTATCTTTGACGAGGAACGAAGTGCCGTAGTGTTTAATGAAGCAACGCTGTGTAAAAAGGAGGTAGCGCTCAAATCCATCAATTCTGTAGAAAATATTGTTATCTCCACTGCATATTTTCGCGATTGATCGCTTTTTTACGGTGGTTGATGCGATTATTCGACAGCACTTTACTGCAATCTTGCCCTTTTTACGACTTGCGAGATAAAAAATTATTGCCTCTGCAGCATTTTTTCCTAATATTCAAGGATCATCTGTCATAAAACATGAATTCGAAACATGTTGTTTCAAAAGATACGAACAGGCTACTTGATTAATAAATGGATTAAGATAGATAGACTTAGATATATCTATATTAATCCATTTTATAATCAAGTAGTCTTAATACCTATTGATTAACAACGCTATTGGACCATAAGGAAAAGCCATGGCCAGTAGTGGACTGTGTAAGGCTGTAGGTACGATAAAAAATAATAAATTATGATTGAAGGTACTTCGACATAACCTTGCACATGACGTATATACAATCGTAAAAATTGATGGAATATGTGGTCCGGATATCGATACTTGTTGGAAACAATATAGTAACTTTTCCCCAAATAATTGTTTTACGATATACCATAAAGTATCGTATGTGGCGGTTGATAATAAAACATAAATGCTTGTTTTAATTTGCCACAAACATGTTAAAAATAGTGGTGACGATTTAAAGTATATGTATTTAAAATTCCCAATTCCATACTTATCAAAATCATTCCTTTATTGGAAAACATAAACTGCAAACTAAATAAGCGCACATCAAAGATCAAATTAATCTCCTTGCCCGTTTCCCAGACGCCGTAAAAATAAACATTTTAATATAACCGTGTATAAAGGAACGCAATATACCTAATAAAATCAACACTGTGGGATCGATGTGTAAGCACTTAGTGGTACACGGCTGGCTGTGGCAGTTTCGCTTGGACAGCCTTTTGAAAACATGAGAAATAGTTATTTTTTTGTAGAGGAGTACCCGCAACGATAAATCATTCTTACTCAGCGGGAGGCAGGGATTGACCTTTGTACACTCACGTTACACTGCCTTCAGACTTTCGTCTTTGTTTTGCAGTGCAACTACTGTCCGAAGACATTCAACGCCCTCTTAATAACAACATTTATTTCATTGGGGAGTTTGAAAGGATTTGGTCAAGTGTGATACGAGCGGCAAGTGTTTCACGATGCTACTTTGTTCGTTCGAGATTTTAGCTAGACAGTCCACGTAATTCTTAACTCGCATTGTAGATATACATGCCCGTTTTTTACAAGACAAGGTTGCAGTGTAAATTTTTATGCCTTCCTTACCCCTATTATAATACAATCTAATAAGTTTCTAACTACCCCAGAAAATAATATTTATATATAATAATACTGTTTGTATTAAGTTTTTAGTAGTAGTTAGTTTTCGATCAAAATTTTATTATTTTTCCGGATAATTACGTATATGTATTAGGAATTTACCCACACTGAGAAAACAGCTCTAAATAACCTTGATTGAAATCAACAGCGATAATATATCTATCTTTCTTTTATTTTCCTCGCCATTAGAAAAGCTACAATCTTCTTAATATAATTATGTAATCCTTGCGTTACTGACTGACTGACAGATACGCTACAGCCGAAACTATTGGACGCAGGAAGCTGAAATTTGGCATGTATGTTCCTTGGGGACCGCAGGGGTGCACTTAGAAGGGATTTCCCGAAATTACCACGGGATCGGCCAAAACGGGTAAATTAAAAAAAATTGCAGGCGTAGCTGATGGCGTCCTCTAGTTTATTTATAATATTTAGTCATTACTCTTGTTTAACCATTAATAATTTAAATTCATAAAATAACAAGCACATTGTTATCTTGTCTGTTCAAAACAACATGCAATAAATGTTGTTCATAAATTTTCACTTCATAATCAGGTTGCTCCAAATAGATTTGGCTCCCATTTTGCATACAGGAGGTTGACCGATACGATCGGTCGGCTAACAGAAAATGTTACATATTTTATCTTGCTCGAAAAGGTTTATTTCATTAATCCTCCTAATAACGTATTATTTGCCTTTTTAAAACATTTACCAGCTAATTATAAAATTATAAATGGTTTAGCCGTATTAAGGCGTAACGAAAACAGATTTGGATATCTGGATTGTATTTTTACAGGAGTTAAGGCTCTCTTGTACTTAAGTTTGTATTTAAAGGTAGAGTAAACTAAAACTGAAATCTTTTAACATGATGTATACAATTTTTATTAATGGCAGCGATAGCCTAGTGGAAAGACCGACAGACTGCCACGTAGACTGTCTCGCGTTCAAATCCAAGGCGCGAACCAATGACTTTTCGGAGTTAAGTGCGTATTAAATTGTTAATTATCGCTTGCCAAACGGTGATGGAAAACATCATGAGGAAACCTGCATGTGTGAGAATTCTCCATAAAAGACATGTGAAGTCTGCTAACCTGCACTTGGCCAGCGTGGTGGACTATACCCTTCCCATAGCGACAAGAGGTCCGTGCCCAGCAGTGGGACAGGCCCATGTCCAAAATGGATGGGTCATATGAAACACCAGGTGACGTATATAGGACGATATAAGAGCATAAAATAATAAGATTCAGCACTATGCGTGGCGTCATTTGTAAGCTGTCCAACTGAGTGCTGGTGAGAATTCAAAAGTGCAGGTTTAGTTAGCCCATGGCTGCACTGGTGTATAATAACCGAAACGCTGAGGTAGACAGAAGGCACTACACTTCTATGAGTAATAACGCAATTAAGATCCGTTATATAAGTATTACTTAGGGTAAAATTAAATAAAATGCCGTTGGCATTAAGTCCGACTTGTGCAAATTGTATTGCAGGAAGTTTAATAAATAAATAAATAAATAAATAAATAAAGCCTCGTGAAAGCTGCACAAAACATTCCAATAAGGAAATGCTGTAAGTGATAAATTAATTTATACAAATTTCACTTTCATTCAAGTTTATTTTTTTGTGAACTAGATTTAACTAAAGACGTAGGTATAATTGATCATGTCATGTTTCAATGTCGGCTCAGGACCTTGACTTTTTTACTCAATGAATTTCAGTCGATTGGAGTACATTGACATTTAGTTTATGATATACTAAGCGCTGTCCGCACTTACGCCCACAGTTTTTTACTTCTACCTTTTTTTCAGATCCGGTGAGAATTTCGGGAAATCCCTTCTTAGTGCACTCCTACGGTCCCCAAGTAACATACATACCAAACAGCTTCTTGCTCCCAGTAGTTTCAGCTGTGCCTTGTCTGTCAGTCAGTCAGTAACGCAGGAGTTTATGTAACACTAGAGGACGCCAGCAGGTACGCCTGTTTTTTTTTTATTTACCTGTTTTGGCCGATCCCGTGGGAATTTCGGGAAATCCCTTCTTAGTGCACCCTTACGGTCCCCAAGGAACATACATGCCAAATTTCAGCTTCCTGCGCCCAATCGGCTGTAGCGTGTCTGTCAGTTAGTCAGTAACGCGAGGATTTTATATACTTACATACATACATATCGTCACACCTTTTATCCCCGAAGGGGTAGGCAGAGGTGTATTTCTACACCCACTTTTCGCCAGATATACTTTAGTACCACGTAAAAAGGGGCGAGCCTATTGCCGTACCGGGCACATTTCCAGACTCCGTGCTGCTACTGAGAATTTCGTGACAGAAAAACCCAATAACACTGCCCGACCCTGGAATTGAACCCGGGACCTCCCGATCGCACGCGCACATTTATGCCGCGAGACCAACGAGGCAGTCGTATAAGGTTTGATGTCGAGTTTTCCGTCTCTACGCAAAGATGTTATTTCATTATATCTTTAGTTCACCGTTTTTTAAATATTTCGCATACACAAACTAAATATAAATATCAATTTAATTTGTATTTATACTTCGGGAGCAGTCTAGTGCCTACATTGATTTCTTTGTTGTTACACACAAATATTTATAGATTTGCTTAATCTAAACTTAACTAATTCTGAATCGCGAGGCATTATAAAAATATTCCAAGAAAACCCAAACTTATGACCAACAATATTCATCACTATCACTGTGCTGAAAATCTGAGTGTCGTGCATTTGGTCGGAACAACGTATTGTAGAGATAGAACTCACAGCATTCACCGCACTGTTAAACGGAGAGGCGACCTAATAGTATAATTTCGAGTCGAGTCAATAATCATAAGTACAATTTCTAATATTTTATTATTGTTCCCAAAAATTTGGTTAATCATTACTTGTAAGCTTTATTAATGAAAGAGTTTTATACCAATGCATGTTTCTTACACTTACACAGAAGAAACACTCCTTATATTTTGTAATACGCTCTTTATTCATAAACCCCATTGTTACAAATGTAAACGCCCACCTTTCATTCTTGCAAAATTAAAGAATCTGGTAACCAACAGAATGCATAATATTATTACAGAACCGTAAACATATTGCCAATCCCTGAGGCCTCGTGAGTGAAGCCGCGGGCAAAAGCTAGTATTTAAATATTTACGAATGTTTGTTATCTTTGAGTAGAGAATCGTGCTACAGTATCGCCACATGTTATTCCTTAAATCTTTCAAAATGCTTTCTAGCTCAGTCCATAGAGGTCTGTTTAAAAAAAAATCTCTTTGCTGTTTTCTTTGTATAAAGGTCAGCGAAAATGTGAAGGAAGCAAAATAAGTGGTTGAGGGAAAATTTTATGTTATTCTCTTTTTTAGTATTTCAACATATTGTGGTAAAGAATTTATACAGGAGGGAAAGTAAAGTGTTGAAAGCTTACTCATAACTGTAAAAAGAATAAGAAGATTCGGTATTGATCGTTAAAAAAAGTCATAGTCGCTTAAAGTTCAAGTTGTCGCATCTTATACGCATAAAGTATTACTACCGTATAGAGTACGCCGCGCCAGCCTATGGAAAACGCATCGAGTGCCCCTCTTTTAGTTTAATATGCCCGCTTACCTTGCTACGAGTATAGGTAGCGTAACGATAATGTTCGTATTATGTGTCAATAAAGAAAGAAGCCACCACTCCTTAGTAAGTGGTTTGGAAAATACTACGGCACTTTTTCTTTCGTGGCTCTAATCTGATATAAGGCGTGTAATTCTTTAATGTATGTGCAGTCAGCGTTTGAAGTAACTACACTATTGCAATATTTAATACTTCGCTGTATTGAAAACAATTCTTCTTTTCTAATCTCGTATCTAAAAGACGCACAGCTCATTACAATTTTTTTGCACTCAATTTCTATTTTTACTTGAATCTCATAAACAAGTTTTTTATTCTTACTATTTATGAGTTTTTTCTCTGATCCATTACATTGGCAAAATAAAAAAAGAATCATTGAAAATTGTTTAGGCTATGGTGTAAGGAGCAACCTACGCAGCGTTTTGCGATATAGATGACTTGTATGATAGCAAATTTGCTATCACCGTTTGCATTCAATAAATAAAAACTCTAGATATTATTCCTAGTGTGAAAATGCCATATTTTTTTCGTACGTTATACACGTGAAATGGCATATTTTTTTCGTACGTTATACACGTGTCATTATTTAATTTTGCTTTGCCGAGTACTTACACTCAAAGAGTGTCGTATTGTTAAGATACACAATACGAAGAGTATCGGACAGGTACTTTTCTATCAGAAAATGAAAGAAAAACAGTGGAAATAGACTAGCTATCGTCCAGTTCCAATGATATATTAAGGATCTCAGGCACAGTGATTGATTTGCTCTTTAAAAAAGTGTAAGCATCGCGACGTTTCATTGAATTAATTGCTCCGCTAAAGCTTCATTGTAATAAACTAGAATTCAATATATATCTGCAGTTTTGTTAACTATTTAGTTCAAGACTAAGACTATGTATTATGTCTAATAAAAAATAATGTGTGAAATTTGAAACTAGCAAACACAATTATACTGCCATTTGACTGTATGTTTGGTGTAGTGGTTTAAGCGGCCGCCTCGCCGCTTGACACCGCGTCGGGTGTTGTGGGTTCGAATCTCACACGAGACAACAGTTTATGTGATTTATCAGTTCTTTTGTACGAGTCTGGGTGTTCATTGGTTGTATTTAATTGAAAAGTGTAATTCACCTCTAGAAAATACGGCAGCTACCAACTGTTAATGGCTTTATCTTATACATCAGAATAACATAAAGGCAAACCGGTACACGCGTGAAGTCACAGGCAACAAAATTTGTTTAATACAGAATTAAGTAGAGGATAGATAATCCTTAATAATTACGTAATAGGTAAACATTTCTCAGTAACACTCGCATAGCTACAAGAACATAGCGTTGCATTGAAACTGGCGTCGGCTGAATTGTTGCCCATGGCAGCCCTGCTAGTGTTATCAATGTCGCGCATTGGTTAACATAGTAGCTACCTACGTTAAGTTTGACAGGTGGATAGATCCTGCCCCTTTATCAAGATAAGCCCCTGGTTGTCATCCGCTTGCAGGGCCAATGGGGTTTTACACATGGCTAAAAATAAAATTATTTGCAATGAAACTTTTTGTTACGATATCTTTATTATGTCAAATCAGTAACTGGCCCTTATATTATATTGCATTTGATTGAATATACTTTTGTAAGGGTTGCTTACTGTTTACGACTTTACATAGATTTTCAAGTCAATTTTATTGTAGTTCATACTAACAGTAATATTGTATAGCGGACGACTACAATTAGTGGATTACAGCAAGTAGGTATTGTCTCGTCTAGGAATTGAAACAACTACATTTTTACCAAAACGCTTCCAGTCGTAAATTTGTATTTAATAAAGAAATTAATTACCCACTTAAATTATACTGGTAGCTGTCAAATTTTATACAAAGTTTGCTATTTTTTTTTCAAAATGAAAAGTATGGCCATCCCTGTCAAAAATATATTGCATTTAACACTACCTGTAGTCACAAAGTACGATACACACACTCCAATAAACAAACACACCTCTACTTCATTAATTTATACAGAAACTCGAGCGTAATATCTTAACCCAGGACAAGCTGTGCACAGGCCTAAAAACTATAGAGATAAGTGATAACATACATTATGTGTAACTATGTTGCCCCGTGTGTTAGTTTCTAGTAATTTGGCACCTACAACTTGTGTTTTTGTTTTTTCCCTGGTAAATAATAGGGAAGTATGAGCATAGATATTTATAGATATTGTGTACAGTGTACAGTATTCCCATAGATTCGGTCCCACGAGAAGATAGACTTTTTGTAAACACACATCGGCACACGGCTTCACAACCTTTGTTTCAAACAGTACTGTTTGAGATTTTATACTTTAGTGAACTTTTATACTTTTTGAACAGTTGTTTTTTTAATGCTCAATTTATTATGTGACTATTTATTCGAATTATACTTTATCTTTTATCTATTACTTATTATCTTGACCAAAAGTTTTGCATTTTACAAAAATAAACATATTTGATTTTGTTAATGAGTGGTTGAATTTCCCGGAAGTATATATATTTTTTTATAGATTCACGCCTGTATCCCCGAAGGGGTAGGCAGAGGTGTAATATTACACCCACATTTCGCTATGACGTATTTTCATGAATTTGCCGATTTTTTATATTTTTTTTTCACATAAGTACATAATTCTGTAAATACAAGACAATAATAGAGAACCATGTATGTCAATGATAGAGTACAAACATGGTAAACTATTATTGACTTGTTTTTTTAATCATAGGGAATAAAAATAAGGCAATAAAAGCTAAGCTATCTTAAAATATAAAAAGAATTACTACGAATGAATAATATGACCACTAGCTCGTACATACATACATACATATCGTCACGCCTTTTATCCCCGAAAGGCAGAGGTGTATTTCTACACCCACTTTTCGCCAGATATACTTTAGTCCCACGTAATAAGGGGCGAGCCTATTGCCGTACCGGGCACATTTCCAGACTCCGTGCTGCTACTGAGAATTTCGTGACAGAAAAACCCAATAACACTGCCCGACCCAGGAATCGAACCCAGGACCCCCCGATCCCACACGCACATTTATGCCGCGAGACCAACGAGGCAGTCGTATAGGGTTTGATTTCGAGTTTTCCGTCTCTACGCAAAGATGGTATTTGCATCGTGTTATCACTTAGTCGCCTCTTACGACACCCACGGGAAGATAGGGGGTGGTGATACTTGTATTCTATGCCGTCAACCACACGGCAATTACAAATAGCTCGTACATTACATTACATTAAAATTCTAGGCATGGAGATTTTCCGTTGTGTTTGAATGAAAACGTCAGAAAGAACTTAAACAAAATCCGTTAAAAAGTTATGGTAAAATAAGATTTGGGGTTACCTTCGTCAGCAGAAGCTATTTATTTTTATAGGTATCAAAGAATCTTCTGTGCGACTAATCATTTGCCATCTGCAATTCTGCACAAGTTTTTCTGAGATGCAGGCCGCAGGACGAGCGGTGCGACACCAAAAATATTCTTGACATCCAAAAAATAATTTTTATCCGCTAATAAATGCATAAAAATGTAAAATTTCAATACATTAACGCAAAATGTTGACGTTCAAGGCCTCTGACAACTTCCAGTACACAAAACACTGTTGGCAGCGCATATAGCTATATTGACCTCAATGCCTTTATATCGACACATATTTATGTACCGTTGCGCTCATTGGATTTAACATTATTTGTTTTTGACAGAACTGTCGCTAAGTTACTTACTAGATTTTTTTTATTTACAAAGAGTCTATGTTCTCGTGCCACGGACTATAGATACTATTATTTTTATTTTCTAATATCCATCACGACCAAATCACGACCAAAATTTTGGCGTATTGAAATAAAAAAGTAAAACAAAGTTCTATTCCACTATCAAGTATCATTAACTGAAGGATGTATAGTTTTTTATGTTGCTAAACGATACGGTCTGTCGAGGTGACGGTTGGTTCCATTTTAATATACCTTAGTATCAGATATGTTTTGAATAAAACTCATAATAAGGCACGTCTACATATGTATGTGAGAAATAACCTTTAGCAACCTGTAGTCTTAATTCAATGATTTATAATAGTATTCAATAAAAGTAGCACGACACATCACAAAACATGATCTGACATGAATTAACTTTTCAGAGCTATCTAAATAAACGGTGGTGATAATAGCATTGAAGAGCAATCCATGGTTATTTTGATAACAATACAACAAATTCTAAGTAGGGTATACCAAACATTATATTACAAGCATAATTATTTGTTCTTGGCAGACCTAGAACCTTTTCGCGATATTAATCTAGATAATAAAGTAGGCCACAGAGTTGAATGTTTATCGAACCGATTTTCCACAAAATTATTACTGACTAGAGGACGCCAGTAGCTACGCCTGCATTTTCTTTTTAAATTTACCCGTTTTGGCCGATCCCGTGGGAATTTGGGGAAATCCCTTCTTAGTGCACCCCTACGGTCCCCAAGGAACATACATGCCAAATTTCAGCTTCCTGTGCCCAATAGTTTCGGCTGTAGCGTGTCTGTCAGTCAGTCAGTAACGCAAGGATTTTATATATTAAGATTATAACTGTCAACTGCCTTCACCACTTGAAAAGGTTAAATAATGTGGCAGACGGTGACTCGCAGACTTGCTAGATAAAACCGGCAATTTTTATATCACAGGGTATTTTTATCTGGGTCAAAGGTTTATAAATCAGGGTAAATCTAGATCATAATAACGTTATATACTTTTGAAAAAGTTCTGGACACTTTACGTGAAAAGTTACTTCATCTTTGTAATAATCTTCACATTATGTGTTATAATTCAGATATGTATAGAGACATCGAGCCCTGAGGTACATAACTATGACTTTAAGAGCGGGACTCCTAAAGGAAATATATTATAAAAAGTATTATAAAATTGAGTTGATTTTAGTTTCAGGTTAACCTAAAAAGCCAAGAAGGATTCGTAGTTAGTCTCTATGAAATTTAACTGGTATCCAATTTAATTTGGGCTTACCCTGTCACATGAAGATAAAATTTTGCAAACTGCACAAATCGTTCTCAAGCTATTGTAACTCAAGCCTAGCAGGTATTGAATTAATATCTATCAATACAAAAAATTCTTTCAATTCAACACGTTTGCTGTGGAATAAGTTTAAAATTCGCTACGAGTAAAAATATACGCTTTCACAGCGATCCTTTAAATCTAATAGGAGGTTACAACCTGTGCTTTTAAGGCTACGCTGCACCGAAGAGGCAAGTACCACATTAGTCGAGTTTCTTTAGATTTAAACGTTTAACATGTGCTCTAATTCAATATGTATTTACCTAAAGAACTCTACCAAAGGGAAATGTATTCAAACATTTATTTATCATAAAAAGACAAACAATATTTTGAGTAGCTTTTATCCGTGTACCCAAAATAAATAAATGAGTTGTGTTCTATAGACATGTTATCGCTTTCCACATAAAATGGCCGTCTAATAGAGTTATTATTTTTTAGGTTTGGTCACGATGACGTAGCACAAAACTGTAACAGAGGGTTAACTCGGTCAAAAAATAATGAATGAGGTGCTTCCGTGGTTTTAATTGAATAAGTTTATTGTCATTGATTTGGTTCCGGACTGGCGTTGTAATAATGATTAACTGTACAAGCCTTTCGGTAAAGCGATTGTTTCTTATTAAAAAATATTGAAGCAGTAAAATGCTTATAGGCTAAATGGTTGGATGGCGTATTAATTTATGTATGTAATTTGGCCTTGATAACTGTCATAAAATGAATATGTATTCCTAAATGGAGACTATTCTGACGGTTGGTTTATGGACATATGCAGTGTCTTAGAAACTGTAGTTCAAGTTTTTGATGTAATATTTTTATTTACATCAAAAAGCATATATCTAGAATAGACCATCCACAGAATGAACATTTCTCCGTGTGTTATTAGTGTCTTCTTAGCTGTCTGTAAGCGAACGAAATTCTATAAAAGTTCATACAACGAAATCATTGAAGTGTGGCGCCTGGCGCAATGGAATTTTGTAACCATATGTGACAAAGTACACATAACAACGTTCAGTCCTCCGTGAAATTGCTCCTTTGCTGCATCATACAGTCGTGTAATGCCTCTATACGGTGTTATGAATATGCACTTGAGAGTTAAGTAATGATATCTAGGCTTTGGGCTGTAATTACTGATATCCAAGTATTTATACATAATATCGCACGTTTAGAATTATAGAGACCTAATCCAAAATTTTGTAAATTTGGGTTAGAATCATAATATGGCTTTCGATGGCCGTCTTCATCGAATTATTATTAAAACAGAGACCTATTGAGGCGTGAAAGGGACAAAAATGTACTTGAGTCTCTTTTACTCCGTCCTCTTCCCCCGCCTGCGCTCGGTTAAAGAGAGACAGAAGCAGTAATGCGTCGCGAGTGTAGTGAGCAGGTTGCTGCGTGTTCAGTAACGTGGAGACCTAATCCAAATTAGGACTATGCAATATCGAAAAATAAGGTAAGTACACGTTGCAATTTTAAATAAAGTAAAGACCAATTTTGGGTTGAGTCTGCCTGTTACAAAATAGTTTATGTTTAACTGTGACTTATTGATTATTCAGACACTCTTTTAGTGAAAATAATTATAACCTAAAGACGCAATCGTGATTTCGTCCATGTTGTTATAAAATTAAGGTTTATAATAGAAACTTACCCATGATTGTGACGGTAATGTTTTAAAAACCATTATATTCAAACTGACTAATTTAGACATACGTCTGTCTAGATTTAAATATATTTTTTAAGACTGTCATCAATAAATTAATCTTGTCATAATTATGTTTTTTTTTCAGATTTATTCGAGATTCATAGTTGATAAAAATCAAGAGAATTTCTAAAATGTAGTCTACATTTTAGAAAAAATAAATATTAATAATAAAAATCAGGTAAAATTGTCTACATAATGTTAAAATATTTTTTCTATCAAATCCACTATTATCTAATTTCAAATGTAAGGAAAATGATTTAAGTTTTGCAGAATTTACAAGAAAGTAGTACTGACAGTGATAGCGTTTACGTAAGTGAAGATGAACTTAAAATGGAACATTTCCATTATGTAGGTACCTTAATTGTAATTATATTATTTTAAACTTCAATTATTTTTTTCAGAATATTACTGATAAAGAAAACATTGTACCGGCTTGTGCAACTCCTGATGTTTTGATGGACCAAAATATTATTAGGGTAAGTTTAAATACCTAATTACCTAATATTCTATCTTAATTGTATTTTAACAAGTACACAAAATATTCATAAAGCAAGTGATACGTAGACTTATACTATTTTTATTTGTTTAAGAGTAAACGTAGTTTTGTAAATAAAATATTTATTTCAGTCAACTCCTGACTGTGAAAATAAATCATTAAGGCCCACTTGCACAACGATTCTTAAATTGAATTAAGATGTATTTAACGAGAAAAAATATATTAAACACCACTAGCACGGTAATAATATCTAACAGTATTGTAACTCCATACAAACGCACGAAACTCGAGTTATACCTACGCGCCGCGAGCAGAGTACCCATTAGACTGGGCGGACTGTACCTACAGTACCCGCAGCCGCTATCGTGCCGCAGCTCGCATGCGGCGCGTCTGGTAGGTATATAACTCACGAAGACGGCCGAGTTACAATACTGTTAGATTATATTACCATGCCACTAGCGTCTTGCACAACGAAACATTTGTCGAGTAATATGATTTAAGAACTGTCAAAATTAATCACCGAAAATCGGCTATTTAGTGGCTAATTTCGTTTAAGAATTATCTATAATTATATAACTGGACCGGACGACGCAGCAGGGGGAGGCCTATGTCCAGCAGTGGACGTCCCTAGGCTGACATGATGATGATGATGATATAACTGATAACAATGTACCTACTTGTGTTATTGTTAACCCTAGAATCCTACACTGGGGTGCTGGAACACCCCATACTAAAATGACTGTAATCCGTAAAATAAAAAAAATAATTCATGAAAATACGTTTTTTTAAATATAATCGGTAACTTGAGATCACAAATCAGCCTTATTACACAAAGTTAAATGTAGTTTGAGCAACAGCGCTTATATAATTCTTTTTTGGTCCTTTTTTGAGGATCACTGCAATGGACTAAGTTGGCATCCGGTAACGGTCCTCCAAATGTTCATGTATCAGTTCCAAACATAATTTCAAAACTGTCTGCTGAAACTTTATATTTGGCTTATTATTTGATCTTGAACACTTGTAAAGAACCCAGGAATTACAACTGGTCCCAACTTCTGTTTCTTCCTCGCCAGATTTTTGGTCTAGAATAGAGCTTACTTCTTCGTAATTCAAACCTCTGACAGCCATCCGAAACAAAATAAATGAACTTCATTGAATTTTACCTTCATAATATCTAAAAATATCTGTATTTAATTCATGTAAGACTATTGTTTTAATAAATAATCAAATTTAATAACTTATTACATATAAATGCATCAATCGTAATAAATAAATAATCTTACGATTTTACTACACTGGGGTACTGGCGTAGCCCACAGCACTTATACAGGCGACCACACAACGCGGTCCCTCGTCACGGTATTGACGTAACGCGAGCGGTTGACACCAAACTAAAACACTCCGACGCGCGAATTCGTGGATATTAAAGAAATTGAGATATTTAGAAAACAAATCGGTGTGGGGTGCACCTGCACCCCATGTAGGGTTCTAGGGTTAATGCTCAAAAGTTTCTAGTTATTATTTGACAATTGTCATTTCGTTGCTAGGCGACGACAATGCGTTTTGTTTTATGCTCAAAGTATATATAGTCTAAGGTTTTATGCGAAACCATACGCATAACATCGTTAAAATCGTAACAAAAAGGCTTCATGCCATGAAACAAAACGTAGAAACTACTTTACCGACCTCATAAAATGTTTAACTAAATCTAAGCGTTGTTGTCGTTGTGCAAGAGGACGCTAAATACTTTTAACTTAAATTATTTTATGCTGTTAATTCTGGTCAACAAATTTAAATTAAGGAGTGACTTAAATCAAACGTTACGCAAGTGGGCCTTACACGCATTCCTTCAGTAATAGAAAATTCTCCTGATCAACGTGTCTCGGATTATAATTCAAAGATGATTCTAAGATGTCCTACAGATAACACCAAAGAAGTAAGGTCTTGTTTTATTTAGGTATAGTATATAAATTTACAAACCTTTTAAAACTAAGTTACTTTCATTTAAGGCACAAGCTATAGAAGAAACTGACAATTTGTATCATGGATTACAACCATCAAATCAAATGGATCAATCGAAAAATTCTCAATCGTCATCAAGTTTAAAAAAATATTAAGTTCAAGTAGTTCTTCTTCGACAAGATCTTCATCAAGATCGTCGTCCAGTTCCAGCAGCTCCTCTTCTAAAAGTAAGGTAAATGCCCATTCTATTATTGATGGGCCTTTAACATCTAATTTAAAAGTTGCAAGCAGAACGCAAGGAACATATTTTCAATCTCCTATAAATTCAGAACTCCAACGTATACTGCAGAAAGATCACGGTCAAATCTCAGAAAGACTCGTTCATTATCCAGCTCCAGCAACAGTTCTTCACTATCATTCAACAGTATTGCCAATACTCCAGCATCTAGTGATACTAGCCCGAAACCTAGCCGAAAATCCAGAAAACGTACGCGTGATCCATTGAGATGGAAGCAAAATGTAGCAAAGATGTTACGAAATTCTGGCAAAGCTTACATTTCATGTGCGACTAAAAAAGACGTACCTGCCCGATGTGTTAAAGATGCTTGTAAATGTAGGCTTAAATGTTCCGAAAACATAAATGAGTCCGAAAGAAGAATATTGTTTGTTACATATTGGACTTTAAATAATATTGAATTACAGCGATCTTATATGAGACTAGAGGACGCCAGCAGCTACGCCTGCATTGTTTTTTCAATTTACCCATTTTGGTCGATCCCGTGGGAATTTCGGGAAATCCCTTCTTAGTGAACCCCTACGGTCCCCAAGGAACATACGTGCCAAATTTCAGCTTCCTGCGCGCAATAGTTTCGGCTGTAGCGTGTCTGTCAGTCAGTCAGTAACGCAAGGATTTTCAAGTATGATGGAGATAATGACAAAGTATAAATATACGAATGCTGCTAAACCCAGATAACCAAACAATGCTCTCTATTTCACAGTCAATAACAACAAAATTCGTGTATATAAGACCTTCTTTATTAACACTCTTGGTATATGTGACCATCAAACCAGAACAGTTAAAAAGAAAACTTATCCACAAGGCTTCGTGGGTAATGACATTAGAGGTAGACACCCATCAAGGAAACCTACAGATCCATTGCTCATTGAGAGCATAAAAGAACACATAAATTCGATTCCACGAATCCCGTCACATTATTTGAGGGCCACGACTTCCATGGAATATATTAGCGGCGAGAAGACAATAACGGATTTCAATGCGAGTCAAAAAGAAGAAGGAAAACTCACTTCTGATTATTGGCTGTATTATGATGTTTTTACTAAACAGTTTAATATAAGCTTTTTTGAACCAAAAAAAGATAGGTGTGACTTGTGCTTGGATTATGTACTTGCCAACGCGGTTCGAAAAATAGAAATTAAAAATAAATATGACGATCACCTGAAAGAAAAGGATCTGTGTCGACAAGAAAAACGTTTAGATCGTCAGAATATTAGTGACACGTTTATTTGCGATGTATGTGATTTACAGGCAGTATTGCAGTGTCCTACTGGAGAAACATCTTCGTTCTTTTACCAATCTAAACTGAATTGCCTGAATTTTACAATAGTGGAAATGTTAAAGATAACGGAGACATAAAAGACGTAAAAAAATGAAGAGTATTCAAATGAAATAGGTGCGTATGTAAATGTGTATAGCTATTTCTGGGACGAAGTTCAGGGGAAAAAGAGTTGCTATCGAGATTGGATCATGCATCCTAGATTACTTACAACGTCTGAATGAGAAAAATCCGAACAAATCTCTCCATGCCACATTTTATTCCGGTAATTGTTGTGGACAGAATAAAAACAAGTTCATTGCATCATTATACTCGTATGCTGGGACTGTTTTTGAGAATATTTATTCAATTACACAAAAGTATTTAATTAAAGGTAATACACAGAATGAAGGCGACAACGTACATAGCCTTATTGAAAAGGAAATAAAGAAAAATAATAAGCACGTAAAAATGGTAAACCTATTAATGTAAAAGAACTAACATACGACTTTTTTGTGGACTTAAAAAATTACCAGAAAGCTGGGGCTATAATTATAATACAGATATACATAAAAACAATCTTATATGGACCAATGTCAAAGTATTGAGATTTTATAAGGATGAACGGTTTATATTTTATTACAAGACTTTATATACACAAGCTGACTACACCGTGGTAAATATGAGGAACAAACGAAAAGAAATGAATAGACCAGAAGAAATAACCCTTATTAAAGCTTATACCCAAAGACTAGAATTAAGTGAAAACCAAAAGAAAGATTTGCGCAACCTCATTAATAAAAATTTATTACCCAGTTACTATGCAGATTTCTAAGATTTGATACTTTAAATTTTAATATTATGCTCTAAGGCCCACTTGCGTAACGTTTGATTTAAGTCACTCCTTAATTTAAATTTTTTTAACAGAATTAACAGCATAAAATAATTTAAGTTAAAAGTATTTAGCGTCCTCTTGCACAACGACAACAACGCTTAGATTTAGTAAAACATTTTATGAGGTCGGTAAAGTAGTTTCTACATTTTGTTTCATGGCATGAAACCTTTTTGTTACGATTTTAACGATGTTATGCGTATGACTTCGCATAAAACCTTAGACTATATATACTTTGAGCATTAAACAAAACGCATTGTCGTCGCCTAGCAACGAAATGACTAATAACTAGAAACTTTTGAGCATTAACCCTAGAACCCTACATGGGGTGCAGGTGCACCCCACGCCGATTTGTTTTCTAAATATCTCAATTTCTTTAATATCCACGAATTCGCGCGTCGGAGTATTTTAGTTTGGTGTGAACCGCTCGCGTTACGTCAATACCGTGACGAAGGACCGCGTTGTGTGGTCGCCTGTATAAAGTGCTGTGGGGAACGCCAGTACCCCAGTGTAGTAAAAGCGTAAGATTATTTATTTATTACGATTGATGTATTTATATGTAATAAGTTATTAAATTTGATTATTTATTAAAACAATAGTCTTATATAGAAGAAAGAAAGAAAGAAAATGCGTTTATTTCTATCAGACGAAAGACATGAACAATAACGACAATGTTGAAAAACAAAAAAAAATACAGTATGACTGTACCAGTCTGTGCACGCCTGTCGCCTGCATAAAAATAGGAGGCCAGTTCAGCATATTGCCGGACACATGTGCCCGGCACTGGTTTTCAACTGGCTCCTCAAATTGACGCGGACGTCAAACCAATGAGCAGTATAACTATAACAAACTATAAAATATTTGACATAGACAACAATGAAATTAAAAGAAATAATAATGATTTATACAACTAGCAAAAGATTACACACATGTTTTTTTTCCAGTACATAACAACGTTTGTAAATGCACAAATAACATATAAAAAAATAATTTATATAGCTAGCAAAAAACCCAAGATTACACTTTTTTTTTTCAGTACATAGCAACATTTGTAAATGCACATTAAAATGGTTTATTTCTGACATTGACATTGACACTTAAGCTACAGTAATGTCATTTATGTCACCAATCACCAATACGATTTCGTTACATAATAATCGATAAACAAAAGCAAGTGTCAGAAATACGACGCAGTTACATAATAAAAACTAAAACAACATAAAGATTATAATAATATCCGTGCTTTAACATAAACATGTATGCTAGTGAGTATCAAAGGTTTCGGCCGCGGCCGGCATAACGGCTAAGCGTGTTAATACCTACTTGCAGCGCGGTGAGCAATGTTGATGCTGAAATGAGACAATGCAATAGAGCGAGATGTACATAGACGCCAACAGTGACGTTGTAATACCTTCCGCGTGCCAAACAAACAAGGTTATGTAATCATTGTAACCTTCAATGTTTCATTTCGCCTGTGTCTCGACCACGACTCAATATTATCGCCGCCACTACCGGACAATATTGATTAATTACATCGGACACTACCATATATGTACAAAAATACTCGTAAGCACGAACAGAACAGTGTTTTTCTGAAAGGCAAATAACGTAAAGTACCTAACTAAGGTAAGTAAGTAATATAACATGATAATTGTTACTTTGCTTTAGCTGATCACATGAGATACAAGTATACCTATTACTATTAGGTGCTGAGTGACTGTTAGACAAATAATTAAAATGTATTTTTACAGATGAATACAAAATACTTATATCAACTGCAATTTTATAAGGCTGCATTCATGCGTTCGGATTCAATAGCAATTCACACATACAATAAGAGCAATGGAAAATCAAACAAGTTCAGTGAGTATACCAAGCATCCATCAATGACCATAATATAGCATATCCCTACAAGCAGGTACATCCATTTTAAGCTTATTGGCAAGTGTAGGAAATAATGGGGTCAACACTGAAAAGTGGCTTATGGCAGCATCATCAGGGTTATAAGCATGAGTGAATTTTCTTAAACAGCTCTGTAGTATGTGATAATACCCAACTTGCGAATCTAAATACCCATTTTTGGATATTTGAACCATAACATGCAAGTGAAGCAATACTAACATAGTTTATAAGTATATTTATACTAACAACCACTGTATGTATGTTAGACTCTAAGGTATTTATCTATGCGTCTATGCCACGCGAAATAAAATGATTTATTATTATAATGTTGCAACTATGTCAGCAACCATACCTACTTAGATAAATAATTACCTACCTAGTAATATATATAATACTTAAAAATCTATTCCAGACAAAAATCACCCAGACTCAGATCAAATAATGATTGTGCTCAACACACAAGGATTTGCCCCATGTGGGAATCAAACCCAATACATCTGGTATAGCAATCAATGTTGCAAACCTAGACCAACAGGCCTGGGAATCATTATAAGGTACATATAGCTTAAATGTTTTTTTGCTTATTAAGTAGGTATCTTCTGAAATGATATTTAAAATAAATTTTGTTTTTTAAGGATCTGAGTGGTGGCGGTATATTGTTCCAGCAACGAGTAGCTGCATATTTGAAACATCCCCTGAAGGCAGAAGTTCTGTATCGTGGAATAGCTAGTGGATTAGTAATAGGCCGAGTAGAGTAATGATTCATTTCGTGCCTCCATTGCAATTTCCTATAAAGGTATACAGGTTTGTTTGAATTAATGATACCAAACAACAGATTAGCCAAGTGCAATTCCCTTCTTGCTGTCATCTTCAGTAAATCGTTTTCATTTAGGTAGGAAGTTACATGCTTACGCCGAGGTATATTGAAGCAGTAACGAGCACATGCATTTTGTACTCGCTGTATCAATCGATCTGTCCGAGACAGTAAACATGGACCGTATACAGTGTCAACATAGTTTAAACGCGATAAAACTAAACTGTCCACCAATAGTTTTCTGGTACTGACATTAAGGAACTGTCGTATTCTGTATAATATTTTAAGTCTGTAAAAACAATTTTTTACAACACTAGCAATATAATTTTCAAACCTCAATTCCGGGTCAATAATAAGTCCTAGATTACGCGCAACCTCCACTCTTTCGATTATCTCGCCTCTTATTTTTACTGTTGGATTTGCACATATGATGTCCCTTGTCTGTTTTTTACTGCCCATCACTATAAATTGAGATTTTTTTGAATTTAGGATCAAGGAATTCTTTTCTGCCCATGATGCAACTGTTGTAAGATCAGCATTGATTTTGTCAACTGCTAATCGCGTATCTTTGGGTGGGAAGGACAAATAAACTTGTGTATCATCTGCATACATGTGGTAATTGCAATGTTTGAAACATCTTGTTATATCAGCACTGTACAATATAAAGAGAAGTGGGCCGATTAAGGATCCCTGGGGAACTCCTCTGAGGACAGGTCGTAGAGGGGAAGTGGAGATTGATCCAGAATTTTTGCTAATTTCCACTTGCTGAAAGCGATCTGTCAAATAGCTTTCAAACCACTTCACTGTGTCGTCTTCAAAGCCACAGTAGCGCAACTTGACAAGCAGCAGGCTCGTACTGATTGCATCAAACGCCCTGGAGAAGTCCAGGAGAGCTAAAATCGATCCTTCCCCACGGTCCCTTCCCTCGATGATGTTACCCACAACATCTGCCAATGCTGTAGCTGTACTTCTACCCTTCCTAAATCCTGATTGTAAATCTGGAAGTATGCTATGTTTCTCCAAAAATTCCGAAACTTGTTGTTGTACCACCCTTTCCAGTATCTTTGACAAGCAAGGCAAGATGCTAATGGGTCTGAGATCCTTATGTGTTTGGGGATCATTTTTCTTCGGTATAGGACGTACAATGGCCCTCTTCCACAGTTTTGGAAAGCAATTTGTCATTATTGACTGATTAACCATTGACGTAATGGCCTCCAGAGACTGCGGAAGTGTTAAGCGTATCATGTGAATTGATATGCCATCCACCCCCTTCGCACTTGTCTTGATGGACTGCAGAACTCTCGCTACAGTTTCTTGACTCACAGTTTTAAGCGTGAATCTAGCTGCACCATAGCGGTTTTCTGTAAAATTTTTGAGTTCTGAAGCACATACCTTAGAATTTCCAGGCACATCCAAAAAAGCTAAGTTAATAGCGTCAGGGTCGTTAAACTGCTCTGGAAGCTCTTTATTTTTGTGGGTTGGGAGAGCATACCTTTTCAAGTTTTTCCAAAGGACTTTTGAGTCCTTATTATGATCATTAATATGTTTAGCATAAAATGCACTTTTTTCACTTGCGAGGGAGATAATAGCTTGCTGTTTTAAACTTTTATAATATTCTTTATGAGCTTCCAATCCAGTCCGACGAAACCGTTCATGAGCTGCATCCCTTAGTCTAAATATGGTTTTGATTGTGTCTGTCATCCAGGGGGTCGGGGCATCTTTGACAACTTTTGTTTTTACTGGGGCATGTGCATCAAAAATCTTTGTCACAAAGGTGTTGAACAGAATTACCATGTCATTTACATTTTGCGATTTACATATTGTATGCCATGGAATCAAGTCAAGGTCACGCTCAAAAAGGTCCAAAACAATATCAGTAAACGGACCATAGGTCACTATATTACACCTAGGCTTCTCTTTTTTAAATAAAAGTTCGCAGGTAATGAAAGAGTGGGGGCTAAGTTCGCCTATAAAATCTACAGTGACTGATCTATACCGCACGTCAGTACAGATGACATCAATAAGCGAGGCACTTTCACCAACAAAATGCGTGGCAACCGGCACTATTTGGGTCAGGTTGCTACAGATAAGGAATTGATTAAATTTATTTCTATTGCTGCTAGACTCGTCTAGCATGTTTACATTAAAGTCTCCTAGCAGTATGATATTATCATATGGCGCTAAGGCACAAAGGCTTTCTGTGATTCCATCTAAGAAGGTATCTAACTCAAGCCAGGGTGGTTTGTAAGCAGTTCCTATTAATTTTTTTTTTGTTTTAACTGTAGTACTGATCCACATTTGCTCTACATTAGGATGATGAGGATGAAGCTGAGTATGTGTACTTATACCAGTTTTAATATAAAATGCCACTCCTCCTCCACGTCCCCCACGAATTGTCAGGGGGCGTGGTATATGTCGTAATCTATAACCTGGTACCACTGGAGCACGACCTTCTTCTCCCACTCTTAACCATGTTTCGTTTACGGCCATTATATCTACTGAGTGACGGCTCATAGCCAAAAGAAACTCATCATGCTTCGTTGAAAGAGACCTAGCATTCAAAAAGCCAAACTTCAATTGTTTGCTATTAATCATTGACTGTATACTTAGATAAATAGAACTTGTAATGGATATGATACACAATCAGTATAATCACCGATATTAAACCAAAATTAATTTGTACCACACAATTGTGATTTATATGTAGTATCAGGCATAAAGTGTGCGCAATTTGAACATAATATGTGTATTTTCTTTTTATATTTGCATGAGTATAATATATTAACGCGAATTTCTCAATAATTATACTATGATTGTTGTTTATTTCTTCATATACATACACATAATTTGTTCTTAGCCAATGTACGTACAAACAAATATGTTTCGACCTTACAGGTATAAATAAAAATGAATTAAGGAAGAAGGGACCCAACTTAACCACTAAGCAGACATAAAAATAGACATCAAATCTAATTCTCGCTTTGAGTTTCAGGTCCAAATTATATATATATATATGAATTAAATACAGATATTTTTAGATATTATGAAGGTAAAATTCAATGAAGTTTATTTATTTTGTTTCGGATGGCTGTCAGAGGTTTGAATTACGAAGAAATCAGCTCTATTCTAGACCACAAATCTGGCGAGGAAGAAATAGAAGTTGGGACCAGTTGTAATTCCTGGGTTCTTTACAAGTGTTCAAGATCAAATAATAAGCCAAATATAAAAAAATCTCCACCACATTGCACTCTTGGCGGCGCGGAAGGTAGGCATCGAACTAAATGACTGCGATATTGATTGGGTGTCCAGGGCGGGACCCCGTCGCATCTCAGCATTATCTGCCGAACAAAATACCAAGTTCCCAAGACCGGTAGTGGTACGTCTTTTACGCCGAAACAAGCGTGACCAGATTATAAGAGCCTCCAAATCGCGAAGGAACATAACCAGTACTGATTTTGATGTCCCTGGGACACCACACAAAGTATACTACAACGAACGTCTAACAAAGGAGAATAGACTGCTTTTTCGCGCCGCGAGGGCAACATCTAAGGATTTCGGTTACTCCTACTGCTGGTGCACACAGGGAAAAATCTATGTCAAACAAAAGGAGGGCAAACCTTCTCATTATATACGTACCCATAATGACCTTCAAAATATATTTAAAACATCACAACAATAATTTTTCATTTGTAAAACATATTCTCTTTTTAAATAACTGTCAAACTTTTTTCAGATGTATGTACCTCAATTATAACTCTCTTTATTTACATTTAAATAAACCTATATTATTTAAGAAACCAAACAAAAATATTACATTGTTACTTGAATTATATTACATATTATATTATATATTATATTATAATAATACTCACTATTTTATAAAATACACAACACATGGTCTAGGATGCAGCGTATGGCAATATACTAATCACCGTGAACATACTTTTTACTGCTTTTATGTTAGTCAACTATTTCAGTTTATGTATTGCTTTAACTACATAAATATACTAAATTCGAATATAAATGTAGAACTACACAAAATGCAACCAAATTATAAAACGTATAATAATACTTACCCAGCTACTTTGTACGGCAAGTGTTCAAATCCTAACATTTTAGTTGGGACTAATTTAATCTACTATATTAATATTCGTAACCGTGATTGACAATACCACCATTAATGAGTTAGACACGATTTGTATAAATTGTCACAAAATCCAAGCCCCTGAAGAATGCCGAACAGTAATTACGACAACACATAATTTTAAGTTATTAGCATTTAATATACGAAGCCTGCATAAAAACTTTGACTCGTTCATCGTAGCTCTAAAAAGAACAAACATAATCTTCGATGTTATAATTTTGACTGAGTGTTGGCTCGATGAATCTTCCATAATACCTCAAATAGACACATACGATAGCTACAGCACGAAAAAAACGATCAATCAGAATAGCGGAGTAGTAATCTACGCAAAACAAAATTTAAAAGTCTGTGTCACTGAGCCAGATTTACTAGATGCAAACTGCCTGCAAATGACGTTTAATGACAAGACAACTCTGTTTGGTATATATCGTCCGCCGTCATTCCAAAACCTTAACAACTTTTTGAATTCCCTTGACTGTTTATTAAACAACTACTCAAATAATTCAGATACACTGATCCTTGCTGGTGACCTAAATATCAACCTGCTTTCAACTAGTAGTGGTCAAGAGGTGGAATACATGTGTCTTACAGCGGAACACGGCCTGTTTCCAGCGATAACCAAACCGACTAGAGGCCACACATGTATAGACCATATTTATACAAACTCACTCAAAGATACTGTAGGTGTAATATGTAGCTCGGACATTACTGATCATGACATTGTAATTATTGGCCTCTCAAAAAATACAACTACCAAACGAAATGTGAATCGCACTATGGTCAAGCGGAACTTTGAAGCCATTAGAAATGACCTCTTGCAACTCAACTGGTCCCTACAAATAGACAACCCTGAAACAAATCAAATAGCAAACAGTTTCTGCAATCAACTCTCAGACATTGTCAACAAACATACACGACAGGTGCGAATTAGTCACACAAAATTTAACATAAAGCCATGGATAACACCTGGACTTATTCGTTGCATGCAGCATAGAGACCGTCTACACACCAAATCGAGGAAATCACCAAACGATCAAATCCTACATCTCATTTACACCCGATACAGAAACTTCTGCAATAATCTACTACATAAACTAAAAACCGACTACGATAGCACAGAACTGTCTAATAACACGAAAAACCCAAAGATGATGTGGAAAACTATCAAGACAATTTGCCATCTGTCACAAAACAAAAAAGAACCGACAGAATTATTAATGCTACCCAACAGCCTTGATGCCAAACACTCACTGAACATATGCAATACATATTTTTCAACACTAGGACAAAAACTGGCTAACAACATTTTAAATGATTTGAAACAGAGTGAAGATATGTTGGCAACCAAAGTCAGTTGTAATTCAATAAAAAACTCCTTTTTCATGCAGCCGACCGATGAGAAAGAAATAGAGTCTTTAATACTGGCATTACAAAATGATAAGACCCCGGGGATCGACGGAGTAACTAATATTCTCCTGAAAGAAATAAGGAACGTTATTATACTACCCCTGACGAAAGTGTTTAACATGAGTCTACAATGCGATATTTTCCCTGACGCATGGAAAACAGCCTCTGTCATACCGATTCATAAAAATGGACCCAAAGATGCACCGGAAAACTACCAGCCGATTTCATTGCTAACTGTGTTCTCTAAATTGCTTGAAAAAGTAGTTAACAACAGACTAGTTAAATATATAGAGACGAACCATCTTATTTCGGACAGGCAATTCGGATTTAGGCGAGACAAATCAACAGAAGAGGCAATCACGTTGCTCACATCAACAGTGTCATCTCACCTTGTTAGTGGCAGGCACAGCATAGGGATCTTCCTAGACCTAGCCAAGGCCTTTGATACGGTCTCAATTCCTATACTATTGCAAAAGCTTGAAAAACAATTTGGCATAAGGGGTGTAGCTCTAGAATGGTTTAAAAGCTACCTAACCAGTAGAAAGCAGTGTGTTAAAGTTGCCAACCATGAAAGTGAACTACATCACATTAATTTTGGAGTTCCACAAGGGAGCGTGCTAGGGCCAACGCTGTTCATAATGTATATGAACGATATTCACGAAACTATCAGGGGTGAGATAATATGTTATGCTGATGACACTGTGTTGATTATTGATGGTCGAAATTGGAACGAGACTTTCTCGAACGCAGAGTGTACAATAGGGAAAGTGTCCTCGTGGCTGAAACAAAACCTCTTAACACTCAATATCAATAAAACGCAGTACCTCTGTTTCCACAAGACAGCCGCCTCAACACCGAGCACAAGCTTTACTATAAAATTTCACACCTGTAGAGATCATGAGCACTGTACCTGTGAAAACATAAAGCAAACTAACACCATCAAATACTTAGGAATAATCATCGACAGCAACCTAAACTTCAAGGCACACATCAACTCCTTGTCTGGTCGAGTACGCAAAACTGCGAACATCATGAAACTGCTTCGTAAATCGGCACCACAAAACATTTTGAGAAATGTGTTTTGCGCACTAACTCAATCATTGATCACATACTGCATAACCTGCTGGGGAAATGCTTCCAAAACAACAATGATTGAACTAGAAAGGGCCCAACGATGTGTGCTAAAAACGACTTTTAAAAAACCCTTTAGGTACCCCACTGTGGAGCTTTACAAAGACAGTAAAGTTCTGAGTGTGCGCCAGCTATTTATTCTAAAAACACTACTCAAAACCCACCAAAAAGTTATCAACTCACAAGAATATACTAATTTACTAAATACAAAATCACAGTTCCCAAAGTTAAAACTTCCTTTGGTAGGCGTTTCAGTCCTTATAAAGACTGCTACATCTACAACAAAGTAGTAAAATGTTGTGATATAAAGCAATGCACTGTAAAAGAAGCACAATGTATACTCAAAAAATACTTAACCTCTTTAGAATACGAGTCCACAGAAAATATCCTAGTACATCTAGCCCAATTCTTTGCTAAGCAAACCAAAATATACCTATTGACCATACAATTCACCCATAAATCTAAAAATAAACACTAAATACATGATATCTTACTATTTTATATATTATATTATATTATTGTTATTATTATATGTGTATATATTTACATGCATGCATAATATTTTTGTAATCTCCAAATACCAAATAGTTACTATTGCTAAAATACCTTTGTTTTTCTAAAAATAAGTTACTTATGAATTTATATATCTAATGTATGTCAACCGAGCAAACATTGTAAACAAGCGTTAAACGTAAATATGTTGGTACCCACAGGACAGGCATGCCTAGTGTGGGGCCAAAGGATAATTTCAATTGTACTGTTTTTTGGTAATAAATGATTTTTATTTTATTTTTTATTTTATTTTATAAAGTTTCAGCAGACAGTTTTGAAATTAGGTTTGGAACTGATACATGAACATTTGGAGGACCGTCACCGGATGCCAACTTAGTCCATTGCAGTAATCCTCAAAAAAGCCCAAACCAAATCCTACAAGCGCTGTTGCTCAAACTACATTTAACTTTGTGTAATAAGGCTGATTTGTGATCTCAAGTTACCGATTATGTTTAATAAAACATATTTTCATGAATTGTTTTTTTTATTTTAAGGATTACAGTCATTTTAGTATGGGGTGTTCCAGCACCCCAGTGTAGGAATAACATGTGCGCCAAATAGTGTAGGATTCTAGGGTTAACAATAACACAAGTAGGTACATTGTTATCAGTTATATCATCATCATCATCATCATCATCATGTCAGCCTAGGGACGTCCATTGCTGGACATAGGCCTCCCCCTGCTGCGTTGTCCGGTCCTGTTATATAATTATTGATAATTTTCGTCGCTAATGACAAGATGCCAACATCAGTGTGACAGTTCTTAAATGAAATTAGCCACTAAACAGCCGATTTTCGGCAATTAATTTTGACAGTTCTTAAATCATATATCTCGAAAAATTTTTCGTTGTGCAAGACGCTAGTGGTGTTTAATATTTTTTTTCTCGTTAAATACATCTTAATTCAATTTAAGAATCGTTGTGCAAGTGGGCCTAAAAATAAAAATAAATATTATTCATAATAATGTGATTGTTATAAATAGTACCTATTAATTAGTATGAGTGAAGACTGAAAAGTTACCTATGTTAGTTTTTATATATTTTTTTTTGCTGTAGCAAACGCTTTTGTTTTTGTGTAATTTCAACTGCCCGAAGTTTGTGATTTTTAATAAAAATACTTTAACTTATTAAATTGTTTTCTTACAATTTCTTCCTTAAAAGTACCTTGAAAATAATCTCAAATTTATTATTACTTAGACTCATTTAGTTATGCAACGAGGCTATTGATCTATGCTCAGAAAATGAGAGACCTAAACAATGTAAGGTCTTTTTGAAAAAATACGATTTTAGTTATAGAAAGACCCAAAAAGACACTATCTATAAATTAATAAAAATAAAAATATTTACACTTCATTTTATTTTGTTTATTGTTTATAAAAATGTAGGTTAATAACAGACGCACGATATAAAAGCATGTTTTTTCTAATCTACAGGAAAATATAATTATTTTTGTAAAAAAAATACCACTGTCCGAATCTTTAATAGACGTTTCTCAAAACCTTATGTTTTTGGAATAAGTCTCTATATTTCTAAGCGAGCGATATGTAAGAGGATAGTGGCAATTAAATGACACTGACATGACGTTTGACAGTTAAACTGTCAAACGTGTAAATATGGTGTACCTATATAAGTCGACAGTCTCGGCTAGTTCGTCCTATTCTCCTTCGATGACTGCTCAGGTACGATATGGTTCTGACTATTTAACTGCCACTGTTTCAATATTCTGTGTTGCTTATTCTTTTGTTTAATCATCTAGGAAACAATGTAAGATGGTGTTATCATTATCTTATTGATATTGTAGGTAGTTTGATCGTTTGTGAGATATTAGTAATATGGGATAGAATAATATACCTATTGTGGATCAAGTTGTATCAATGAGATTCATTATAAACCTGTGGTATACATTTAGTAGATTGTGTTGATGCTAAATAATGCTTATTATGTTCTGTTAAGACAGACCTTTCTATTAATATAAAACTACCCACAACATTGATATTTGATATAAATTGGCTGTACCACTGTTTGTTAATTATTAGGTACTTATTGAAAAGAATGATCAAGAGTTTTATTGCCCGTTCTTTCTCTTGGTTCTATGCATTTGCTTTGCGAACTGGGCTCTAAATGTAAATGTAGAATCACGACGTAATCTAAAGATATATCCTTGTGCCAAACTGAATAAATGAAAGTATGATTTGACATTTGTCTCTTTTATTTATCAAAACTGTCTCTACACTATAGGGAGCTTTCAAGGTTCTGACACACTCAAATGTAATTAAAACAATATTCGTAGGGTCCAGTTTTCATTTGTATTGTGAGTAAAAGGCTTTGATATTATTAGATGAAAATAATTTCTAATGTGCGCTTACTAAGAGTTTTTAAAACCTTTGAGTTTTTTTTTATGTTGTTCATGTTGCTTAAGACGAATGATGGTTCACAGATGGCCATGATAGAATATGCATGTTTAAATAATTTACTAGTTATTTTGCAAGTGTTTTAGTGTCAATCTACATTTAATTTCTTTACATTAAAATAGTAATTAAAACATCATACAATTTGTCCACTTCATATATAGTAGACATTCAAGCCAGAACTTGTAATAAATGGTGAGTTCCATGCGGCCACTGCAACCACCCATGTGACTTATTATCTAAGCGCAGCTACGAATGATTTACAACGGAATTTAATATTCGATTTATAGATAGATCTGTAGATTTTAGATTCGTTTTTGACAGTTTTTGACATAAGCTCCATACCAAATATGTCAAACACGAATCTTAAATCTACAGATCTATCTATAGTTCGAATATTATAAATGGCCGTTAAGCAATCAACTTGCCGGATTATAATGTTTGCATAGGCAAGCCACGTGTAGACCACACGTGGCTTGCCTATGCAGAAGTTTAGGAATTGAAGCTATCATTACTTTTTACTGTTCCTACGGGATATATACCACGTACCTTCATTTTGAGTAACCTATATTTCGGCACTGTTGCAAGCGGCATGTTCACGGATGTACCGAAGATACGTGTCAAAGTGAAAATAAAATAAACCTATCTAAACTAAAAATAATTCCTATAAAATAGGTATCAAAACCAAAATTTAATGCGTGACACATATACTAGGCATAGTTTTTCTGTATCTCAATTGTACAGTGGTAGTAAGTCAATAATGTTGTTTACTTACAACGCCGATTCGACGCCGATTTATTCCGATTACCTACTGGTAATCGGAATAATTCGGCGTCGAAAGCCCGAGGGAAACAATCTATCACAGACCGATCGGTGGCCCTTCACTAACGTTTTCTTTCTCTTTGTTGTGTACCTATTGGAAAGGACTTGTATTGCCTGATTATTAATTACTTTTTAGAACGGCTTCAAGTTATTGGTTGGCAATGTATCTGCTGCTTTTAATTTTTTTTCTTTTGATTTCTTATTTCGTCGTAGAGATTATTTCAATGAGATGTACTTAATCAAGTATTTAATGAGAACTTTCTTTAATTATATTACGTAAATTAAAATCAAGTCTTTTCAAAGAGCCTGCTATTATTGATGATGATGATGATACGTCTTACGTAGATGTAATTTTACCATTGTCATTCTCGCATATCGTATAGATTTCGCACATTTCTTTTTTTATTTTCAATGACTCTTAGCATGATATATGCTGCAACATTACCGGCAAATATCTTAATCACTCCGGGACTCCTATATGTGCTAAAATCGAAACAAAAAATAGAGAAAAGCAACGCATATACCGTCTAAGTACTCCAATTTCAATTTGATATCATGATAGAGTAATGTATTAATTTATGCCAGGGAGTTGAAATATGTTGTTACTTAGTTCTCTGAATAGACTAGAATTCCAGAGACCAATACTTGGGAATAATAAACCTAAGAGGCAGGATGACAGGCATAAAGGGCTTAGTTGTGCTTTTCTAGGTAACGGTAGCTACCTGTTTCATTACACTTATTATCAATAATTATATATGTATTATAATTCAATGAAAGCAATTTCGTAGTAGCTAATTGAAGGTAGCCCACGCGTTGCAGAGCTAGTTTTTTATCTTCTTTGTATCTTCTTCTTCTATCATTTTTGTTTTCTTCTTTTGTATTCTACTTTTGTTCTCTTCACTGTGGAGACCCAAATCACTGCCTAATCTGCTGCCTCCTAAAGCAGTCAGAGGTAGTGTGTAAGATTTTTTCACACAGACGGTCGGCGTTTACCTACTAAAGTCACTATGAGAGCTAATAGTGCTCCAGGTTGGGACGGCATATCCCCAAAACTACTGAAAACCGTCAGCCGCACCTTTTCCAAACCTCTAACCCATATTTGCAATCTGGTTTTGTCAACAGGAACCTTCCCAAAAGCGTTAAAAAAGTATTCAAGTCAGGTTACAGAGACAGTGTCAACAACTATCGCCCTATCTAAGTGTTACCAGTCATCTCTAAGGTGCTCGAGAAGGTCCTCTATAACATCTCAGTAGCTACCTTAACAGTTATAACATTATATCTTAAAACCAATTCGGCTTTAGAAAAGGTCTTTCTACAGAGGATGGAACGAGCGCTTTTTTGAACATTGTCGTTGACCACATGGATAGAAAACAAAAATGTCTAGGTATTTCTAGATTTGTCCAAGGCATTTGACACAGTTTCTGTGCCCAACCTACTAACTAAGCTAATGTCGATTAGAGTACGCGGGATCGCCCATGAAATATTTATGAACTTTTTGATGGACCGTACACCATGTGTTAGGATAGGAGATAACATTAGCAATGAGGAAATGTTGAATACTGGTGTTCCGCAGGGAAGTCTTCTGAGTCCATTGCTCTTTCAGATATATATGAATGAGCAATTGACTCAGAAGACTTCTCTGCGGAACACCTGTATCCAACGACTCCTCATTGTGCAGATGATACAGTCATTTTAACCTATGGTAAGAATTGGGACGCAACCAAGAATTTACTGAAAACGCGTTGCATGAAGCAACGATTTGGTTGTCAAATAATAGTCTCACCCTGAACTTAAGTAAAATCGAATTCATCAGCTTTGGAGTCCGACCTTCACTTTTACCACCGGATTATTCTATTGCGATCGAAGCACATGTATGCGCACCCACCAATCAACAATGTGCATGTCCAATTGTTCATACATATGTTTCCCGAACATCTATTGTTAAGTATCTTGGTCTGCATGTGGACGCGTGCCTGTCCTGGAGTCATCACATGGAAATGTTGGCTGCTCGTATCCAAAAACTCATCTATCTATTTAAAATCTCAGAATGTCTGCCCACAGAGAGGCTCTAAACATCCCCTAATGTGCACTGTGCAAATCAATTCTTGCCTACTGCATCACATTCTGGGGAGGTGCAACAAGGACCACGATGATACACGTGGAACGAGCCCAAAGAGCTGTCATCAAAATTCTCCTTAATTTGCACTCACCGTAACCTAACAATAGAACCATTCGATCATTCTATCACAGCGAAAAGAAGACCAGAGCTCGCGTGTCACACACACACACACACACACACTTTTTAGGTTATAAGTCACGCAGGCGGGGCCACGAAGTCTAGTATTTCTAAACCAAGCTAGTTAAACTAACTAAACTTTAACTAATCTACTATTAACCTTTACAGATCAAGAATCTCTCTTTTAAAATAATAATTAGGTAATTTATCCAAACTTACGTATATGGTAACAAGTAAACACGGCTTAATTGTGGCTTGATGCGAAGTTCGCACGCGGCGCGGAATTTGCTCGTTTTTTGTCACGAGAAACGTAGCACGTGAAAATAAAAGAAAAAAGAAACATTCACATATTGTCGAGCATTAAAGTGGAAACCATTAAAAGTTCCATATACACACACGAGGCGTAAAAGCAAGAAAATCACACTCAATGTAGGAACAAACATTTTGGAATAAAATTTACCCATTTGCAACGAAAAATAATTAAGTTTTTAACCCTCTTTTGATAAAGTTATGTTATGAAATATGTGATGCATTCTTCTTTATTTTAATAAATAAGATTTGACTGCCATGGTGGGACAAAAACACGTTAATATTATGTGTCGCTTAGTACAACGCATACTTATCTCGAATTGTATCAAACATCTATCTAGAAAAGCAGTGCAGTTATTTCATCCTATGGCAAAAAATAATATATGAAATGATTAGGAATAGATTGGTCATTTAGTCTGAAAATTAGAGTGATTGAATACTTCGCAAGAATGCTTTTATTTCATTTCTTCCGTGATATTCAGAATTTCACGCAAAAATACTTGCTGACAATTTCTTTACGATGACAGCTTGTTTTCGGCTTTGCTTGCGACGGTTAACTTTTATTCGTAAATTTCAAAGCATTTCGGGCAGCTAGGAAGACTAAGTATCTAAATTCTTATAGTCGTTCAGTATTCTGTCGAGTGCGATAGAGATCTCTTTGCGTTAACAGGCAAATGACACGCAGACACAATAGCCACGGCAAACATCATGTGAGCCATCTAAGGATAATGTTTAAAATACTTGACTTGGTGAGACCAAATAATTTCAAATTTAATTATTATGGTGAGTTAGATGTGTCATGATGTGAAAAGAGGAACCCATGCCTAGGTAACATCTCCTTACCTAGTTCAAACAAATTTTTGGTGCCGTGATAATTGCTATGGCTCCTATGAAGCATCGGCCTATTAGTCAACAAAATCGTTGTTATCGAATATTTATTCTGATCATCTAATAGTTTCAGATGATAGACACATATTGCTAACGTTTACCACCATCTACTGAGACTTAATACTTCACTATAATATACATATATTCAAGCACGGCAAATAGCAGTCAGAGCTATTTCGTGTCTATAATAGAGGTGCTTTTTCTAATATTATAACGCTGAAGAGTTTGTTTGTGGAACTGGTCCGATGTGAATATATTGTTAATCAACCATCGTAAATCAATCCTTTTGTGTTGAATAGCTCACTTATCGAGAAACGTTGAAGGTTGCTTTTAAGCCACGGGTGCGGAACAGGAGCCCTAAATAACGCCGGTGTAACCTGAGGCTCAGCTAGTTATAACTAGACATTTTCACGCCTCATCATTTAAAGGATTAGAACAGTAACCACATTAGCTTTGCATTCGTGTACAACCGTGAGATACAATAAGAACATTAAATTCGTAAAATCATACAACATTACATTGTTTGTTTCTTTGTTCAGTATCAAATACATTATTTAACACAAATGTTTCTGTTTGTGTTGAGCGGCAGACACAAACAGTAAGTTAAATAGAGCGCTGCATTCGCTATCAAACTTACAGCTTACTCATTGGGAAAAATTAGCAGTCATACTCAAATAACTATTACTAGCAGTTGACCGCGTCTTTGCTTGCCCTAAACTTCGAATCCGGTTTTTGAAAATTTCCAGCCTTATTAATATGGATGTTTGTAAAAGATTTGTTAGTAATAGTACAAGTGATGTTATCGAAATTGATTTGTCGAAAGATAAAAAAAGAAAGAGTCAATTAACGAAACCAGCGAAATTCCAAAACCTATTTTAGCCTCTTTTTTACTCTTTTAGGGTACGAATATGAAATAAAATCATAATTATCCGTTTGCGATCCAAGACCTTCGCCTTGGAGCCCAAGGTACGCTTTCCAGTTGTACGTCCTCCTCTTCACACGGTCTTCAACATACCTGGTTGTTAGTCTACGCCTATCAAGACAGTAAAGGCCGTTTACCGAGGCTTTATGGAGACGGTGATACCTTTGTTTCCCACGTAACATTCCGGGTCTCGTAATTCGTGATTTCAACGTAGGCGTCAATGGATACTCTTTCAATCATAAAAATAAACCAATGACCAAATTTCATGTTCCTGGATTCAGCAGTTAAGGCTTTGCGACTTCATTCGTCAGTCAAACAAGTTTATTATAAGATACTTTAGATCAAAACACTGAAGCTGAGATGTCCTTTTTAATTTCCTTGAGTTCTCCCACTCGACTTAGCTCTTATATTTAAAGTAATTATTTTACCCGACGGGGTGAACGACATCATAGTAGGTAATATTTAAACAGAATTAGTAAAACGAACATTAAAACCTAGGACCTAGTAAACCGCGTGCTTCTTATACAAACATAAGAATAATAAAAAATACATAGTAGGTATGCGAACAGCCTGTGATGAAAAAAGGTTTTTTACAGCGCTAATTAGGCAGTACCTGGCAATAATGATTTAAATGAAAAGCTTCAACTAAATTACTGGTAAGTAAAAATGTGAAAATAAATATTATTTTTAATATTTTATGGAGGCAAAAATATTACATGGTTGATAGTGTTTTTGGGTCTTGTATGATCGATAATAGGTAAAATTTCCAAGTGGTGGGGCCGCAGAGGAAGAGGAGATGCGGTGTTGCGTTGCCGTCCTCCCTATCCTCTGCGGCCGCTGGGTGTTTTGGCGGCAGAGTCCAACACCTTAATCCACCGCCAAGGGGCTTTTGTTTGGGGCCCGCCTGACCATCTGGCGGGCCAATACCCGTCGGAGGGTGGCGACGAGTGCTTCGGCGATGCCCTACCCTCCGACACACGGGTACATGGAGAAAGTCGAGGTGGTTTTTAGTGGAAACACCACATACTCCGGCTCTTATTTCCCCCAAGAGTCGGAGATCCGAAGGGAATTTCCACCTCGTAAAACAAAAAAAAAAAAAAAAAGAAGGTAAAATTTCCAAGGAAATAACTTGCAGTTTTCATTTAACAAAACATAAACCGTTATGTGTATCAAAGTATCAGAGTATCTGAGAGTTTTTTATACTGTTCCCGAAATACAAGTGAAGTATGCCAAACCGCACTTGACAAAGCTTGACAGGCATGGCCTTATCCTTCTCATAATGAGAAGAAGCCTGCGCCAATGAATACAGGTTCACATAGAAGCGCAGTTCTTAAGGATTTCATGTGCTGATTCCAAGTGGAGACTGTCTCCAGTTTAGTTCGTAGTTGGCGCCGTTGGCGACGCTGGCGACGTTCTCCTTGTCTCTAGCTTTCGTAGTTAAGATACACAGGAGCAACGTTCGTATCTCTTGCTTTCGTAGAGACAGCTGTCACAGCGCGACTGCCACGCCGCCAAGCGGCATTCATCTTAATAAAAGCGTGATAGGCAGCATAAAGTGACATTCAATAATAAATAAAACATAAAGAAAGGCAGGCAATCCTGACCACAGCTGTTGTTTTAATATTAAAGTGGCGTGGCCTACAACAGAGAAAACGTCGTACATCAAACTTGAATGTATCTGAGGGCAACCCCATTTCTAATGTACGTCGGCGGAGACACAAAGAGCTTCTCTATAATAATATCAATTGTAGCTTGCTCATACAATACAAACCGAGAATGCTAACAGACGTTTAATTTAAGTATATACATAGGGATTTATTAAAAGAGGTCAGGACGGTGAAAACGTCTAAAATATTGAGGACGTCAGGTAAATTTATAGGGATAATATGTTGGAGGTACGGGTAGCTCAATTTCCGAGAGAGTTTACTGTGATTTTTTTCTTTCTAAGAAAAATGGATAGCAAAGAATGTTAGAACGTCAAAAAAGTTTGTCTAATTTCTGCACGACGCCACCGAAAGCCTAGCTAAGCAATTTTACGCACACAGTTCCCAACCTTTATTACACTTGTACAGGGCGGAAGCCCGTGCAGTTCAATTCGTTTCCATTTCCACTGAACTGCACTGACTTCTACTCCCTGCACCTGAGTCCGGTGCAGGGAGTGGCGAATGGTCTCAGGGGTAGCGCAGGTCGTGTAGATCCCTAAGGCAAGGCTGGTGGACTATCCTTCTCGAGGTTGCCGCCCGTTCTTGGTCCAGTTCCTTCAGAAATGGATGCAACCAAAACCTCCAGCCGAAACACAAATAACAGGCACTTTACACACGCATACACACACACATTCACTTACACATCTCTTCACCACGCCCCCTCGTGGCCAGGTGGGCTTGGGCTCGTAGTAAACAGTCACGGGTAAGAGAAGTTGACCTCCTGCGCTAGGACCTGCGCAGTCGAGCACCGTACGCGGGGATGACGGAGTCCTGGGGGGTTGAGCCGAGCGGCGCTGGCGGTAATGTGACCGTGAGGCAACACGACCCCTCTTTGGTCCCGATTTCACGCTAAACGGTAGCCCCCGCTGTGAGCCGCAGCAGGGGAAATGGCCATCGTGTCCCGTCAAAGGGCCACGGGCTAGGGACGTAGGGTCCACATCAACAGTCGGAATTTATTTCGGCTGTTGACGTGGTTGGTGAAGGCTATACTGAGGGCGCAAGCGAGGGAAGACGGCTAGAGTTGGTAACTCGGCTCAGGCCGTTAATCCGAGCGGGCGCCCGAAGTCGTGCTGTAAACCAGCCCCGCGTTCCTATATCCCTCTGGTAATCCTAACGTCCAGTATGACGTTCCCAAATGCGGGCTCCATGGAGGGTGGGAAGCCAGAGGGATGAAGTCTTGTAAAAACATTTATGGATACCGTTATCCCTTTCACTACCCCAACTGCGACGGTGGCAGCGAAAGCTGTTCCCGCCGCAAAACCAACACAGATGGTTGAGGCTGTGGCCTCGGCTGCAGAGGTTATATCATCCCCCAAGGACGGGACTTCAGCGCTGGCTAGCACTAGTACTGGTCCCGTCCTTACAATCGTCAGCCCGTTCGAGATCAAGCCGGAAGACGACTCCTCCTTCGCGGGCTGGCAATTGGTTGGCCACAAGAAGGGCAAGGGTAAGGGCAAGACCACCAATCCTGTTCAGCGCCCGCCCACTAGTGGCCCCGCCATTGTCGGCCCGTCGAAGAAGAGGAAAAACCTAAACAAGAGACAGCACAGGGCGTCCAAGCAGAAGGCTGCACAAACCGCTGCTGCTGCCGGTGCTGCCTCTACAAAAGCAGCTGAGCAGGCTGCTGTCGCAGGTCCCAGCAATGTGACCAGTGCGTAGACCACACTCAGCAGTGAGGGGTGCAAGAAGGCCGGAGGCAGTACAAGGAAGCCGGCTGCCGCCAAGCGGCGAGCTGGCCACCGTGGACAGCAACCAGCCACTGCACCACCGAGCAACACAGCAGGTAAAACTGCCGGAAACAAGGACAGAGGTGAGGCCAAACGTGCTCTCAACGAGACCAGTTCGCCTCGGGGAGACCACAAGAAGCCCCGCCTCGAATCCTCCAGGACGACAGTAGGTAAGTCCTACGCACAGGCCTCCAAGGCGTCCCTGGGTGTTGCAGTAACATGCAAACGCACAGGGAACTTGCCGAAGGAGTTGGTGGACCAAGTACTCCGGGAGCTCCAGAGGAAGATCCTGAGTGACGCCTGGTCGACCAAAACCCCCAAACGCCCCGCTCCAGCGTTCACCGGGAAACCCGTGCATGCGGACGGGGTCCTCAAACTTTGGTGCGCCGACGAGGATCACATATTTACTCGGCTCACATAACGTGAGCTTCGTCCATCACACACTGGCACAGTTTCTGTCTCCTTTTGCTTGACAAAAGTGGAATCAAAATCGAGGACTGAACAAATGCCCCATACAAACACCCACTACACTAACTACACTAATCACACTTCACAATTATTATTTTAAGTGTATATGCATCAATTTCCAGTTGATTTATTTGAATATAATTAGTACCTAGTATAATAATAGCTACAGCCTACAGCTACCTATCTTACCTAGTGTACTTAAGATTGTCCAAGAAACTAAGATATTATTAGTAATATAGGTATCTAATAATCAAGTTACCTTTCTAGTTCCTTTGTTATTCTTTTTCTGTTCAATTTGTATAACTTTTCTTATTATTTTTTAACATACCTACATCACTGTACTTTCTTAAAATATTTCTGTCTTTCAACTTTTTCTGAGTATTTGTTATATTTATATATTAACATCCCTTTCCCAATAGCCTATAATATTTTTCAAATAATTCAGCTGTTTTATTTTTCTTCTTTTGAGGTAATTTCGGTACAAAATATATCTACACACACTTTGATGACCCGTAAGGCTTTGGCAAAGGAAACGGAGCACAAGTTGAAGATTGCACTATTGGAACTCAAGAAATATAAGGAAGATCATAGTCAACTGTTGAAGGAACGAATTGACAGTGAAGAGGAAATTAAGTATGTTAATGACAAAGTCTCACAACTGAAAGCACAATTGACGGAACTCCACATAGAACATATGGACATTCTGGACCAGCGGGACAGACTGCAGGAAGAAGTCAGATCATATAGTAGCTGCGATGATACATATATGAGGCAGCTCAGTCGCATCATGGAGTTGGAAACAAGCTTGAGTGAAGCTCAATCCAAAATAACAACCTTGGAGAATTCCATTCAGTCACTAAGCAGCGCAGCAAACCAGGACCTGTTCTCTGAAGTCATTGGTGGAAAGGCAAATATTTTTAAATCTGTAAAATGTAATTATAACTTTACATATAAGGTGTCAAATGGTAAATTTAGGAAATTGAAAAAATTAAATAAATTAATAAAGCGACTTGAGTTAGGCTATAAGAGGTGGTCAAAGAAAATTGTAGATTTAACACAAATTAACCATGATTTAGTTAAAGAGAGTGAGTTATTAGTTTCTAAGCTTAAGGATAGTAGTGAGCAATTAGCCTGTAGCCGTTTACAATATGAACAACACACATGTGAGCTGCAAACACAAATCACATCATTAAATGCACAGCTCAACAAATTGATAATAGATCATCAAAGTGAAACACAGGAATATATATTGAAATATGATGAAATTAGCAGAGTTGGTAGAGAAAATCTAAAACAACTGCTCTCTATGACCAACAACGGTAACTGTTTAAATTGTTCAAATCATAAGTTAGAGGCTTCACCTAATTGTACAACCAAGTTATATAGTGCATTTCAAGATAAATATCCTTCGAAAACATGTCATGGTTCTGACACATTGTTACATAATGAAAATAATAAGGTTTTAGATAACAATGTTTTAATTTTTTCTGACCAATTAGGAATTGGTATGGGTAGCCTGATTAATAGTTATACTGATCGATCAATACAAAATATTTGTTCACCAGGACAAGGAATGTCTATGTTAATTAATAAATTAAAGTATGCTAGACTAAATAAACATTCTACAGTTATAATTTTATATGGGGATAGCCTACTAGTTACCAAGAAAGAAATATTAGCTTTATCAGATATTATGATAGAACAAAGTTCTAAAGTGGGGTGCAACTTTATTGTCTGTGCATTACCATATTCCAATAACTTATCTTATAATGAAAATAACCAGATAGGTAAATTGAATCTATTATTATATAATAGCACTTGTAGTCATAGTGACCATATTTTATTTTTTGACTCTAATATTTTTATTAGTAATTTCTTTTTAACAAAAGATACTATGTATCTCTCTTTTATATATAGGCGACAACTTGCTAAATTATTAGCATTTAATTTACATAGTGAACGCAGTACTACTAGAGTACTTAGGAATTTGGTAGATAATAGTTATACCAATAGTAGTATTGACAAATCTATTAGTTTAAACTACTAGATGAGACAACAGATAGGCATTCATGTGTTTTAAACTTAGCTCATCAAAACATACAAGGCCTATCTAGCAAAGAATTAGAGATAGATTTATTTTTAAAGAAACATAAGTTGCATGTATTATGCATTACGGAACATTGGTTAAGAGGTGACCAATTAATATTTAATAATGAATTTTATACAGTGATTAGTGCATTCGTAAGAAAGAACGCTATTCGTGGTGGCTCTCTCATATATGTTTGTAATAGTATTAAATGTAAAGAACGAAAGGACATAGCCGAACTTTCTATCGAGCGCACCGCTGAGATATCTTGTGTTGAACTTGAGCAACACGTCATAGTCTGTGTATACCGACCACCGCAAAGTGACTTTAGCCAATTTGAAAGCATCATGGAGGACGTCTTAAAACACTTAAGTTCCAGCAGGAAGTCAATAATCGTATGTGGTGATTTTAATGTTAACTTGTTAGAACAATCACCAACTTGTACTAGGTTAGTTAGTTTATTTATGTCATTTAATTTGAATGTTTTATTTTCTGAACCAACCAGAACTACCTCACATTCTTCTACATGCTTAGATAATATTTTTTGCAATTGTTTGTACTTAAGTAAAGCTGTTTTGAGTGACTTGACATCGGATCACTGTGGACAAAAGGTTGTAATTCCAACTAATACAACCCCTACAGTACAAAAAATCACATGTAGGCCTATGACCTCTGCTCGCCTTAATCGCTTTAGTGATGATGTTGCTGCTAAGATCGCCAGCATTGACTTAACTCACGAGGCAACGCGCACCTGGCTGACGGAGGCAGTCTCTCTCCTGGTCCCACCACCGGGCTTCGAACTGGAGGTCAGGGGCCAGGAAGAGACCCCGAAGAGAGTGCGGTGCGGCATTGTCGTGCCCGACGAACAGGGGGTCTGGGACGACGTGCGTAACGTGGGTCGCGCTCTGGAGTTCCAGAACCCCTGGTTGGAGGTTGACAAATGGTCGATGCTGCACTCCGAAAGGCAGTCAGGTGGGTGGTTCCTGGTGGTGGGCGTCCCAGAGGAACAGGTCCCGATCCTGTTGAAGAACGAGCGCCGCCTCGCGTTGGGGGTGGGTGCCGTCTACGTCAGGTTCCGGGACCCCTCAGGTAAGTTTGTCGACCATCCTCCGGGATGCGACGACAACTCCATACGAGTCAAGCAGGACTCTAACACCAAGCCAGGGTGCGACGCAGAATCCGGCCCGTCAGAGCCGGCCGCGTCTGGCTCGGGGGCTGGCCCATCAGCCGAGGGTAACTCGGAAGATGAGTGCCTGCTCCTGAGTCCGGTGCGGCGTGACGACGGGGTGGAGGCTGGCGACATCCTGGCCGGCCTGTCGCAGCTGACGTTTGGGGAGAAGGGGACATCATCCAAAGATGGACCCTCCGCCTAGTAACGTCAACTGCCTTCAAACCAACCTCCACCACAGCCAAACAGCTACTGCGCAACTGCGCAAATGGATGGAGGTCCAACATTCAGCCATCGTGCTCATCCAGGAACCTTGGATAAGGGGTGGCCTCATTAGAGGCCTCTCCAGCCTGGGAGGTAAGATTTATTCTTCAACTGACCACACACATCCAAGAACCTGTATACTAACTACTAAAAACATCAGAGTCCAAGTTCTAACGGAGTTCTGTTCCAGAGACATCACAGCGATACAAATTGAAATAACACAGCAGCCTAGGAGTATAGCGGTTGTTTTCGCATCGGTCTACATGCCCGAGGCCGAAGACCCGCCTCCGTTCGACCTCACGCGTCTGGTTAACCAGTGCGAGAGAACCAATACGGAGGTCGTAATAGGAACGGACTCCAATGCCCACCACCAAATGTGGGGCATGAACTGCAATAACAACAGAGGTAAATCACTGGTTGAATACCTATTCACCACCAATCTTACCCTATTAAACACAGGTACGGAGCCCACCTTCGTCACAAGACGTAGTCAGACAATTATCGACTTAACTCTCGCAACAGAAGGAGCGGCTGAACGCATCAAGGGATGGCACGTCTCGAAAGAGGCATCGTGCTCAGACCACAGATGGATCAGCTTCTCCATGGAAGTCGTTATACAACCCACACAGCCGCGTAGGAAACCACACAACACTGACAAAGTAAAGTATGTCCACTTACTTACAGAGAAACTTACCCTGACTGCTACGCCGACAGTACTGGGTAACAATGAACAGATCGACGAGCAGGTATGTACACTGACGCAGTCGATGTTAGACAGCTACCACGCAGCCTGCCCTGAAACCACTATACCATCAACCCCAGGCAAACAACCCTGGTGGGGCGCTGAGCTTGAACGCAAGCGCAAGAAGGTAAGAAAGGCTTTAAACAGGGCAATGAACACAAGCGCAGACAAAGATTGGGACGCTTATAAAGCGGCCAAATCAAGCTACAAGAAGTGCCTCAGATTCAGACGTACCATGGGATGGAGGAAATTCTGTGGGAGCATTGAATCTTGCCAACAAGCAAACCGGGTAAGGAAATTACTGGCTCAGCAACCAACGGTTGCACCAGGTACTCTCCGTAAACCGGATAACACATACACCACATCGGAGGAGGAGACAAGACGCGTCCTACTCGAAACACACTTCCCAGGCTGCGTCCTCACCCCGGTAATAACGTGGCACAATACACAAACAGTGGCGACCGAACATGAGTGGAGACATGCAAATACCGTGGTCACAGAGGAAAAACTCCGATGGGCCATCGATAGCTTCCATCCCTTCAAAGCAGCCGGACTGGACGGCATCTTCCCAGGGTTATTACAATGGGGGGGTGAACCTGTCCGCAAAAAACTTCTGGCAATCATGAGGGCTAGCCTGGCCCTCAGATATGTACCGAAGAGATGGAGGGAAGTCAATCTAATTTTCATACCAAAACCAGGCAAAACAGACTATACCAATGCAAAGTCCTTCAGACCAATAAGCCTGACCTCCTTCATGCTTAAAGCCTTGGAAAGGCTGTGCGAGAGGGAACTAAGAAGTGGGGCACTTAAACACTTACCCCTACATGCCAATCAACATGCATACAGCTCAGGGAAATCGACGGAATCGGCCTTACATCAGGTCGTGAACCAGATAGAAGCTGCTATACAACAAAAATGCATCTGTCTGGGCACCTTCATTGACATAGAAGGAGCCTTCGACAAGACAAACTTTTCCAGCATAAGCAACGCTCTAGCCAGGCATGGTGTGGATCAGATGCTCATACAGTGGATCCAAAACATGCTCAGCAAAAGGGTAGTGCGCCTGCACGGCGACACTCAGACAGCCTTGATAACTAAAGGGTGCCCGCAGGGAGGTGTACTTTCCCCGCTATTGTGGAACTTAGTCATCAATGAACTCATAGACAAACTCAACGCGAGAGACTTCTACACAATAGGTTATGCAGATGATCTAACCATACTCACCTCAGGTAAGGTAACCAGTACAGTGTACGACCTAACCCAACAAGCCCTACGCATAGTAGAGTGGTGGTGTAATGAGTACGAATTATTTGTAAACCCGACCAAGACCGAACTAGTTATGTTCACACACAAACGCGCGCTGGGCACTTACCGACTGCCCAGGTTATTTAATACAGAGCTTGCTGTCTACCGAGGTCAAGTACCTAGGTGTCACTCTCGACAGCAAATTGACATGGAACAGCCACATGGAAAATAAGCTCAACAAAGCCAGCATTGTCTTCTGGCAGTGTAAGAAGATGATAGGCAAACGCTGGGGCATATCCCCCAAAATTGTCTTATGGCTTTATAAGACAATAATACGTCCGATGATAAGCTACGGCGCAGTAGTGTGGTGGCCTCGGACCAACCTAACAACGGCCGCCAACAAGCTTCAAAAGCTTCAAAGACTTGCATGCCTAGCGGCAACGGGCTGCATGAAAACTACACCTACAGCGGCACTCGAAGTGTTGCTGGACCTGCCTCCATTGCACCTGTTTATACAACAGGAAGCAACGATGACGGCGGTCCGGCTAAGAGCTCTCAAGCTCTGGAAAGACACCAACACACCGCACACTAGCAATTTAAATACACTCTTTAAAGAAGTTCCTCTCACACAAGCCATTGGCGACCAAATACCGAAACAATTTGTGTTCGACAAGAAGTACAAAATCCAACTGTACGAGGATCTACACGAAGGATCGGTTAATCACAACGAGCTCACGATCTTCACAGATGGGTCTAAGACGGATACAGGTACGGGTTCTGGAGTATTCTCCGAGGACCTAAACATCAACATCGCAGCACCACTGGGAGCCTACAACACGGTCTACCAGGCCGAATGTTTTGGCATAATCCTAGCTGCCACAGCAATCATGGCACGTGAGGTAAGGGAACGATCCATTAGGATCCTCTCAGATAGTAAGGCGGTCCTCTCAGCCCTCAAAAGCCATACTATCACCTCGGCACTCACGCTTGAATGCCACCAGAAACTAACAGAGGTAGGTAAACAAAACAAATTAACACTGCAATGGATCAAGGGCCACAGTGGCTCAAGAGGGAATGACGCAGCCGACGTACTTGCCAGAAGAGGGGCCACTTTAGAGGTGGTGGGACCCGAGCCCATTATTCCCCTCCCTTCTGGTTTTTATCGCAACCTGGTAAGAAATAGGACCAGGACCCAACACAACCAGTCCTGGATTGGTATTGAAACATGTAGGCAGGCCAAGGAGGCTCTTCCCGCAGTAGACGGTAAGATAGCCAAACAAATCCTCCAGCTGTCCAAACAACAACTGCGGACAGTCACGGCCGCCTACACAGGACACGGATTCTTTAATAAACACCTTTTTACTATAGGTATCACCGACAGCCCGCTGTGCAGGGCCTGTATGGCAGCAGATGAGACGGCAGCCCACCTGCTCCTCGACTGCCCTGAGGTTGCACAGTACAGGCAGCAGTACCTGACGAGATACAGCACCCTGAGGGAGGCAGTGGGCCACATCAAGAGTCTGCTGGCCTTCCTCGAAGAGCTGGGGTGGCTCGAATGAAGACACCATTCCCACCCGCACGCAAAATACGCGCCAAGACGTGGAGTTGAGGAAACAGCCCGTGCAATCAAGTATCAAGTAAGTAAGTACACTTGTACACCTACAACCACATCAACCTCAACAATATAAAGTACGTAGTATAAATAACCAAAGCATAAATAACAGCACTCCACACAATTTGTTCATGTCCAATAAAACAAAAGGAACAAGATGGTCACTCCTTAAAATCAAGATTTAACGATGATTTGATGTATCGATTAGAAATAAAACATTATGTCGCCATCTGAACTAAACTATAGATCAGGCAAATCGAAATAACGCGATTTATTTTTCTGCTACTAACATTCTTAGAACCCATTCTTCATTGCAGAACGCGATCAGTGGCAGCTCGTAAACGGGACACCATAAAAATGTAGGCGCGATCTGCCATCGATATGGCACAGCTGATGAGAGCGATTACGTTTATGGTACACGAGTTCCCTCAAGACGATGTCCTGAGCCTCTAAAGCTCTAGGCGCCCCCACACTACACCAATATATCATTTTTATGGCTGTGGCCAAAGTGAATTTGCAGGCCGAGATATTTCGGACGTGTTAGTCATTTACATCTTATGTGGCTAACCGTAATTAAGGAGTAACAACTTTCCCCAAAAATTTCACTTCGGCAGTGCAATTAATTTTATCCCTTATCGGGCTTTGATAATTGTTTTAGATAGTTTTTTAATGGTTATGTCGTTGCGCCAGACAATCTATGAAATATTTCACCAGCTAAAATTGCGTCACATATTCTTGAAAATGTTTACCTGCGATGACAATCTATACTTTATACAACACTAGCTTTCGAACGCTTCGCGCGCGTTAAACTCGGGGTAACACAAATCTACTTTCAGTCTCAAGTTGTGTGAAGATACTCCTGATTATTCGAAAGACTTCAGAAACTCTATAAGGTGCAAAGTAACTCAGTCAGTATCCATGACTTTACCTACCAAAAGGTAAATAGTAAAATCACCTTGCGTACAGTCAAATATCAAAGCCATATTCTAATATTATACATGTTTAATATATGTATCTCTATAAACATTTTCGAATTTTTATTATTAGTAGGGAAAATCGTTTCAGCCGTTTAAGCTTATTATGTAATTATTAGTTTATATATAAACTATTTAATCAACGGACAATTTAATCAACGTGGACAATATGACATTATGTATGATGTGACAGTACTGACAGATATACGATAGCACTGACAGATATGCGCAGCACTTTTCAAATTCAAATTCAAATATTTTTTTATTTCAAGTTGGTAATTTACATACTCTTTTGAAACGTCACTGACTCTAGTTGCCGGTTCCAAAAGGTAGGCCCAGGGAGAAGACTCCGGCAAGAAACTCCTCTGGACACTCTTTTAAAATCTTTGGTTTTTTACAATTTTGTTTTAAGAGTTACAATATATTGTCAAGAAAAAGAAAAAGAAAAAGCGAGCACAATGTAGATTAGCAAATATATAAATTAACTGTGAGCAGTAGTTTGCCAGATTAAAGATCTGGACTTTTATATGAGAGATAGGTACTTTGACGATCATAGTATTATCAGCTAACATTGTGCTCACTTTACAAAGTAGATTACTTTAAAAACTCATTATTAGCGCATGCGTTGTTACTTCCAAGAGGTAAATTTGTGCCGTATAAATTTCTACCCTCACTACAATCCCTCAAAGTTTAATTTTTGAAACTTATAGAAGCCTATGTCCGTCTCCATGGTTCAATATATCTCTATATAAAATTTCAACAAAATCGGTTCAGCCGTTTAACGTCAAAACGGAACATGCATACATACATACATACATCCATACACACTTTCGAATTTATAATAATTAGTATAGTAGGGATTTCTAGATTATTAATGAATTTTATCTTTAGTTTACGTAAAATGGAAAGAAAATTAATGGTCGGTTGTTAATGTTTGTGTTTAAATTTTTATTTTCTTAGAAGTAAAAGTATTTTATACAGTTCAATTAGCAAGTAAAGCAATCAGTAACCGCATACCTCTTCTAAAGCATTTTTAATTAGTCGATAAACTGTTCGGGTATCTAGTTCCACATTCTGTTGATTTTCACTTCAAATTACTTACCTTGTATCTATTGGAATTGCAAAATTTGAACGGGAGCACGAATTTACTTGTACATGTTCATTTACCAGTACAATTTCATTGACAATTAAATTTGTGGAAGGTATAAATACAATTTCGGCATCAAAATAAACCTGAAAGTGAACTTGTTACACTGGTAACATTTTATTTAAGTGATATTAGCTTTGTGTGAATATTTCTTTATTCGTAAATAACTTACTAGGTAGTATATATTACTTGCGGATTAACCAGTATAAAATTCTGTTTAAAATGTCAGCGCCACCCATTAAAGAGCACAAAGTAATTCAAACGATACAGAACATTTTAAGCAGTAACGTCTTACAAAGCGGGCAGATTTAATTATTGTTCTAATCCGCAATATAAAATACAAACATTGTGTACGGAAATAAGAATATGAAGGGGTTGTACATACTCCGTGTATAGGTTTATGTAACAGGATAAATTTTCTCCGGGCTGAAGTTTCAAATAACATCCACTTAATTAAAGTTAATCTGGAATGGTGTTGCGCCCGACGACACGATTCCATTAGCAGGCTACAGTGAACTGGCTTTGGCTGACTTTATCTAGGTTGTACTATTGAAGTCGAACTGTTTATATTACCTGCGGCAATTAATTTTGAAACGTGCGTTAACGGCAATTGCATTTATTAAGCGGCAGTTGCAGGTTTCTTTGCAAAAATGTTCAATGAAGTTAAATCTGTCTTTTAAGGCAATAATGAGAACACTAAATTGCTTGGATGTTATTGTACCATAATGTGATCAGATTACTTATTTAATCGTTAATTCTTGCCTGCTCTGCCTCGGAGAGCACGGTGAGTCCTCGGTCCCGGCTATCATGAAAATCTGTGCGCTATCTTGACGCTAGGACGATATGACAAAAAAAAAATAACCTGTAATCTCAAATGCCAATGAAAAACAGATGCCAATAATTTTGGTTTGCCCCTTATGGTCTAACAATATATTTTATTCAATTTTATTATAGTCAAATTCAAATTCAAAATTGTTTATTCATTTGGGTCACAATGAGACGCTTATGAACGTCAAAATAATAAATTTATAAAATAAATACTTAAAGACTCTACATTTACATTTACTGCCACGTTCGCAAAGCAATAGGTAGAACCATGAGAAAGAACGGGCAATAAAACTCACGGTCACTCTTTTTCTTCGCCAGGTTTTGCATAATACACATAATTTACATTTTGTAAGGTGCTGCAACTGTTACACCTTCTATATCACTTGTATATATTTACTGTACATAATAATACTCAAGCATAATACTTTTGATGTTTATTTGGTTAGTCTCCTCAGAATAGACATGGTGAAACAGGAGCATCCACTTACATTATATATACCTAATAATGCAGGCAATCCGCGAAAGTGATCAGACCCATGATGGAAATGATGCAGTTAAATATTAAAATCTAATTATATAAGTCGCGGCTAGAGCCAGTATTTTTTTTAATTAGGTACACTATAGACTGGTTGATTTCATGATTATATTTTTTTTATTCGGTTGTTATAATGACTAACATATTTGCTGCTGTTATCATGGAATATCTCCGTTGGGATTAGCTGCCTAAAACAATGGACTGTAACAGACTGGTGATTGATTGACTTTCCGATCGTAAATTGTATCAATTTTGTACCAGGCCAAAATTATAATTTACTCTATTTACGTATTACGTTATAGTAGTTACGCATCTAAACACGAATCCCTTTTAAAACTGACAATGTCATAAATACGAATTTAGTATCGCCAATGAAAACAGATTTACATATAGAAGCGCATTTCTTAAGGATTTTGTGTGCCGATTCCAAGTGGCGAGTTGGCGGGTGTCATCAGTTCGTCTCTCTTTCACTCATAGAGACAGCTGTCACAGCGCGACTGCCACGCCGCCAAGCGGCAATTTGTGTCACAGAAAGTTTGTCTATAGAGCGCCCATAAGAAATGCGCCTCTATGTAAAGATCTATGCTCTATGGTATCGCCTTCTATTTATTTTCCTGTACACAGAAGTAGTGAATCTATATGTTATATTTGTTATGGTAAAACTCTGATATTATGTAGATTGACATTTACTATAAAAAACACAAAAACACAGTGCATTCTGAGAAGTAGTAGCTTATTTTATTAATCAAGCATTTCCACGAAACAGCTTAGTACAAAATACTAATATTTGTTTGTTTTGTCAAATTCCAACAGGAAATTTGCAACATCTTAATTAAAATTGATAATTTCCGTAACTGCTCAAAGATCAACAGACTTTATATCAAACAGATACCGTTTATGGACTTGAAAATAAATAAACATTGACTGAGTTACTTAAAATTGGTTAAAAGTAGGTAGGTAACTAAAATTATTGTGTTTTCGAATATCGATTGAAAATTAACCCACAAATTCCGTCAACAGTGAGTAAAGTTTTATTATGCCAACATCGTCCCTCGAGAACGATTCAACGTACAATCAATGGTCGAAAGACTGATGAATGTAATATGAGAGCTTCAGTTGATTGGTCCTCACCATCCACGGAGGGAATTCTTTAATTGCCTCTGTCACTCCCGAAAGAAGAGGTCATACAGCATCATCGCTTAATTATTACCAATTTATTTGTAAGTATTCGGTGCCAAATGTTCCCGAAAGAGCCTGTTCATAACTCTTATTTTGTATTTATGTAGGACTGCTAACAGCCAAACTATGAAATCCTGTACAAATATTGTCACGTAACTCCGTCTTCGACCGCGTAGTATTAAAATAAATAGTTTTGCAGGTTATTAAAAAAAGCATTTTACTTCACAATAGAATATTTTCAAATCAACTAGAATGAATAGAAAATCTTTTATGTCGTTGACTTACCTGCTCGAAACTGGATAAAGAACTATATCGCTAATAAAGCGCTGAATGGTATTTGAAACATACCTAAGTATATAAATACGCAACGGCTATATTACAATTAATTAACAAGCAACCGCGTCATTTATTTATTATTTTATGGCTCTTCAACAATGAGTACACTGTTACATTTCAATTAAGACAACATTGCGATGTTAAATCTAAGCGTCTCACTACTTATAGAAAAGCACTGCATATGGTATTAACTTGTCATATGGTATAAACTTGTAAATGTACCCTTCTTAATCAATTCAAAGGACATTACACACATTTTACAGCAAACCAATAGAATATCTATGACGATTTCCTATTCAACTAATTTGTCTCAGAAAAATTCTTAAACTACTTGATATTTTTGTAACAAACTTCCAATTCGATTTTCTCTTTGGCAGATCGTTTACATTTGAGTAGAATCCACTGGAATAACAAATGAACCGTCTGACCTTTGCAATCAATATTTCAACTGTAGTAACGTTCAGTTCAGTCGGCAGAGTCAAAGAGAAATCGGAAAGCAAGAGATATGTAGGGCGATATTTTGAACTAAGTTATTCAAACGGTATATTGACGCCTCTGTGCTTCATGCGTGTACAGTATTTTGTTACATGATTAGTTATTTAGACTCATACAAAACTAAATAAAATAGAAATCTAACTGACTTAGAGCGGCATTCATTGCCATGAAGAGTTAAATCAAGTAGTCTGCTAACCCGCACTCGGCCAGTGTTCTCACAGCACAACAAATTATAATAATTATATACATATAAACAGATCGTGCGATGACGATGATGCGATTTAATTATCTAACAAGCCTACAACCGACCCAAAAACGAAGAGTTATTTAGCGAAGGCTAAAATTGTCCTCTCTTTACAAAAGCGTGTTTGCGGTAAAATAAGATCTAGCTTTTTAAGTCTGTAGAACACTGATGCTTAATTGCAGTCTCCAGCGAAACTGGTATTATTCTAACTCGGCTGACCAATTGATATTTAACTGGCAACTCGTCATTCTTGCCTTATTAATAAACATTTGGATTAATAATTTACGCGTGGTATAAGGACCTCTTAGCATTTGGCTTAGTTACGGAATGATTTGAAATCAATCCATGACTACGAGATATGATAGCTTGCCGAAACGTGGGACAAATGTATCTTGTGAAATTTGTATCGGCCTACCTCTTTGTGTATACTTATGAGGTTCTATATGTAGTGGTGTAAGCGATCGGCGCTATATGACACAGGTGAGCACTGTTGCGCCCAAGCCTACGATAGATGGTGCTTGTTTATTTGTCGATACTCGACATAACTATGGGCGTGCGATTTTGATTGGTGTCGTCAACAATGTCGACACAGTCTACGTGCAGTTTCACTAAAAATTTGTGTGATTTCCTTAGCGAAACCTGAACCATGATTGTCGGAAATTGTGATGCTTCGCTATTTTCTATCTAAACAAAACCATCTGCATTACAAATTTATGCATAAGATCTGCTGGCGATATTAACGAGATGCTTTTATCAGGTAAACAAAAGACAGATTACTAAGTATATAGAAATATTAGTTTGAGTAAAATTTAAGTACGATTAGCAATGAAAGTGGTCTACCAGTTATGACACAACTTTTAGTGTCATTGAAATAACGGTAATGTTAGAACTGTCAGAATACTATTTTAAGCAAAAATTAACCTAGTTATGTACAGACGTGCAAATAAAATTAGACCGTAGGCTGGTAGATCACATTATTGACTGACTCTACCTATAAGAAAAAATAAAAAAACTATTAAACTTTATGAGTAAATAATTTCAAATAAATTGCGACATAGCGTCTCATCTTTGTTCCGTGTCATAGTGTAAACTCATCCGCAAGTATAATGAGTTGCCCAAAATATTATTTTAACACAAGGCGACTGCATTATTGTTTAAGGTATTATTGCGGCCTTATTAAAAATAAATAGGCGAGCAATGTTTATATATAAAGCTAAACAAGTGTTCCCTAAAAACTCAACTTGAGAACTAGGTCATATAACGAAACTAAAATTGAGCAAGTGTGATAATTTAAAGTTAGGGTGCGTCCACTTACAAAGGATTTTTATTAATCAAGGGTAAAAACGAGAGGTGCACAGTGCAACATTCCATGTATGTAATGCATTTATCCATGTAATAAACGCGACTGCAACCGCGGAAATACTTATGTAAAGCCGAACGGTGGATCTAGGTACTACTGAAGTATCGCCATGAATTAAACTCATCGTGGTTATGAGATGACTAAAGACGAAAAAAAGATTAAAAGAAAAATACTCGAGTGAAACCCATGACATCAATATGGCATAGTGTACAATGCAAGAGTAAAAGAACGTTTAGCGCGTCTTACAGTTTTCGAAGTTCATCAACATCTCTAGAGGTCTGCTTACTATATTACCTAAGTCCAAGAAATACAATACGATTTTACAGTAATAATAACATCATCATTAAATGTTGCTGCAAGGAAAATGGGACAAAGTCTTCAACATTTTCTTAAACAAGGCCCTCGGGTAAGTATTCCTACTTCGAATACTCCTTCTGCTCGTTATATTGTGGTAATACGTCAGAACATTACATGTCAAAATTTACCTAGATTTTGACATGCAATAATTTTGACGTCTTGTTGAAAATTTCCTCACTAGCGTTTTTATTCAGAATATCCTTAAATTAAATGTCACTTTCACACAACGAGGGTAGTGAAGAAGGTAGGTAATCTGAAACGATAATAATATCGGAATTTGTCAGGTGGATACATATACACCTGATATTTGTTTGAATATTCTAATAATATAAGACGCACTTTGTACTGATTCTTATGTTGATAGATAAATGTTATGTTTAGTAAAAAGTCCCTATTAAAATGGTAGAGTCTCGATGAGTCTCTACCTCTGCGTCTTAGAACACCTACAGTGGCATCCAATTATTGATTTTAACCATGCAGAGACCTACGAAAACAATAATGTATAAAATAAATGCCACTACACTAATGTGTCGATAAGTCTGTCTAGAGTTAGACTTATCGAAATATTAGTGGCCTTTCTTTTATACATCCTTTCTAGGTTATTTTATGCTGATAAGTGAATATAGCAAAAGAAGCTTATTATATATTCCAAGTATACCAATGAACTGTCGTTAATAATTAGCCTAATTCCTATAAATTATTTGCTTTTTAAAATAATCAATAATGTCTGTGCCGCACAGTATTATGTTGATTTTGACTATCAGTCATAATGAGTTTTGTTAATGAACCATTAGTCGTATCTTTATTTTAATTTTGGTGGCACCAGTTATAACTTCAAAAGTAATTTATCTTCACAGACTTGTCGCTTACACACTACTGGCGGCGACAAAAGCGTATAGATAGCCTCTGAATTGTTTCAATACTCTCATATGACGACTGCGGGATTCAGGTATTGACAAGCGTCCATCATTTCAAAGTACATACGGTTTTAGTTCAAATAACCCTATTTCCTTTGCTATCATATGTATGTAGAGTGTAGACCAATCGCAAAATAGGCGTTCTGAATGTTGGTAGATCTATTCAGTTATGGAGATAGAATAAAAATGTTATCTTACTACTACTACAACAAAAGCGAAAGTTTCTTGAGGTAGAACGAATGTATGGATGAATGTATTCAGTATTTGTTACTCTTTCATACAAACAATACTGAACGGATATACATTGATGCAACTTTAACTTTCTCGCAGTAGCTTATTCATCAGAATAGCGTATAGGATTACTGTTCAGAGACCTAGGCCCTAGACAGACTGGGAATTGTTTGCAGAGGGCAGTGGAAGCTAAATTATATTCATAAAACTGTTTAGGACAAGCAAATGTCTGACATATGTGGCCAAGTTTCTTGGGGCTAAGAATTAAACAAATTTATTATCTGGGGATCTTCTCTGGTGCCCTGGAGCCAACCTAGATAAAAGACGCCCTAATTTTCGCCAAAACAGAGGTGATTATCGTTAGTTACCAGACTCCAGCGCGGCGTCTTCAAGGCACGCAGCACGAGGTTTGCCAAATTTAGTCTTACAATTGTCAATATATATCACACAATTAACAAGGGCTATCTGTGACAGTGCCGGGCAAATCAAATAGCGGCAACTACAAGTATTTAGTCAAGTTAATTCAATTCTACAAATCTCACGACAAGCAAACGGTGTGTTCAGAACCAGGTTTTTCCGGAACGGGAATGAGAATGATTTGTCAGTTCATCATGTGACCAGAGTCAAAAAACAATTACCATTCATGAAAAATGTTTCTAAACCGACATACATACATACATAGATAGACTCACGCCTGTTTCCCGGAGGGCTTGGCAGAGACTACGGAACGCCATTTGCAACGACCTTGACATATCTCTCTTGCTGCATTCGCTCCCATCAGATTCCTCATGCATGCTCTTCTTCTTTTCTTCACTTCTAACCTGTTCTGTTTTTAGGATGTCTCCAATCTGGTCAGAGAACGTCCGCCTAGGTCTTCCCCTTCGTCCTGCCGTTAAAACTGACTTTCTCGTTCAATTACTATAGACGATATATCTATTTCAAACACTTGCTATAGACATTTTTTCCCGAGAATAGACCCCCACGTGGGTGAAAGCGTGGGCAAAATCTGGTGAATCTATAAGTAGCTTGCTGTTTATCCATTAGAAATTTTAACCGATAATACAAGTACCTGTAGGGAAAGCGGCAAGACTAACAAAGTATAGTTTTGATACAACTTTCTTTTATATTTCGCGATCGGCTTTGCCTGCTTGTGTGTCTACTTTTGCATCCATGTTATTCTGATGATAGATCAAAAGACAGTAGAATAAAATAAGGGAAATTTTATTATTAGATTTATGGTTGTAAGTCTGGTAAAAATTGACAAGTCGTCATCTCAAGGCAGATGATTAATTGAATATGAAAATGTGGCATTTTCGCAGTCAATTTGGGCCTTCTGTTTGTTTATAATTTTATATGGACATATTTGGATTAGTATTCGATTAACCTTCGCAGGGTTAGTATGTAGCGTTAATTAATACTGGCTGTTTATCTGAACAATTTTTCGCAGCTGCGGTAAAGGTATTTTAAATCTATATGCTCCTGTAATTATTTACTTGTGACTAAGATATTCTTCATATTAATTTCTATTTATTCAGAAAGTGAACATTTTGGGTAATTGATGTTAGTACAATTTACTACTGTATTTGTATAGTTAAAATCCAACTATTATTATAGCGCTATACTTTTGAGAATGAATACAATACATCAATAAACGTGTTGTAGAACTTATCGCAACCACCCATTCCTACTACTGTGTGGCCTGTGTAACCAAGTTCGGTAGCAGTGATATTTGAAGATCAAGTGTTGTCTCTCACAAAGTGGACTTTGTGAGAGAGAGCTTTACTCTGGAGAGTAAAGCTAAACTGTATTGGCATCTGCAAGGATTTTAAACAGAAGCATATTGGTAGCAACTGAATATTATCATCTCAGCGTTATCTTAGGCCTTCCTTACATCGGGAGGCTTACGGCGTGTGCACAGAATACAAACTGAACGCACATTCCGAATGTGAGACGACCCTTAGAATTGACTGTTACAGAATTCAATTAAAATTTAGTTGTTTTATTACAGAAAGTAAAATAAATAAGTTAATATTGAAGGAGTTTGAAAATACATAACTCATATCTTAATGTTTATAATATAAAATCTTAAACCCTAAAACTGTTGTACTACTGGATTTGAACAATTGAAATGGCTGTTTTAGTTCAAGAAACATAACTTTGTTTCATAAATGTTCCATAGTGACATTCAGCTGGATATTACAAGTTAACAAAGTCTCTCTGAATTGTTCAAATTCAAAGATCAAAACAGCTTAAACTATCATGCGTTACTGCTTTGAAACATCGTCGTTGAAAGCTTTGTTCGCTACAATCATTTTTTGTTCTATCCCATGTTCTGTAAAATATAACAAAACTCAAAATTAAGCAATAGCTTCTGCTCGAGTGGAGGTCTTAATAGCAGATGTATAAGCTATATATCTGAATAGCACATACATAATACTACTTTTTGACACGATAACCGTCCGACTTACAACTAAAATGTTTTCATCAAAACTTCTGAAAGGGTACCAAACATCCATTCTCACAAATGCTGTACTAGTTGAAAGCGTAGGATTAGTCAGTGAACCTTTCGACCGGCAGTCCGTAGGTTGAAATAATTCTAGTTGCATTTATGTTAACGTCGACTTACAGCGCTAAAATTGTAGGCATAGCTGGCGGGCCGTCATGTGCTAGTATGAATCTGAATTCTATGTTAACTTATGTGCTATGTTGAGAATTATTTGGCATGCGTTTGTTAAGCACATTTGGCCGTTATCACCTTATTTTTTTAATTCGTTTGAAATAATTTCCATGGTTAAATTATTGCCTCCAGTGTAGACAATAGATGTTTCAAAAAATGCCTACATGTACAATTTATAAACCACATATTGCAATCCTATGATCCTATAAATGAATGCAAACAAAAATGGAACGCATAACTAGAAAGGGGACCAAGTTCATTTATATATATAAAAAATGTTTAATTAAATGTAAGTGAGCAATACTTTTCATCCTTTGAAAAGGTTTAATGTTACCAACAAAATCGAATTATAAACGTTAATTACTCGAGGCAAAAACATTTTTAATATTAATTAAAGGAACTCTGCGGATGTCGGACCAAGAGAGTTTAATCAAAGGCTCACCGATAAATACCTACTAATTAATTTTATTTCCTTTCTCTAATTAAAAATTCCTTTACCGATTCTCAAAAAAAAATATTTGGTTTGAAACCTTTCGTTAAAGCAAATAAAGTAGAAGTAATATTAAGAGTAAACTTATAATTTGCCTTTTCCACTTCTTTGAAAACAATTTAATTTTCGCTTGTTATTTGTAAAAGCATCGTATTTTCGCAGCCGAGAAGTTTTTTTAAAATTCTATATACAGAATGATTGGTAATTCGACCAATTTCTTGAAGGAGGTTATATTTGAGGACATTTGCAACAATTTTACGCCATCAACTAGGAGTCCGAGATATTGAGTATTATTAGTACGGTTTCTGAGATATTGAGTATTGAATTTTTTTTTATATTTGCCACCTTGTCATCAAAATAACCGAAATAAAAAAGAACTATTCACTTTTTTGCTCTAAATTGTTTTTTTTTAAAGCTTGTTAACTAGCACATGTTATAAATAAACAAATTGGTTAAAATATTTCATGATTTTAGAAATAAAGGGTCCGAAGTCATGAAACTCTATATTTTTGGATGATATTCTGAAAATTAAAATGAATTTATTCACAAAAATATGCACTACATTTGATCTACAAACTTATTTAAAAACATCAAAGGTTCATGACCTTTCGATATCGGTACAATTATAGTCCACTTTTATAACAATGAAAAAATACGAGCCGATGTCGTAATAGCTCTTAGCTCTGCATGTATTCGATTCATATGTTTGAGCATGTGCAGTATAACGCCGGAGCAGCCTAACCGATTCTCCTGCTCGCATCGGTCTTCAGATGAACTTGGAATAAACCAAGATAATGTACAATGAACATGTCTCTCCGGAACTGATTACCCTAAATGGGGTCCCTCTCGAAGTTGTTCAAGAGTACGTCTACCTTACGCAAACCTTGCAGTTAGGTAGAAACAACTTCGAGATGGAGGCTGGCAGAAGAATACGGCTGGGGTGGGCAGCATATAGGAAACTCCGTCAAGTCTTTTCGTCACCCCTACCGCAAAGCCTTAAGACAAAGGTCTTCAACGAGTGCTTCCTACTCGTTATGACTTACGGAGCCGAGACGTGGACACTGACGGTGCGACTGGTCCACCAATTTAAGGTCACTCAGCGAGTTATGGAGAGGGCTATGCTCGGAGTTTCGCTGAAGGATCGAATTCGTAATGAAGTGATCCGGAAGAGAACCAAGTTAATCGACATAGCTCAAAGAATTAGCAAGCTGAAGTAGCAGTAGACCGGCCACATTTGTCGAAGAAAGTTTGACATAGTTCCAAGCTCACTGTTTGTTTTTCTTAAGTAGACGTTCACAAACCAATAGATAACAAAGTGTTGCAACGGTTGAGCTTTACCAAAAACTCTGCTTATTTTATTAAGCCCGTAGTGTTACTATGATTTCAGAGAAAAGCTCTGATCCAAGACAAATGCCTTAGAGATCGCAAGCGAAAGAGCGCTATGATGATGATGATAATCTTGTTTTAAAATCATGATAGTAATTATACTGTAGTAAAGTAAGTGTAAAGTCTGAGTAAAAAACATTTCATAACAAAGCATATTAAAAATAAAGTTGATAATAATGATGATATTTTGTGTCGTATCACACAATTTTTTACCTAACGAGGTCTTGTAAGAAACTACTATTTCAACATTATCAACTTTATGAGCTGCCCTATTTTTTTATGATGCTGCCATGTTACAAAACCTTCTTAGTGAAACGGGTTGACTGAACCCAAGTATCTTGAGAAAAAGGACACCGAGTTAAAAGACAAAGTTTAGTTTTACTTTAGTTTGTTTAGGGACGAAAGTTAGTGACAATAAAATAATATATAGTCACTGTTTAAATTTTCACTTTTGGGACTAGTTACGTACTTCATTTCACTACCTAGTAATTAAAGTAATACATAGGATTTAACATAGCAGGTAAACTTGCAGTTAAGATAAAGCTATACGTAACACAATTTTGCTCGGTGTATTTATTATGGATACATGCATATATATAGCTAACAATAATTATTAGTACAAGCAATATAGACAAACTAGACTGCGCTCGCGTGAGAATAGGTTATCGCAATCAAATGTAGCCAATGTCACTATCCATCCTCCTTACTATCTCCACCAACCATTCCAACCATAAAATCACTTTGCTGAGTCGTGAAGAAAGGACAACCAAACAAACACATTTTCATATTAGCTTGAATAAATAGCAACTACGGATTTTTTTTTAATAAAAGAAGCAACACGGTATTTTCCTGTACAATTTTTTGGTGAACAAAATTGATAACCGATTTTTTCGATAACTGTAAAATGTTACTAGAAATTCATAAAAATCGTTTTTGTGACGAAAAAAATTCACAAAATCCTTACTATTGGCTTACCATTCTACATGCTCTACATTTTAGTCATTTTTGTTTAGTTCCGGGAAAAATGGAAAAGTAACTTTTTTATAGCCGCTATTTCGGCAATAACTGAAAATGGTATTTTCAATTGCATGATAGCACAGTCGAAGGGGCATTACGTGTTGTGGTTGTACCTAAAAACGATAAAAATATCGGTGGGCGTCACATTCCCAGTTACAGTTGGTTTGCAAATTGCCGACGTATCACACTCCGAGCTTGATTGGACCATGAATGCTAACAGTACAGAATACGTCATTTGGAAATGGATTCATAGAGCTCTCATTCGGTAATTGAGTCACCAGTTTAGTCAGTACGTGATCAGTGATTAAGATACTATTGAGACGGCGATTGATCTTTACGGATTTGCATAATTATTGAACTAGCCAGTGTGAAACTATCAACAATAGGGTCTGTAGTAAGATATCGCTGTCTCTCACTCTCCAGTTTTTAATCAAAAATAATAAAAGAAATCAATACATTAATTTATTTACATACAAGAGGACGCCAGCAGCTACGCCTGCAATATTTTTTTATTTACCAGTTTTGGCGGATCCCGTGGGAATTTCGAGAAATCCCTTCTTATAAAAGCCAATAGTTTTGGCTGTAGCGTGTTTGTCAGTCAGTCAGTAACGCAAGGATTTTATATATTAAGATTGGTCAAATCTCTGATGTAAGAAAGACGTATATCTACTTATCGGCTGAAATAAAAACATCTATCTGGAGTATATCAAAGTACAAGTAAGTGGTTCCAACGTAAATTGATGTGATAGATCAAGTAACTGAGAAATTTGTGGAAATAAAGGCAGTGGATGACAAAAATATAAGATTTTCTTACTTAGTAAGACATTGCCTAACTTAAGATAGTTTGGTACTTTTCTTAAAAACCTAAATTCTAAGGCTAATTCAAACGAATAAAGATGTCAAACAGAAATGAAATAATTAGATCCAAGCTACTTATATTTCAATTGAAAATTAAACCGAACTTCTCCCGGCTTACAATGGTTAATTAAACCCTTAAAATGTAAAGGGTATAAATAAAAAAAAACTTATCGAAAAATTGTTGGATAAAACTGGCGGAGTTCGATTAAGCGCGATTAATGGATAGTCGAAAACTTAAATTCTGTTGAAGAAAAATCCTTTTTATAAAACCGGCATTATGAAGATGGTGTAGAAAAGAGTAAATGACGCGAAATAATCCGTACTCTTAGTTCTGTTGAAAACGAATTTATTGCCTCTCAATACTCAGACGGACAGGCTTTATTGACACCTATAATAACGCACATACAAAGCAATCCATTTGCACCCAACAGTGTACGACTTATTGTGCAAATGACGTATTTGATAAAACGTTGATCTACTTTTCTTGATTGGTCCAATTTGATTCTAGAGTAGCGTTTTTTTAATTTTATTTAAAAATAATACTCTGTTGTCTGTAATAATGAATAAAATTGTAGTGTCCATGATGAACAAAAATTAAACTTCGTATTTGTCAGCTTGCTAGATACTATTTTCAACAAAATATTTATTAGAGTTGCCAGCTAGGAGCACTCACAGCCGCACATGTTTTATAGTTCCATCATGCACCACGTGCCGAATTGTGTAAGTATGTATGTATATACATACTTACACAATTCACACGTGCTTAGAAATCTATATTATTAGAGATGATCCTACTCAATAAAATTCCATTACAATATCACACACAAACAGGTCAAATTTATAACTCCATTTTTAGGCGGCCATAGTAGACTATAAGGAACCCTTATAATTTCGCCGTGACCGTCCCTCTGTCCGTCTGCGGATTTACGCAAAATCTATAAGCACTAGGAAGTTGATATTGACATTGTTATACATTGTTACCACGCGGACAAAATCACCATCAAATTAAAAAAAAAACATAATTATAGCATCGTACTATTGCCGTACAACTAAATAATCAAGCTTCACTTATCAGCGAGAAAAATGAATACTCTGGTCAAGTTCTATTATCCTTAGGACACTACTAGGTAAGGGCTGCTACGAAAGCCTACATTATGCGTGGCTCGACATGCACTTGGGCGAATTTAACATCCTGTATTGCAGCTTAAGTAACTATTAAATCCAATACAATCACACAAATACAACGTACTTTAGAGGTCTACATGTTGCTAAACAAGTTAACACCTTGTGATTACGGTCACTCACGCTCTAAACGATAAATTAATAAAGTCGCTTCTACTTCTTCATAGAGACCGGTTGTTTATTGAGCCGCTTTTGCACAATATTTGGTTTTACACAGTTTAGGCAAGTAAAACTGGGTGCAGAATATGAAAAATAAAAGTAGTTAAACTAAATTTTTGTCAAAAGGATGATTGAGAATATCAGTTTTTTGCTTCACATCCACGACAAAAAATGGAAAATACACAGAATGCGATCAAACTCGTTTCAGTTAAAGGTAATAGCTTTTTCTCAAGGGCCTATTTTTTTGTGTCGAATTGACGACGCACTCCGCAATAGTTATAAAAAAATCATGTATTACTCGCTCTTTTACTAGTTACCGGCTCAGTACCAATTAGTTACTATCTACGCAGACATTGCCCAAGTACTATAATATTTATTTTTAGTTTAACGGTATCCACAATATTTGTGGTCGCCTCCTCGTTTTTATAGAGCTTCGGGAAAAAAGTTGCAGGTACAAGTTACGGCGTTGACCCACTTAAGTCCACACCGCGCAAAATAAATACAACTTGAGGAAGTAGACTTAAACTGTTTAAGGCCACGAATAAATTTACCACAAAATCATTTCGGAACACATTTCTTTCTCATAAAAGGAAATGTAAACAAAGCCGAACTATGTTCTACTGTAAAAAAATGTTTTATTCAATAGAAGAGAGTTAGGTGGTGGCAAACGTTTCATTATTGTAATGTCTGTGGTGGGCGGTGTCTGGATAGGCCAGGTGTTGCGAAGTAAATGTAAATATTTTATTGTGGAGGCACAAACAACGCCTGAGAGATCAATAAAATTTGTTTGTTTTGTAAAATGCTCTCCGTTGTCTGCTTTATAGATTGTGTACATGAATTATTCAAACATAGGAATGGAAGAGTACCAGCCAGTCCATTTGTTTTAATGTTTGGACTGATGGCACGTATCACTTTCAGGCCATTTTCGTGTGTATGATGAATGTGGTTTATTTTTGTATGATTAATTTCGAACTTGGAAATTTAAAAACAATCAAAATATTTGTTTCAGATCGTCCATTTAATATTATTGGATAGCATCAACAGCTCAGTATTGAAAATAAACAGGATTTTTTATTAAAAATATAAGTTTATTAATTTCGGCAACGGATTCGTTCGAAAAACAATAACCATTAATGATTTGAAAATAATCTTTCTCTTTGGTGCAACCGATACTCCATTTCATAAATTAATTTGTTTATTGAATTTGTGTTCTGCACTTTGAGAGATTATGTATACTGGTAAACGTGACGTTAAGCTGCCTGGATGTCTACGAGCTTTACATAATACTCCAATAGGTTTAATCTGCCACTACAGCCTTGGTCGGCATTGAGATTATCTCTGTAGAGACTAGGTGTCGGTTGCGCAGACTCACATAAATGGAACTATGATCATCGTTGATCAAAAAATCCTGCTAAGAAAAAGCAAGAGACCAAAAATATTTGCAACACTTACGGGGTTTATCCTCTCGAAATAAAAATTACGTGTTTAGCGCAATGACCTATGTATGGTACATTGTAAAAGACGTGTTAGATGTCACATTCGTTTACCTTTTTTATTAAAACCAGCGAATTTATCAGGATTTTAATTTTTCTTCGTGAATATAACTATAAATGCATCACGCTACCATATCATCGTAGTATTTGTTTATTTACGTACGATGGGTAGGCACTTACATTAGTACTTTATTAACTAGTATACATGTAACAGAGCGTCGAGGCACTCTAGTGTATTATCCTTCCAGGAACTGAACTCTGGAACCATGTTAGATGCCTTTTTACATATCAGCCAATGTTTCCGTGTATAATGTCGACCTACGTATCAAACAAGATAGAAAGAAAATAAATGTTATTTAACTGAGTAAGGCTTTGTGATGATAGTATGAAAATGCAGCGCGTATATATTTTATCCGTGGCATCTTTTATAACCTGCGTGGGTGAAAGAACACTTAGATTATTAATTCGCACATCAAGAGATTAAGCCGAATACTATTTTATTAAGTCCTCGGGTGAGTGCTCACAGCTTTCAAAGTGCTCCAGTGACTAGTATATCATATTGAGATTTGATTTGAGATTGTACGTGAGGAGCGCTTCATATGTTCATCAAAATATATGCCGAACAGTATTTGCATAACCATAAAAAGGAAGGTAAGAAACGCCAATAGTTTACAAAAGCTCGCTCACTGCCACACTAACCACCGCAACAACCCTGAGTAAATCCAACCTATTCACATAAACCAGAATAAAGAGCATAACTAAATGAAATCTAGGCAGATGGTAGTAAAAATAAACCTAACTGAATATCATTGCTTCAGTTGATAGACCCTTAATCGAACTGTTATGGTTAATCGGGGTACGCTGAACGCATTACAAGCAACTTACAACCGTGCTTAGCAACGTCGAGCAAATATTACCGCCCATGAGCCTGAAAACTCAATTACTGATGCTGTTACAAACATTACCTACCTATACGTAGGGCTGCCATGAATATCTTAAAGGGATTTGTCTTGTACGCAATATAATATGGCCGCTATGGCTGCTGCTATAGTTCAGTTTACTGTACCGTTCTGTTGTTACAATACAACCTACTTAATCCGACACTTGTAACGGTAAGTGGCGTAAATCTCTTGTACAAATAAGTATATGTAAATACATGACAGTAAATGTAAATGTGGAGTCTTTAAGTAATTATTTTATAAATTTATTATTTTGACGTTCATAAGCGTCACATTGTGACCTAAATGAATATAGGATTTGATTTTCACTTTGACATAGTAGACTATTTATAAACCGATTTTTGAAGGAAAATATGTGAGTGGTTCACATTTATTTATAAGTACACTTTTTTGTAGGCCATGACTGACTGATTCTTAAACGATGAGGCTAAGCCGTGGGAGTTACAAGCTTGAAAGGAAGGCAGTTGATACCTTTAATGTCAAACGAAGATCGTTTGGATTTTCAACTATAAGGGAGAAACCTAATGGTTCAATGGTTTGATCATAATTTTCAAAGAGGCACACAATTTTATGTATCTAAAAGTAATTTGAAATAGATACCTATATAAATAGAAATAGTTCCATTTCACATTGCACGCATAGCAGCAATTACTGGGTGTAAGAAGCTCAAATTTAGCATGTATGTTCCTAAAAGTGTAGAGGACCACTAAAAGAGGATTTTTGGCAAACGGAGCCGCGGGCGAAGTCTGGTACAATAATGAAGCTAACATTGTAACGATGTTTCGCGTATAATATAATTGTGTATATAATAGCACTGGTATTACGGCCTCACCAAAAAGATAATTTAAAAACAAAGCGAAATATTCGCCGGACAGTATCATCCATTACAGTATTTTGAATAACAGAACCTGTGACGAAACTAGAATTACAGTTATCTATTATTAACGACAACTCATCGTAATATATCATTCCTGTAATAATATTATACTGAAGCTTTTTGTTTAGATTGGCGTGGAAATTGATATTGTGCAACTTGCAACCAATGACTTGCTGGCACTCTCATTATCGTCCGTCATTCACCTATACGTCATTCGTCTTGTCTTTATTCACACATTAAGAAATGTTCTGAAAAACAAGGAGTTGATCTATTGATCAAACCGGGATGAAGCCGGATTTTTGGACTTTGGGCTTGTTTGATTTGCCCTAAATAAATCTGTTTTTTTGTAGTTAATCAAATAGTTCGACCAACAATTTTGTTGGGATCGCGGGCAGCGGATATGGATGCGGGCGTAAGCCCGCATCCATATCCGCTGCCCGCGACGTATATCCGATCAGTCATATCCGATCTAGATCGATCTATGTAGAAAGCCTTGGATGAGGCCCGTATCTATGCAGTGGTGGGGGTCTTTCAGTTGAGGTGATGATCAATGATTTAGACTAGAAAGTCATTTTAAAGTTTATAAGTTCAACTCTATGGTAATAATCTTACTTGATTATTTTACATGTTTTATTGTCACTTAGCTAATATTATGACAAATCTTGTTAGAGCAGTAAGCGGACCCTGTGTTTTAACGCTAAGTCTTGGATATAGCTGGCATAACGCTAGGTATATGATGACGATAGTGATAATTTATTTTAATTCATGAAGCAATAAACACAGTTCGATGAGGTATTGACTCTGTGGTTGAAATTGACTCCATGAAGAGCACCGACTTACCGTGCGTTGTAATAATTCTACCCACCTACATAAACCGACGCACTTACAATTTCATTTGTGGCCGTAGTATTGACCAGATGCAACATATTTTTCTATAATAAATAGAGCATAGTCTAAAGCAGTGTCAACAGTTCGCTTCTACCCGAGTGTGTTCAAAGCCCTCTGTTTGACATAGTTCCAAACTCACTGTTTGTTTTACTTTAGTAGACGTTTACAAACCAATAGTGATAACAAAGTGCTGCCATAGTTGAGCTTTATTAAAAAACAAAAAAGACAACAAAAAATATTCCAGTTCGGCAAAGAGAATGTTATTGATATTATAGATTGTTTTTATAGTTTGTTATAATTTTTTTACACCCTGATTCAGCTTAATGAATACAATACTCTTGTGTTTATACGTTTATCGCAACTTAATTTAACCACTATTGGATTAGGCGGACGTTCTCTGACCAGCTTGGAGATATCCTGAAAAAAGGACAAGTCAGAAGTACCCTTAACAGAAGAGCATGCATGAAAAACTTGATGGGAGTGAGTGAAGCAAGTGAGATATGTCAGGATCGTTGCAAATGGCGTTCCGTAGTCTCTGCCTACCCCTCCGGGAAACAGGCGTGAGTCTATGTATGTATGTATGTTTTATTGGATGTGCATCAATAAACTTTCTCTATCATTTATATCTGAGCTTTATCGTCCTTCGGATGGCACGCAAAGCTGTCGGTCCCGGTTCTAGTCTCAGGATAAGAATCGTTAGGCCTTGTCGGAAGTCTTCGGGCCGTCTGAAAACTCCGACACTACGACCAACCGATTTGGTCACACAATCACAAGAAATACAAAAATAACTAACGTTCCCTATAGGTATGTAAGTTCTCAATAAAATCAACATGTTAGTTTATACCATTACATCACGTCCTAATGCTGGATCACGACTCTTCTCACTATGAGGATTAAGCTAACGATCATAACACTGGTTAGATGTGGAAAATGATAAACTTCACATGACATTCCATACCGTTATAGAGAAATATCAGTTTTTTTTATATTAAAAGGGGGCAAACTAGCAGACGGATCGCCTGATGGTAATCAATTACCACCGCCCATGGACACAAGCAACACCACAGGAGTCACAAGTGCGTTGCCGCCCCTTGGGGTTGGGAAAAGGGATAGGATAAGGAGTGGAATGAGGAAGAAGGAATAGGGGATAAGGCCTCCAGCACTCTCACTCACCGAACGTAAGTTTTATAAGATGGAATTAAAAAAAAAAATTCAGTCGACATTGAATTAGATAAAAGACACTTTCTTATCTTTGAACAGCTCTATACTACTTTGAGGTATAAATTTACTTTCCACGTGTATAGAATACGCCACATTGTATTTATTGGAAAAGCAAACGGTTATGAGGTTAATATGTTTGATTACGGGCCTTTAGGAGCATAACGTTGACGAACTTTGTAAACTATACGTGTGTATGGGTCGTGCGTGGGAGTAAATCTGCGCACTTAACTACGCTTAATCGCTTCATTTCAGCTTATAGAACACTTGCGCTCTGAAATACTGCACGTATTATGCTGGCGCTTTTGTTGTTATACGTGTTTTAGCTTATAAAATGAACAAGATAGAAGACCACAGACTAGAAGAATGATTAATGTGATGAAAACTGGGTAATAATAACTGTTCACGACAGACATTAAAAATAGTGACAGTGCATTCGAAACCGAAAGCGAAAATCGTGTAAAAATACTGCTATCCAATGCTGTGGTATACCGGGTTCGGTTCCCGGACGCGTCAAAGTGCAAAAATAACGCTAGAACAGTGAAATTTCGCGAATCGATAATAATAAGAAGTGCCATGTAGTGCATAAACATTAAAAGAATACGTGTGCTAACCATAGGGACTTAGATATCGACCATAAAATATAGTGTTATAAATAGTTGTTTGGTTTACATAGTTCATGTAAAGTTTTTTATGTGTTTTTTTCGTTTGGAATAGGGTTGAAATCATATCAAAATGATTTCTTATTGCTAGTTATTCGTTTATATAGTCGAAATAATAGAAATAACAAACATTTGCATGTTTATCATAAACTTTGTTTATGTACGATAGTGTATATCTAAGATCGTTTGTATTTTACTTATGCATCGTAGATTTCAGTATGTTATCTTAGAATTGGATAAAGATATTTTAATGATTTTTGTTTCATTAGATGTCACAAATAGTTGCACACACGAGCCTACCAAATTTTTTTTTTATTTATTTATAGACTCACGCCTGTATCCTCGAAGGGGCAGGCAGAGGTGTAATATTACACCCACATTTCGCCATGAATTTTTAGGTCCCACGTAATAGGGGGCGAGCCTATTGCGGTACCGGGCACATAACCAGACTCCGAGCTGTTACTGAGAATTTCCTAACGGAAAAACCCAATAACACTTTGCCCGACCCGGGAATAGAACCCGAGACCTCCCTATATCTTAGAATAGGGTACATGTATACATATACATGTACCCTAGGCTAAGATAATAACATGTATGTACCGTTTTGAAAATAAAGATTTGTTGTGCTAATGTTCGGTGCGGTGGTCGTCGTTATGGTAAAGTTTCGAAGTAGCTAAGCGCAAAGTTTTCGGCAAGTTTGTTGGCGTCCCAAACACCATCTTTGTAACTGAATAACCATCAGTAACCGTATGTAACCATCCAGCACCGAACACCTGAACAGTATCGCTCGCCTTGAACTTGAAGATGATGTTTCATTTCTGAAGCCCTATAATTAGAAGGCATACAGTCCACACACACATAGAACACAGTCATCGTTGGAACACTCTTCAGTCACACACCACCAGCGCACTGTGACGGACCAGCTAAGGTTCGATTCCTGGCATCCGTCACAATAACAACAGGACTGCGACTGCACGGTTGGCGTAGTGGTGTAAGCGGCCGTCGTCGTCTTGCCGCTTGACACTGCGTTCTGGGTTCGATCCCACTCGTGACTATATTTTGTATGATTCTGATATTGTTATGTCTATTCGTGGTGTTTATTTATTTATTTATTTATTTAATAGATTCACCAACAGTTATTACAATATTTACAACACTAAAACTTTACATATTACAGTCTTTAAAACAAAAATTGCATAACTAATTAAAGGTGAATACCGCATGCATCAGAAATTATAATTTGTAATGAAAAGCAAAAATGTAAGTAAGTAACTAAAAATATGTTAATATAAAATATATTTAATATTATGTAATAAGAGGTCTTTAACTATTTACGTATATATGTCTATCATATTGTTGCAATATTCAACTTTAATCTTAACAGTAGGTAGGTATTAAAATTTAACAATGTGATCTATTCCCATACATGTCATAATAATTATTATTGTAACATAAAATTATTAGAAAGTAGGCACAACAAACAGAAAAAAAATACAAATATAAATGCCAATAAGCTTAAATTAATTTTAATTGGTAATTTTAAAACTTTAAAACTGAATTAATATTAAAAATAAATTAATAAGAACAAATTAATAAGAAATCCAAATTAGAAGTAAATATAAATTCTATAATCCATTAAATTCATTCTAATCAAGCACTTTCATAAAAATGTGCCTCCGAAACTCATTCCTTGACATGGAAAAAATGTCAACATCGATTGTGCAATATTTGTTTACAGCTCTACATAATCTAGGAATGGGTGAATTGTAACCCAAAACTGTTGATCGAAACGGAGGGACCATAAGTTGTATTGTGCCACGGGGTATTCGACTTGGAGCTTTGAACTTTAATTTACCAATAAGTGCCGAGCAATCCACTTCATCGTGCAGAAGTTTATATACAAAGTTTAAGTCCAGAAGCGTTCTTCGTTTTTCAAGTGATGGTAATTTGAAAACACTCAACCTGTTTTCATATTTTCTCGCCGTTTTAGCTATACCGGTCGAAAATGCCAAGTGCCACAAGAATCGCTTCTGGATTCTTTCAAGTCTAAGTATATGAGTAGAGTAATGAGGTCTCCAGACAATAGGGCAATATTCGAGGATACTACGCACTAAGGTATTATATAATAATATTTTCGTATGTGCTTTGCGAAATATTTTACCGTTTCTTATGACAAATCCTAACATTGTTGATGCTCTTTTGATAGTATTCTCTCTTTGAAGTTCAAATGTTAGTTTGTTGTCCAAGATGACACCGAGGTCCTTAATTGAATCTACCTGACGTATGGGGTGGTGCCCTATTGAATAAGATGATCTAGCAGGGTTATGTTTACGAGAGAATTTTACATGATAGCATTTATCAATGTTTAAGTGCATCTTGTTGTTATTACACCAGCGGTGAACGTGATCCAAGTCATGTTGTAACATGTTTATGTCCTCGGTGGTGTGAATAATGCGCGAAATTTTCAGGTCGTCGGCAAACATATAAACATTCGATTTTAAAATGGTAGTTGGTAAATCATTTATAAATATGTTGAACAAAATGGGTACCAAATGGGACCCTTGCGGCACACCGGAGGAGTTAGAAAACAGATGAGATCTGAAACCATTTATCACCACGTACGAAGACCGATCTGACAGGTAGGAATGCAACCAATTAAGAAAATTGCCACAAAAGCCATAAACTGATAATTTGTCAACTAATATGGAATGAGAAACTTTGTCGAAGGCTTTACTGAAATCAGTATAAATAACATCCACCTCTTGATGGCGGTCAATGGCTTCAGCCAAGTCTTCTATAAACAAAATCAGATTCGTAGAAGTAGACCTTCGCCTTACGAATCCGTGTTGATTTAACGACAAATATTTCGAAAAATAATTTTGAATGTAAGGACAAATTACGGACTCGAACACCTTCGCCATTGTGGAGAGGATGGAAATTGGCCTATAATTGGTGACGTCGTCTTTGCTACCTGACTTGTGGATAGGTACCACTTTAGCAAATTTCCATTCATCGGGAAAGATACCACTGGCGATAGACGATTCAAAGATCATTTGCAGTGGTGTTACCAGGTTAGAAACGCAGTTTTTAACAAAAAGTGGTGGAATTCCATCAGGCCCAGCACCCTTAGTAATATCTAGACTTTTTAATTTTTGCATTATTTCTTTGCTATTTATCAAAAGTGCACCGAAAGATGAACTACTTTTATTAACTAAATCCAAATAACTAGACGCGTCAAATTTCTCATTTGGATTCGACTTTGTATAGACTCGGGCAAAATAGGCTCCAAACAGGTTACTAATGCCCTCACCATCCGATTTGGTAATGGTGCCGTTTGTCATAGAGCTTGGATAACAGCTTGGATCATTTCGCTTAGCCTTAATAAATGACCAGAAGAATTTTGTATTATTGGCTACCTTACTCTCTATGTCATTAATGTAATTGTTATAGCACTCCGCTGCCAGTTTTGAGCACCTTGCACTTAATATTTTAAACTCTACCTTATCCATTGGATTCCTGTACTTTTTAAACCGGTTATGTATGTTACGTTTTTCTTTTAGCATATGTATGAGAGATCGTTTAAACCACGGCGGATATTTATGAGTTTTAGGTGTTTTACAGGGATCATACCTTTGAATTATTTCATTCAGTATAGTGTAAAATGTTTCCACCATAGAATTAACATCCGAGTGTTCAGACCGCAGTGTTCCCCAGTCAATTAAAGATAAGGCGTTGTTTATGGCGGCATAGTCAGCTTTGTGATAACAGAGTCTACGATTATTGTAATTAACATCCAGATTTTTACTATTAGTAATGGATATTTTTATTTCGATTGGTGGATGCAACTCGTCTATAGTCGTTAACACATCGGATGCGGCTGTGACTGTGCAGGAAGGCACATCGGAAAATACAAGGTCGAGAATCTTTTGTTTATTATTTTGGACATAGTTGAGCTGGCTAAAGTTTGTTACATGTACAAAATCGATTAAAGTCTGACACAGTTTGGAACTGTGGTTGTTAACAGATGACGTCCAATCAATATTACTTAGATTAAAGTCTCCCAGTATACAAGAGTTACCATCATATTGATCAAGTATAGAGTTACAATTTTGTATATAGTGTTCCAAAGTTATACTACGGACCGGTGGCGGGAGATAAACTGCACATATAGCCAATTGTTGCATGTATTTGCAATGAGGCACATTTATTAACACCCAAAGATCCTCACACTTACTTTCCCAGACACTCATCCTCCTACTTGTCAGGAGTTTCGATACAGCGATTAACACTCCACCGCCCTCCTTGCCACTATGGAAACCTGAAGATTCTCTATCACGCCTGTAAACTATGTAGCGGTCATCAAACAGTTCCGTACTAAATACACTAGAGTTTAGCCATGTCTCTGTTAACACTATGATATCGTAATTGCTTATAACTAGATTCCTGTAAAATATATGCGTTTTAGTTCTTAGTCCACGCGTGTTTTGGTAATATACTTTCAAGTTGAATTTTATTACATATTCATGCCATCGTGCACACTGTTTGAAAATGGAGTATTACTTTAAACCTTCCAAAACACTCATGTCCTTTACAACAATATACCTGTCATGCTCTGACTTGCGCATAAGAATACGACCATTTCTAACCCAGACGAACTTATATCCTTTGTCCTTGGCTGCTTGTCTCGCTGCTGCGTGTAACGATTTGTTTGAGGGAGACAGGTGCTCCACAACGTAAATGGGAACCTTAGCACCACTGCAACCTACATGTGAGCTGTTGAGTTTGTTTGTAGGATTGGTTCTATTGTATGTAATGCATGCCGCTAAAAAGTGATCACGCATGAGTGTGTTGTTAAATTCAACAATAATAGATCGCGGGCGTGTGTTCTCTTGGTTGATCTTGGCGGCTCGAGTACAACGCATAATGTTATTTTCCTTTATTTCACATGAAACAGTTTTGCCCAATTCTTTCACGAGTGATATCACATTTTCTGTTTTTTTTTCGGGGATGCATTGAATTTCAATATTTTTGCACCGAGCGTTTTGCTCTAACTGATTGACCCGTGCCTTTAAATCAGTAATAGTAGAATGCATCTGAGTATTTTGCTCCTGTAAAGTTTTTACGTAAGTCTGATTGGTTTTATGCTCTTTCAAGATCTCCTCGTACTGGTCGTTAACAAATTGCATAGCCTGTTTTACGTCTTGAAGCTCATCTTTGACGTGTTTGAGTTCGGCGTCCAAGACTGCGCGCATTTTAGCACTAAACTGATTCATCAGATCATCTAGATGGGTTTTCAAAGCGTCGTCCATTATTTCATGAACGTCTTCGCGTGTGATTTGTGGATTGTCACTGTTTGGAGGGGGCGATAATGCCTGCCTCTTGGTTGGTCTTGTTGTAAAGTTTTGGTTTGAACGTGTAGGAGTGATATCAATAGTGCTGGCCTCTGATGCGCAACATTGTGAAGCGCTAGCCCTCGTAGATGACATAATGATTGATTTTCTCTTATCGTAAACCAACTTCGTCTGAGGTAATCTGGTAGAAAATAATCTACTAATTTCTACTGCGTTTATAAGCTGGTATCATTATACGCCTTCTGGTGCCGAGTAGCAGAACTATTTTGCTATTATCTACTATTTCTACCAACGTTTATAAACTGGTATCACCATGCGCCCTCTGGTGTGGAGCAGGAGACCTATATTTTTAGTTTATCTATTCAACACTGCTAACACGTCTATGACCAAAGTGGAGCTACTTGTATATTTCAAAACAGCTTTTTTCACAACGTATTTATCGATTTTGATTTGATGAGATTACTATTTTAATGATGAAGAAATTTAGGCACATCGGTGGCAATTTGTTTTAAAATGTTTTTTGCACAATGTTGTACTGTTTTTAGACAACGTAATACTTTTGTTTTGTATAGTTCTTCACTGTTTATTATAAATGTTCACTTAATTTTTCACTGATTGAATATTTTCACAAACATTATCACATATAGATCACAACATTTACTATCAATTGTACCACTTTTTCGTCGCTATTTATAATGTTTTGTTCTTAATATTTAGGAATTTATTTAAGACTATGTAAACAAAACGAGTGTTGCCAGTTTTTGCTGAATAATGATGTGTTCATTGTATGCGTAGGTTGCATGTTTGTAAAGTCCCCCACGACAAAAAAATCACAGCTAGTTGACTTTTTTATATCCTAACAACATGGTGCCGATCAAATCAAGTTAAGCACTAGCCAAATTTAAAAAAATTATTACAATATAACATCACAGAATATCCCTTCCATAGTATATCATTCACTTAACTTCCTGTGAACAAGTAACCGTACACTGTTTGTATTGAGTATGTGGCAAATTCCTTCTAACCTTTTGTTCTACGCCTACAATTACATCCGTGCGTACAATAGTAACTCTTTTGCGCTGGTCACAAGGGGCAAACATAAACACTTATGTTTATTGGTATTGTCATGTTCCATCGCATTAACATAGACGCTTCAAGTTTGTAAGGACAGATTTATGTAGGTGTGGATTTACTGCACGCCTACACGAAAAAACTACTGAACAGACTTTGGCTTAATAAAGCTTAAACACCAGATAAACACATTGGTTATCTTTTATCAGAATATCCACCACCTACGCGGGCGAAACTTAGTGTATCTATACTTCAAAAAATTTATCGATCTTACAGAAACACTTAAAGTTATGTTTACTTTTCAATAGCTTTTAAAGGTCACAAACTACAAGCAAATATCATCTCACATTTAGCTGATATCAATTTAGTGCTTACACGAAGTTAAATCTATCTCGAGCCTCGCCTAGTGAAGTAGACGAAGTATGAAAGTAATTGCTCTTTTGAGCAGCAATTATTTAGTTCAGTGCTTGTAAAATCCTACATTACCATTTCAAGAAGTCGGTAGCAAAGAATATAAATAAATTTCCATTCTCATTTCAGCAGATCTTTGTTGAGCCGTTTCATATTATAATTGAGATTTCATTCTACAGTGAGCCCTGTAATCACTTAATACATTATATGACGCCCACAATTCGGGGTCCTATTAATAGACGGGAATGGGTTAGTTTAAAACATTTATTGTATTAAATATCATCAGCATTCATTGATTTCAGCATTTGTTTGCAAGTCGCCTAAAAATATTGATTAATATACTTATATGAAATGAATATCTGATTTGTTTATACTTAAATTATATTAAAACGTCTGCTAAACATATCAGATAACATTATTTATAACTATAAAAAGACAAGTTTCGCTGCTTGAAAAGCGTGAAGCATACACCTTAGCCTTCCTCGATAATTATACTATCTACTGGTGAAAATAGCAAAAGGAACCGTTCTGTAGTTATTGAACTTATTAGAGGAATGAAGGGGAACTTCGTTCCATAATAATGATAGATAATGCATTTATATCAGGTCATTGCAGTGTTTTGAAACATTACTATTAAAATAATAACCAGAAAAACGCCCTTATCTTGTGGGATTACTTGGTTATTACATATGTGTGCCTATTCATTGTTAGTTTTCCTATACCGAGTTCTATTTCTATCAGTTAAAATATACCGAAGACTTAAATATTTGAACAGCTCGTCATGCCGTCGTATATTCAAGGGTCATTATCAAATACCAAGCGAATATTCGAACGTATTCACAAAGAAAAACCCTTCCTTAATTAGCAAATTTGCATGGTAATTATTAATTATGTTCACAGACACAATTAACTTGAATTATCAGTGTTTCAATAAACCCCTGCTATCAAGGTTCTTGCTGTTGTTAGAAGCGTGTTCATGTTAGATATGCAATGGACTGGATTTGAACCCTTCACGAATTTGACTAATGTTCTAATAGATAGACAGATAATTAAATTTATTGCATACTAAGATAATATTGTGGAGTCCTTTAATAAAATGACTTAAAACTGCGATGTATTTATATGGTGGCCTTATTGCCGAGAGAAATTCTTCTAGGTCATGTTAGATAGTTAGTTAGTTGGACAGGTGTTTTCCGCACTTAGCCACTTAATTTGGCCATTGTGCGTTAGCAGGGACACGGTTGTCGCCTGCTACTCATACCATGCAAGCTCCTTCCAGAAAGCCATGAGTTGACCAGTGTTGCGTATGGCTTCGCTCATGGTTCTGGGGTTGTTCAGGAACCTCGTCCGTTGGTCGCTCACGCTGTTACAATGTAGGATCACATGAGCGGGTGTTTCTTCGGTCTCCATGCAGCCCCTACATAGTGGGCTGTCCGTGACGCCAATGTTGTAGAGATGCTTGTTTAGTGGACAGTGGCCGGTTATTATGCCAGTCAGATGCTTGAGTGTTTTCCTGTTGGAGTACAACAATTTTTGCGAGAGTCGTTTATCTAATTGGGGAAAGGCATCTTTAGATTGCCTACACTCTTTTAACTCTGCCCACTCTTTTTCATGTTGTTGTAGGGTTCTCTCGCGTAACCACGTTTTTAGTTGGTTGAAAGGTATCGGAACAGTTGGTTCGGGTCCCAGAGTTGTTGTGTCCGATCCTTTCCTTGCCAGTTGGTCTGCTGCGTCATTGCCCGTGGAGTCATTGTGTCCTCGTATCCACTGGAGCGTGACCCGCTTCCTCGCTGCAGTTTTCTGCAGCTCTTGGTGGCACTCCATAATTAGGCCGCTGTTAAAGCAGTTGCCATCGAGAGCTTGTAGTACTGAGGCACTGTCTGTGATGATGCGTATTGACAGGTTGCCGCGATCGCCGTCGCCGCCCTTATAATCCCAACGCATTCAGCTTGGAAGATGGTGTTGAGTTTACCAAGCGATGTTGAGAGATTGATGTTCAAGTTATGGGAGAATACTCCGGCACCTGTCCCATACTTTGTTTTTGAGCCGTCTGTGTATACTCTAACTTCGTGTATACCAGAGCTATCCTTGTGCTCTTCATGCAGTTGTATGCGGTATTTTTTGTCAAAGACAAAGGTTTTAGGTATGAGGTCGCACGTTGCATCTAGCATCGGGATCTCGTTAGTTTTCAGGCATACATGGGTTATTCGGTCGTCTCTTCTCCAAAGTCCGAACTTATCGCGGCGGCACCTGCTTCCTGCTGGATGATGAGGTGCAATGCTCGCAAGTCGAGAAGCACCTCCAATGCCACCGTTGGAGTTGTTTTCATGCAGCCTGTTGTGGCCAGACAGGCGAGGCGTTGTATGCTCTGCAGCTTGCTCTTGACTGTGCTTAGTTCAGAGCGTGGCCACCACACTACTTGCACCATATGTGACCATGGGGCGTATTATGGCAGTGTAGATCCATAGGGTGATGAATGGTTTGAGACCCTATTTCTTGCCTATTATTCTCCTGCACTGCCAGAAGATTGTACATGCTTTTGTGGTTTTAGTGGTGATGTGTTTATTCCAGTTGAGCTTGTGGTCGAGTGTTACGCCCAGGTACTTGATACTTTTGTTACTACTTGGTACTTTTGTTAGTGAAAAGTACTAGCTCCGTTTTATTTGGGTTGACCGTCAGTTCATGGTGGTTGCACCATTGTTCCATGATCCTGATGGCTGCTTGCATCCGATAATGGATCATGTCTTCCGAGTTTCCTTTGATTAGGATGGTTATATCATCTGCGTAGCCGACCGTGTAGAAGCATTTGTCATTCAGGCTTCTCAACTGATCGTCTACCACTATGTTCCAACCAGGGGTGATAGGACACCTCCCTGTGGGCAGCTTTTTGCTACTATCCCCCTTGTGGTGGTGTTAACCGTGAATTGAATAGCCCTTTGTTTCAGGAGTTGATCAATCCAGCCACTGACGGTTTGTTCAACTCCGAACTTGTCAAGGGCTCGGCTAATGTTGGTGAATTTAGTTTTGTCGAAGGCGCATTCTATGTCAATGAAGGCGCCTAAGGTCATTAGTTTGTCAGATAGCGCTATCTCTATGGTCCCCACTACGCAGTGAAGCGCTGATTCCGTTGATCTACCACTTCTGTAAGCGTGTTGTTGCGGGTGTAGTGGTCTGCGTAGCAGTGCGCCTTCCCGTAGGTATCTGTCAGCGAGCCTCTCCAGCGTTTTCAGCAAGAAGGAGGTTAAACTGATAGGTCTGAACGATTTTGCTTGAGTGTAATCCGTTTTGCCCGGTTTTGGGAGAAATATGACTTTTACTTCCTTCCACCTTCGTGGTATGTAATTGTGCGCTATAGATGCTCTATATATACTGAGTAGCTGTGGCACAATCGTTGTGCAACCCCATTGTAGAAGTGCTGGTGTTATTTCGTCCAGGCCTGCAGATTTGTACGGCTGGAAGCTATCAATTGCCCATTTCAGCCGGTCCACGGTAACCATGTTGTTGGCTATCGTCCAGTCTGTTTGGGTCGGTGGTCTGTATTCTGATTCTTCCCAGTCACAGTCGTCGGTCACAGTGCAACCTGGGAAGTGTGTTTCGATTAGCACTTGGCTTATTTCCATGTCTGTGATTGCGTAGGTGCCATCAGGCTTTCTGATGGAGCCTAGGGTCTTGTTGCTGTCCTGGGATAGGATCTTTTTTACCCTGGCTGCCTCGCATGTGGAGTTAATGTTGGTGCAGAAATTTCGCCAGGACTCTCCCCTGCGGAATCGTATGCGTTTCTTGTAGTGCGACTGGGCTTCTTTGTATTTGTCCCAATCTGTGTCTTTTCTTGTGTTTTTAGCCCGGTTGAAGAGTTTTCTCAGATTGCGCCTGAGCTTCTCCAGTTCCGATCCCCACCATTGTCTTTTACTACGCGAGAGAGGAGAACATTGGGTTTTACTACTCGTTTTCGGTAGTGTGGTGGGGCAGGCTTGTTGGTAGCTGCGTTGTATGCATTTTGTTAGTAAGTTAGTGTTGTGTTCTATGTTTGTAGTGCTTGCGGTCATGTCGTTGAAATTTGACATGGCTATTTCCTGTTCGAACAGGGTCTTGTAGCTCGCAATGTTGGTATTGCGTGGGTTGCGTTTTGGTTGTGTGACCCTCTCTTGCACTCGTATGTCATAGCAGATACGTCTGTGGTCGGCAAAGGATGGTTCGGCGGACACATGCCAGTTCGTGACAAGTTCCGCGGCCCCATCCGATGCCAGTGTAATGTCTGCTATGGTTTGATATTTGGAGCTAACAAATGTGGGCTCTGAGCCTTTGTTGATTACCGTTAGTGTTGTTGTGTAGATGTATTCAGTTAGGATCTCACCTCGTCTATTTGCCACGGGGCTTCCCCACAATGGATGGTGGGCGTTAGCATCTGCCGAGAGTATTATTGGCCAGCCGTGGTCCTCACAGTGCTGCACTAGCTCGGCCAGCTCCTTCGATGGGATCTCCTCATCACCGGGCATGTAGACCGAAGCTAGTACTAGCATCTGATCATTGGGCCCTGTTCGTATTACCACGGCTGTGAGATCTCTAGAACAAAAGTTAGTCAGCAGCAATGCTGGTACCGTTCGGGGAATGTATATGCATGTTCTCGGCTTAGGAGCCGAGCTCCAGTGCAATATCTTACCTCCGACGTTGTTGAGTCCACATATGATGTCGCCTCTAATCCACGGCTCCTGGATTAGGGCTATTGTGTGGTGGTTAACCTCCAGCAGCCTGCGTAGGGTAGCCGTTGCAATTTGCTTGTGCTGGAGGTTCGTCTGTACGACTCTAGTCTGACGAAGAGCCGAGAACATTGATGTCCACGGACTCCCCGTCAGACGAGTCGTGCTCGTCGTCGACGTCCGTCACAGCGATGTTTGTCGCTGCGGGCGTCGTGTGTGCTCGGGCTGTGCCCGACGTGGAAGGTTCGGCCGGTGTTGTCGCTTGTCTCTGCGTGTGCCTACTGGCGAGCGGCATCTCCCCGGGCGTGGCAGCCGCCCCGCCACCTCCTGCCCCGGCAGCGTGGAACACTACGTACACGCTGCCGGTGAAGAAGGAGACTCGGCGGTCGCGCTCCTCGATTTTCGGCATTTCCGATTCGGGGCTGCCCAGAGATAGGTACAGGCCGTGTTCTTACATGGTAGCGCTGTATAATTGCCAAGTTTGGACAGCGTACCATGGGTTTTGGGCAGCTAAGAGTTGGTGAATCTTCGGGAGGTCTAGGCTGGTCGACCTCGGCAGCCAGAGCGATGCGCGTACGCGCTTCGCGAGATCCGTCTGCCTGATGACGGTCAGCCCGGTTCCTTCAACCGGTGATTGTAGTCCCGCTACCGTCTGTTTGAGCCACGCCAGTGATTTTTCATCCTCGCACCATAACTTTAGGACACCTCCTGCTGCGAGGGGTTTGCCTCTTAAGGACGTTGTTTGACCAAGGTGCGAAGGCTGCTTCTAGAATCCGCTCCTCTATGGAGCGTTTGAGCTGCCGTGCTTGTTCCACCGTCAGGTCTGTAGGTGGAGTGGCAACGACGGCCACCATCAGATGCGAGTAAGTCGCATCGGCGTAACTTATCTTTGCCCTCTTGGGTGTTGCGTCCACTCTTGCACGCTTCAACGTGGCGCTTGGTGGTGTGTCGTCGTGACGGTTCCTCTTCGACGGTGTCGCCGAAGTGGGCCGTCCCGAGAGCGCCAGGTTGGTTGGTGCATGCCGAGGTCCGCGTTTTCTAGGGCCGCGTTTGCGGCGTGGCCCGGTGATGCCCCATGGGGCTGCCGGCTCAGCATCTCCGACTGCCGTCGGAGGGTGGCGACGGGGGTTGCCCGGTGCTGCACCGGCCGGAGCGGCGCGTGCAGCTGGCGGGAGCGAGCCCGAAGGCTCACTCTTCGCCGTTCGCGTGGCTTCCGCTTGCATGCCTGAGCTGCTGCGTCCACCACTCGCGCCGGGTCTGGCCGATTGCATCATCCTGGGCGGTTTCCTCATCGCGCTGGCTGGGGCCGGGTGTTCGCGCTGGTGCGTTGCACCAGCTGCTTGTCGTCTCGCGGGGGGTGCGTTCGCCGATGTTGTCGGTTCGCTACCTCCCGCGGGGGGTGCGTTCGCCGATGTTGTCGGTTCGCTACCTCCCGCGAGGGGTGCGTTCGCCGACGTTGTCGGTTCGCTACCTCTCGCGTGCGCTGCGTACTCGCGCTGGCGTCGATGGTGACGGGAGCGCTTTCCGCGGTGTTTGCCTCTACCGGTTCCGGTTGACGCGGAGCCAACGTTCGCCTCGCGGCGTTCGTCTGCTCGACGCGGTACCACCGTCCAGGAGGTGTAGGTGATATGTTCTGCACGAGGCATGGCGCTTGCCAGGTCGTGCAGGTCTAATCGTTCTCGTGAAACATTGCCCCCCTCCCAGAATACGTGGGGCTGCCTGGACCCGAGGGTGCAGGTACCCTCCTGGGGTAGTTACTTCTTTTGTTTCACTTCCATATTGTTTGCTTCGTATGAGTGTGTGCGTGCGTGCGTGCGTGCGTGCGTGCGTGCGTGCGTGTGTGCGTGCGTGCGTGCGTGCGTGCGTGCGTGCGTGCGTGTGTGCGTGTGCGTGTGCGTGTGCGTGTGCGTGTGCGTGTGCGTGTGCGTGTGCGTGTGCGTGTGCGTGTGCGTTTGCGTGTGCGTGTGCGTGTGCGTGTGCGTGTGCGTGTGCGAGTGTGTGTGTGTGTGTGTGTGTAGGTGTGGTGTGTGTTAGCGTGTGTATGTGTGCGCGTCCGTGTGAGTGATTGGAGCAGTGTGGTGAATGTATGTGTATGTGTGCATGTACGTGTGTGTGGGTGAGGGCGGCTGGAGGTTTCTGTTGCGTCTGTTTCATAGGGAACCAGACCAAAAGCGGGCGGCAACCTCGGGAAGGATAGTCCACCAGCCTTGCCTTAGGGATCTACACGACTTGCGCTCTCCCCTAAGGCCATTCGCCAAACTCTGCAATGGACGCAGGTGCAGAGAGTAGAAGTCAGTGCAGTTCGATGGTGTTAAATGAGTTGAAGTGCACGGGCCTCCGCTCTAGGTCATGTCATCGTTGGTATGTATATCAATAACTCTAAAGTAGCTTAGCTAATTTGAATAGCTTTCATTTTTTGGGTTGTTCGCTTCAGTTACTTCTATTTTTAAATGGTTTTAAAATTAGAATGTCTGAAAACTTTAAAGTCGGTCATTTGGTTTAGGAATAGGGATGTTTCCTGCGAGTAAAATAAATTATATCAGTTCTTTGATCTAATAAAACATGCTAAAATAATGGCAGTTCCATTCATCAATTCATATTAAAACTAGGTTCTCCAATTTTTGAAGAAGCTTTTGAATCTTTCATAGAAGAAAAAATAAAAAATTTTAGTGATATTTCAGATCGCCTATACAAAATTAATATTCATTCAGCTTATACAATTATTCGGTATTGCCTTTTCGTCCCTAAATTCACTCATATTGTAAGATCATCACAACTTTGGAAAATAGCAGTTTCAGGAAAAAATTATCAAATTATTCAAACAACTTTAAGGAAGATATTTAATGTGGACATGGACAACTGAGCCTGGCTACAAGCGTCTTTACCCATACGTCTAGGTGGGCTCGGTGTTCGCAAAATTTCCAGTGTCAGTTTACTACTTCTTACTTACATTTACTACCTCGTTTTTATCTTCGGTTCAAAACACACACAAAGGCAGAGTTAACTAGGAAAATTTTAACAACCACGCTAGTTTATTAGGAAGTGCTGTGCAAAACCGAAGCTATAAATGCCTGAAACATGGCTTATCCAAACACTGAATTGTCTACCAAATTTTTATCCCAGAGACAGTGGGACTTGCCGCTCTGCAACTTAGTAAGAAAAAAATCTTTTGTCTACAGCTTCTAATGTTGCAGAGCGTGCTCGCTTGCTGGCTGTGGGGGAATGGGAATCTGGTCTTTGATAACACGCACTACCATCTTCCAACACTGGAACCATGCTGGATGATGAGACCTTCCGTATTGCCACTTGCCTACGTTTGGGTGTTCCATGAGTTTCTTCGCATCTTGTCGCGTCTGGCGTGCCAGCTGTACTCGAACCAAATGTACCAAAGGTACGAGACGTCGGGCAGAGACCTGACGGTATGTCGTTGTTGCCATGGAAAATGGGTAGGCCTTTGGTGTGGGACGCAACGTGCGTAGACACCCTTGCGCCATCACATATTCCAAGCACAGCATGTCACGCTGGCGCTGCTGCTGCAACGGTGGAAACCCTCAAACGGCGCATTGACATTTACGTATTTGAGCCGTTTGGGGTAGAAACGCTGGGATCATTGGGTCCGAACGCTCGTATTTTGTACCGAGACGTCTCCAAACGCTTGATCGACGTCTCACGTGACCAGAGGGCTGATTTATTATTTGCTCAAAGAATCAGCATTGCCATTCAGTGTGGCAATGCTGCCAGCCTTCTAGGCACGTTACCCGATGACAGTGATGCGGAGGAATACTACGACGCCTAAATGCTTTGCCTTTTTATGTATATATAAGTTCGTTTTTTAATTTAGTTGTAGGATTATACGTATAATTTTAGTTGTAAATAATACTTTAAATGTAAATAATTATACAGTTTTAAAATAATTGAATTGAAATATATTATGTTAAAACTCAATTTTACATTTTTATTGATTAATTGATAGATAATGAGTTCTCTACTTGACAGCAAACAATGATGAGGTCACTATTTCGCAATGCTATTTCATATGAAATCCGTAAAAGGAAATTGTTTTTGACATTTCATTAATAGTTTCCGATTTGACTAGTTAGAAACATCCCAATTGTCACTATTGTTTGTTGCACGATACCTATCGGTCAGCCAATATTTCACATTCCACACACCTCGAATTTCATCCACACGAAACTAAATCGCTACATACGAAACCTTCCAGTCCAATCACAGTTATGATTCTTCAGTAAAATTAATTAAGCTCTGTACTGTAATACGAGCAGAAATTAAAACCGCAGCGTTTGCCACGCCCTCCAGTAACACTAAATGGTTTAGTCAGTTTTAGTACATCTATAAACCAATTCGTTTTACTGTATGGAAATATTTAGTAAGCTGCAAGGGGCGTTTAGCTTCGCTATGTGTATAATGTAAACATTTTGATATTAACAGCAAACTAGTTTGAAACCGAAGCTCGTTATAAAGTGCAATATAATTACCGGCTATTTCAGTGAGATTACAAATACATTAGGTATAATATTTATGCATATTCTCGGTGGAAAATGGCGACTAATTAAGAAATAATGTTTGGAATGGCGAACTATTTTGAAACTTGGAAGATTTTGACGTACTCAACCGAAAGAGTCAAAAAGGACTTTAGCCGTTGAACCATAATATGATTTATGTCTTTAAAACCAATCCAAACCTTCAATAGAAATGAAGAAGTTTAAGTGGATAAACTCTAGTAAAACTATTAGTTAATTTACGTTGTCACGATGCTCACAAAACAAATCTAAATCCAAATCTCGGTTTTGTTATTTGTGTTCGACGTTTCAGTATTTACAAACATAAACTAATTCCTGGGTATTTTAGATTTAACAAAGAAACTAACAATTTCAGTAGGTATGTTTTTGGGGTTCCACACCTCAGTTCACGAGTAGCACTTTTCGAGCTTTAAAGGAGGTGACGACTTGTCACCGAAAATGTCACCGGTTGTCATTCTGGAGTTCTGTTCTTTCTATTTTCTTAATAACATCAATTCATTTCTATCGCAGTACTTAAGACATAACTGGCACAGTACGCACCCGCATTTCGGCGACTATGTGTTTACGTTGAGCTTTACTGCCATTTCAGGACAGTTTAAGATTTTATATTCTGGCTAAACGGCCGCAAAGCTTCCACAACACCCTCTCTGTTCATCCCACTTGAGTAAATCGCTAGAACATGCAATATTTTCGGTTTGGCCTCTCAAGTCGCGCCATTGCATTTAATTACGCTTGTCTCAAAAACATTACAGTTTCATTTGCACTTGTGTAAAAATAAACGGAAGGTGGATTTTCTTAAAATTTCACTTTTGGCTCGTCGGTCTAGGCGGACTGGGAGGATGACGTTGCATTATGCATTTTGCTAACGAACGCATGCACGAGAGCCGCGTACGGAAAATTTGAGTAGAAAATGTTAAACTGAGCAAAACTTTTATGCTTTTACTTAGGGAGCTGCTAAAAGAAACAAAGTGGTGGCTAAGTTGAATGCGACCATTACCGTTATCTACTTGGCGACACTCTCACCGAATTATTACAGGTTCCTAAGAATACATTCCACGCTAAAGAAATTGTTACGCATGGACATACTGGAATAGAACTCTAATTCAGCTTGTAAATGTTTTCTTTTAGTTTTCGAAGCGGGGAATATGAAACTATTTTATGAAACAGCTACTTTTTTATTTTATTTAGCCTGTCTGTGTGTCCCACTGCTAGGCAAAGGCTTCTCCCTTGGACAGCCATGCATCCCTGTCTCGTGTTAAGTTCGGCCAGTCGCTGTAAAATGCATCTAAGTCATCCCGCCATCTTCGTTTGGGTCTTCCACGTCGTCGCCGACTGTCATGAGGCACCCAAGTACTAGCGAAATAGGCCGACTTTTCTGGGTACATACGACAAACGTATCTGGCCCAGTCCCACTTCAGTCTAGCAGATTTTCATCCGACGTCAGCTATGCGTGTTTTGGAACGCAGCAAAGTTTTTCGGACATGGTCTGTTCTTTTTACACCAAGAATGCTATGCTCCATCTCCATTTGGCAAATCTTCAATATGGACTTCTAGATTTCGGTCAGCGACCATGTTTGGGCACCGTAGGTTAGGATGGGCATTATGCACATGTTGACGAGTTTACGCTTTAGTGACAATGAAAGGTTGCCCTTCAAAAACTCTTTCATTGACCAGGAGCTCTTCAAGGTATTTTCGACACGTCGTGCTTCTTCTTTGTCTTGCCTGTTACTAAAAGAGACAATCAGGCCCAAGGCCAAGGCCAAGCTAATTAAACGCTTCCAGCGTTTAATTAGCTATTCAAAATTCAAGTTTCTAATACTCGTAGACTATCTCACATATTTTGCATCTGAGGGAAATAACATTATAAAAAGTATGATCTATTTCTAAGTTATTTTAATGCCTTTTCATAGTTGCAAGTAACGCTTAATAGCACAAATGAACACAATGATTATAAATTAGCTGTAATTGATATTTCATCCTTTTCTCCCTAACCAAACAAGTGTCAGTCAAACGTATTGACTTAGGTCTGTAGACTGTAGATACCAACGCTACGCGTCCCTTTTTATTTAAATTAAATGTAATACTGTTCTATTTAGTGGCGTGACAGATTATATACCCATTGAATTTTATATTGTCTTTGGGGACATGTGCAACGTACCTTTCGTTCGAGTATAACGAATTTCGGCACTGTTGTCACGTCATGTTCACGCATTCACTGACTGTGCTATCATATCTCAAGACAATATCAAACTCATGTTTTTTACTACGAAAGCTTTAATTCCTATTATCTCATTGTCCGTCTTGGCAGTTTAAAGCATCCTTAAAATGCTTGAAACGGTTACCGATGCGAATTCCCATTTGTTACTGGCCGCGGGTACTAGCGTAGGCCAATGAGCTGATCAACTTTATTAATTAATTCTACAGCTTCACTATAACTTCCACAAACTATCCTGACTGTTACTATCGATATCGGATACACTGCAAGCCTTAGCATTATTTGCGCTAAAGCTAAAAGGTTCGGAACGGGATGATCCTTTTTGCATTAAGAATCAGTTATAGTTTATGAAAAACATCGCGATCTTATGCTTCTGCTTTTGCTATTAACAAAGCAATATTCAAATACATTTTTGTAGTTACTTTGTAAAATATCATGATTACTAGTTACTTTAAATATTATTAAATGTAAATTTTACATAAGAACTTAAACAAATTGTTCTCAGTCACAGACCACTTTGATATTTCTTTGTCGTTTACACAGAAATAATAAAGTTTCTATATCAGACATTCGTTTAACATTGCTAGTCGCAAAGGTCGATACGTTTAATTATGGGTTATGCAGCTTACTGATCCACAAACCTCCACCTTGAACACTCAGACAATATCCTATGACGTATCACTCTACTGTAATGCGAAACGACAGCGTAATTACGCTAGACACGGGGTAAATCTTAGCACTCTGAAGAATATATACCTCCTTTCGGTCAACATGATGAACGAATAATAAATGAAAGTGATGTATTGAGCTTTTGCGAAGATAGGTACTTCGCACAATCCGATTACCCAGCTTGATAGACGTTTAATATATTGAATTACTAGTTTTAAATGACGTATCCATTCGAAAGTATTCTAGAACGAAAATAGTTAGTGCAAACTATTCAGACTTTGACTAAGTGTCTCTGACATCGAATCTGACAAGGTTATGTGAGGGTTATTATGGGAATATGCTCGACAGACTCATTATCTGTTTGAGCTGAATTAATTGCAATTCCATTGAAGCACTTTGCTTGCCTCGCTGGCTACGACTTATGTGAGTTCAACCCACACCACATGGGATATAAATACAAGAAACAAATTAGACGATCAAAATTCTAATGACAGGTCTAAAATCCCAAAAATTCATTACTTGTAAGCCTCTATTGGTATCGGAAATCTAAATGAAAAAACAATTATATTTTTTTTATTATAATCAAACAAAATGTAATGTCACAAACACATCTGTTAGTCCTTTTCATATCAATATTATTATATCATCATTACGCATGAATAAAATACTTACATTAACAAAAATAATCGAACATTAACTTTCAAGGAAAATGTAAGAAAGAAATATTCGACATACTCAACATTACTTTATGTGTCCGTTAGAAACAAGATCACAAGGTACCAACAAGAACAAATAAGCAAAATTAAATTTCTCTCCGAAGTGAACGTCTAAAGATAAGTGGGTAATATCGGTTTCAACGTCACCGATGCCTTTGACTATTGACGCTCCGTAATGGAGTTATAATAACATTACCAAGTAATACGTAATGTTCGTTGGAACATGGTGTCATTTATTTTTGTATAAGGACGTATTTGACATGTTACCGACTGTTGTTGCGGTTGCGATAACAATAGCTTACAACAATATTGACACATTATCCACTTGTCTTGATATATTTCGTCATTCAGCCTTTCGCTGGACAAAGGCCTCTCCTAATTAACGTTAGGAGCATTAGCATTGCAAGCCAATAGGACGATTTGGTTTATTATATCGTAGTGACAAGAGAGGTTGATATATTTTAATACCGAGTTTGCCGTCTCTTTGCAGACTTACTTTTAGCTTCGTGTATTTTCTTTAGTTGTCTTTTCTGACACCTTTGTCACGAATGGGTTATGACATTTTTGTATTCTTATTCCGTCACCAAACAGACATAATCACGGTGATTTTCCTTACCATGTTAATATTTATGTAACATATTACATTAGATCTTATTAATACCTTACATAATATATTACTGAATGTAGAGATGTACCTAATAATAATTTATAGTAAATTAAATTCCATTTTTCATTTCCTCATCCAAACTTCTTAAAGGTAGGAAATTAACTTACCTACTTCACTTTAACATAAGTATCACTTAATCGAGGTCAGGCTATTTTCTTGAAGATGGTTTACCTGCTCAGGGGACACTTCCCGGCTCGTCTCAATATTTTCTTACGGTAAAATATTCGTCTTTCCTATCTGTGAGTAAGATTTACGAGACCAACACTTGGACTCTCATTAAATTACTTGTCATCTAATTTTTAAACCATGTTTTGAACTTCGTATTTATAAAGTCAGTTAATTATTTTAATATTATCTTATCACATAAAACTTTTATAAAACAGTAGGTATTATGTTTGTTTTTACTTTTAACGTATTTACTGAACAATGGAGCAGTGACTAGCGTCGATCTTTATTCCGGATATTCTTCTATCGTCGGATTCTACCATCTATATTGTAGTGGGTACATTCATAATCCTCCTGGCGTTATCCCTAAGATATATATGTCAAAATCTTTATGACAGCCGGGACTACAGCTTAACGTACTCTGAGGCACGGAACAGGCGACAATTAACAATTCAATACGCACATTCCTCCGAAAAGTGAGTAGCGCGCGCCGTGGATTGGCATGCCTGTACATGGCATTCTGTTGGTATCTCGTCTAGGCTATAGTTGATGGTGAATTAGTTTCCTTTATCAGGTACCTATGCAAATTTTGATGCTGACGGCCCACATCCCAGATACTGGGACCCCTGCGACTTCTTAATGAATATAAAAATTAAGGGCTACTAGGTAGTGCCGAATGTTTGCCACATAATGCATTGCTAATACCTATACTAACTTTGCCATCGCGTGCCAGTCGCCGTCAATCAAAGTCGCTGCTGTGTGGAAGACTTCTGAGAACAAGTTTGACATAAATCCTGCTTAAGTTAGTGTCTTCAAGACAAGATACGCGAGATTAACCTGTAGTCGTAGGTACCATACAGCTTTATGTAGCCTTATCAAAACATAGATTATGAAATCTTCTACCCAAGGCTATATTAAATCAATTTACATTATATTTCTTACAATGGAATAAAAAACTACTAGTACACTGTCACTTACTTTTTACTGTGCAATTTTAGTGTACATATTTCTATGTCATCTTTCATTGCTTTTTACCGACTACATATAGTGCTTGAAATACGCGACCAAGAAATAAGTTTTATTCAATTCCAATCTACCTAAGTTTTCATCGGTGAATCATAAGAAAGAAAAATCCTCGCCGTAATCAATTTCTATTCGCGAATCACTTACATAAAATGCAACTATTTGCAACCTACTATTAACAGTAAATATTTTTGTGTGTGGATTGTCTACTGGAGGATTGTTAACTAATATAACTTTATCTCCTTATTTGCAATGTAAATGTATAAACATGAATATACTAATATCATTTGATTTAGTCATTCTGTGGAAACATGGTTCTTTTAACTATCAATAAATGAAATTCAATGAGCAATCATCCAATAGCACAAGAAATCAAAATAAAAAATATGTGACGTCGTGCCCCCGCCGTGCCGTCGTGCCGTGTTACAAAGAATCTGTTGTTTATCTAACTATCAGTTATGGCTCAGTGGTTAAAAAGTTGTTGTCGGATCGGTCTGTGGTTCGATTCTCGCATGTGTATTTTCTTTCCACAAATCTAACTGTTGAAATGCATCTTGATTGGCGTATTGTTTTTCGCCGTGCCTTGTTCTGAAGTTCTGTTGTTATTCTTAATTCTGTATAGGTTCCGTAATCGAGTTGATATTATAGGTACTTTATAAACATTCAGGGTGATTAAAAGTGCGTCGCGAGCTCGGAACGGTCGAATAGTGCCTACCATTTAGATCGTACCTACCTAGTTGTCGTTATGACGCACGCGCGTTCACTCAGCGACGCGCCGATAAATAAATGCCTAACTAATGATTCACCATTGTTTGAATTCAAAAGGTGTTTACTGGTCGTGTTGTAGTTATTAATTGGAGCAAAATATTTATTAATTTATTTCCTTTGACATTGAGCGGTCCAGTCGTGTCTGCGGCTTATATTATTTTTGTTCATCGTTACGAAAAATCTGTTGTTACACCTAACTATATTCAAAAAGTTTACTTATCTAGTGGCAAAGGCCGAACCCAAGATTTTTAAGTCGTAGGGCTAGATCAAGTTTCTTATATCTACAAATCATTATTACCTAATAATTACCCTAAGCGCTTCTCCATAGATTGTTATCTTTAATATTAAGCAATTACACTGGCCTTGGCATTTACATGTAGGTATGTGTGATGAATTATGAATGATAAATGTTTATGTTCAAATTCAGACTGCCGTTGTACGCGTGAAGAATGCAAGCGTCGGTCATTATTATTTAGGTATCCTAATCAGCGTATAGGGTTCAAGGTACTCATGCCCTTGTTTTCTCTAATTTCAGGGAGTATCTTCAGGGCTGCTACGCCCGTTGGGCTAGGGAATTTTCCTTAGGGAAAATCCCGGCCTAACTTTGTGTGACGTCGTGCCCCGGCGCTCGCGAGCCTCGCTACGAGTGACGCACAGCAGTGGGGAGCCCCGCTCGCCCCCTCCCGCTCGCCGGCCTTATATATACCGGGGACACACGTGGTTTGGCCCTTTTTGCTCCGGGACAACACGACCAAAGCTGAGTACCCCATCTGAAGACCTGTGAAGTGCCAACCTACCACCACGGCCTGGATAATTGTCTCGTCGGCTAATCTCAAGTGTCAGTTTTTTTGTGTAATTAAAGCCATTGTGTAACTGGAATATAACGCGAGTTTAAACTTTCCTGGTGATATTTTTTATTTATTTCCCGTAAGACAACCTAACTATCTTTCTTTAATTGCTCGGCGAGTGATCGATCCCGGCTACCCCGTGGAAATCAATCACTCGTGCGACAAATAGTAAGAGAAAGTTTTCTAAGTACACACATAAATTGGTAGGTATCTAAAAAAGAAGAATAAAGGAAAAAAAGAGCAATAGAATTTCAAGATCACTGGGGAATACAGTTGTGTGACACCTCTATCGCTCGGTGAAAAGAACCTTAAAGCATAAGTACAATTTGTATAGTTCTAGAAACACAGATCCAAAAATGCAAAGGTTAATTTATCCCGACGTCTATGTTATGATTGCATTAATTGGATTCTGTATCGCATCGCGTTGTATAATCAATTCTGCACGGCGCATGTGGATGTGTTACCTAGCCCTTCGTTTGGAAATCAAAACTGTGTGTCGCGCACCCGCGGCCGACTCTCCCTAAAATTATTTACCTTTCATTCCGTTCACTAAATGAGTAGGTTTATTGGATTAAGTCCAGAAAGCTTTGCCCTTAATTGAGGCTTTCCGACAAATAACTTTTCTGTTTTCTCAAACTTGGACAGCTCTTAAATAATGCTCTTAATTAAATTTGTGCACAAAATGAAATAGATTTTGATAATTACTTATAAGTAAATAAATAAATAAATCGTTTATTAATTTCTCTTGTAGTAATAAGTAGTTGTTGTGAACTTCAGATGACGTCGTGTTTTGAATTTGTGATTATGTTCTAAATAAGTTTTCATGTTGGCATAAATTTATTTAATACTGTCGCCAGTAAATGTTTATACTTTGTGTTGGATAACCAATAGATTACGTCTATATTGATGTTGTGAACTTTAGTCCAACGAGACATAACAATATATATTATGTTTATTGTTTTTGTACTTTCGAGCCATGTATTAATTATTTTTGCGGCATTGTGTTTCAGATATAGAGGATAATCGCGGCTATAAATTTAATATTATATATTATTTGTGAAGTGTTTTAATTAAAATGTAAATAAAAGTAATATATTTTATCTAAGTTTATTTAAGATCTTATAAAAAGGTCAAGGTCAAGGTAAGCTCATTAATTTCTCCAAGACTGCTAGTAGTTATAGTAAAATAATTTCGCTGCTATTTAATGAAGCCGAGCGAGTTGATATTATCAATCGATGTTTATTTTTCAAAGGTTTCTCTTTTATAACGTACATCTTTATTTAATAGCCAGCGGCGATAGCCCAGTGGTATGCGTAAAGGTCTGCCGGGACGATGGTCTCGGGTTCGATCCCCGGGTACCCCGGGCACACACCTCTGACATTTCGAAGTTATGTCTGTATTAAAAATGTTAATCATCGCTCGCTTAATAATGTGCCCGGTAGATGGCAATAGGCTCGCCCCGTATTACATTTGATATTGACCGAAACATAACTGGCGAAGTGTGGGTGTGTTATATACCTCTGCCTACCCCTTCGGTGATAAAAGGCGTGAAGTTATGTTATGGTATGTGCCTATATATAATACTTGATGAGCCCGCGGTTACACCCGCGTTATTTAAGGGTACTGCTCCGCTCTCGTGGCTCATAGCGCGATGTTATTTATACCCTATACACTTTTTTTTTTCACTTCACTTGGAAGCCTGGTTGACTTTCCCATTGCAAAACAGGCGGGTGATCTGAAATTTTTAAATACACTTATTTTAATATGGATTTATTCAATTGTTCAAATTTTTTTATGAGGATTTTGTAACTGACATGATGCTTATTTCTCACTGTTTTTATCTTACAGTTTGGTACTTAGGTATTGTTAAGCATTAATGTACACTTACCTATGGAGTGTGGCCATCGTGCTCCGGTATTAACTGCTGATCAATAATTAGTTCATCGACGATCCATATTGTTAGACAACGAGATATGATGACGTAGATGATAGTAATTTTAAAACGTAAATGTACTACGCTATTAATAGTACTGTTGATACAGTTGTTAAGTTCATAATGAAACGTTTTCGATATTGTACGACGATCATGTAAGTTTGCAGCGCAGAGAGTGTGCGCGCGATGCGTGCGGTGTGCGGTCTGTCGCTTGTCTCTGTGTTCCCCCGGTTGATGCTAGTGTTGGGTAGGACTTACAAGAGGCAGTACATTTGTCTGTATAAAACTCACAAATGTAAGAGCGGCTCAAAATGTTTAATTGTACCACTTCAATTTTTTTGTCGCGGTCGTCTTGTATGATATGACCGGAGAGTAAATGAGGCGGTGTGGCCAATGAGGGAGAACGCCTCACACGCTCCACTCGAACAGCGCCTCTTTTTATTTTTACACGTACTACTTTAAATTTTATGTCACGTTCGTCAAATACGACACGAGCGTTGACTAAGTGAGAAGGAACTCGTCACATGCCTCACTTCAACAGAGGCGAGGCGTCGTGAAGCGCAGCGATGCAATTGAAGGTGTTTATATGATACCCTTTATACATATACCTCTGCGCGTCAGGAATTCAAGATGCCTCGCCTCATTTGAAGTGGTACATTGCACTGGCTCAGTACAAAACAGAGACACCTTTTACAAACTCATTTCAATGTTATGTCCTACCCAACACTAATTGATGCGACATCGAGTGTCGACTCCCCCTCATGCCCCCCGCCGTGCCCCCGCACCCGCGCTGCTAGTGCGTGATGTTATTGTAATTGTTATAATTATGTAGACACTTTAAGTTTATATTATATGTATATTTATATATGATCATATTAGGCCAGTGAACTCACTGTTTTGCGCCTTCGTGAATCACTATTAGGGTCCCGTAGAAAAACAGTGCCAGCATGACTGGTATCATCCTGAATGGGGTCCTATTGTCGTCACGACCTAACCCTGACGAGGTGCACCAGATGGCTATGTATTTCTTCTTCTTTAGTATTTTTGTGTGTTATTATGATTTCTGCATACATACTTATAATCATGCTTGTTTGGTTGTGATAGCAATAAATATTATATAATTTTTTCAGTAATTCATTTCTATAGCCTTTCCTTTTTTTTATTTTTATTAATTCATTTCATCTTGGATAAATGGGCTATCTAATACTGAAAGAATTTTTCAAACCGCACCAGTAGCAAACAAACAAACAAACTACTTCAGCTTTATATATTACATACATACAAAGACTCACGCCTGTTTCCCGGAGGGGTAGGCAGAGACTACGAAACACCATTTGCTACGATCTTCATAATATATATGTTTTTTATTTGCTTTACATATTAGTATAAGATTAGATTTCCTTACGCTGCATCGGGTAAATTCTTTCAAGTGCATTGCAATTTTGAAATGGAATGCCCTGTTTTGTAAAATCGATTACCAACCGCAAGAAAGAAATCCATTTTCAAAATCTTGAACGCAACCAGTTAAACGATCTTTAAGGCATCTTTAAACCAAAATTGTTTGAACTATCTCTCGTTGTATTATTGTCCGTCTTAAGCAAAACCATTTAGTGAAATTGGAATAAACTGGGAATTATTCAATTGCCTGTCGCATGGGCCACATCCTCATCTAATAGAGAGTGACACGCGTCGCGAACTACTACCAATAGAATGATAATTATGACTAAACGTACAGAGCTCGCAACGTGCTCGGGTATAAAGAAGTATGAATTTGCTGCTTTGAAGTTGAAGTTATAATGATAATTAAATTGCTCATTTATCATTATCAGACAAACTGTATTCACACAACACAATGACTTTGAAATGTAATTATTTCTGGTGTAATTGAATACTACAAGTGTGCTGGCTATTCGGGCCTGCGACAAGCTTTTAGTGCGTACAAAACTATTCGCTCACCTTCCACTTCGATCACAAAATGAATTTTATCGAGTTAACCCACTAAAAGCTTAGGACCAATTTAATCATTTGCTCCAAATTGGATTTGTTATTGGTGAAACATACTGTGAGATAAAAAAGTGAAGTCAGCTACGGGTGCATGTACTTCTGTTGTTATAATAGCCGTAGCCCTAGCTTTTGTTTTAAAATGTTTAATGTTTGTGTATAAGATATTTACGAATTAAGTCAGATCTATTTAATCATTAAGAAACAATTAATTTAGTTCTTACGACATTTGCCAATGATGTGCCCTCTTTTATGAATAACACTCAAAATATCTCGGAAACTAGATAATTATTTACTGAATGCATTTCCCAGAATCGGCAAGTCCCGAAAGATAATTAAATCCTATTAAATTTTTGTTTATAAATTTTATTTGTCGGGGAAAAATTAGTTGCTACATGCAGTAAATGGAAGACATTAACATAAAAATTAAAAACTACAGGACAGTATTTAATAACAGTCAGCCTTTTTTTGTAATAGGCGACAAACGAACAGAGGGATCGCCTGATGGTAAGTGAATACCACCGCCCGTGGACTACCTGGTGGAATACCAGGGAAGTCACAAGTGCGTTGCCAGCTTTTGAAATGATAAAACGCATCGGAGGAGGATGAGTGAGAAAGAAAAGGGATGGCGCCGCCGGCACACTTACTCACCGAATGAATCGCAACAATATAGATACTGTTACTTTAAGTCGATATTCGGTGGAAGCGTAGTATTTCCCTGGTCGTGGCGAATATATTAAATTTTATATTCAATTTATGCATCTGTATTCGTATCTATCAATACAGTTAATTGTACTTTAAACACATTACCTTTACACTAAGAATATTTATATTATAACATTCAAAATACGTTAAAGTTACTTTTTACAAAAGCGTCTACACTTCAAGAATACTGATAATGAAAAATGGAGTGAATGAAGCAAGAGAGATATGTCAAGATCGTTGCAAATGGCGCTCCGTAGTCTCTGCCTACCCCTCCGAGAAACAGGCGTGAGTCTATGTATGTATGTATGTAAAAATAGCTACAGTATCTTTGTTTTAATTTGTTCCCTTTAAAAATAGGTTAGAATGTAACATATTTAATCTGGGCATATTTTGTACGAAGCTGTGAACGCCCACGTCACATTGTAAGGCTAATGAAGATTTAAATATTCGACGAGGAGTAATTTGTATGTCGCCATATTTAAGGGGATATACAAGCTATATTACAGATTTACGACTACGCTCCTACTAGAAGCGGGGCTGGTAGCACGGAACTAGATAGTATATACACATACATATACTCACGCCTTTTTCCCATCGGGGTAGGTATTAGATATTTACTTAAATGTTGCTTTTATGTTTTTACCAGACTTCAGCAGCCTGCGGCTTCGTCCGCGTCGGTATCACGACAAAAAAAATATTATGATACAAAAGCAAATATAATAATACAAAGTTTCATCAAAATTTGTTTAGAAGTTTTAGAGTCATAGAGTAACAAACATCAGTCCATTCTCAAAAAATTTACATCTTTTAATATTAGTTAGAACCGACATTAGAACCGACCGACTGTGCTACCATCGAAGTGTCAAATCTATATTAATAATTTCGTCAAGGGGTACGGTAGACTGGATCGAAACCTTACCTGAATAATAAAACATAAAAAAATAAAGATTTCGAGTCGACAACATATATCCGCAAAATTCGGACTGTCGAGATTGGCCACTCTAGCGAAACGTCACTGATATCGGATAACATTTTGAGTACTACTAAGACTTAGTATAGGTCGGTTCCCGAAAGATGACCACTGCGCAGAAATCATTTTTAGGTCCCCGCGGAGGTGCAGGGTGAGGCGCGGGTGGAGTGCCAATGGTGTGGCTCCGTTCTTGACGCATTCCCTAAATGCGTCAAGAATGGAGCCACGCCATTGGTGCACGAATGTACATATGCGCGACGGCCGCCATTTGTAGTCAACTTTCGTGAACCGACCTATACTAAGTAGTTTGTATGTGTAAATACTTTTTACAGTCATATTTCTTAGACAGTTAAAACGACAATTGTACAAGTATCCGCCCAATAAAGTAGATTTGTGTTACCCCGCACATATGTAGATGATATACTATACCTAACTAGAGAACCCCGATTTTACGCGAGCGAAGCCGCGGTCAAAAGCTAGTGTTAATATAAATCTGCTTCAATCATTTTTCAAGGCTCTTAAGTCTCTTAACCAGTGTATGTAAAGGAGTACCTAAAGCATTTATACAGATACTTTTGTAAAATTGAAAATACTTCAAATGAAAAATTAATTCAAAAATATTTTTATTAACTTCTACGAAGAAGGTTTTAGAATAATATCGCCTTGTTAATTTTTATAAATCTCTCAGAATTAATGCCATAACTTTGATTTCAAGTTAATTCACGCAATAAACACAATGTAATTATTACAATTGATGTTATTAAATTAATCTGCCTTCTCAAATAAGCATGATACTCAATAAAAATTAGATAGCTGGCTTTTTATAAAATTGCTTATAATTATACATTTTCAAATTAATGCATTGCTTTAAAATTAAATATCAAAATACAATGACTCCATTTATTAATGAAAATACGAAGCTAAGTTGCCTATGAGATACGTACTTATCTTTTCAATATATTCCTTCAACAATCAAACAGCTATTACACTAAGTCGTAACTGAATGAAGTCGTAATGCGGGAGAAATATAAAGGCACGGTAATAATATCTAACAGTATTGTAACTCCATACAAACGCACGAAACTCGAGTTATACCTACGCGCCGCGAGCAGAGTACCCATTAGACTGGGCGGACTGTACCTACAGTACCCGCAGCCGCTATCGTGCCGCAGCTCGCATGCGGCGCGTCTGGTAGGTATATAACTCACGAAGACGGCCGAGTTACAATACTGTTAGATTATATTACCGTGATAAAGGTATCGTTCCTAAGGAGGTACTTTGCGAAATCTTACTAAAGTTATGCAATGAAGTCGGAGTAGTATTAGCGCAGTATATGCCGCAAAGGCCATTCGCAACTCCGTTTGCTTGCACATATAGTTCTTATATATAAGTTTTTGTAAAGTTAGTCGTAGCTGTACTGGTTGTTGGACGGTACTAACATAGTGCGCAGTTAGCACGACACTTCACACTGGAGCGCCAATCGACGCTGATAAAAACTTCTCCCCAGCTACACAAACATCCGATCCGCACTTAATTACGAGAGTTTATTGCACGAGACATTTCCCACATTCACGTTTTTTCTCGTTCCACTTCCCACTGTAATAGCTTATTAACCTCGCTTCAAGATTGAAAGTAATGTTTGCCTCAAGTAAACGACATCAAACACTTAACTGAACTTTATAATTACAAAAGGGTGGATAAGCTTGATAAACCTAGCTCGAGTATGAAACAGAAATGTTTACGCTTTGCCTATACAAAGGTTATGGCGAAGAAAGTTTCTTTATTCCGGTGATTCAGGTGTTCTTCTATTCGCTTTTAATTTGTTTTTGTTCGGTTATTGTTTAATGGTTTTGTGGCGAGTGCGCTATGAAATACGAAAGAATAGAAATACAAAGGCTATCTATTGGAGCATTTTTATTCCGAGCGTCGGATTTTCTACAATACAGGCGAAATAAATCCGTGGCTTAGTATTCATTTGTATATAAAGACATGTTAATTGTATAGCGGTGCATGTTGGCGACGATATTGCTGTAGTCCAGTCTCAGAGTTATTTATGAACAATTAATCTTTGAACCCGACTAATCGATCCCGCTTCTGGGACTCGCAGACACGGTCATGATCCCAAACTAATAATATCTTGTCAAAATACACAACACACACACATGTTAAGACCCCGCAAGGAACAATTGCAATATTAATATTTACACTGTAGGTACATTCACTATACCAGTTGGATTAATCTTAATCCGCAATTCAGTTTCATTATAATTACGTTTGACAGTGATATCAAAGTAGGTATCGGCACGGTAATAATATCTAACAGTATTGTAACTCCATACAAACGCTCGAAACTCGAGTTATACCTACGCGCCTCGAGCAAAATACCCATTAGATTGTGCGGACTGTGCCTAAAGTACCCACAGCCGCGATCACGCCGCAGCTCGCATACGGCGCGTCTGTAGGTATATAACTCAACAAGACGGCCGAGTTATAATACTGTTAGATTATATTACCGTGGTATCGGGTAGGATAACAGTCTAAAATTAATAGGTACCCTCTTAGAAATACAAATTCCGTAGCAGTAGTAGACCATTTCTATAGATTTTGTGGAGATTAACAGCCGAAATTAAATTTTCATGCATGAATAATAAAATATGAATACATATTTTGTGCGAGTTCTCAGGCGTATTTCCTGCTTTTCCTTATTCCCCTTGAGATGAGTCAACTTATAGAGGACAGAAGTTTGTACCGATATAGGCGAACTACGCAGTCTTGAACTGTATCTATTCTTTCAAAAAGTTTAATACTGCACAGGGATATGTCAATGAACTCTTACAGGTAAAAACAGTTAATACAAAATCAAAATAGCCTTAGGCAGTGTTTAGTAGTAGTGTAGTTTTGTCCGTGTGGTGACGGATTAAGAATATGAAATGACACCACCCCATATCATCCCATGGGTGTCGTAAGAGCCGACAGAGGGAACATATTATGCACATCACACAGAACATCACCTTAAGAGAAGGAAAACTTGACACAAACCCTATGCCAACCCGTTCGGCCAGCGTGGTATATTAGGCCAATTCCTCCGTACAAAGGAGAGGCCGAGTCCAGCAGTGGACTGTTAAAGGCTGATGAAGAAGAAGATAGCTTTAGATTGAAGATGAAATTAGACGTTATTTGCTTCGAATTGTATAATCTATTAGTATATGTAAATCTTTGAAGTACAAGATAAATAATTTTAAAATTATCTTTTAACAAGAACAAACTTCCAATACCACTAATCCCAAATTTATTCTAGTGAAAGCTGCTTATATAATTGAGTTTCCCAAACATTTCCAAATCCTTCACCATTTTGATCAAGCACTGTTCTGCCCACAACATAATTTTGTCTTCAATTTATAGGAAGGCGGCATTCGTTGCTGACGCCCTAACCCTTTGCCTGCGCTCGTTCATCTCGCCTGGGGTAAGGGTTAATAGAGCCGTGTCATCCGTGTTACGTTAACTATTTTGTTTTCGCATGCAACGACACCACTGCTCCGTTTTCTGGAGAGGTTACTCGTATCTCAAAATATATTTCGGCGATATTGACGAAATTCGTGTGAGTATCCGACAATGTGCGCCTTAAGGTATCACGAATATTAAAGTGATCGGAAAGTAGCAAAATTTCGCTATGAGATTATCACAGTTTTCATATAGATTTATAGATTGTAAGGAGGCAAACAAATTTTAGTCACTTGCTTTTTGAAAATTTATCAATTTTCATAATCTCAAACATTTTAGGTAATGTCCGCTTGAAATTAAATGAGAAAGAAACTTTTATCTGTAAAAGTCACTAATCTTGTTGGTATTTATTGTGAAATAATATCTAGCTAGCTAGTCTATTTTTAAAAGAAGCAATTTGAAATATAACATAACATACTTACTGACATGTAACGTATTATTTATCGGATTACCTAAACCATACCATAAAATGAGTCAGCCTCACAAAGGGTTATCTTCTTGTTGTGGTTACTTGCCAACCTTGTTATTGGGGACTTCTTCGTAGAACATTGTTGTCATTTAGGTTGTAATTCGTCTCAGGATATTTTGGTTAATCAATTCATATACACAATAATGTATTTAGGTGCTGTGTGTGGATTAGTAAGGCCATACACAACAGTGGGTTTTAATAATTATAACACAGATTTATCGTTTTAAGTGCTTCGTTGCATACATATTATACATACATAGACCCACTCCTGTTTCACGAAGGGGTAGGCAGAGACGGAACGCCATTTGCAACGATCCTGACATATCTCTCTTGCTTCATAATTTAAATAATTGTATTTTTAATGGATTGGCGCTCATAACCGGAAAGGTTGCACCAATTTATCGATGTAAAACGGTTTTAGGAACTTCTAGGGTTATATTTTCGTTAGAGATTGACGGACTTACGGAGTTCATGTCCTTTAATTAAATATATTACTGACTCCATACCATGGTACATCGCTATCCCTTTGGGTTGCAAAGGTCAGACAAGAGTAGGTTTGTGGCAAGCTAATACTCTGTGAAATCTGACTTGACTAAAAGGCGGAACCGGACTACAAAGCAAAAAGTCTTTGAAGCAATTGGAACAAGTAATGCCAGAACGATGATGATTTCTTTCTGTGACTAAGATACACTTAGACTAAACAACGTGCAACGTGTTTCCCTTCATCATTATCTTTGGTAGCGCCATCTACCTTTCCATCGAAACTAATCACATCAACGTCAATGGTTTGTCGCTGCTTGGCCAATGCGAGCGATGCCTTTTGTTTCCGTCCCTGTCTATCCCATTCCCTGGAAGGGGTACGCCTTTCGCGGATTGGTCGCCGCGATCATCGACGCGAGAGACAGTCGAGAACATTCAAGACGCTGAGATCGTGTCCGCCATACCGCACCGCACCGCTATAATTATTACCGCTTATACAAAACTCAAAACCGCTCGCGAGTGAAAGTGATTTGTGTAGTGGAGAGAATCAAGCAGCTTCATCTCGGAAATACCAGGAGGCTGCCATTTGCAAGGAAAGAGGACTGACGTACAAGGTAAGTGCCCCTCATCCTTCAGCATCCTTAGAATATCCTATACCCACTCACAATTCTCTCCCATTCCAATCCTAGGCGACCAAACTCGCCATCCTTTAGAAACAGTCCATTAATCCTTCTCCAAGTCGCCTAGAACCTACGGTTTCGGTGTAACGCCGAACCTTTTTTTTGTTATCCATACGAGTAGGATTCATTTACGTTTTATACGTTATATCGCTATACCTAGGCAGTTATAGCACCTAGCTATACTCCTAGTCTATTCACATAACCGTCACATGGTTGTTTTCGCACGCTTCAGTAGGTAATATACTTTTATGCAGCTACCTACTTACTCAATTATTATTTCTGGAACTATCATAGGTGTCTTGTAAATCTCATATTTCGAGCAACTTTTAATTCCACAGCTCTAAAGTGTTGCCTACTTAGCCTACTTAGGTAAAATAATAGGTACATTAGATATTCTTATTTGTTTCGGTCTCATTAGCTTATACTTACGTAAGCATGTCACAACAAAAGAAGTCACGCGTGTCGAAAGACAAAGAGATGACAATCTTAGAAGCAAAACGCAAAATTTTATTTGAGCGCATTCAAAACATCTATGATCGCTCAAAAATCGCCGCTATTTCCGATGGTAAAAGAGAATCATTCCTTAGTTATTGTATGACAGTAGATAATATTCGAACATACTTTCATAAGTTGTTAGACGATTATAACACAAGATTACTTTCTATCAATCCTGATGAAAAACCGAATTATCAGGCGTATACCTCATTTGAAGATCTTTATTGTATTATTAAGCGTATTCAATCGCAATTGGAGGGTAAATGTTCGGCACAGCCTGTTGCGGTGGTTCGCAAGCCGAAATTACCGCCAACCGAGATTATGTCGTTTGACGGAGATATACGAAATTGGCCGTTATTCTATGCGAGTTTTAAGTCTACAGTGCACGATAATGGTTCTCTGACAGATGCTGACAGGTTGTACTATTTAATAGGTAAACTGTCACCGAAGGCCCAATCCGTATTTGCAGGTGTCACACCCAGTGCTGAGAATTATCAGGTCATATTTCAGTCACTACTTGATAGATATCAGGACACGCGCGTCCTAGCGTCTACCTACTTTGACCAAGCTTTAAATCTTAAACTGTCCGGTGCCGCATCTGTCTCGAATTTCCAGCTGTTTATATGTAGATAACTTCGTAACCGCGGTTAATTCTCTAAGGAACTTAAAATTAGAAGATTTTTCCGACTTTATGTTGCTTCAACTCGCTTTAAAAAAGTTTGACACTGATACAATTCGTGCTTTCGAGATGACGGTACGCAATAATAAAATACCTACACTAGATAGTTTTATTTCGTTCATCAAAGATCAGTGTCGAATATTTCATAATACGCAGTCTGGTTCACCTGGCCCGTCTAACACTGGCAGCAGCAAACAAAGGTCGAATAAAGTGCGAAATAGTAACAATAACTCGGTCCCTAATCCACAATCTTACGTAACATGCTCGGAATCTAATAAAATAAATTCACAGAAGTGTCTGTGCAGTAATATAGTGCACGACCATTTCTATAAATGTCCCGCTTTTAATAATTTAAATCCAACCACTCGTTTCAAATGTGTAAAAGATAACAAAGCTTGCATTAATTGCTTAAGCATAAAACATAAAACAAGTAATTATTCTAGTAAGACAAAGTGTCGCTCATGTAATCAAAGACATCATTCACTGCTACACTTCGATAAAGGTAACCCGTTGTCAAGCCAAGTCGCTAACCTTGACACACTTACGTCGCAGGTGCAGGCTACGATAACTGCGCCTGCCACGATTTAGAATGAAATATCGTTGTGTACGACATCCATTGCGCGGGCGGCACGAACGCGCGGACGGCCTTCGCGCGCTTGTAGTGATCAGAGCAGTGCTAAGCCGCGATGTATGGCGTCTAAGACTGTTCTGTTAGCGACAGCGCAAGTTATCGTTTATGTTTTTAATGGGTCGCCGCACATGGTACGTTGTCTACTAGATAGCGCGTCTCAGACCAATTTAATAACGTTTGAGTTGTTCAAATGCCTCGGATTGAGGAATAACTTTAAAAATACGAACTCAATAGTCAGAGGGATCGGCGGTTCAGAAAAACATTGCAAGGGTTCCGTAGATATTAAAATACATTCGCGTTTTGATGGAGACATTAATTTTAACATTTCTTCGCTTATCGTGGAGCGTATTACGGACACATTGCCAAACGCTAATGTGGACATATCGCTTCTCACACACCTCGAGTCATTGCCGCTGGCGGACTTGGAGTTTGCGAATCCGGCAGACATTGATGTTTTGATCGGAGCCGCAATATTCCCGCACTTGCTACAAACTAAAGTGGTACGTAGTGAGCAAAATAACTAACCGCCCGCTATTGAGATGGTGTTTGGGTATGTGATTATGGGTACCGTACCTACATTACATACTTCTCAATACGTTACGTCTTGCTGTTGTTCTGTTCTTCAAGAAAATAATATTGATTCTCTTCTCAAGCGATTTTGGGAGCTTGAAGAGGTTACCGCACCGCCCTCGATGAGCCGTAAAGATCTCGAGTGTGAAGAACATTTCCGCGCTACCACTGTTCGTGACGACAGTGGCAGATACGTTGTGGCGTTGCCATTCTGTGGTGACATTTATTCGTTAGGCGACTCGTACGCTGCTGCGCTCAGACGTTTCCATTGTTCGGAACGTAAACTTGATGCATCACTTAAGTTACGCAGCGCCTATAATGACGTCATCCGTGACTACGTAGATAAAGGTTTTTTAAGTGTAGTTGTAAACAACGAGGGCAACTCTCTATCCTCATATTATATCCCGCATCACGGCGTAGTTCGCGAAGATAAAACCTCTACTAAACTTCGCGTGGTTTTAGATGCTAGTTGTAAGACTACATTGGGTTAGTCGATTAATGACATTTTGCATGCCGGCCCCAATCTACAGGGTGATTTATTTAACATCATAATAAAGTTTCATCTTTTCCAAATCGCTCTGTCAGCTGATTGCCGCCAAATGTTTCTCAATATCGGCGTTCGCGAATCTGACCGTAGATTTCAACGGATCTTTTATCGTTTTGACAAGAAAGAACCTTTATCTGTGTATCAGTTCAATCGTGTTTGTTTTGGACTCAAGTCTAGCCCATATCACGCGTTACGAGTTGTTCGCCAGTTGATCGCTGATGAAGGCGATCACTTTCCCGCCGCAGCGGCTGTTGCCACTTCCGCCTTGTACATGGATGACATTGCCTGTAGTGTCATATCCGCGCCGCTAGCAATTTTGCTTTGTGAAGAGCTTATTCAGCTTTTCAAGCGAGGCCAGTTTGATCTTGTCAAATGGACAAGCAACTCTAAGGAGGTTCTCGCACGCGTACCAGATTCTCATAAAGCTTCTCCAGACATTGAGTTTGAGAAGTCTGTACCGCATAAGGTTCTCGGTTTACGCTGGGACAAATCCTGCGATAGTTTTCGTTTTGACGTCTCACCACCAGATGATAAGTGCACCAAACGCACTATGCTGTCCACAGTGGCTCGACTATGGGACATAATGGGTTTTGTGGCTCCCACAATTTTGTACGCCAAGCTCTTGATCAAAGAGCTTTGGCTATCAAACTGTGAGTGGCATGAAACACCCCCTGACCATATTGTCGCCGCTTGGGGCCAGTTTTGTATTGAGCTTACCACGCTCAATCAAATTACTATTCCGCGTCATCTTGGATTGATATATGGATGTACCATCAACTTAATAGGTTTCGCTGACGCCAGCGAGCGTGCTTACGGCGGAGTAGTATATCTGCAAGTCCGCATTGGTTCTAACTACTCGATGCAGTTATTTTGTGCCAAGTCTAAGGTCTCGCCTGTTCAAACCATTTCGGTTGCGAGACTGGAGTTGTGCGCGGCCCTTCTGCTGTCTCAGTTGCTCCGCAAGGTTCAAGACACAGTTTTGCCCCACTACCCCATTAATAAAATATACGCATTTTCCGACTCCAAAGTAGTGCTTACTTGGATTCATTCTTCTCCTCATCGCTGGCAGACTTTTGTCGCCAACTGCGTTAGCAAATTGATTGAACTGGTTCCTGCTACTTGTTTCAATCACGTCGCGGGTATTGAGAACCCCGCAGATTGCTTGTCTCGTGGTGTCACTTCACTTAATCTTCTGCATTATCCATTGTGGCATCGTGGACCTTCTTGGATTTCCCATGATCCGTCAGAATGGCCCATGCAACCCTTTGACCACAGTGCAGAAGACGAAGATGTACCCGAACGGAAGTCTGTTTCTTATCCCGTGATTGCTGAGGTTGCGGAGTCTCCCATCTATGCACTCGCACTACGCATGTCATCGTGGTCTAAGTTACTCCGCGCCATCGTTTATGTCTATAGGTTTCTTAGGCACCTACCTAATGAGACTTTTGTATCAAGTACTGATATCAAATTCGCAGAATGTAAGTTACTACGAGCTGTACAGGCTGTTCATTTTAGTAACGACATTCAAAATTTGAAAGACAATGTACCTTGTTCTCCCGCTATCCTTAGACTCAAGCCGTTTTATCGATGAACACGGCGTCATACGCGTTGGGGGTCGTCTGTCAAATTCGGATGAACCTTATAACTACAAACATCCTTGCATTCTGCCGCGACATGATCATGTTGTCGACCTTCTTGTTGATTTTTATCACAAGAAGCACCTACATGCCGGTCCAGAATTGCTTATGTCCTTACTTAGGCATAAGTATTGGATTTTAGCTGCCACACGAATAATTCGTCACAGAATACAAAAATGTAACGTCTGTTTCAAATTTCGTCCGCGTCCGACTTTCCCTCCCATGGCCGATCTCCCTAGCCAGCGCATCAACCAGGTTGCTAAAGCGTTTACACACACCGGTTGTGATTACGCAGGACCACTGCAGTATACGCCAGTGCGTGGTCGAGGTGTTAAAAGCCGTAAAGCCTGGCTATGTATTTTTACATGCTTAACGACGCGCGCTACGCATATTGAAGTTGCGACAGATTTAAGCACGGTGTCATTTCTGGCAGCCCTTAAACGATTTCTCTCACGGCGCGGCCCTATACAGTGTTTGTACACGGATAACGGCACTTGTTTTGTGGGCGCAAGCTCTTATTTACGCGACCTTTATAAGTTTCTCAGGGAAGAATATCGTACTCGTCTTCAGGAAGAACTTTCCATAAATCATATTGACTGGAAGTTTATTCCACCAGCATCACCACATTTCGGTGGATGTTGGGAAAGAATGGTCAAAGTAATTAAAACGCACCTCTTCAAGGTTATAGGTCAACAGATCCTCTCTTACGAAGAGCTTTTAACTGTCCTTGCACAAGTCGAGGCACTGATCAACTCGCGTCCACTCACGGCATTGAGTAGTGACCCTGCAGAACCATCCGCGTTAAGCCCTGCACATTTTCTGAACACAGTGCCATTATCGTCATTTCCGACTCCTGAAGCAGACTCTTCAAGCTTGCTCCAGAGACATACTCTGCTGGATAAACTCGTGCAGTCGTTCTTGCGGCGCTGGCGTGCGGAATATCTACACCAGCTTCAGGCTAGATCCAAGTGGAATAGTCCTGCATCCCCTATACAGGAGGGTACATTGGTCGTCATAATACATGATAATGCTCCGCCGCTTTCATGGCCGTTAGCCATCGTAGAGAAATCGCATACTTCCAAGGACGGTACAACCCGCGTTGTTACCGTGAAAACCGCTAAGGGGAGCTATGTGCGCCCTGTTGGACGTCTCTGTCCGCATCCAACTCAGTGAGATCTAGCCTGAAGTTGGATCTACCTCTTAGTTTATGTATTTAGTTAGTAGTTTTCGCTGTTATTGCGTTTGTAGTTTTCGCTAAAGTTAATTTAGATTAATTTTATTATCATATCGCTGTCTTAGCCTATTGATGGGTTATGCGGTAGTACACCCAACATAGCTAAGTTCAATTCTATTTCTTTTAAAGGCAACCCTTTAGGGCCGGGGGGATATGGTAGCGCCATCTACCTTTCCATCGAAATTAATCACATCAACGTCAATGGTTCGTCGCTGCTTGGCCAATGCGAGCAATGCCTTTTGTTTCCGTCCCTGTCTATCCCATTCCCTGGAAGGGGCACGCCTTTCGCGGATTGGTCGCCGCGATCATCGACGCGAGAGATAGTCGAGAACATTCGAGACGCTGAGATCGTGTCCGCCATACCGCACCGCACCGCTATAATTATTACCGCTTATACAAAACTCAAAACCACTCGCGAGTGAAAGTGATTTGTGTAGTGGAGTGAATCAAGCAGCTTCATCCCGGAAACACCAGGAGGCTGCCATTTGCAAGGAAAGAGGACTGACGTACAAGGTAAGTGCCCCTCATCCTTCAGCATCCTTAGAATATCCTATACCCACTCACAATTCTCTCCCATTCCAATCCTAGGCGACCAAACTTGCCATCCTTTAGATACAGTCCATTAATCCTTCTCCAAGTCGCCTAGAACCTACGGTTTCGGTGTAACGCCGAACCAATCTTTAAAACGTCAAATACATTAGAGAGTTAAACATAAGTTAAGTCTCAAATATTCTAAAGGACGTATATTTTATTTTTTAGACAAAATATATTTTGATACTCTGCATTCCTTTAGCTACCCGGCGCCCGGCGCCCGTTAGAAAATCTCGCCGTTTCTTGGCTCTTGTTCAAAGTGAAGACAGAAGACGCCAACAAATAAAGCTACTTTTGTATTTATCATACTTATTAGTTACAATATATAGAGCCAGTTTACCCGTAAACTTTTATTACAGTGTTTTCTCCTAAAAGTGAACATGTTCATGTAAGTTTGACTTTGAAAACGCGAGCTTTTTAAAGATGTAATTTTGCAGTGTGGGTGTTGTTTACGGTAGAATTTTATTCTTGGATTATACTGATCATTATTACGTAAAATACTGGTACTCCTTCGGATTTCTGAGGCCAGCAGTCGCAATGCAGAAAAACTAATATACTCTGATCAACTAGTAATTGGGTCCAAGGCCTCAATGCAGACCGAAAGTGTATTCGTAGCAAAAGGGTTGAAGCATAAAACATAATAATCAAAATCGTGAATCATTTTCGATTTATAATTAACTCAAAGTCGTTAATAGCTAGAAGCACAATATTAAATCATAAATAAGATGACAAGAAAGCAGACAACGGACAATAGTAAGTTAATTATATAAAACGCATTATACATGTAAAAGATAATTTGAACTTCGTTTACTCAACCCATTCAAAATAATTTACATGTTTTGCTGCGTAAAACTTGGAAGCAGAACAAGACAACAAATGTTGAGATCGTAGTAGCGCGAGCTGCACGTCCCGATAATTTGTCTTAAGTTAAGATCTTGCTCTCTATAACGGTTACCATGATGGCTTAGTAAGGAGTTTCTGATTGAGAAGTTCTTTGGCGTGACTTTCTTTGGTAAATCACCTGGTTCGGCGATTTGATATGGCTTGCTCCATGTTTAGCAAAGATATTGGCAACCGCAATACCACATATTGATCAGCTTTCTTGTGAATCATTGCGATTACAAAATGAAATACTTTTATAAATATTATGTACGTATATAACCTGAAAATGTGCAACCCTAGTTGCGGGACGCCCATCCATCATAGGGGCCAAGTCCATCTATTTGCAACTTTAGAAAGATCTGATCTGACTACACAATAAAAAGCACTGCGGTGTCCTCTACAACTCCTCCTCGGTGTGACGGTGCGACGAACGGCTAGTGACCTCATCGTCGCACCGTCCGCAGGCAAACTCTTCTTCGGGAAACTGAGCATTTGTATCAACAATATTTTTTTCAACTGTCAGACAAAGTTCGTATCATTTAAACATAAGTAGATAGCTAGTTAAGGGTTACCACAAATTTTTGGGATACCTCTTTCTCTTTATTAAAATAAAAACAAGATCTCGCTAGAACAGCAATTAGTGCACGACTACGAAATATATCATCAAACTTCCCTCTTAAGAGAATTTCGTTTCATAATGTAGACAAGTGCACAATTTTAATTAGCCACAGTTCCACCTGCGTCCGTTTCAATGTTATTGTTTCCCCGCGGATTTCGACAGCGAATAATTATACTTTAAACGGGCTATATATCGAATATATTCTGTGGAAGAGATACCGTTCCTATTCATGATAGCGCTAATGATTATAATCTTAAATTATGTATGACTTTTACGGCAACCTATTGACGAAAGTCCCATCAAAATCTGTGCACGGGTATTTGTGTAAGGCGCATCCAAAAAAACAAACAGTCATTAACAAATAGATAGAAAAAATATCTTATGATCTATAAGTACCCTTTTTCGCTAAGATTTAAATGAAAAGACAAAGGGATCTTTGAGTTTAATTCTAGTATAGAACGTATATAGACTACTAGAGGACGCCAGCAGCTACGCCTGCATTTTATTAAATTTACCCGTTTTGACCGATCTCGTGGGAATTTCGGGAAATCCCTTCTTAGTGCACTCCTACGGTCCCCAAGGAACATACATGCCAAATTTCAGCTTCCTGCGCCCAATAGTTTCGGCTGGAGCGTGTCTGTCAGTCAGTCAGTAACGCAAGGATTTTATATATTAAGATTATTGAATATGAACGGTGAGTGCTCTAATCGGATAACGTGCGGTCTTCACACACACGCATCGTATATCGTATCGTATTTACGTTCGCATTGTGTACTAGTGCATAAACATGCATGTGTTTATACGCCCAGCATGTGGTCTGTGAATCGATTTCGATAGAATTGGGAAATGTTGAATCTTTGGGCAATAGAGATAAATAGTTTTTGAAATTATATTGTTATTTGTTTAAATACTTTTAACTATTCATCAATTATGTGTAAGCACATGATTATTTGAAAATAATGTGCCTTCTACTAGATACGCCATTCCGGCATGGGTTACGCAAATTGTGGTCACATAATCATCATCTTCTTGCCCTGGTCTTAATTTATTTAAGGTATCTAGGTCATAGCGGTGAATTGGCTTCCTATGGCGTAATGTGGCCAGCAGTAGGTGACTTTATGAACATAGAACATAGATAGAGTCAAGGTCACGTAATATTCGTGCAATAAAATGTGTCAAACCAATAAAGAAAGAAAGATCGAATCGCCCATATAAGCGTCAATAAGGTCGAATATACTCAGGATATTTCAGCAATGCTTGCGTAACAAAGCTAATGGGCATTCAAAGGGCTCATTCATAGCCCAAACTGGTATACACACTACACACCACGCTGACTAGGTCGGCAATAGACGAGCTAAAAGAAACTTCTTGTTTAACCGCTACCGACCGTCGGCCGTCGGCCATCCGGAAGAGCTACGCAAAGAACCCGTTTTGCATTATGAAAAATGAATGAAAATAGTGAAATGAAAATATGAAATATGAAAATAGAATATATAAAACAAAAACATGAACCCAAATGTTTATTCAAAACGCTACTATCTCATTCATAAGAACAGTTATCCCAGATTTTAATTAACTTTATGAGAATAATATAAACCCAAACCGTGGCAGGTTTTCAGCTTGTTTGTGATGCTTGTAATGTACCTACAGTTCATTAACATGAAGCTCTCCGGTGACTGTGAAGTTCTTGGGCCATTATTTTCAGTTTCTGAATTGTATATCGAAAAATTAATTCGTTTAAAAATTTAAGAAACTAAATACCTTGTGTATGACGGTAGGTACGAATGGCTTAATGGTTTATGCGGCTGCCTCGCCATTTATTACTGCGTTGGGTATCTTAGGTTCAATTCCCACACCAAACAACACTGTGTTATCCACAAATTGTTGTTTCGAGTTTGACCTTTGAGAAAGTGGATTAAATATTTTAAGTCTCCGGCGACACACAAATTTTCGTGCCGTCGACATAAAAATAAAAAACATAAAAAATCACTTTCACTTGCACGAGATATTTCAGCACATTTTTTCCAAATTCGGTAAAAATTAATGAACTGGCAAACAGCACGTCGGTTTCTCGTTATCTTTGATTCACCTTTCAAGGCGGTAAACTAGACGTTTCGTGAAACTGCGGTTTCAGCAAGTCTGGTATTAAATAGTTGTTTCAGGCTATTGCACTAAGTGGCAATGATACTGATAGCAAAATGCACCATGGTTCGCACCGAATTGCAGTGGCTATTAAAATATACACTAATTTATATTGTATCCTTATACATGTAAAATTTTATGCGGATGGACTTATGTTCGTTACCCTTTCATGCAAAGCTTCCTAACGGATTCAGATGAAACTTTGCAGTGATATAGCTTATACACTATAAGAACATATAGAGTACCATTAGTGTCTATTATAGACAGGTGTCTGGTTCCTATTTAAATAATAGACGACAATACGTAGAAGACGACCTGTCTTCTAGTAGTGGACGGAGAAGAAAAAGTCGTTAAATCCAATTTAACCCCAGTATCTCGTGGTGTTCCTCAGGGATCAGTCTTAGGCCCAATTTTCTTCTACCTGTTTTTAAATAACTCGATAGGGTATGTGCAAAATCTGATCTGATGATACAAGTGCAATAATATCAGCAGATAATACTACTGATTTAGAATCTAAGGGTAACGCGGTTTTAAAAGTTTTTGAACAATGGTTTTGCATAAATAATCTTAAACTAAACGCAAACAAAACAAAATGTGTATTATTTAAATCCACTGCAAAGAATAATGCCAGTGTAGAAGTATCGACTACCGGTAATAAAGTAGAAGTGGTAGATAACATCAAATTCTTGGGTGTTAATATAGATGCTTGGTTAAAATGGAAGCAAGAGACACACGCCGTAACTAAGTCTGTAAGTTCTGCGTGCTACACCATTAGAATTCTAAGGGAAGAAATTACAATACCTCAACTTAGGATGATATACTTTGCTTTAGTTGAATCTCAGATATAGCATTTCTTTTTGGGGTAATACAGGGTGTCTCACGGCAGAGTTAGGATTTTAAATTTGAATATTTAAAAAACCGTTGCAAGTAAGCGCGGGCGGGGCGAGGCGCGCAGTAGCTTCGTCGTTTGTGCGGATTCGTTATTCACGATGTCGCAGTGGTCGGGTGAGCACCGCGCGTTTGCTATCGAAGCGTTTTTAAAAGGTGGAGATTCGTACGTTTTGGCTCGGAGACAGTTTTGTTCTCACTACAATATCAGACGTTTACGCGATAGGCTAAGCGAAAATTTGATTCGTAAATGGATTATCCAGTTTCGAGCTACCGGGTCCGCTATTAATCCACCGTCCGGGCCCAAGCAGAACTTCAAGGACGGAAGAAACAATAAACGAAGTGGCAGCTAGCGTTCGTCGTAATCCACGCTTGTCAAAACGCAAAAGAGCGGCGGCTTTAAATATCACCAAATATCCAATTATTTTATACCCCAACTGAAAGAACATCCAGCCTACAGCTCAAAAACATGGTTGGAGCCACTTGCCACACTGCAAGAGCCACTGTGGACCAACTTCGTGAATTGTTTCCTCAAAAATTGATATCCTGCTTTGGTGATATCATGTGGCCTCCGCGATCACCAGATTTGACCCCCATGGACCATTTCCTATAGGGGTACCTTAAGAGCTTAAGAGCAAAATTTACATCAATAATCCAAGGAATATCGCGGAGCTAAAACAAAATATCCAACAAGAAATGAGCGTCATCGAGCCGGCTATGCTTAGGCGCGTTATGCAAAATGTGATGAATCGGTTCCGTGAGTGCGTGCTACGAAATGGAAGACATCTGGAAGATGTAGTCTTTAAAAAATAAAATCCGCATTATAGTCCGATAATTTTCAATAAAAAAAAATTCACAAAAATATGCCAATTTACTTTTATTTCGTTTCGAAATCCTAACTCTGCCGTGAGACACCCTGTAGCTATAAATACAATATAAACTCTACTTTTGTCATGCAGAAAAGGGCCATTAGAACAATCCTTCGTCTTTAAAATTCTAACAGTGCCGTGTCTCTATATTTTGGTTCTGTTAACCAACTTTGTTAAGAATCTCAACAATGTAGAAACTGATGAGCAAAGAAAATTTGACAAAACACTCGTAGAAAGGATCTAGCCTCAACAATACAGCCAAAACTCAATATAGTTCAACACATCACTAGAGCACAATCAGTGTCATTATATAATAAGCTACCCACAGAATTCAAAAGTATATATAGTGCAAACATATTTAATATACCGGTCAAGTGCGAGTCGAACTCGCGCACCGAGGGTGTTCGGGTTTCCGTACAAACCTGTAGGTATATAATTATGTATAATTATTTAAAAAATATGAGTTATAACTAAACATTTAAGGTTTACGATATATTTCTTATGTGTTATAAAACGTTGCTTTATGCCAAATTTCTAGATCGACTGCAATTACTCTTTAGTTTTGACTTGAGCATTTGATATGAATTTCGATTTAATGATCATTAAAATTTTTAAAAATATTTTAATTATATGACGTAAATAAAATAAGACGGCCTCGTTGATCTCATGGCATAAATGTGCGCGTGGGATTGGTAGGTCTCGGGATCGATTCCCGGGTCGGGCAATGTGTTATTGGGTTTTTCCGTTAGGAAATTCTTAGTAGCAGCATGGAGTCTGGTAATTTGCCCGGTATGGCAATAGGCTCGTCCCCTATTACGTGGGACTAAAATAAATGTGGCGAAAAGCTAGCTAGATACCTCTGCCTACCTCTTCGGGGATATAGGCGTAAGACTATGTATGTATGTATGTAATTAAAATTTTACGATTTTTTGCAATTTTTCCTTTATCTGTGCTATAAGACGTTGCTTCGTGCCAAATTTCAAGATTTTGAGTTCAAGGGAATTATAACCCTGTAGTTTTGATTCCCTTGCGAATAGTTGCTAGTTTGAAAATATGCTTAAATTGCTTTTTCTGATGATTGCGTTGACATAGAAGTTTGATTTTATTACAGCTTCACGGTGTTATAGACTTTTGTTGATATGAATTTCAATTTAATAACTCTACGCGTTTTTGAGGAAAGAGGTTGTAACTTTAAAATTAAAAAAATGATTTTTATAGGTATGATGAAACTAAAAATGTACTTTATGCATTTTTTTTCTCAATCTGTGCTGTAAGAAGTTGCCTCGTACGAAATTCCAAGAATCTAAGTTCACGGGAAGTAGTACCCTGTAGGTTTTGATTCCCTTGTGAGTTTCGAAAATTTGCGAGAATTTGTGACATAAACGGCTGTATCTTTTGATTGCGTTGGCTTAGCCCAGTATTAGATATGGATTTCAATTTAATACCTCTACGCGTTCATAAGGGAAGGGCTAGTAACTTTAAAATCATTATCATTATTTTTATTATATGATGTAACAAATAATTTGCGGTTTTCACAATTTTCCCTTTATCTGTGCTATAAGAAAGGTTCGTACCAAATTTCAAGAATCTGAGTTTACGGGAAGAAACCTGTAGGTTTTGATTCCCTTGCCAGTAGTTGCGAATTTGTGCTGTTTCTTTTGATTGCGTTGAGATAGAAGTTTGATTTTATTACAGTTTAAATGTATTATATACTCGAGTATTTGATATGAATTTCAATTGAATACCTCTACGCGTTCATAAGAAAATGGTAATAACTTTAAAATTACTTAAAATATTTTAATGATATGATGTAACTAAAAATCTACGTTTTTCGCAATTTTTCTTCATCTGTGCTATAAGATATTGCTTCGTACCAAATTTCAAGATTCTGAGTTCAAGGGAAGTACCCTGTAGGTTTTGATTCCCTTGCGAGTAGTTGCGAGAAAATATGCGACTTAATTTGCTGCTTTTTTTATTGCGTCGACATAGAAGTTTAATTTCGTTACAGTTTAAAGGTACCTATGATATACTTGAGTATTTGATATAAATTTTAATTGAATACCTTTACGCGTTCATGAGAAAATGGTAATAACTTTAAAATTACTAAAAATATTTTTAAGATATGATGTAACTAAAAATTTACAGTTTTCGCAATGTTCCCTTTATCTGTTCTATAAGACATTGCTTGGTACCAAATTTAAAGATTCTGAGTTCACGAGAAGTACCCTGTAGGTTTTGATACCCTTGCGAGTAGTTGCAAGAAAATATGCGGAATTAATTGCGGTTTTTTTTTATTGCGTTGACTTAGAAGTTTGATTTCATTACAGCTTAAAGGTATGATATACCTGATTATTTGATATAAATTTCAATTGAATACCTTTACGCGTTCATGAGAAAATTGTAAAAACTTTAAAATTACTAAAAATATTTTTATGATATGATATAACTATAAATTTACGGTTTTCGCAATTTTTCCTTTGTCTGTGCTATAAGACACTGCTTTGTACCAAATTTAAAGATTCTGAGTTCACGAGAAGAACCCAGTAGGTTTTGATCCCCTTGCGAGTAGTTGCCAGAAAATATGCGGCATAAATTGCTGTTTTTTTTATTGCGTTGACTTAGAAGTTTGATTTCATTACAGCTTAAAGGTATGATATACCTGATTATTTGATATAAATTTCAATTGAATACCTCTACGCGTTCATGAGAAAATTGTAAAAAATTTAAAATTACTAAAAATATTTTTATGATATGATGTAACAAAAAATTTACGGTTTACGCAATTTTTCCTTTGTCTGTGCTATAAGAGATTGCTTCGTACCACATTTCAAGATTCTGAGTTCACGGAAAGTACCCTGTAGGTTTTGATTCCCTTGCGAGTTTCGAAAATCGCGGCAATTTGCAGCATAAACGCCTGTATCTTTTCATTGCGTTGGTTTGGAAGTTTGATTTTTGTCACAGCTTCATGGGACAGTAGACTTGACTATTTGATATAAATTTCAGTTTGATACCTTTACGCGTTTTTGAGAAAATGGGTCTTGACGGACGGACAACAAAGTGATCTTATAAGGCTTCCGTTTTATCATTTCGAGGTACGGAACCCTAAAAATAAATTAAAAACGTATTTATTGGGCAAAGGCTATTATAGCATTGAATAGTTTGTAAATGACAAACGGCAGACATAATAATTTATTTTAAAATAAACCTAATTGACCTTTAATTAATTAATTATATCAGAAGTATTATTAACTATTGACATTAATGGAATATTCTAATGTGTTTATATATATATGTCTTTTTATATTGAGATTCTTTATAATAATCATCATGGAATTTACGGTTGAATGAGTGTACTTTATTGTTATTGTATCTTGTGTACCAAATATTTTCACCACAATGTATATTTTTAAGAAATAAATACTTATTACTTATGACCGGACGGAGTCGCATATCTGTATACATAAAATTTTTGCATTACTAATTGACTGACAGACAACACACATACAAAGCTGGTATGATTCGACAAGCCAGTCAAATGGCATATAACTACAACCAGTCTATTTCCGTAGTGTTGGTAACACTATAAACATCTTTATTGGCAATGTTGTTCTGAAACTGAAAGGCAAACAGCTTGATAGCGATCGGCGTGTGCCATTTAACAATGTTATAACTGCTTATGCTGATAGTTTCTCTAAATAACGATACGATGAAAGTAAACTAAAATACTGACTAATATTGTCAACTAGCTAAGCCTGCGCTTACACCCACGTTGCTTAGGTCTAGGGCTACTACTGCTCCGCACCTGCGGGTCATAGCGTGATGTTATAGGTAGCCATCTTCAGTAAATGGGCTGTACAACACAAAAACTAATTATTCAAATCAAATCTGTGGTACTGGAGATAAGCGCGTTCAACCAAAGAAACAAACAATACAAACAATAAAACTCTTTAGCTTTATGACCTGCAGGTTGCCCGATTCGTTGATGTCTAGGCAACGTATGCTGTTAGTAACTAATGATGCAATGTTTTCAGAGCCAAGCGACACATGTATTTTCAAAGTATAAAAAATATACTAGAACGGTCGTAATAAAATATCATTTTGATTAAGAGAAGATGCTTCGGATGTTCTCAGAAGCTTTTTTTTTAATTTTAATTAATTGAAATTTCAGTTTGAGCATCAATTGTTGCTCAGCATTGTTGGCAAATTGTATGCAAAGGTACTTATTGAAAGAGTTATGGAAGTAACCGACAAGAAAATATGGGATGTACAAGCGGGATTCCGAAAGGGTATGGGATGCACGGATCAGGTTTTTTCCTTGCGAAGCATAGCCGAAAAGTTTTTGGCCAAAGGTCAAAAGGTCTATTGCGCATTCGTGGATTTGGAAAAGGCTTACGATAAAGTGGTGAGGAATGAAATGTGGTCGGTGCTGTCAATGAATGGGGTGAGCCTCATTCGAGCTCTGAAATCCCTTTATGAGGATTCTAGAGCTTGTGTGAGGATAAACGGGGCATACACTGACTGGTTTACCATCGAGAAAGGTGTTAGACAGGGATGTGTAGCGTCGCCGTGGCTATTTAACCGCTTCATGGACAGTTGTTTGCAAGATTTAAAACATAGTGACTGCGGATTAAGGATGAATGGGTTGCTCGTCAAATGCCTCCTTTATGCTGATGATCAGGTAATAGTTGCATCTTCAGCGGAGGAGTTGCAGGAGATGGTAGCAATCATGCATGGTGCGTTAGAGAGGAAAGGAATGAAAGTGAATGTAAGTAAAACGAAAGTAATGGTTTTTGAAAAGGAGGAATGCGTTACGGCTTGTAATGTTTTGATCGATGGACAGCGAGTGGAACAAGTGAATGTGTTTGTTTACTTAGGTACGTTGTTTACAAGAGATGGTAAGAATGAAGAATATATTGAAAGGAGAGTTAATGCAGGTAATAGTGTGAATGGAGTTCTGAAAGCGTTTATGAACAGTCAAAACGTGTCAAAAAGGCACGTTTGGCTGTACATAGAGGCTTGTTAGTGCCTACCCTTATGTCTGGTAGTGAAAGTTGGGTATGGCAGAAGAGATTTGAAAGTAAAATAAATGCTGTAGAAATGAGAGCACTGAGAAGTATGTGTGGTGTGTCTTTGACCGACAGAGTAAATAATTGTGTGATACGAGAGTGGTGTGGGGTAAAAAAAGATGTAGTGACAAGCATTGAGAAAGGCATGTTAAGATGGTTTGGGCACATGGAGAGGATGGATGACGATAGACTGACAAAGAAGATAAATAAGGCAAGTGTGAATGGAACAGGACAAAGGGGAAGACCTAGGCGGACGTTCTCTGACCAGATTGGAGACATCCTGAAAAAAGGTCAAGTCAGAAGTACCCTTAACAGAAGAGCATGCATGAGAAACTTGATGGGAGTGAGTGAAGCAAGTGAGGTATGTCAGGATCGTTGCAAATGGCGTTCCGTAGTCTCTGCCTATCCCTCCGGGAAACAGGTGTGAGTCTATGTATGTATGTAATTAATTGAGACGTTTGGCTCTCAGGTAGATTGTCGGAGTTCTAATAGAAACACTGCTTAGAAGGAATAGGTTCTTTATTATGTCTCACTACCGCTTACGTACAGTATGACCGACGAGGTAAGCACTGGCTGAAGGGCTGGAGTGTAGACTCCTGCTGCTCTCCGACGCTCGCACAGTAGACTGCTCGTAGGGTCGCCGGCGAGCTGGGTGAAGTGCACGCTGAGTAGGCAGCTCGGTGGTCGATGTGTAGGCTGAGCTGTAGGCTCAGGCGGTGCAGCTGATGTAGGCTGGTAGAAGCAAGTTTTATTTTAAAACGATAGTATCTAATGAAATATTCTTGAAAGAATATTTTTAATGCTTAAAAAATGCTTTGTTACCATGATTATTCGAATATTATATTTGGGTGTTTCCAGGGCAATGGAAGCTCTTACTTTTATCGTCGATTGAATAATCTCGTTTTTTATTATTGCGTCAAGCAAAATTTAAATGATATTTTGTTAGACTCTATAAAATTACAACTCCTGAAATATGTATTGCATGTACCTAGACTACCCGGTAGAAGTACCAACACAGAGACATACCTATTATATTATATTTACCGCAAATTTCAAGGGTAAGGCTTATAAATTAATCTACACAATGATTGAGAAATTATGTTAACATGGATACATTGGGCATAATAAAAATGTATGGATATTTATTATCCAGTGAAGTTAATACATAATCATCGTATAAATAGTATGTTTTAATACAGTTACTGAAAATATTATTACGTGCTTAATATTACAAAATTGCAGACACGTTATGAGTTCAAAACGTATTTCTGTGTGCAGTTTCCCTCACACTGAATTTACAGAAATTTCCCGATACGCATGCAATATTTTCCTATTTGACTAATTTCTGCTTTCACCCGCATCCGAACTTGTCAGTGTCTTTGATTGGCCTTCGGCTCAGAGCCTTAAGTAAGGCGGCTTCAATATAAACATAGTAATTTTCTTTTTTATTGGACTTCAAATACAGTGTCGAGTGTGAATTTTCTATCTCAAAGCAATTTGTAAGGTTGTTGTTGTGAAGATTTCAATAGAAGTATAATATAATGTTGAATATATGGGTGGCGCGATGAATACTACTTACTACACTCCTGAGTTGCAGAAATAGACATTAAGTAAGGGCATATCGTGACTTTGCAACACACAAAGAACACTTCCTATCAATAAAGTAAATATATCGGTACCTGTTATAATTCAACTAGATACCATATCTAACGACACTGTTTTCTAGGAATCTATCGATACTCAGAGCAAAGTCTAGTAAAATTTCGGTTCGTAGTTGGACACCATTTCCTGACATCCTCGCTAAAACTCAATAGAATAATACAAACTTAAAGGCTGATTTTACATTTATTTTCGATCCCTTTACAAACGCTGGTGACAGAGGGGTATCTAATAATAATAATCTTTATTCAATAATAATGTTTACAGTGGATGGATACATGGTCTGGATAATCTTACAATAATATAATACTTTATAATCTAATAAACAATAAATACTTAACATATAGTTAAAAGCTGGTACAGGTAATTGTTTACTGTGCTATCTCGGTTTAAAAGTAATTGCCTGAACTAGGTTTTCACCTGTGTTTCAGGCTATTTTGTACTTATGTAATATAATTGTGCAAATACAACAAAAATGTGTAAACGCTTAAAATTAACATTGACCCAATAATAAATAATTAAAATCGAGGCTATTGAATAGTAGGTGATTATTTTATGACAGTAAGCAAATTCTCAATATCGGAGTAGGTCATTGTTTGTGTCTAGTTATGATTATTTTACATTGTTTATAACTAAAATTATATATATCTAGTAACTTATTTAATCTATTGTATAAAAAGGGCCTCTGAATAAGAATAATCTATTTATAAAGACATGTTTACCATGAAACTTAGTACAGACTAGCTAGATCTTTCCGTCTCTTGTCTGGGGGCACTGGTTTGAATGGAATTAGTGCGTGTTGTTTTAGTATGGTGCGCAGTGTGAACAATTGACGTACAGTTAGGACATTAGTGGACTGATACAATTCATAGGTAGGAAACATGTAAGGTCAAAACGTCGCCACTTTTAGAATAGATGAGCGCGTTCTAGTGGCAATAAGACGGTTTTGGATGCCTCTCCCCATGAAGTAATGCAGTAGGCTATAATTGACTGACACAACGACAGGTAGATTTGTTTTATTAATTTAAAATTTGCAGCGCTACGCATTGTTTTGAAAATAAATATTAATTTCCGTACCCTTTAACATAAGAGGTCTATGTGAATGCGGAAATTAAGATTGTTGTCAAGTGTTATTCCAAGGTACTTGAAACATTATGTAGATTCTAAAGTAGGGCAGGCGCATGCAGCGTCAGCAGATAAATGACATTTATTGTCGTGAGCGAATATTGTGTTGTTAGGTGATTCATGAATGTTATTGTTACGTATTAAGAAGTGGATATATTTTGTTTTCTGGGTGTTTAAGGTTAGTATATTGTCAAAAAGCCAGTTATTTACAGTATTGAAACCTAGTTGAGCATGTGCATATACCTCAGTACGAGTATTTCCTGTAAATAATAGTACCGTATCATCTGCGACACAATGGCACCATTATGAAGACTTAGGTTACATAGGTCATTAATATATATTAGGAACAAAGTTACTCCTAAAATGCTCCCTTGAGGCACCCCAAAGGGGGGATTAGGGATATCCACGCTGAGTGTGCCTCTTATTCCCACATGGTCAAGCTTTCTTAATAGACCTGGAACTGAAACAGAGTCAAAAGCTTTGGCAAGGTCTAGGAAGATCCCAATAGTATACATCCCTTTATCCAGGTTAGCCAAAATGTGGTCAGTAAGCATGTGAACTGCCTGGTGTGTTGATTTTTGCGCTCTAAAACCAAACTGCTTGTCTGAAAGTATATTGTTCGATTCCAGGTATTTCACTAATCGATTTTTTATTAGTTTTTCCAAGACTTTAGATAATGATGGCAAGATTGAAATGGGCCTATAGTTGTTTACACAACTTCTTTCTCCAGTTTTGTATATTGGGATAACTATAGCTTTTTTCAAAGACTTCGGAAATATACCTTCAGACAAACATAATTATATTAAAAATGTGGGTTAGTGGAGGTGCAAGGAAGTGCTTAAATCTTTTGATTATAGAGGTAGAAATGCCATCCCACCCTACTGCTGAAGTATCCCTTAGTCCTGTTATTATTTGAAGAACTTCGTCAACGTCAGTATCTATTAAAACAAAAGATTTAAGCGCGGAGTTAAACGACTTGTTACAGGTGTCGTGCAATGAAAAGTTTCTTTGGTGCAAGATTCTTTCTCCAAATAATTTGCCAGCGTTAGGGAAAAATATATTTATTTTGTTAAGTGCCAGTGTGGGATTTGACTCAGATTGAAGTAAATCTAATGGTGGTTCCTGATTTTTGGTGGTAAAAGTGCATGTTTTTATAAATTTCCATACTAATTTGCTGTTATGCCCCGCCTTTGCTAGTTCAGCTTTGTTGTATTGAATCGTTAATTTTTTTAGGAGGTTGTTACAAAAATTACGATATCGCTGTAAGACATACAGAAAATTTCATTATCAGGTGCTTTCTTAGCCTTCGAGTGCGATTTGTCTCTATGTCTTATGCATCGCAAAAGACCTTGTGTAATCCACGGTTTTGTTATTTTATGTCTGTTAGATAATTTTATAGTAGTTGTATTTTTGTGAATTGCACTTTGTAATTCATTTATGAGTTAATCGATAGAAATATTAGGATCAGCACAATAGTAAACGGGGTCAAGATCTATGTTAGGTATATCAATTGCAAGGTGCTCCATGTTTATTTTAGTAAAGCTGGGTGTGCATTTATGTTTAGGAAATGATAGTTGTAATGATAATAGAATAGTGCGGTGATCTGTGATTGAAGAGTTAATGACCAAAGTGCGTGATGGATGAATTGTTTTGATAATGAAGTGGTCTAAGCATGATCCACTTTGATGAGTAGGAAGAGTATGAGCTGGCAAGAGACCATGAAAAGAGCAGATATTAAGATAATCATGTCCTCGGACGTTATTTCTCTCAGACAAAATATTTATATTGAAGTCACCTGTTATAATTATATTCTTGTATGATGATAAACTGTTTAGTGCAAGGTGTCAAGGGAATTAAGATATTTTTCTGTATTAAGAGATGGTGGCCTATACACAGAGATTATGGCATATATTATTTGGATTAACTTTAATGAGCAGACAGTTGCATTCATCAATATGAGGTTTTTCTATAACTACATTTAGGTGTTTTCTTATGTATACTACAACGCCGTCATTCTGATTGAAATGATTATCACTGCAAAATTGTCGATATCCATCTAACGTTGGTAGAGCGTCAGATCTATTAGATAACCAGCATTCCGACAGCACTAATATGTCGCAAGTTATGTCAATAGTATGAAGCAAAATTAAAATTTCTAGTTCCTGAAAGTTTTTATAGATACTACGAATATTTTGCGAAATAATAGTTAGACACTTATCTTGTGGTGGAAGCAGGCTTTTACAATCCTCAATATTACACACTTTTGAATCTGAGATAGAAAAGTTGTCCAAGTCATCTATTAGCTTATTAGCCATAACTATAATTAACGAGTACCTTTAGTAGCGGTGCTTTTACTTTTAGTTGGTGGCGCTCTCAGGCGCCTTCATAGTCGATGGAATTCAGATAATTGTCCTCGGCATATTTTCTTGCTGGGCAGCTCTCGTCCCCAGTTTGGTGATCACTGGGCTTTTTGAATTTCATACAGGTGGCGCAGGAAGGTGGTGATGTCTTCTCACTGCACTCTTTGATGACGTGTCCCGATTCTCCGCAATGGCCACAAGTAGGGCTTGTTTCGCGGAAGAATTTTCCTGCATGTCCGTATTGTTGGCAATTATAACACCTTGACAAGACAAGGGTAAAGTCCCTTACGGGACATGATGTCCAGTTTATGTACACACTCCCCTGGTTAATAAGGGCTCTTCGAATTCCCGGTGGTACTTCGATTATATAATTGCACACCGACGTGTTCTTCTTCCCAGATTTGTGACTCAATTTAATAGAGGCAATGAAGGACTCTCGTGTCTTTTCTGCAAATGTCTGTGCCAAGTTTTGTTCAAACATGCATTCGAAGACCTCTTTTTCACTGAGTGCTGTAGGAACTCCAATAACGACTATCCTAGGACAACGTTTAGTCTGCTCTTCGACAGTAAGTCCTGATGTTAAAAGCTTTGTAGAGATTTTGAGTTTCTCGACGTCATCCTTATTTTCGGTGCTGATCACTACACCGCCATTTTTTGTCTTTCTGACACCGCGTACATGCAATTTCAGTTCTTCGGGCGAGATTATGGTCTGAAGAAAGACTTTAGTGTCGTCACTGCTTTTACTTTTGTCGGCTGGATATATGGTCACTGAATTCACGGTATTGGGGCAAATAAAATTGTTGCTACCTTTTTTAACCATATCAGCAAAAGTATTCTTCTGGGTCTGGGTACGATTTACTTGCACGACTTTCTTAATCTCCTCAAGGGTATTTGAGATATTGTTCGTCTCTTGAAGGTACTGGATGGTGGAGTGTGCTTGCATCGCCTTTTGTTTCACTGACTGATAGTTTAGACAGCCATCTAAGATGCAACAGTGCTCACTTGGCGGCAGATATTTGTGACTCGTACTTTTGAGTCTGTGTTGAGCTTACTTTCTGCAGCAATTGAGCAAACTTCAGTCAGATAAGTATTGATTATCTTCATCCATCTTTCTACTTCTGCTGTAGTGATGAAGTCAAGTGTCGGCTTGGCAGTGGCTGCGGGCGGTTTGTCTTAAGGACAAGGTGACGGCAAAGGTGATGTCGGTGTAGGGCTCCTACACGTGAGCTGACTGCGCCCAAAAAGACTGGCGCTCGACATTTTTAAGATACACTTTTTACTCAAATATATGTACCGATAAACATAATTTAAAGTTATTGCACATAAAAACGTACGAAAGTCTCGTGACACACTTATTTTTGCTATGTCATAAAAATATCAATTATAATAATTACTGCTCTTTAGCGGCGGCGATAGCCGAGTGGATATACCAACAGACTGCCATGCAGAGGGTATCGAGTTCGAATCCACGGCGCGCACCAATGACTTTTCGGAGTTATGTGAAGTATTGAATGGTTCATTATCGCTGGTCCCGTGCTTCGGCGAGCACGTTAAGCCGTCGGTCCCGGTTGTCATGAAGATCTTTGACAGTCGTTACAGGGCGTCAGTACCTTCTAAACAAATTGACACTAGTCTAAACCATGGAATATCGCTATCCCTTCGGGTTGCGGAGGTCAGACAGGCAGTCGCTCTGTGGAAAAGCTAATATTCAGCCAAATCCGGTAAGAATACAAAGCGGACCCCAGATTGAAACTGGGATAACGCTTAGAGGATGACTGCTCTTCAGTAAACAATAAACGCGTCTGCATCTAATGAGTGCAAACAAGCAATGGAAATGTTAAACGTTTATAAATGTCAAAAAGTTTTGTATTTACCACCATTAGCGCTGTTACTTTAATCGTTCCCTCTCCCTTCCCGCTCCCAAATGTTCTGCATTTTCTGACTTGATTGAATAAACACAAGACAAAACTTAAAATTGTTATTAATAAACATTTAACATCAAACAATCACTGAAAAGACTAAGTAAAGATCTCGAAGTCCAAAGTAAAGGATAAACACATAATAATCCTTAAGATAATATTATTACGTCGAGTATAACTGTTTTTGTAGAATCAAAGACAGCCGAAACACCGTGTTTTTCTTGGCAAGTCTATGCGATTGCGAAGTAAAACACGGTGCAAACAAACTCATACATTTAAAATAATAACGAACGTTGTTCATATTATAAACAAGGAAATCCTGTTTCTGCGGAGCGTGAAGTATATTTGTCTAGGTAAGATTTCAGGGCACTAAATGGGAGAACGTCACGTCGCCAGCACTTGTCCTCAAGTTTGCAAGGCACTAGAGTTCCACATAGTGTCTACAACTTTTCACATAAACTGCAAGACTTTACACGGCGCCACTTATAACAAATTGCCGTTTTCTATTCAACATATTGAAATTTTTGTAAAGTTCGCTTATATTCAAGGAATCCCGTTATTACTTTTAGTCCATGTCCGAAAAGTGCAATTCTCAGTCTGCGCTCGCAATGAAAGCTTCCGCCTATCTGTGACAGCTTTTGTGTGCCGCCGTGAATTTTAGGAGTGAAAATCCGTAAGTGTGATATTATACGGGAGTCGACTTAGTAGCTTACCTAGTGTTTGCAGATGTATTTTCAGTGAGTCACGAAGTCTAATTTCTATACATCAACATGTTCATCCTTAGGAGCGTGTTGTTCCAGTGCACTTATGATATGCTAATTTAAAACCTCAAATTGGGTAGTAGGCTTGAGAGGAGGTTGTGGCTTTGTTCAGTATTACGGTGCGCTTGTTGTGCGGCCTGTTAGCCCTACTGATACCGTGCGTAACAAAGCATTTAGCCAGTTTAGCATGTGCTGCTGTAACCTATGTACTACATATTGCTGCCGCCTTTATGTTCGTTTGGCATATGCATGTTGCATAAATTGATTTTCTGCTATATACATTAGATAAAAAATTGTTTGATATAGGTAGATAGGAATAAAAATAGATCTCGGGGAGAACCACTATTCTAGAACAATAATTTTATTTTGAAGCAAACCAATCAGAGCAAGGCTGTCTGGACGACGAACTCGTTTTAGCGTTGTTGCGAATAATAATACGGTTGAGAAAATGACATAGCCGATTCCAGCTTGTTTGGTAGAATCCACTTATTAATCATATTTATTTGCGCGTGACTGTAAATATTTGCAAATGCAAAGTTCTTTATTAAGCTACTAACCGATAATGAAATCCTAAGTTGATGTACTTATAACAAGCTATGTATGAGTACTTTTGTCATAAATAGATAGCCTATCTTGCAATGAACCTTTTAAAGATTACGCCACATAGGAAGTTCTGAGGTGGTCCTATTCACAATCACTCCATCTATATTTAGGAGACGTCGAATAGAAAAGAAAACGGAAATCGGAAATGGTGCCATGCCGCGCACGTCATAACCCATCCGAAAACAATTCTGTACAAAAGAATATCCTGTCGTGGTACTGTAATATCAAGGTCAAAATTATTTATTCATTTAGATCTTATGATCTAAATGAAAATTGACGTTTATAAGCATCAAATTGTTTTGATGCTTATGAACGTCAATTGAAACTTAATGAATGAACATTATTATTTATTTTTATTTGTGCCATCTTTACGTGACGTTTTTTTCTGTTAATTTTATAAGAGAATGCGCCCACCACTGGCACCCATTACGATGAATTCCCTGTCACGACTCTCATTACAAACATTCGAACAACGGACTCAAGGAGTGCCTTGACAACAAATTGCTCTTCGTCTTATCGCTTCTTATTACTTATTTTTATCTCATTTAACTAGTTCGGTGGGAGAGAAATATAACCTGACAGTTCACATCTCACCATCACAATCACTGATAAGCAAAAAGTACATAACATTCTAAAAAAAATATTGACACGTTAGCCTGAACAGGTGGTGTGGTGATTCTTCTTGCTTAAAATTCAATTGAATTGCCTTTACTCGACATAAGGCGTGGCGTGGCGTAAGTGATTCGAATGGTCGCAAAATGGTCTAAAATCCCACGGAAAGAATTTTACGTTCATGTCTTTCTAGATAAAATTACACAAGGTTTAGGTAAATAAGTTGGTTTCGATCTCCAAGTTAGCATGTAAAAGTTGGCGGCAAGCAAAAATAAATGGTTTCTGATATGCATTTGTTTTTATGGAACAATGATCAATTATTGCATAAAGCATTTAAAAACAGCGATATTCCCCTTCGTAACCGAGGAGATATGGTAAATGTTTTGTGTATAAATCTGGTGACATGTTTATTACGTATTTAATTTATTTGTTCCAGTGGTAAGTAACTATGGGACGATCACGACGCTCCTAATGATGAACATGTTGATGTATACAAATTAGACTTCGTGACGCACTGAAAATACATCTGCAAACACTAAGGAAGCTACTAAGTCGACTCCGGTATAATATCACACTTACGGATTTTCACTCCTAAAATTCACGGCGGCACACAAAAGCTATCACAGATAGGCGGAAGTTTTCATTGCGAGCGCAGACTGAGAATTGCACTTTTCGGACATGGACTAAAAGTAATAACGGGATTCCTTGAATATCAGCGAACTTTACAAAAATTTCAATATGTTGAATAGAAAACGGTAATTTGTTAAAAGTGGCGCCGTGTAAAGTTGTGCAGTTTATGTGAAAAGTTGTAGACACGATGTGGAACTCTAGTACCTTGCAAACTTGAGGACAAGTGCTAGCGACGTGACGTTCTCCCATTTAGTGCCTTGAAATCTTACCTAGACAAATATACTTCACGCTCCGCAGAAACGGGATTTCCTTGTTTATAATATAAACAACGTTCGTTATTATGTTAAATGTATTTGTTTAGTTGCACCGTGTTTTACTTCGCAATCGCATAGACTTGCGAAGTAAAACACGGTGTTTCGGCTTTCTTTGATGCTACAAAAACAGTTTTATTCGACGTAATAATATTATCTTAAGGATTATTATGTGTTTATCCTTTACTTTGGACTTCGAGATCTTTACTTGGTCTTTTCAGTGATTGTTTGATGTTAAATGTTTATTAATAACAATTTTAAGTTTTGTCTTATGTTTATTGAATCAAATTCAATCAAGTCAGAAAATGCAAAACATTTGGGAGCGGGATGGGAGAGGGATCGATTAAAGTAACACCGCTGATGGTGGTAAATACAAAACTTTTTGACATTTATAAACATTTAAGATTTCCATTGGATACCCCTCTGTCCACGACGCTTGAATCGAGGGATCGAAAATAAATGTAAAATCAACATTTAACTTTGTATTATTCTATTGAGTATTAGCGAGAACGTCAAGAAATGTTGTCTGCAGGAAATGTAACTGCGAACCGGACTTTTATTTCAGTTTGCTCTGAGCACCGATAGATTCCTAGAATACTGTTGTTCGATATCGTATCCAGTTGAATTATAACAGGAACTGATATATTTACTTTACTAAGGATGTGTTATTTGTGTGTTGCAAAGTCACGATACGCTAGTGCCTATACTTAATGTCTATTTCTGCAAATCAGGAGTGTAGTAAGTAGTATTCACCGCGCCACTCATATATTCAACATTATAATATATTTCTATTGAAATCTTTACAACAACAAGCTTACAAATTGCTTTGATATAGAAAATTCACACTCGACACTGTATTTGATGTCTAAAAGTCCAGGAGAAAATATCTGTGTGTACATTGAAGCCGCCTTACTTATGGCTCTGAGCCGAAGGCCTAACAAAGACACTGACAAGTTCGGATGCGAGTGAAAGCAGAAATTAGTCAAACAGAAAAATATTGAATGAGTATCGGAACATTTCTGTACATTCAGCGTGAGGGAAAATGCACAGAGAAATATGTTTTGAAGTCATAACGTGAGCACGTAATAATATTTTCATTACCTATATGTCAGTCAAATCCAGTTAGACTTTAAAGCGTACCCCGGTTTCTAACTGGGATAACGCTAGGAGGATATAAGGTAACCTTAAATCCCAATAATTACGTTACGATTAATTTATCTGCCCATACCAATCAAATTTGTGGTAAGTATTATTAAAAAGATGTCACTCAGGACATATTACGCGCGTTGTTAGATAGTGTTTAGTTATCATAATAATATTCAACATATTTACAAAACACTTAAGAGCTAACAAGTGCGACGGCAAAGCCGAAATATAATTTTAATAATTATAGTCTATAGGTAATATAGCAAGTTTTTAAGCACTAAAACATTTTATCAAGAATATTTATTAGATACAATCGTTTTAAAATAAAACATAATCAAGTAAAAAGTGCCTAATCAGATCAGCTAGCTAATTAATCTAAGCTTAAGTTAGTGTTATCATTATATTTAATTAAAGTAGGTACCTACCTACTAAAACATAATTTAATCTGTACAAAAATATTAACATTTAGTAGGTGGCTGGCTGTCGGTTATCGAGACATAGGTTGCCTTTATATTGTGTTAAGGGCGTCTGATTATAATTTATCTAACTGTAAAGCGCCATCACAATTCGTTCAGTAGTTTTTGCGTGAAAGAGATACAAATATACACACACTAGACGTTGCCAGCGGCTTCCCCCGCGTCAAATATACATATAAAATTTCCTTTTGAATCATTCTATCTATTAAAAAAAACCGCATTAAACCCGTTGCGTAGATTTTAAGATTTAAGCATACATAGGGACAGACAGACTTTGTTTTATACTATGTATGTTACACACATATAAATATACACTCACAAACTTTCGCGTTATTTTAGCAGTAGAAATGAACACAATGAGATAATTATTACTATCACAATACTAGAGAACACATTTCGTTCAACGTACACGTACACATAAAACTAAGCTAGCATACGCCTAGGTTCGGTTTGTAGTCGAAACCGCATCTCTACCGTTGTTTCAATTAGTATCTTCCGCGTTCACTTCCATTGGTTTTGTTTTGCAGAATGAACGTTTGAGTATCCCACATGTCGGGGTTACTGAACTCCCACTACCATTTGTTTACGTTATGTTTCCGATAAAGTAAGTCTCACTCGCGTAACATCTCTTGCACTGCGTCACGTCATAAAACGAAAGTACAAAACTTCGTTTCTATATTCGTGATATTAAGAAGTCGTTCGTTTATTTTGTCTGGGCGGTATATCGGGAATTCATAGTAGGGCTCCCGGTCCAAAAATAATAAGACACGTATGAGATGTTCGCCTCAATATAGGAAAACATTTATGAGTGTACGCGATGTGTAAACGATAAACCGTACACCTTTAATGACTGTTTATATTTGGAAATTTGTTATTTTAGTTGCATCCGAATGTACTACGAATAGTGCATTAGTTATGTTTTGAGTTGCATGGTTTATTCACCTGCTTTTTGGTGAAAGATAACCGATTTTCTTATGTGCTGAATGAAATAAATCAGGCTTGTTATTGTGGATTAAATCGTGTAAGGAGTAAAGTACTGGGTACAAAATATATATATGAATGAATAATGATAAGAATATATGAACACAAAATATTTGGCATTCACTCATCAACGAACGTTTTATTTGATTAACTGAATTGTCTAGGAATTTGGGACCTTGACTGTTACGCTGCAGATCGTAGGTTCGATTTTACACCTTTACAATTTTGGTATATCGAGTATGAGGTTTTATTTTATGTCTGGGCGTAATTTGTCTCCGCTATGTATGTATATATTTAGAAAGTTATAAGTGTTTAATAGTAATGATATCCAAGGCTTATTCATTGATTAAAAAATATTCTGATGGATTAAATTCAGTAACTACCCAACGGTGAGAAGATGCAAATTCATAAGACCTCGCCAAAACAGTCTTCTTCAGTGACAACAATATGAGATCAGATACTTAGAATTGTAATTATTTTAAAACTTTACTTACTCCTTACCGAAAGTAAGCGGCTTCACGTACAGTTTTGTATAAAACATACTTTTTAAGTGTTAAGTCTACACGCAAATCCATTACAAGAGCGATAAATAAACCTCAGCAAACTAGTTAATTCCACAAGCCAATTCTAAGCGCCGAATTAGCTATAGATCAAAAGGGTAATTCAATTACCGTTAAACCCGTTAAGGCCCAAAAAACATTTTATAAGTCTTCCACTGAAACGGGCTAAATAGATGTTAAACGTGAGAGCCAAAACGAAATAAAATCTTGTTATTTATTTAAGATATAAACATTTTGAAATGAAACGTTTTCATTCTTGAAACAGTAGAGTCAGGATAGTTTGAGAACGAACATTTTCGACTCGACCCGGGCAGTGCCACTCTCTCACTGAATATCAAAGTATAATAACATTTATAGTAATATTGTTTTATGGTTCTTAAATATTAGCGGTAGCTTAGGTAGGAGACCAGTAGACTACTACGTAGCAGGTCTCTGGTTCAAATGCACGGCGCGCGGCAATGATTTTTCGAAATTACGTAAGTATTAAATTGTTAAATCACTTGCTTAAACAATTAAAGGAAACATCTTGAGGAAACCGGCATGTCTTAGAGTTCTCCATAAAATTCTTAAAAGACATGTAAAGTCTACGAACCCACACATGCCAGCGGAACGTGGTGGACTACAGCCTAAATTATGTTTTTCATAATGAGAAGAGACTTGTGCTGCAAGTTTTATGTTCAAATAGTGTGTTTGACGTTTTTTAGTATAACGAGCGTCTATAGTCCTGCAATAAGTCAAAATCACTACTAGATTAAACAAAAATCAACTTACAGAGACGTACCTTTCTATATTTCAGCAAACCAAAATTGATCAAATATCAGATATTCCATAACCGACATTGATTTCTGCGTTTGACTCGTCCTATTGACATAATTCTACAATCGCCCATGACAAGCAAACAAGAATTGAATGATTGCTAGGTGAACTAGTAGAGTCGTAATTTTCAGCTTAAAATAGTTTGAATCGAATTTGTTGTGGCATAATCTCACAGTTGAGATCTCTGTTTATCTTTCTACAGATACGGATAACAACACTCAATGTCTACGGCGCAATTGGTAACGTGAAACAATTCCAATCGAATTCGTAATAACATCGAGATCTCCGATTTTCTAGTGAAATGTATTTAAACAACATCTACTTTACATTCCTCTGTAACTTCCAATCTATCACGAAGCAACTTGTTACTAAGCTTTTACAGACCTAGTTTTAAAGAGAAATTCGCCGGTGAACATAGATCTTAATATAAGGTAAATAACCGTCGCCAAAGTGCGAGCAAACGAGACCATGTTTCCTAACGTATGATCTAAGATGGCGTGTAATAAAACCGATGATTGAGTGCTGGCACCTGTACGAAAACAGTAATGTATGTGGCAATAACGTGTAAAAGTAAATACGTACATATCTAATCTGACTCCTTGAATACATAAAAGCGATAAAGTGTGTGAATGTTACGACAAAATTCAAATTTATCGCGCTCGCATTACATATTCGGAAAATGAATGGTAATGTCCTCATATTATGATAATAATTCTTATAAATAAGGCTACATAATTACATAAAATGAAGCGTAAAGGGATGTTAAGTGAGGCAGCTCGAGATTTTGGGAAACGAATTGTTGACACGGATAGTGCAGTGCCTTTAGTGGTCACTTCTCATCTGCTATTGTAACTGTTGTACCTAACCATACAATTAACATATATAGCCCTGTTTCGTAGCTTCAGTGCTTAAAAGTGAGAGTTGTAAAACGCTGTATATGTAGATCTAATATATACAAATAGTGTGACTTTACTTTCATTTTCATAAAAAGAAAGTAATAATATTATTTATGTATGTTTATCCATTTTCTTGTATCCATAGTACAAGTTCTGCTTAGTTTGAGACAAGATGGTGTTGCACATAGATATAGAATAAATTAGATATTAATTTTTTGGAAATAGTCAAAAACAAATCTTATTTACTATCGATCTAGTTAATTAAACAAATACAGTTACGTTAAATATAGTAATAAAATAATGAAAATATAATTATTTATAACCTTCATCGAATTAAACAAATATCATAGTTACTAATTAAATCAATAGCACTGCAAGATGCGCTGAGAAGTAAATTATTGGCTTAAAATATGATATTTCCCGCATGAAATCACTTTGCGAATAAATTATCACCATCATCGCGTCGCGATATTGAAAATTACACTGATATTTATCCATCTCCACATTAAATATTTTCAAACGGTGTTTTTATATTTGGTGCATTTATTGTAGTCATTCATCAAAGTAGTTGCAACCGCACATCAGCATTCCCTTAAAAAATCAAAGTGTGCTCAAATAGACTGCGATAACAGGTACCAATCGTTGAATAAAACATCGATCGATGAATAATGGCCAACTGCATTATGTATAACCGGCAGTACGCTTTGAGACGCGGCTAATGGTCGATTACTAACTAATGTTTACACACAAATTAATCTTACTGAAGCCTCCACGTGCCTAATATCTACCTACTGGTAATGGTGATAGATGGGCGAAGGTTCAAAGTAAATCCAAACAACTTTGTTTGATTGCTATGCGTGAATAATTTTCAAACATACACCATTTATTTGTTACCAACAATGAAGTATTTAATCCTTAAAATGGATAGGCGGCGGCGTGTTTTCGTGTACTCAAAATTCGACGAACTCGTACCTATTAACCCTTTATTTACAATCCTAAGCCTTTACCTGAAACTCTTTCTGGTAGCAAAACTCCAATTATATTTTACCCGAGCAGAGAACAAGGTTTTTTGAACAAGGCGAAAGCAAACTCTGAGAAGTTTTATGAATAATCTCTTTTTACAACAAAGCTAAAAGCTGTCGCTGAAGTTGACGATATAATATCTAAAATGTCATTTAGTTATGTTAGAGTATTCTCATGTATGTCAGCTTCTGTATTCATAGTCAAACTTTTCTATTAAATTTTGTTAAACAATGTTTGTTTGTAGAGAGCTTTGAGCTATTAAGTTACATGTGAGTTAACAAAAAAACAATACAACGTGACACCTGTATTTAAACCATATTTTATAAATATGAGTAGAGGGAAAAAAAACTGTAGGTATGAGATATTAGTTTATGCGACTTTTACATATCTAATCAGGACTGAATCGATGAGCTCTATATTATCTACGATAAAAGCCGATCTTTTCGTAGGTCTAATCTTACACCACGTATTTCTCATTCTTTAACCTTTTTCTTATTTTCAAGGATTTGCAACGTGAGAAAAATCTTTCAGGTAGGCATAGATGACCTTTTAGGAATAGACTGCGGCGGAAAGTTTTGTGTCATTTCAGTAGTAAGAGAAAAATACTATGTGGTGGGTAAGGGACAGTATAAATAATAAATACCTTCATAGATGTTATTAACTCTATCTTTTTGGGTAAATAATCACAACCTTTTTTTTTTTTTTAATTTATTTATTTAAGGTCGCTCAAACATCAAAGGTCATTAGCGACCTCTATAGGGTTACAATATTAAATTAAATTATAGTAATTAATTAGCTTTAGGAATTTTACAGTCTTTTTAACATTGTTCAAACAATCTTTTAGATTCTCAGGTAGATTAACTTGTAATCTTTCTGTATTATACATGTGACATTCAATTAGTAAGTGTTTAATAGTTAGGTCACTATCACATTGTGAACATTTCTTCTTAGGTTCCTTAGTAATAAGATGTATATGAGTTACATTACAATGTCCTATTCTTAGTCTATTTAAAACTACTTGATCTCTTCTATTATTTGTCATTAAGTTGCGTTTTTCAAAAACTGATTTCCTTATCTCATATAAAGCACTATTGTTATCTTTTACCCAATAGCTATTCCACAACATTTTAACCTTCAGCTTAAGGTACCTTTTTAGATCTTGGATATTAGAGGTAACATAATTACAATTATCAAACTTTGTGGCTTCTTTAGCCGCTATATCTACCATTTCGTTTCCGGGAATACCTTGGTGGCTAGGGATCCATATTAATTCTATAATAAAATCATTATTGATTAGGTTAACTAGATTATCTCTTATTAGGTTTATTAAGGGTACTTTATTTCTAATATTTGTTAAGGCTTTGAGTGACGACATTGAATCTGAAAATATGATACTTTTATTGATATTTGTTTTGCTCTTAATTATTTCTAGACATTTCAAGATTGCAACTGCTTCACAAGTAAAGACAGATGTGTAGTCTGGCAATTTGTATTTGAAATTATCATTTCCTGAAACTATCGCACAACCCGATCTGCCATTAAAAACTGATCCGTCGGTATAGTAATGTACATAGTCAGGGTATCTATCCTTAATTTGGTTAAACAGATTTTTATAAAAATAATTAGGTGTGTTATTTCGGGGGTATTTATCGGCTATATCGAAGTTAACTGAAATATCAATTTTTTTCCATGGCGGATTATATGGTAGCTTGCGAAGATAAGTAGGAGGAAGTTCAAAAACAATTTCCTTAGCATATTTATTAACTCTTAATCTTAATGGGAGAGGAAGAGATGGACGAAGGTTGTGTTCGATGTCAGATTGTAAGGTGGTCTTTGAAAGGAACGAATAGTTATAATTGGTTGTATGGTTGACTGCATAAGTTAGACATAATTCCTTTCTTCTGAACATTAGTGGCATTTCGTCTGCTTCCACTAGGATGCTGTTAACTGGGCTAGTTCTAAAAGCTCCTAAGCTTAATCTTAGACAGGTGTTATGTGTACTTTCTAAAAGTTGTAAAATATTGGGCGAAGCCGAGTCGTATATTATAGAACCATTATCAACTTTTTGTCTTATCAATGCTTTATATGTGTTTTTGATACATTTACTGTCCGAACCCCATTTAATAGACGATAAAAGTTTTATAACATTCATTTTAGTATGACACTCTGATTTTAGTTTTTTAATATGAGTAACCCAGTTCAGTTTTTGGTCAAATGTTAAACCTAATATTTTAAGATTCTGTACCTCTCTAATTTCATGATTTTTTATCTTTAAACATAATGTATCTTTGCTTTTCCTGTTGGAAATAATTATGAATTCTGTCTTTACTTCGGAGAACTTAAAACCAGTATGTTTGCACCATTCATGTAGTTTATCTAAGGTTTGTTGTAAGAGTCTCTCTGTTGGTTTAAGATTTGAGCCGCTACACAATAGTGTCAAATCATCTGCAAATAAATAACCTTTCACAGGTCTCTCTATCACATCTAAAACATTATTAATCGCTATCAGAAACAGGATTACACTCAAAACAGATCCCTGAGGCAATCCATTCTCTGTTATGAATGGATCTGAAAGAAAGTTATCTATCTTAACTCTTATGGTTCTGTTAGTCAAAAAGTTTATAATAAACGCAAGAATGTTACCTTTTACATTAAACTGCTCCAAGATTAAAATAACCCTATGTTTCCACACCATTTCATAGGCCTTCTCCAAATCCAGGGCAACCAGTACTACTTTATTTTTATTAGCAAAAGATGTGAGTATATCCTGTTCTAAGCAAGCTAAATGATCTAAGGTTGATCTAAATTGTCTGAATCCAAATTGTAAATGGGAAATTAATTGATTATGTTCCAAATACCATCTTAATCTATTACTTACGACTTTCTCGAACAATTTACATAAATTACAAGTAAGAGATATAGGTCTATAGCTTGTGGTCAACGTAGCGGTTTTCCCTGGTTTTGGTATAGGTATGACAATGGCCTCCCTCCACAGGTCAGGGAAAACTTGATTAGTCCATATGTAGTTATAAATGTCAAGAAGCCGTTCAAGAGCTAAGCTAGAGAGATTTTTTATTAAGGTATTAGATATATTATCAGGGCCCGGACTAGAATTGCCCAGCTGATGTATGATTAAGTTGAGTTCATCTATTGTGAATATTTCATTCATTGGATTACTGTTATCCTGTAAGCTGAATACAGAATTGGCCTCTTCAAGTCGATTCTTATGTTGTAAAAAGTCTTGATCATAGTTGCTGGAACTGGAGTTTGCGGCAAAAGCTCTTACTAGTAGATCAGAGTTTATTATTGGGTCACTACTTAATTCTCCTTGATTATTTTTTAAGATTATCATTTGCCTTTTCCTTCTTTGTCCATTTATTGAATTAATTTTTTGCCATATGATTCCTATCGGAGTATAACTATTTATCGAGGATATGAACTTTTCCCAGCTTGCCTTTCTGCTTTCCTTAAATATTCTTCGAGTTCTCGCTCTATTTTTGCGATATTCTATTTTTAGACGATCTAGATTATGTAGATTTTCATTGTGTTGGCTGTCTGGATTTTTTCTTTTTTCCCTAGTGTATATTCTGTAGGCCTTTTTTGTTTCTTTCAATGATTTGGAACATTCTTCGTTCCACCATGGGACTTGTTTCTTTTTTAATTTTCCTGTAGTTTTAGGTATGTATTTTTCTGCTGAGCTGATTATTATTTGATTGTATTCATCAACTAATTTATTTATACAAGTATGAGAGGACAGGTTTAGTTTATCTAGCTGTTTAATTTTATCATCGATTTCTGAACGAAACTTGGGCCAATCTGCACTTTGGTACTTCCAATGTTGAGTAGTATTTTGAATGTTAGGGGCTAACTCTATTGTTGATGAAATGATGATTGGGAAATGGTCACTGTCATAAAGATCGTCCAATGCATTCCAGTCGAAATAAGTTGATATACTTCGTGAAGCAAAAGCTAAATCAATACAACTGGTATGGCCATTACTACTATTGAAATGAGTAGGTTGATGAGAATTAAGAAGCATTATAGTGTGATGTAAATCTAACCAGTCAGCTATGATTTTACCTCTGTGATCACAATGATTTGAACCCCAATAAAAGTGATGACTATTAAAATCTCCTAGCAAAACGAAGGGTGTGGGAAGCTGGTTAACTAGATCATTCAAGTCATTTTCACTAAAGGAATAGCTATTGGATAAATAAACATTGCAAATAGTTAAAGCAAGTGGAAATTTAATTTTTACAGCTATTGCTTCTAAAGAGCTATTGATATTAATAAGTTCCGGGAGTGTATGAGGCTTTACATAAGTAGCTACACCACCACTCGCTATACTGCTGTGTGTGCGGTTTTTATGAAAACTATCATAATTTTTTAACTTAGCACAATAGGCATTTTTAAAGTTCGTTTCTTGTACACAAAAACACAATGGATCTACATCATTTAGTATTAGTTTTATGCTTTCAAATCTGGCTTGAAAACCGTTAACATTCCACTGCAAAATGTTCATTACGAATCTAACCAGTTCAAAGAAACAAACACTAACTAACCAAAGAGAAAAATAAAATAAAAAGGATATAAATTAGGTTTTGTTACTTGTTGAATTTTCCTTTGACTGAATATCTTGAAGTTTCTTAGAAAATCTCGAACATCTGTTTTTTAAATTCTTATTCATTTTTGGGTGTAGTAATAAGCACATGTTGATTAATCCAGGAATATTTTCAGTGTAGTCCTTGACAATTTCTTGAATATTTTGTTTATTTCGTGATGAGTCCAAAAGGCTTATGAATTGATCTAATGTTAGGGGCAGATGAGGTTGGGATTCTTTTAGTTCTATTTTAATATCACTCCAAACTTGTTCTTCTGTCCTATTGTCAAGAGTCTTCTTTTTCTTGGTAGTAAATTTACTAACTGGTAATACTTCTTCAAGAGAATAGCTGCTGTCAGTATCATCTGTGGAGTCACTTAGTTGTAGGTACTCATCGATAGGGTTGATTTGATTGGGTTCTGGCTGCGATGGTTCTGATGTAGTAATGGAATGGTTCCGTTTGATGCCTTTGTTATACTCTTGATTGTTATCTTGTAATTTTGTATTACTTATCTGGGGTTTTATGAACTCAATGGGGGGGTAGTTGGATTTTTCTATGTTATCTTGAGGCGTGTTTATCGTGTTATTTTGGGACTGTATAGACTCCTGTTGTTGTTGCTTAGTTTGGGGACAATATTTTGCCACGTGACCATTACCATTACACACAAAACATTTCATTGATTCATTAGATAGGTAAATCCAGTAGTTGGTATCTTCATAATTAATCTGCATTGATTCTGGTAGTCTTTTCTCGTCCTCCGGAGAAACATATAATTGACGTCGGAAACTCAAAATATGCGAAAAGCCTGGGTCCTGTATGCCTACCCTCATGTACGTAATGGGCGATAATATTTTTATATTTATCTGTTTGAATTTTTCTTCTATTATCTCGTGCGGAATGACAGGGCAAACATTCGATAAAACTATTCTCCTGTTCCTAGTTACTAACGGTCTGATTTCCAATAAATTATCTTTAACTTTGAGTTTTTTTACAACATCTACCATTTCGTCAGCGGATTGTTTGGAGTCCAAATATACACATATTCTTGAGTTGGCTATTCGTGAAATAAAACGTATGGACGATGGTTTAATGACAGTGGAAAGTGATAATAGGTAATCTCGTAGCATAATTCCGTCGATAGAATCCATTACGATCGCTTGGTCTTTCTTTGGGTGAACTGTTTTAGAGGTAACGTTGGCGTAACTTACAGTGGGGGTACTTGTTAAAACTTCCATGGCGATTTAGGGGCCCCTGAAACCAGGAGCACCCCTATAATTGTAACTATATTTGTAATACGTATGCTTTAACACTCAAAACAATGTTTAAGAAGTAGGTATATTACTCGCGGCGAGCCGGCGCATTTATCGGAATAATGCGATCAGACGCGTGAACCGAACAGCGGTCGCTGGGTAACTGATCACAACCTTTCTTCGAACGTGTTACTTTTTCATTATTTGTATAGTATGAAAAAAATTTAAATAATCAATTATAATATACAACACATGATACAAAAGTATTTTGAAAAGATAATATGTCGCTATTTTATCAGAATTGAGATCAATAGACTATTAGCTCCTCGATTGAGATATATTTTGGCCATAATATGTTGTAACGTATGTCCGGTACTTACCGCGTTGCGTCACAGTACCGCCCATACGCTCGGCCAATCAGAGAAAGCCATCGTCCGCGCTCGCAAAGCCTGACCAAATATGGTCATAAACGGACTCTCACCCTGATGGAGGGCCCGGTATATAAAAGGGGCCGACAGAGAGGCCGGCACCGCTACTCTAACGTCGCTTCTACTACCTACCTACTATAACTAAGCGTACCTACTGACCCTACGTCGTATCTACGTGTATCCTGGTCCCAGCTACGGGTATGTTACTATATTTACTGCGTTAGCGTACTGCCCATCTCTCTACCTGCTAGCTGAGGCCGGCTGAGGCCGGCTGAGGCCGGCTGACGCCGCCTGCCTGACTCTATTGGTTGTGGCTCTCCTTATGCTGCTTTCCTTCAGGTTCCAGGCTCACCTTAAGACTCCGGCTACGCTCCAAGACCGCTACACTTCCTGCATCGCCTTCGGCGTCACCTCTGCCGAAGAGTCTGGCCTGCCCTGCTCATCGTACTCGCACTGCAGGCGTCTGCTAGCTGAACCAACGGCCTGCGAGGATCTACCGCTACGCGCAGCCTTTGAGCAGCCTGCCTACACACTACCGGAGGGAACAGCGTGGGAGACTGCAGCCCTTAGTGTTCAGGCCAGTGTCGTGTTGTTGGTCGGTCATACTCGTGGCAAGGGAAGTGAGACAATACTCGGCAAATAAACGCATAGAACCTTTTCTGCGTTTTATTACCAGAACCCGTTACAGTGGCGCCTACGTGGGTTATTGTCTCGCTTTCCGTGCTCGAGTTCTCTTCTAGCAGGTCTCCATCATTGTAAGCGAGGAGGTGCGGCTACAGCGAACCGGTACGTATTGTTGTTCTAATTGTCTACCTTTTAGTGTAACTACCTACTACGTACTAGTTCGCAAATTTGAATCTTAACGTTTTTTTAATTAGTCATAACGGTCGAACTTTTACGCCTAATCGTAAAGTAGGCCATTTGTAAGGGTGGAACGCTTGCGCACTAAGTGTAGTGTGTAGTATATACTTACGCAGTTTATTTATTCATACACAATGGGCTCACACCCCATAAAATACTTTCTTTTAAATAAGAACGAGTTAGCTTACGAGGTCGCGATTAGAGGTGAGGACCCGGCTACCTCTGTCCTAGGTCTGCGGAAGCAGCTCCCTAAATTACTGGAAGCCATTCCAAATGATGACATTTTGGAGTCGGGTCTAGCCATAGCGGTGGACTTCGAGGGCGCTGGCGACGCCGTCTCTGAGCTGGCCAAGCGAGTGAATTTATTAACCATTTCTTACGACGCGAACCTAGCTAGGAGGTCTACCGCACTGCACAAACACATTTTCCATAGACTCCGTAGGATGGAACGTCCTACGGCGTATTCAAAACGAATAACCGAATTGTGCAGCCGGTTCGACAAGCTCTCGGCGGAGCTGTCCGCCATTGAACAATCAGGTGTTCGCTCAGCTGATGCTGTGGCTGAGGCCCAACCTGCGCCGTCTACCTCGACGCAGGCAGGGTTAGCCCCAGTATTGCATTGCGAGCATTTGAGAGTTAGCGAACTGTCTAAGCTAAAATACGACGGTACGGGATGCGTCCGAGCGTTCCTACAACGCGTAACCGAATTCCAAACCGCGCGTAATCTACCTTCCACTAAAATTTTATCATATGCCTCCGAAATATTCACCGGTAACGCACTTCACTGGTATCGCGGCCTAAAAGAATATTTCAATACATGGGAAGAACTCACCACTAAATTAATAGACGATTTCACACCGTACGATTATGACTACCGGTTATTAATGAAATCCGCCGACGTACTAAAGGTGCTACCGAAACTATAATAATTTATCTCTCGATAATGAATCAGCTGTTCGCTGTCACCGTCAAAGCGATTGTCCGAACGCGAAAAGTTAGACATTCTATTGCATAACATACGTCCATGCTACTCGCTAGTGCTAGCTCCGTCAATATCTTCAATAGACAGTATAGCAACACTGCAGACGTTATGTTTAAACTACGAACGGATGAAATGTTTGAACTCTCAATTCCGCGAACCGTATTACAGTAACGACACGTTGGCACCAGACCTAGCTTACAGTCACAAACCTAATAACCGAGCGCGTAATAATTCCTACAATAATTATCCCGTTGCTACTATAGAGGGTATGTCCGGAAAACCCGAATACACTGAGAACAACGAACCTAGCAAACCTAAGTCTAAACCTAGCTCTGTTGCTCTAGTCACGTCCAAGTACTGCCCGCGCTGCCGTATCAATGATTACAGTTTGAATGAATGCAAACGCGATCGGTTCGCAATTTGCTTCAAGTGCGGCCGTAGGGATGTGACATTCCCTAACTGCCCGAACTGTAAATCGACGAAACCAAAAAACTAGTTGGTCAGGGTCGGGGCGTGTCAAAATTTAAATTAGGTGCTACAACCTGTTCAACCAATTTTGACAAAGATGATTGAAGAAATTGGCTAAACACTCTAAAAGTGTATTTCTCTAGTTATTCCGTCGCCTCGATCCTGGATAATAAACCTAAAAATGACCTACGGCCCTATGTTAACGTAACGATTAACAGTTTACCTATTTGTGGATTGCTCGATTCCGGTTCAGCCATTACAATTTTAGGTAACAACTCCCATCTGGAGGTAATTACTAAAACTGGGTTAGAAATACAGCAGTGTCACAACACTAATTCCATTCGGACCGCGAATGGAAATATCTTGTTGCCGCGCGGTCTTATCAACTTACCCACTACTTTTAATAATCAAACCCACTTATTGAAAGCTTATATTATTCCAGAAGTTACAAGAAATTTAATTTTAGGCATCGATTTCTGGAAACTATTTAAATTACTGCCTAACCATATTGCATCCGTATGCATGTCTAAAACATTGCCGTGTAGTGTGTTAAGTGAAAATAAGCCGAGTAACACGAACGTATTGCAATGTTTTAGTGAGTTGAGTGAGTCACAACAAAGAACGGCTAAGTTAATTATAAAGCAATACGAGGCGATTTCTACTGAAAAAACCGGTTTAGGACGAACTCACTTAATAGAACATGCAATAGACACTGGCGATTCTGCGCCGATACGCCAAAGATATTATAGTTTACCGCCGGTGAAATTAAAAATAATTATTGACGAATTAGACGAAATGCTTGCATTGGGAGTGGTAGAAAAATGCGAAAGTCCGTGGTCGTCACCAATTTTACTAACGCCCTAGAAGGACGGTAAACTAAGGTTTTGTTTAGATAGTCGGAAACTTAATTCTATTACTAAAAAAGACGCGTACAAACTACCTTACGTATCCGAAATTTTAGACAACCTTAGGAACGCTAGATATCTAAGTAGTATAGACTTATCTAAGTCCTTTTGGCAGACGTCTCTTTGCGAATGTGATCGTGATAAGACTGCGTTCTATGTGCCTACTAGAGGAACATTTAGATTTGTGACTATGCCGTTTGGTTTAACGAATGCGCCTGCGACACAACAGCGTTTGGTGGATCGCTTGTTTACGAACAGTCCTGAGTTCGAAAACTCTGTATTCGTTTTTTTAGATGATATCGTGCTTATATCGCCATCTTTTAATGCTCATGTGTCACTATTAAATAAAGTATATGAAAAATTAAAATCGGCCAACCTTAAAATAAACTTAGAAAAATTTAAATTCTTCCAGTAGACGGCGCTAGTTGCCGTGTTGACATTAGCTCTGTATACTTCTTGTGTTTAAAATTAGATTATACGAACTTTAGAGTCTGTTTATGTAATAAAATACTTACTCTTCATCCAATAGTGACCATACATTGTTGGCAGATATGAACAAATACAGTGAAAAAAGTTACAAGTGAAAAACGAAATTAACCTTAAGTGCACTAAAAATAAAGGAACTTTATGTGAATCGAAAACGCTAAACAACATAAACAATAAACAACACAGTGAAACCTACAATACACTATTAATATAACAACGCTACAACAATTTAAACCAATTAAAACAAGTGAACATCAATGTGCATAATAAATGACTCGTTAATTTTATTCGAATTTGTGTGACGTGCGACTATCAACCAATAGGATCACATCTACCGTCCAAGAATAATAAATAACAGCTGATAAAAAGAAGTTCAATCAATATACGTATTTCAACATATTCAATAATAGTACCTGTAGCACATGTGGAAACTAATGGATCGTCACCTACGACACTGTGAGTTCGAATCCTAAAGGTAGCGACAACCGCTTTTTGGACATTATCTCTGCAAATTGACATACTTTGAATAATAATGACATATGATTGAAACAATTTAACTAATATATGACATTTTTAGATTTTTTATTTAATCTTAATATATAAAATCCTTGCGTTACTGACTGACTGACAGACACGCTACAGCCAAAACTATTGGGCGCAGGAAGCTGAAATTTGGCACGTATGTTCCTTGGGGACCGTAGGGGTGCACTAAGAAGGGATTTCCCGAAATTCCTACGGGATCAGCCAAAACGGGTCAATTTAAAAAAAATGCAGGCGTAGCTGCTGGCGTCCTCTAGTATTTTTATAAAAATCTCTGACATTGCCTAAATAATTTTATGAAAATGGATGACTATGTGACACGTCGTTAACCAAGCAGAACTAGTTCACTAAATGATGTAACTAATGATGACTCCAATCTATTTGATACAACTATGATGAGCTTACCAAACTCATCACTTAACTGCAGCCAAACGGTGATAGATCTGCAAGAAAAACTAGAGCAAATGTCTAAGGAACTGCAAAGTGCCCATAATGAAATCGAGAATCTAAATATTGAAAACTTAAGATTAAAATCGGATTTACAAAAGCAAATAAATCTATTAGATATATATAAAAAACTGAATACCGGCACTATAATAAAAACACCAGTCTTAACGCCCAAACAAATAAGACATAGAAACAAAAACACAAGATCTACGTCAATACTCACAACACCCAGACAAACTTTGGGAGAAATACAAAAAACGCCTACACCAAAAGAAAAGTAAAGAATTTCAACTACACAAAATAGTAAGGATAAAGAAATCAGCACCGAAGAAAACATTGAGACAGAAATAGTTAAAGTACAAAGTTGCGTAAAAAATACATCACAAAATTCTAACAATACTCATACATCTATAAAGGAGTCTTCAAATGATGTTGTCATTAATCAAACATGTCCTACGGTAATATGTGAAAATATAGTCATGAATACTTCATTGCGACTGGAAAATAAGAAGAAAAGAGTACTTATCATAGCCGATGAACAGGGACGCCACATTCAAAGGATTCTACAGAAATTTTTGGGGTACAACTATATAGTCACCAGTTTTTGGAAGCCAGGAGCGAGTCTACGTCATGTCCTGGACTCAGAAAATACGTCACTGAAAAATTTAAGTAAAAGTGATACTATTGTTATTTTAGGGGGTATAAATGATAAACTCCCTATTCTCTTACAGAAATCTATGCACAACTTTCTAAAGAAATTTAATAATACTAATATTATTGTGTCCGAAGTGCCATTTAACAAAAGTCTAAACGAAAAGAAACTGAATTATACACTTAAATTTATATGTTCTTTCTATAATAATGTAACTTACACTGATATGGGCTACTCTACATACTTGCCTAGGTACAGATATAGACCCTTACACATAGCTCAACGACTACTAAAAGAAATTTTAAAATCTATGTATAAATTAAATTATGATAATTATGTCTATACCCAATCGACATTGACAGACAAAAAAACTGTATCCACACAAACTGAGTTATTAGAAATTAATACTGGGAATATAAATGTCATTACCCAAGTAAAAGATAACACCGAAACAAAACCAGCCACACAGCAGAATGATCAGTTTTTTCTATAATAAATTAAGTATTCTACATCAAAATATAGCAGGTTTGATGAATAAATCAGATACATTAATCGTAAAGCTCGAAGAACTACACAGTAAGCGTACTACTATTGATGTCCTCTGTATAACTGAGCATTTTTTAAAAAAAAGGTCATGAACATTTCATACTCATTCCGATTTTTTGCCTGGCTGCCCTTTTTTCGAGGGATGTAGGGCGTGGAGGAGCATGCATTTTCGTTAGACAAGGTTTACAATTCCGGGAACTTGTGGAGGTTTCTAAACAATCTGTAACGGGTTATTTTTGAATGCTGTGCTGTGGAATTAATAAGTCACCAAATAATTGTTATCTGCGTATATAGAATTCCTAAACATAATTATGAAATATTCTATGAAAAATTTGACACTGTGCTTACTAGAATAAATCGCCTATCAAATAAAAAAGTTATTACATGCGGTGATTTCAATATAGACTTACTACAACGAAACAGATTATCATTGGAATTCGAATGTTTTCTTTTAAAACATAACCTAAACTTACAATTATACGAACCCACCAGGTTATCTAGCAACACATGCATCGATAATTTTGCGCACAATTACCGTAAGGATTGTACATGTGTTGTAATGGATCTTATACTCTCTGATCACACAGCTCAAATACTTAAAGTGCCTACTTATAAAACTTATGAACTAAAATATTGGAAAATAAAAAAACAAGAAATAAGTAAAGAGAATCTCATCAAATTCAAAACTCATTTAAAATGTTTGTCTTTCAATGATGTTTACACTGCAACAAATCAAATACAACCTACGAAAATTTCATAGATAATTTCATTTTACTATATAAACTATGGTTCCGGAAAAATATGTAACTATACACACAAATAGAAAAATTAAATGGATATCACGTGGTATAAAAATATGTAGTCAAAAACAACGTAGGTTACTATGGAATTACAGATTTAAACCGAACCCAGTTAATACATACATACATAGACTCACGCCTGTTTCCCGGAGGGATAGGCAGAGACTACGGACCGCCATTTGCAACGATCCTGACATACCTCACTTGCTTCACTCACTCCCATCAAGTTTCTCATGCATGCTCTTCTGTTAAGGGTACTTCTGACTTGTCCTTTTTTCAGGATGTCTCCAATCTGGTCAGAGAACGTTCTCCTAGGTCTTCCCCTTTGTCCTGTCCCATTCACACTAGCCTGATATATCTTCTTTGTCAGTCTATCTTCATCCATCCTCTCCATATGCCCAAACCATCTTAACATGCCTTTCTCCATGCTTGTCACTACATCTTCTTTTACCCCACACCACTCTCGTATCACACAATTCTTTACTCTGTCGGTCAAAGACACACCACACATACTTCTCAGTGCTCTCATTTCTACAGCATTTATTCTACTTTCAAATCTCTTCTGCCATACCCAACTTTCACTACCATACATAAGGGTAGGCACTAACACACCTCTATGTACAGCCAAACGTGCCTTTTTGGACACGTTTTGACTGTTCATAAACGCCTTCAGAGCTCCGTTCACACAATTACCTGCATTAACTCTCCTTTCAATATCTGCTTCATTCTTACCATCTCTTGTTAACAACGTACCTAAGTAAACAAACTCATTCACTTGTTCCACTCGCTGTCCATCGATCAAAACATTACAAGCCGTAACGCATTCCTCCTTTTCAAAAACCATAACTTTCGTTTTACTTACATTCACTTTCATTCCTTTCCTTTCTAACGCACGATGCATGATTGTTACCATCTCCTGCAACTCCTCCGTTGAAGATGCAAGTATAACCTGATCATCAGCATAAAGGAGGCATTTGACGAGTAACCCATTCATCCTTAATCCGCAGTCACTTTGTTTTAAATCTTGCAAACAACTGTCCATGAAGAGGTTAAACAGCCACGGCGACGCTACACATCCCTGTCTAACACCTTTCTCGATGGTAAACCAGTCAGTGTATGCCCCGTTTATCCTCACACAAGCTCTAGAATCCTCATAAAGGGATTTCAGAGCTCGAATGAGGCTGCTGTCCACCCCATTCATTGACAGCACCGACCACATTTCATTCCTCACCACTTTATCGTAAGCCTTTTCCAAATCCACGAATGCGCAATAGACCTTTTGACCTTTGGCCAAAAATTTTCCGGCTATGCTTCGCAAAGAAAAAAACCTGATCCGTGCATCCCATACCCTTTCGGAATCCCGCTTGTACATCCCATATTTTCTTGTCGGTTACTTCTATAACTCTTTCAATAAGTACCTTTGCATACAATTTTACCCAGTTAATAAACTTACTTTAAAAAAATATACATCTATTTACAAAAATATCATAAAATTAACACAGAAAGCACAAAATAATCATTATATCAACACGTCTCAGAATAAATCTAAAGTGACCTGGCAAATAATTAATAAATATAAACAAAACTTGCCTCAAGAACAAATTATGACTATAAGAAAAAATAATTATCTATTAATAACAGACCCGGACGAAATTGCCAATGAATTCAATGACTATTTTATTAATGACATTACAAATAATATTAAACATGACACAAAATCTAATAATAATAATTTTAATAATTTGACTTTGCAATCATTATTTATGCAACCAGTGACAAAAGATGACATTTTAAAAGTAATAACGAGTCTTAAAAACACAAGTACAGTGGGTTACGATGGTGTATGTACGAAAGTTATAAAATTCGTTAAGGAAGTGGTAGCAACACCATTATCCAACATATTCAATTTAAGTGTTACTGAAGGTGTATACCCCATTAGATTAAAAAAGGTAATTGTTAGGCCTCTTCATAAGAAAAACGACGAAAAAGATACTAAAAACTATAGGCCAATAGCAAAAATTCCAGTATTTTCCAAAGTTTTTGAAAAAATAATATATAATTCCATATACAATTTTTTTAATAAATATGATTTATTTTGTAGAGAACAAAAGGGATTTCGGAAAAATACAACAATAAATATGGCCATGTATGATTTATTGTCCAGTGTCATGATGTCCGTAGATAAAAAGACGCCAGTGTGTGCCATTTACACAGATATGACAAAAGCGTTCGATTATGTACATCACAAGGTCCTACTTGACAAACTATATGGTTATGGTATTAGGGGAAAACGCACTTAAATTACTTGAATCATATCTAAGTAACAGAGTCCAATGCACGGAAATATCTAGAATTTGCATTAAAAGTAAACTAGAAAAGAAATATTTATCCCAACCGCGAACTATAAATTATGGCCTACCGCAGGGAAGCGTACTGGGACCTTTATTATTCCTGATTTACATAAATGATCTCCCCAAATGTACAAAACATAAAATGGTCCTATTCGCTGATGACAGTACTTGTATAGTAAAATGTTCTAATCAACATGAATATCAAAATGACATTAATAATACCCTAATTGACATAATAAATTGGCTTAATAACAATAATTTAATAATTAATTTAATTAAAACAAAAATAATGAGTTTTCACCAAAGATGTGAAGCACCGAATATTAATGTCAACTATAATGATCAAATAGAACATATTGATAAAGTAAAATTTTTAGGCATTACTGTTGACAAGCATCTAAATTGGAAACCCCATATAGAAGAATTGTGTAAACGATTATGTAAGTCAGCCTTTGCGCTTATGCAGCTGTCGAAAAAAGTAGGGAGACAAGCACTACTAACAGCTTATCATGCACTCGTAGCGTCGGTTCTGAGGTTTGGTGTTATTTTTTGGGGTCACTCAACTGATCGGGAGCTCGCATGTAGGATGCAAAAAAGGTGTATCAGGTCTATGTGTGGATTAAAAACAACTGACAGCTGTGTTCCATTTTTCAAGTCACTGAAGATATTAACTTTACCTTCGCTTTACATTATTGAGACAGCTATGTTTGCAAAAAATAATTCTCACTTATTTGCAAAAATATCTACAAGCAGAAGAGGTCCAATGCGAGCTCAGTATGTAAACAAATTATGTCAGGTACAATGTAAAACCGCTCTTGTACAAAAGAGCTTTTTTGGTTTCGCACCTAAAATATATAATAAAATACCTGAAAGGATAAAAAATATGTCCACATCACAATTTAAATCCTCATTAACTAAACTTTTAATAGATAAGTGTTATTACTCAGTTGATGACTTTCTAAATGATCATTTAACATAGTTTTAAGACCTGACATTATACTATTATACTATACACAACAATCATTTATAATTTTATTTGACATTGTATTTTTATATTTTGATTGATATTTTAATTTATTCATGATCAAAAAATGTATATAAAGCAAAATGTAATATCATTCCTTTTAACAATATTTGTATGTCTTTTTGCACAAAACATAGCGCACTAAAACTAATTTAAGACCATTATTGTATACATTCACCTATGTTTAACGAATAAAAATTCTGATTCCGTGATGAAGTGAAGTACTTGGGCTACGTAGTAAACTCTAAAGGATTACAAGTAGACCCATGTAAGGTGGAAGCCATTCTTCAATATGCTACGCCTAAGAATAAAAAAGAAGTCAAAAGGTTCTTAGGCATTGCATCATGGTATCGGCGATTTATACCTAATTTTAGTACTATTGCCGGTCCTTTGAACAAACTTACCTCTACCGGTAAGAAAGCCGCACCATTCCAGTGGTCGGTGGAAGCTGATGACTCGTTTTGTAAACTAAAACAATTGTTAAGCTCCGCACCAATATTATCGTGTCCCGATTACGAGAAACCTTTACAAGTTCACACAGATGCGAGTGCGAGCGGCATCGGTGGGTTACTTACACAAGAAATAGATGGCGTGGAACTACCTATCGCTTACATGAGTAGGTCACTAAATGCACAAGAACAAAACTACAGTATAACAGAACGGGAGACATTAGCAGTTCTAACAGCCCTCGAATATTTGCGCTGTTATTAAGATAACGGGTTAAAGTTCGTGGTGTATACTGACCATTCTGCACTGAAATGGTTCCTAAACTTGAGCAACCCGACTGGTAGATTAGCTCGGTGGTCGGTTCGTCTGTCGGCCTTTAACTTCGAAATAAAGCATCGGCTCGGCGCAGATAATATTATAGCCGATGCGTTATCACGATCCCTACCTGTAAATATAATTAACGCGAATAATAATAACGTGAATGACCCTAATGTTGACACTGATCAATGGTATTCAGCCACCTACAATGGTTGTTTATCTTCGCCTAATGACTATCCAGACTATTCTATTAAAAATAATAAAGTGTATCGTTTGATTAAATCTAGGTGTATGCTACGTAAGGAGTTCGAATGGAAAGAAGTACTACCTTCTTCTGATCGAAATAATGCCATATTAGAGAACCATGCCGAACCCACTTCGGGGCA